>CM045732.1:23080474-23097974 GCA_024760905.1 Plotosus lineatus | reverse complement strand
TATTTCTCTGCTGTGCTAACCTGTATAGGTCATTTTCTCCCTCCTGACTGTTCAACCTATCATACAAGTCATCATACGCCCTCTGTTTGGCCTTTGACACTGCTACCTTCGCCTTACGCTGTGTCTCCCTGTACTCCTGTTTACTCTCTTCGGTCCTGTCAATGTCCCACTTCTTTTTGGCTAACCTCTTCTTTTGTACACACTCCTGCACTTCCTCATTCCACCACCAAGTTTCCTTATCTACTTTCCTTCCAGAGGACACACCAAGTACTCTCCTACCGGTCTCCTTGATCACATTGGCTGTGGTTGTCCAGTCCTCTGGAAGCACTTCCTGACTACCCAAAGCCTGTTTCAACTCCTCCTTGAAGACAACACGACACTCTTCCTTTTTCAGCTTCCACCACTTTGTCTTCTGCTCTGCCTTTGCCTTTTTCACTTTTCTCACCATCAGTGTCATCCTGCACGCCACCATCCTATGCTGTTTGGCAACACTCTCACCAACTACTACTTTGCAGTCACTGACTTCCTTCAAATTACATCGCCTGCACAAGATGTCGTCTACCTGTGTGCTCTTACCTCAGCTTTCATAAGTCACCCTATGCTTCTGTTTCTTCTTGAAGAAAGTATTCACCACAGCCATTTCCATCCTTTTTGCAAAATCGATCAACATCTGTCCTTCTGTGTTCCTGTCCTGGATACCAAACCTGCCCATCACTTCCTCGTCCCCTCTGTTGCCTGCACCAACATGTCCATTGAAGTCTGCTCCAATGACCACTCTTTCACCTCTGGGGGTATTCTGCATCACTTCATCTAAATCACTCCAGAATCTCTCCTTCTCTTCTAGCTTACATCCTGCCTGTGGGGCATAAGCACTAACAACATTGACCATCACGCCTTCAATTTCTAACTTGAGACTCATCACTCTGTCTGACACTCTTTTCACGTCTAGAACATTCCTGACAAACCCCTCCTTCAAGATGACTCCTACTCCATTTCTCTTCCCATCCACACCATGATAAAACAGTTTAAACCCTGCTCCTAAGCTTCTAGCCTTTCTACCTTTCCACCTTGTCTCCTGAACACACAGTATGTCCACCTTCCTCCTCTGCATCATGTCAGCCAGCTCCCTATCTTTTCCTTGCATAGTTCCAACATTCAAAGTCCCTACTCTCAGTCCTAGGCTCACACATTTCCTCTTCTCTCTCTGCCTACGGACACGCCTCCCGCCTCTCCTTCTTCGACGTCTTCGACCAACAGTAGTCCAATTTCCATCAGCACCCTGTTGGTTGACAGCAGTGATGGCGGTCGTTGTTAACCCGGGCCTCGACCGATCCGGTATGAATTTCTTATTGATCATTTGCATTTTTTAAATGTGGCAGAAGTTTTACGCCGGATGCCCTTCCTGTCGCAACCCTCTGCATTTATCCGGGCTTGGGACCGGCATAAGGGGGAGAGACACTGGTTCGTGCCCCCCCCGCCTCATGGCTGCATTCTACAGACAGTCTTACTCATTAATACAGTATTAATGTAGTAAAATATAGTAATGATTAAGAAAAACTTTTCAATTTTTACTCTTATTTTTATTGATAAAATATAAACATCATACAGCATATACTATTGTAAAGCACTTGTTTTAAAGTGTTTTTATTATTATTGCAGTACAGTACCTCAGTTAATTCTGAGAATGTTTTTGCGTGAGATTTTATGTTCTGTAGCATGTTTAACAAATGATACCAAAAGGATAAACTTTACGCTTCATGTCCTTTTACATTGAACTTGGAGTGACGTCTCCAAGATGGAGCTGCCTAGAGGGCAACGTCGTGGAGTTCTCAGAGTCAAATTGTTTCTTTGTTCATTTTAATTTGTTTTTTCATGTTTTGTACTATGCTCGTCTGTGATCGGTCAATCCTACTTCAGCTATGAGCAGCTTCAGCTTCGGGCAACTAAGCACGCAACAACTTCTATCGTGAGCTGCTATGCTATGCTATTGGAGTTCAATGCTAACAATAAGCCCAGGCAGAGTTCAGATTCTCCGGCGCTTGGTTAGCACTTCCGGCCATACTGCTTGAAAATGTTCAGTCCAGTTCAGTATTTATATTTAATTTACATCTTATGCATTATTTTGAATGATTAATTGTTATTAGAAGCATTTATAGCATTGAATATGTATTTATTGATATTCATTACACATATAGTACATGCATCCGACGTAAAAACATATGCCAAATCAAACGTGCGAATCAGGTAATTTGCTGTGGCGACTCCCGAGTAAAAAAGGGAAAAAGCTTAAAGGAAGACAGACATGTATACGTCAGTCAGGGGGGTTGGGGGGGGGGGGGTATATATACAGTAGGCCCTTGACTATTTGCGGTTTTGCACTCACGGTTTGAGTATTCACGGACTGCCCAGCAGCTCACACGTGATTCAAATTCAGCCAATGGCTTTCCTCCTTCCTGCTGATTGGTTGAGGTGATGTAACGCCCCTTTTTCCCCTCATTCACACACAAGTTGGCAATGAGCCTTTTTTTAGTATGTTTAATTACCAGTTAAGTTCTATGATGTCACTCAAACACCTGCTTAAGCACCAGAAAAAGGTAATGAGGTTGAATGTCTCTTCTGAAGAAATAAGACTTTCTCCGAAAGAAACGACAGTTTCCTCTGAAGTCACGTCATTGCTGAAGAGGAATACTGTAATTGTTTGAACTGTTGTAAAACACCCCAGTACATGACCTAAGGTACTGTTTAAAATGTGTGTGTGTTATATTTTATTTACTGTGGTGTAGCATGTTTCTCATTGTGTTTTGTTTATCCAATTTATTACATTTCTTGTTCTTTTATGTCCTTTTTGTTATGGTCTGTGTTTTGAGGGACTTTGATTTTGGCGCTGTGCCTCTAACTGTTTACTTCCTGAGGGGCGTAGCTGAGCTGCTAATGCAGCCATGAGGCGGGGGGGGGGGGGGGGGGGGGCAACAACCAGTGTCTCTCCCCCTTATGCCGGTCCCAAACCCGGATAAATGCAGAGGGTTGCGACAGGAAGGGCATCCGGCGTAAAACTTCTGCCACATTAAAAATGCAAATGGTCAAAACAAAACTCATACCGGATCGGTCGAGGCCCGGGTTAACAACGACCGCCATCAGTGCTGTCAACCAACAGGGTGCTGATGGAAATTGGACTACTGTTGGTCGAAAACATCGAAGAAGGAGAGGCAGGAGGCATGTCCGTAGGCAGAGAGAAAAGAGGAAATGCGTGAGCCTAGGACTGAGAGTAGGGACTTTGAATGTTGGAACTATGCAAAGAAAAGGTAGAGAGATGGCGGACATGATGCAGAGAAGGAATGTGGACATACTGTGCGTTCAGGAGACCAAGTGGAAAGGTAGCAAAGCTAAAAGCTTAGGAGCAGGGTTTAAGCCGTTTTAACACGGTGTGGATGGGAAGAGAAATGGAGTAGGAGTCATCTTGAAGGAGGAGTTTGTCAGGAATGTTCTAGAAGTGAAAAGAGTGTCAGACAGAGTGATGAGTCTCAAGTTAGAAATTGAAGGCGTGATGGTCAATGTTGTTAGTGCTTATGCCCCACAGGCAGGATGTAAGCTAGAAGAGAAGGAGAGATTCTGGAGTGAGTTAGATGAAGTGATGCAGCATACCCCCAGAGGTGAAAGAGTGGTCATTGGGGCAGACTTCAATGGACATGTTGGTGCAGGCAACAGAGGGGACGAGGAAGTGATGGGCAGGTTTGGTATCCAGGACAGGAACACAGAAGGACACAGGTTGATCGATTTTGCAAAAAGGATGGAAATGGCTGTGGTGAATATTTTCTTCCAGAAGAGACAGGAGCATAGGGTGACTTGTGATGGTGAGAAAGGTGAAAAAGGCAAAGGCAGAGCAGAACACAAAGTGGTGGAAGCTGAAAAAGGAAGAGTGTCGTGTTTTCTTCAAGGAGGAGTTGAAACAGGCTTTGGGTAGTCAGGAAGTGCTTCCAGATGACTGGACAACCACAGCCAATGTGATCAGGGAGACCGTTAGGCGAGTACTTGGTGTATCCTCTGGAAGGAAAGTAGATAAGGAAACTTGGTGGTGGAATGAGGAAGTGCAGGAGTGTGTACAAAAGAAGAAGTGGGACACAGAGAGGACCGAAGAGAGTAAACAGGAGTACAGGGAGACACAGCGTAAGGCGAAGGTAGCAGTGTCAAAGGCCAAACAGAGGGCGTATGATGACTTGTATGATAGGTTGAACAGTAAGGAGGGAGAAAATGATCTATACAGGTTAGCACAGCAGAGAAATAGAGATGGGAAAGACGTGCAGCAAGTTAGATTGATAAAGGACAGAGAGGGAAATGTATTGACTGATGACAGAAGTGTGCTGGGAAGATGGAAAGAGTACTTTGAAGAGCTGATGAATGAGGAAAATGAGAGGAAAAGAGTAGAAGGGGTGACCGTTGAAGACCAGGAAGTAGCAAAGATTAGTAATGAAGAAGTGAGGAGGGCATTGAAGAGGATGAAGAGTGGAAAGGCAGTTGGCTCTGATGACATACCAGTTGGTCATGCCCCACTGTTTGAGAAGCACTGGCTTTGTGGGAGCTCACCATGAGCTTTTCCTTGCTGGCATTCACAGTGTGCACATGCACAAAATTCTCCTCCTCCTTCTCTATTATGCACCACCTTATGCCTGCTCACGTGACATCTTCACCACAGTCCATGATCGGAAGGGTGAGTTGACTTATTGTTTCTTCTTGTTTTAATATTATTTATTAATGATTATTAACGTTAATGTACATGTATTATTATTAGTAGTAGTAGTAATAGTAGTATTAAATCTTTATTGTTTTTACATGTTAATCTTTAATATATTAGGTCAAATATTTATTTTTTTAAAAAACAGTGATGCACTGAAGCCGCATGAATTGAAGCGCAAAGTAGCAAGGGATCCCTGTACAAACACAAACAAGATCCTTGCAGTCATAGAAATGTGTCTGTATGGGGTGGGGTTTTTTCTGAGAAATTGATGCTATGATTATTTTTCAAAGATTTAAAACACCAATCATTAAAAACATGGAACATCACCATTGTATGAAGCGAACTCAGTTGGTCCAAACAAACCTATCACATCACCACAAAGTAAAAGGTTGTGGTTTTGCATACAGGTGTGAGGGTTAAGGTTAGGCTAAGGAACTAGGGATGCATTACATCAGTGAATGTCCCCACAAAGACAGTAGTACGGAAATTTGTGTGCATAGGACATAGTGCTGGGTTGATCCTAATTAACACTGCTATATGACATGGGTCAAAAATGACTATCACTCTTTAGTAACAGGAGTGACTGAGAAGAATGAAAGCATTTGATGAAACTTGAAGGCAGTACATCATATCACACAATCAAAATTGGTACATTTTGGGACAGTCAGGTCATTAGGTTGCTTCTGACAACATACAAAACAGCCTGAATGAGGCAGGAAAACCTGTTTATCCTGCCTATGGGGTGCGCGTGTGTGTGTGTGTGTGTGTGTGTATGTGTCCGCCAGTGTGTATGAGAGAGACAGAAATATTTATTCATCAGTCTCAGTACTTTTCTGTTTTGAGACACCTAAAGCCTACATGCCATCTTCTGAACAAGTTTCAGTAATCGTCTAGATTTAAACAAAACAATGTGACAGGACAACTTCTCAAAGTTCGAGTTTAAAAGACAAACCCACATGGTTAGTGATCTAACACATAATGAGACAACTTTATCATTCTGACATACACGAATGTATTCTCATAGTAGTTTTGCATGTTCTCGAGATGTTCATAAAGAGACCTATATTTCTCCTTCAGAAAGGCCATCCGGATAAATCTGTGAGACCAAATATAATTAAGAGCCATTAGTAATTGATTCTATATGCAGGATAAGTTTGATTGGATATCAGAGGAGAACATCTTTTTGAACATACATACATATATATGCGTGTGTGTGTGTGTGTGTGTATATATATATACATACATACATATACACAAAAAAAAAAAAAATTATATATATATATATATATATATATATATATATATATATATATATATATATATATATATACACACACACACATACATACATACACACATATATATATATATTTTTTTTTTTTTGTGTATGTATGTGTATATATATATTTGTGTATATGCACACACACATACATACATACATACATACACGTTCTCAAATAGTGGGGCACACCCCCCTGGGGGGGCATGGTGTGATGGGGGGGAGGGGGGGGGGGCCACAGAGAATATGTTTGTTTGTTTGTTTTTTGTATTACGACAAAGTGTAATTCTACATCCACAACAGCAGGTGGCAGTGGCTTCCTCACTGTTAGAGTGTGCCCAGAGGTAAAATAAGAAGTGAAGTTATTAAACCCACCATGGAAATTTTTAACAGGGACAGAAAGAGAGGCGGAGAGACACGCAGACAGTGAGAGAAACGAAAGTCTCCAGAAAGTTAAGTCGAGGAGGTATGATGAAGTGGATGTAGCACTTGGCTTCACTGTGCTGAGGTGAGAAACGAAGAAAGACCGCTGTGTTTACTGTGTCTGAAAACATTGGCAGCGGACAGCATGAACCCAAATAAATTCAGGCGTCGCTTAAAAACATCACACCCCGATCACGTGATGAGCCGCGTGAGTTTTTTCAGCGAAAACATGCCGAATATTTCCAACAATCATCCCGCTTTGTGAATGCTACTCCAGCAAACCAGCGAGCTCTGTTAGCATCAGATAAGGTAGAGTACCAAACTGCTCAGTGCAGAAACTCCCTGCAGCAGAGCAGAGGAACTGATCCGATCTCCAGCACATACGGGCTCTGTCATGCTGGATGATGTCACTGCTGTGAAAATAAGTTCAGGTCCCAGTTCAGCATTGAGCAGGAGCTGAGAGTTCAGTATTGTGCTTTAAAACCAACTTCAAAAAGCTGTGCACTGCAAAACATGCTCATTATAGCCATTAATCTGGACTTAATCATTTTGACAAAAATAATAATAATAAAACTAATACAAATTGTTTTATTAATTTTTGTTCTGTAGGTTAAAGTGTTTTATATAGTGTGCTCCTGAGTTAATATTGCTGATCAATTTGAATTTATTATTATTTGTTGATTTTATTTACTTTTATTTTTCAGTATCAAATGCTTTAAATTGTTTGTCAAAATGTTTACAGTTTAAATAAGGATACTTTTTTTAATTTCAGGCAAATTGATGCACTTTAAATCTTTTTGTTTAAAGACTAAAAATTTTTTTAATAAAGTTATTCTTTGTTGGAAGTTGATTTATATTTCTTCCTTTTGTTGTATTCCATAATGATAATAAGGATTTATTATGTTAATAAGGATACAATGTTGTGCAGAGGCTTACTTATAACAATGTTTAGACAAAACACTATTTACATGGGAGGGGGGGCAGAAAATAATTGAGAAGCACTGATCTACATACATGGATATATACATACACAGGCATACATATGTATATATATATATATATATATATATATATATATATATATATATATATATATATATATATATATATATATATATATACACACACACACACACACACACACATATATACTCTAATATTTATACACGCACACAGGAAAAAAGAAGCCCATAGGTGAGGTTTATTAGATTTGTTGAAAATTTTGCAAAGAGACAAGTCACCATATACAAAAAATACAATAAAATAAAATTACACGAGTCCTAGCAAATGACCGTTCCGGGTAGATTTCCATTAGATTTGGATGTTTCGTCAAATATTTTACATATTATTTTTGGCAGTAAAAGCCACCTTCTTTCCTTCTCTCCATACATGTATCCTACCCACTGTATGCAAGGGAATCACAGCCCAGTTTTCCACATACTGATTACAAGAGAAATCCTGATTAAATCAAAGCATGCAGGCTGAGAAAGGAAGAAAGAAAAAAGTCAAAAGGGTTCAATGTCACTGGTAAGGTAGGTTGCCACGTGACTCATTTCAGAAAGCAATTGATTTCTCTCTTCCCTTAGGCTCAGAAACAGGAGCCTCTCTCATACACACACACACACACACACACACACACACACACACATATATATACACACACATACAGCTGTAAGTCAGCATGGAAAAGCTGATTCTTCTCTAAAACAGGGCACACTGTGTATTCTAGGTCCCTGTTGGAACATATGCAGTGCATGTGAGTTTGTTTACATGCGGGTATAGGTTTGCATGACCAGTACCTGGGTATAGTCAAACCTGTGGAGCTACCCTCCCTGAGCCAGTGTCACAAACAAACAATACAGAGACAGGTCTGAAAACAGGTCTGCGCTTTTTTTTTTTTTTTTTGGGGGGGCAATGACTTAGAGAAAGAAATCTAACTTCACAAAAGGTGTTTGTGTCCATGGTACAAACAGATGTGTGTTAAAAGTAATGTAAGTCAAATGTAACTTAAAACTGTGTGTGTGTGTGTGTGTGTGCGCGCGTGTGTGTTGGCATGTCTCCCAAAAGGTGAAACGGCTTTTGCTCTTGTCTCTTGGTGCATTAAGCATGGTGTCCATTTCTGCTTTGTACACAGTTCACAAAGACTTCATTAACCTTGCCAGTTCGCCTGCTGCACTCAAAGCAACTCTGTTCTGCCTTCCGCTTACACAGAACAGCACTGTGTTTGTGTGTGTATGTGTGTATATATATGTATGTGTTTAAATAAGAGTTCACTTGTAAGTGAAGCTAAACACATGAACCATATACGGTGATTTATATGTGACTTCAAGCAGCATGTGTTTAGTCCCCATATTTGCTCGAAGGGTATTAACCACCAAAAAAAAGAATGCTAATGCCAGGTCCTAAATCCTTCTGAATCTGTACAAGATCTACAGATTATCTGCGAGAGCTACATAAAACTACATATGCCCTGTGGGACAGCTACACAAGATCTCTTAGAGCTACAAGAGATCTGGGCATGGGTCACATTAGATCATATCTGCAGGAGTTTTGTGACATGTAGGTGCCACACCAGAACCTGAGAACTATATGACTACTGTGGTACTCATACCATACATCTGTGTGAATTACATGAGACCTGCACAACAGTTACACATCTGAAACACATATGCAAGAAAGTCCCAGGATGTAAAACGAACATCTATGTAAGATGTAAGACATTTACAAAAGGTCTTCTTGAGAGCGGTCAGGAGAGCTGCATTAGGTCTGTGTGAGAGTTATGTGTGGTCCATGAAAGAGCGACACAGGACCAGTTAGCGATCTATGTAGGAGCCACGCGAAAGCCACATGGGATTCATGCAAGAGCTATGTGGGATCCATCTACCAGCCATTTAAGATTTCATGCAAGAGCAACACAAGGTCCACAAATGTCCACCTGGATGTACATGACAGACTTAAGCAAGAACTAAACTGTGAGATATTAATGGAAACAATCCAAATAAAATCTAAACAATAGCTACAAGAGAGATATAAAAAGTAATGCCACCACCCTGCGAGAGATAGTACCCATGAAGCACTTGGATAGCTATCAGTGCTATCCGTTAGTTTGGGTTTGGTTTACATTAGCGGTTAGTTCACTGAATACAGTAAACACAACCTTGTCTTGTACGAAACAGATTAATAATGAAAAGAAGTCTCATTAAGGGATGAATACAACACACTGTTCTTGTTGGTAGAACTGATAACAGGAACGAATGAAACCACATGCTTGCAGCATCAACAGTGATTGCATGTCAAAAGTGGATGAGATATCGCGCCTGTAAGCACAGAGATTTGTGGTCAGTCGAGCAACACCGTGTGGGAGAGCAGGGGGAGAGCAGGGTTTTTAACGCTACTATAAGTATACTTATAATTTACTTTATAGCTACTATAAGGCAAATGAATTTGGGTGTGTTCATCAATGCTTTCTTCATCCTTGTTACATTGATTCAGCACCGAAAAGAACTGAGAAATAACTACCAGTGGTGGCTGAGCGGGGGAAAGTTGAGTCCTGAAAAAACAAGCTTTAGAAAATGAGTCAGAGTCAAACCAGCAGATGCACTCAGGGACACAGCAACAGCTTGCACATGTTCTATGGATGATCACTGATGTGTCACTGAACACAAATACTGAATAAGCAGCATCATTTCCAGTGTGGCTTGATTAAAAAGATAGAATGACAGTGGGGAGATGTTCTTGAAATGGACTGTAAAAACACAAACAGATAATTGTTGTAAATACAAGTACGCAAAATATTTTCAGTCAATAATCTATGCCAGTTTATGGCTTTGGGTGATCCAAAATTATTAAATAAGACACAACATGCAAATTTTCTGCTGCTGGTGGTCGGAGTTTTCATCCTATAAGCTCCTCGCTCCTGCTGATTATGATCCTAAAAGTCCTAAATGTAGACTCAAACTGTGAAGTTGACTTTCACTGCTGGTGATATAAACTCTTTGACTAAACTGATTGAGGACTACAATTATCATTACAGTTATAAGATAACCAGCTAGACTTCATGTTAAACTATAGTGACGTTTTTGTGACATTGTATTTTTATATTGTTTCACCCAAAAGTGGATGGGTTTCCCCTTTGAGTCTGACTCCTCTCAAGTTTCTTCATCGTGTAAACTAAGGGAGTTTTTCCTTTCTGCCATTGCTGCAGGCTTGCTCATTGGGGATGTGAAAGATTTGTGAAGAAATGTATAAATTCTTTACCAAATTTCGTTTTGCTACCTAAAGCTGCTTTGCAACAATGTCAACAGTAAAATTACAATACAAATAAAATTTAACTGAAAACAAATCACTATACAATTATTGAATAGCATAAAGGGCACATCATACCGTTAATCTGTTTATAAGTACAGACGCTCCCTAAGTTACGTTTTAGTTAGGTTCCAGACGGCCGAACGTAAGGTGAAAAAAAACAAAAAAACGTAAGTTGTTATTGTATGTTCCAGTGACGTATGATGTTCATACTGTACTATACATCCATAAATACCATTACTGTATCTCATAAAACACCCCTAAATCAATTATTATAAACATAACATTGTAAAATAATATCAAATACAGTCGGCCCCCAATTTACGAAATTAATCCATTCCAGAGCCCTTTTCGTATAACGGGGATTTCGTAAGTAGGGGTCGCATCTTACATGTTAAACGCCTAATTCGATCCAAGGTTCCAGTCTTTGGACTGGATAAACCCTGTAAACCCTTTAAAAATGATAAAAGTACACCAATTTTGTATGAAATGTGTGTTAAAAGTAAAAGAAAATTATTTATTACACCATTTAAACATTTTATGAACATATTAAACTATTTTATTAACATATTTATTAATTAAACCATTATTAAACATTTTTTATTAACACACATCTCTCTCTCCATCTCTCTCTCTATCTTGCGTGCGCTGCGGGCCACGCCCACAAGACGTGGCATTCAAAGCGCATTCCCTGCTTGACAAACTCAACTTTAATTTGATTCTTTGAGGGATCGGCATTCCAGATCAGCTCAAATGCGCCCACATTTATTCAACATTTACTGAATTAAACAACTTGAAACAAAAGCGTCTCTCTCTCTCTCTCTCTCTCTCTTTTCGTAACCCGGGGATTTCATACACAGGGGTCTTCATAAGTTGGGGGCCGACTGTATATCAAATAATATCAACATTCTTTTCAAATCAATTAAATTCAAGCAAAATAATTTCAAATAGATAAATTTTAATCAAATTCACTCATCAAATACAGTATCAAATATTAACATGCTCTGTGATGCGATCTTTCTGCTTGTAAATGGTTCCGATGGTCGATGGAGCCATTTGGAAGAAACGTGCAACATTCACATGCTTTTCACCAGCATAAATTTTCTTGATAATAGCCATCTTCATTTCTAACGAGATGGCTTGCCACTTTTTCTGATTACCACCATCAATAGTAGGCTTACGCTTCCGACCAACCATATTTGCTTAGGGTTGAAAAAAAGTCGGCAAAACAAATTAAACACAAAGATCACAGAGACGACGTCTTAAAACAAGGGTAACACGCAGTGAACTGGGAAGAAGGAGGGCACGTCAGTCTGTCGTTTGTAAACAATGGACGCAGCATCATGCGGAAGTAGCGCATTACGTCAGCGTATTACGTAGGTACGTCTCGTACTACAGAGAGCACGCTAAACTCAAAATTTGACTTTTTTTTTTAAATGTAAAATCGAAAAATACGTAAAGCGAATGAACGTAAAGCAGGGAGTGTCTGCACATTGAATTATGTGGTTATTCTCTGTTGTCACTTTCGTAGGAGTAATAAAAAGGCAAAGCATGTTTATAACAAACAAAAATGAAGACAGTTACCGGAAAAAAAAATGCAGGAGTTGAATATTTAAAAATAATAATAATAATAAAAAAAATCAGTGTAAATCAGACTGAGGAATTAGCAGTACTGCTTTAATAATCATGACAATAATAATGAATTCTTAATTCAATTTTGAACTCTTCACTTTGCAATGCATTGTCAGCATTACATCTCGTAAACATGAAAAATTAGTTTTTTTTTTTTTTTTTAATTGATAAATTTAACAATGTATTAATATATATATACACACACAGTTGGCCCCCTTCTTACGAAATTAATCTGTTCCAGCGCCTTTTTCGGAACCTCGAGTTTTCGTAAGTAGAGGCGCATTTTACATGCAAAACGCTTGATTCGTTCCAAGGCTCCCAAGACTACCTTTTAAAATTTATGCATGCATACACGCATACACATATATATATATATATGGGGCAGTGGTGGTCTAGTGGTATATATATATATATATATATATATATATATATATATATATATATACATACACATTTTTTGGACAATAATTAAAAATATAAGATCTTGGGAAAAAGGTTCAGTAGTTGACCTGAGAGAAGGAATATGATCTGGGATGTGGCTTGATCTGAAAATGTAGAACAAGACACCTGTCTCTATTCCTCATTGTTCCCGATTTCATTTATACAGCCTTGAAAACTGTACTCTAATCTCTGCTATTAAGGACACCTGAGTAATTCTCCTCAAGCTTGAACGGAATTTCAATTCTTTTTAAAACCTGATTTTCTTCATGAGGAATGTTACAGGTCTGAAGTTTAAATATACTTATCATGAAAATGAATGTGATGCTAAAATTGGGCTTTCAATTCTTTCTTTGAAATGTTCCTTTTACATTTGTTTTGTTTTTTCTAACAGTAATTAAATTTCCACAATTCAAAATCTTTAACGAAGTCTAAGGCATGTTAACGTCCTCTTAGTGATGACCAACTACAGTTACAAGCTTCTCCATACTGACATCAAATAGGTTTGTTAGACAAGCACTTATTAAATTGTCAAACACACAGTACAACAGAAAGTCCAAGGATCTCAGTGTAGATCTGAGTGAAGGAATCAGAGGAATATCTACTGTAATCATTTCCAAATTAATCCAGACATCAACATGGTCAGTTTAAATTGCTATATGCCAGTCCAAGTGATCAGGAGATGTGGCCACTCTGGCAATGTCTGGAACACAAGCTACACTTTTACATTTGATTAACTCCATTAAAGTTTGTCACTGACTAAATGAAAAAAAAGCCTTCTGGAGGAAAGTATTATGGTCAAAGTTTCACTCATTTGCATTGACTTTAGATAACATTTGAACTGCTCAGCCACAATAAACAAAGAAAATAGAACAACAGTGTAGTAACTTGTGAGTACTAGAAAGTGGAGGTAGCATCATACCCTGGGCAGCTTTCCTTCCAATGGAACTGGTGCATTGTGTGGCGTGGATGGAATAATGAAGAACGAGGTCCACCACAGAAATTGTCAGTATGACCTCAGAAGCTAAAACAGGGACACAACTGTGTCTTCCAACAACAATAACTGGAAACACTGATACTGGAACAGATTAAGCAGGCTGAGATTAACCTTAAAATCTTGTGGCAATCTTACTGGAGATATGTGAGGCTTGCTTTAAAGTTAAGTTCGTTGCAGGAAACCAGCAAGTTCAACTGAATGGGCACGAGTGTTAACTTTTGAGAATCGTGGTTAGATATTGTAAGTGATTATTAAAAGCATCTGATCATACTGAAACTTCCAAAAAGACATATCACAAAACTTTAGGCATGTATGTGTATCATTTTTAGAGTTGTGCCGATACTGATATCAGTATTTTAAATTATTTTTTTAATATTAAAAGTATTTTTAAAATTGGCAGACTGATATCACCATGAACCCAGTGTATGCCCCAATCTAATGCAATACAATAAAATATTTTCTTTTACACACATTAAGCTTCTGGTTTAACTTCCAGAAATCAATTATTCTTCTATGCTGGTGAAAACGAACTGGTCTTGCCTGCATCTGTTGACAGCCACAAAGAAGAATGTTGTCACTTCAGCTAGTCACAGTTAGCATAAAAAACTATTTTTGAAATATTTTCCCACCAGTATACCAGTATTGAGGAGGTATGCAAGATGCTACCAAACTCTACACCACAAATCTGTTAAAACATATTACGAACCAGCAGAAAAAATGTAAAACAGTGGGAATTTGAACAGCACTTGCTCATTCCATCACCTTCATGGCTAAAGCATGCTTGAATATGGTATCTTAATCACTGAAAATGTGTGTGTGTGTATATATATATATATATATATATATATATATATATATATACACACACGCACACACACTGGAACCTCGATGGTTGAATGACTCATTAGTCAAACAAATCGGAGTTTGATTAAAAAAATGAGGAAAATATTCTTTGGTGCTCGAACAAATGATCAGCGTTGGAACAGAGCAGAGTCAAGTGTGTTGAACTCATGCTCAGTGTGAAGTACTTTGAACAGCCATTGAGAAAAGTCTCGTACTGCGTATTGTGTTCATTCATCACATTACGGCTACTTTAACCGTTAGCCCGGAGTCCTAAGAAAAGCAGCAGTACTTCTACTGGAAAGGAAAAGTTGTGAGAATGTGAAGAATCAACTGCAATCAAGAGACAGATAAGTGAAAAACCACCACTCCCCTCAAAGCGATAACTCATCTCTCCCTCCCCATCCATCCACATACGCTGACACACCGTACACCTCTTTTTCAAATTATATATAACAGTATTGACAAAAGCAGGCATTCATTTGAACACATTAATTGACTTTTAACTATTTATGAGAAATATCCTGTCACTCTTCCAACAAATAGGTAATCCACCATATCTGTGGCACGAATTGTGTTTGACCACCGAAGTTCCACTGTGTACGTGTCTATGTATGTATACACACACACATATACATATACACATACACACCTGGGGGCAGTGGTGGCCTAGTGGTATAGGGTGCTGGATCGCTGATCCAAAGGTTGGGGGGTTCGAGTCCCATTCTCCACAAGGTTGTCACTGCCCCCAAGTGCAGCTAACTGGGTTATCAAAGGCGGGCCATGTCTCTCACTGTCTATGGTGAGAGGCATGTAAAAGAACCATTGCTGACTTACATAAAGAGTAGACTGCAAAGTCATCAGCGTGTTTCTGTCCCTTGCTAAAAAGGGTTGTGACAGGAAGGGCATCCGACATAAAAAACCTCTGCCCAATCAAACGTGCGAATCAGATTCGCTGTGGCGACTCCCGAGTAAAAGGGAAAAAGCCGAAAGGAAGACAGATATATATATATATATATATATATATATACACACACACACATATATACACACACACACATACAGTGGTACAATAGTCCCAGCAAAAGAAAAATCCAGATTACAAAAAACATGTTCCAAAATTTTTTGTCTCTGTATACGAAACAAGTTCTCCTTACAAAATGCACCATTCAAACAATGCACGAGTTGCTCTCCCATTGACTATCTTCCAACATCTCGCCCTGCTGTCCTCCCATTGGCTAGGAGGGATGACACAGCTCCCTCGAGCAGCAGCTTGTTCATGAGTTTTTCGAGGGTGCTCATTGCAACTTTATTTTTTGGCTCAGGCTTTTAACCTGGCAAGATTATAATTCTGCTAAGAAGACATGGTCAACACGAAGTAAGTACCTTAAAAGGTATACTTTTATCATTTTTAAAGGGAGTACTGGGGGACCTTGGAACGAATCATGCGTTTTACATGTAAAATGCGGTTCTACTTACGAAAAAGGCCCTGGAACAGATTAATTTCACAAGGTGAGTTACCACCGTGTGTGTGTGTATGTATGTGTGTGTGTGTGTATATATATATATATATATATATATATATATATATGGCGGCACGGTGGCGTAGTGGTTAGCACGTCCGCCTCACAGCAAGAAGGCCCGGGTTCGATTCCCGGCCTGGGCGTTTCTGTGTGGAGTTTGCATGTTCTCCCTGTGCTTGTGCGGGTTTTCTCCGGGTGCTCCGGTTTCCTCCCGCAATCCAAAGACGTGCACTGTAGGTTAATTGGCCGTTCTAAATTGACCGTAGATTCTCTCCTGCAGCGGCACTGGAACCCAGTCGTATCGGCATTTGCCTTTCCATTGGACCCTGCCGGGGGGGGGACTTGCTGCTTGGGTAACAGCCTGTCCCTCATTACTCCCTACCCAGGCTCTGCGCACTGGGGGGTATCACCAGCCGGGATACCAGCCAGAGCGCAGCCATAGTCCTTCAGGACTGACGGAGGCCTACCATATATATATATATATATATATACACATACATACATACTTACACACATACATATACACACACACACTTTTCCAGTGAGGGAAGAAAAGTAATATATTTTGATAAAGCTAATTTTTTGTTTGTTTGTTTTTTCGCTATTTTATATAGCCTGTGTGCACTATCTCCTGTATAAGCCTTCCAGGTCTCTAACTAACAGTTTCTTAAATTCTGCGTTTGTATCCAAATGCCATATTTCCTGTAAAAGGTACACTGTTAATAGTAATCGGAATTTCCTACAAATCGTGATACTGTAAGAGTTGACAAGTGACAGAACATTTAGTACTGGACAAAACACATCCCAGAATAAACATTAATATTTTTCCATGAAATGAGAGACCCAATTCATATGGCTGTATTTTCACAACATATAAATTGTTAAGCTCTGAAATTTTAAATATATTCTACAAGGCTTTCTCCTAAATTAGGCTCATCTGACGAATAAGATTTTGATGTTTTTTAGTCCCTTTGACACATACATGTGCTCTCTGACTATCAAGATAGCCTGTATAGACAGATAAATACACAGTGCAGTATAGATAGACAGATATACAGACATACAGACAGATAGGCGTTCTAAGATGATGCATCGGGTTTTCATTCTCTGCATGTAGGCATGCAGGTTCTGCACTTATTCCTGACCATAAAGTAGCAGATGTGGATTAACACACTGTACTGTTGTGTTTTTGTGCTTTGTGTAGTTATTTTACATTGAGATATCTCAGACAAGATGGATTGTCATGACACGATCCAAAAATTCTACTTTCTAATGGTCCTCAATATTTTTGAATCCATGCCTGGGAATAGAAAATACCACAGCATTATATG
>CM045732.1:22912974-23070474 GCA_024760905.1 Plotosus lineatus | reverse complement strand
ACATACATGATGTTTATGAATGAAAAAGATATGAATGTGCTTGTATGATGAATGTCTGACTTGAGTCTAAAATTAACAGACTGGCAGATACAGATGATAGAAACCTTTTTTTTTTTTCCTTTTGCAACCAAGCACCTATATAAAATTGGCTCAGAATGACTCATTTTTGGAAGTGCTATTAAAGAAACTGCTTATATTTTAAGAGTTGATCATGTCCTTCCTCATTGTAGCCATGTGGAGTCAACACCCTATCCATTTAAACATGAATACAAAGTGAATAAATACTGAAGAAACACTCATAGCGTACATGGTACCGCTGCCAGACAGCATGGCTATTGTAGTAAATAGGTTCTACATGGCTGGTGGTTTAATTTATTCATGTATTTGTCTTATGATATGTTTCACTGTATGTGGATGTCCTCCAGCACAGTTAATTTGGTTACCAAAGGCCGGCCATGTCTCTCACTGTCTTTGAGAAGCATGTAAACGACCCATTGCTGACTTTTGTTAAGAGTAGGTTGCATAACCGTCAGTATGTTTCTGCAGCACGATGGCCAGGTGAAACGTCCAGGGTGTACTCTGCTCTTGCCCAGAGCTGGTTGAGATGAGCGTCAGCCTCCTCTTGACCGTAATTAGGATTAAGTGGTTCAGAAAATTAATGAATGCTGAAAGAGTTTAAGGTTCGAGAGACATGTTTAAGTTTTGGCAGTAATCAGGGAAAAGATTGAACTCATTCTTATTTGGGTTCCCCCCATATTAAGACCCCTGGGCAAAGTCTCAACCACAAGTGCGCCTCTGTGTACCTGGCAGAGTACAGTACTGGGAAGGTAACCTTTGATGAGCAGGTGAACTCCTAGTTGCTTCACGCTACGGAAATTGAGAAATTGACTCTGATGAAACACTCGACTCAAGTGTAGGAGCCCATCAGGCTTTCCTTGAAGTACTTGCTCATTTAAATGTAAGGTGTCTTTTGTTTTAAATTTTATACTAGGTGTATGACGGAGCTAAAAGTGAGATAAAATTTCAAAAACATACTGTGATAGTCATTGGCTTTTCCATTATAATCTCAAAACCCCATTTGTAAAACCTGTACAAAAACCCAGGATGTCATTTCAAACAATTTTTTTCTTTTTACCTACAGGCTCACTGGTGGAACTCTTTTTCTCTGTTTCTCTGAGGTTCTGAATTTTAAGTTACGCATCAAAAGCTCTACATGTATTGGTGATGGATTCATGTTTAAGCTCTTAAAAGTTCTTGTTTAGTTTGAACAAACTAACTACTAGTGAGATAAACAGTATGATTACTGAAAGGTTCAAGGGAAATGCTGTGTTTGATCATTTGTAGTGTGAGTGTGTGGTAATGGGGTAACGAAATCACCAGTCTATAGAAATTTAGAAGTTTGGTTTGGGAGACTGTAAAAAGTGGTGATGCTTTTCAGTATTATTCAATGAATGTGTGTTTTACTGGTTTATACCTTCCACAGATATCCATAGACACCCTCAGTCAAAACTCCTTTATCCCCGGGGTGTGTGTGTGTGTGTGTATGTACGTGTATGTGTGTGTGTGTGTGTGTGTGTGTGTGTGTGTGTGTGTGTGTGTGTGTGTGTGTTTCCTATCAGTTTCCACTGACCAGAACAGACGCAATACTCATGACTGGTCCTGACTGGCCCAGCAGCACTGCTCTGATTAATGACATCTAACTATAATCAATCCATAAGGATAAGGAAGGCTGTGTGTGTGTGTGTGTGTGTGTGTGTGTGTGTGTGTGTGTGTCTGTGTGTGTGTGTGTGTGTGTGTGTGTGTGTGTGTGTGTGTGTGTGTGTGTGTGTGTGTAGAAAGGAGCAGCAGGACTCCAGACGGCACTGCCAGGGTAAATGACAAGCAAGGAAGCTGTCTGGGTGGAAAAACAAACAGTGGCCAAAAAAAAAAAATAGAAAAATGACCGACACTCATTCACACACACTTTACTTCTCTCTCTCTCTCTCTCTCACTCTCTCTCTCTCCCGGAGACACAGTATATACTGTATACATACAAATGATGTGCACTGAGTGAAATACACTTAATAGTTTATATGAGTTCATTAATCACACTGAATTCTACTTCTAGGCAACAGTATATCATTCTGAAGACTAGAAACAAACAAGCAAACTAATAAATACAATTTCGAGTAAATTAAAGATTTACACACGAAACATAGTACGTGATAAAAATTGTTCTGTAGTGGGGATTTCCCATTCATGCCATAATTCCAAGCATGGCTGTGCTTAGAAAAGCTATGACCGTTTATGCACAAAAAGACAAGCGCTTTACGTCATGTCTGCTAAACATTAGTCAAGATACAAGATAACAGTGGTGACTTCATGGGCACAGAGAGAGAGAGAGAGAGAGAGAGAGAGAGAGAGAGAGAGAAGAAACACACACACACACACACACACACAAAGAGTGAGAGAGAGAGAGAGAGAGAGAGAAAGAAGAAACGCACACATACACACACACACACAGAGAGAGAGAGAGAGAGAGAGAGAGAGAGAGAGAACATAAATATACAGACTATATGAATGCATTAATGAGAGATAGCACTGTGTGTCATGTGTGACACATATTTCCTTTTGTCTCCGAATAAATGAAACTAACATATGGATCCAGCACACAAAGGGACATTATTATTATTATTATTATTATTAATTATTAATAAAATAAAGAGGAAGTATCTTAAATCCTGACAGGCACGAAGAATTCCACAGATACACACACTACACTGTACCGAAAATTTGTGGGCACTTCCAATCATCTTCCCCAATCTGTGACCACAAAAAACAAGAAGCATAAACTTGTCTAGAACATCTAGGTTACAATTTCTCTTTCTGGGAAGTAAAAGGTCCAGACACATGATAGTACTGTACTGTGTTTTCAAAGAAAGCTCCATTAAGAATTTGTGTGAAGACCTTTGGGATGAACTGAAACATTGACAGTATATCAGGCTTCCTCAACCAATATGAGTGCTTGATATCGCCATGGAGATCTCTCCATCCACAGATTCTGACAGCCATGTGCCAAAATTGAGATTAAAGCCTTCTCGGGTATAATAATAGTAAAATGGAACTACATGTACAGGTTACTCAACTATCAAATATGGATGTGAGGGTGTGGTGTCCACGATCCTTTGGCTATAGAAACTTTTTTAGGAAGTACTTGTACACCTACTAACATTTCCCAGACTGATGGCAACGTAACAGGATGTGAATCACATCAGCTTTAGCTTTGCACGTTGCTAATATACTGTATATCTTCGTATGCTGTCTCGGGCGGTATGGTGGTGTAGTGGTTAGCACATCCACCTCACAGCAAGAAGATCAAGGGTTTGCGTAAGTCCTGAGCTTGGGCATTTATGTGTGGTTTGCATCTTCTCATTTTACTTGCGTAGGCTTCCTCTGGGTACTCCAGTTTCCTCCTACACCCCAAAGTCATGCACATTAGGCTAATTGGCTGTCTCAAATTGTCCCAAAGTGTGTGTGTGTGTGTGTGTGTGTGTGTGTGTGTGTGTGTGTGTGTGTGTGTGTGGATTGCCCTGAGAAGGTCTGGCACTCCGTTCAGGGTGTGCCTTGACTTTGCTCTGTGTTGGCTGAAATAGGCTCCAGCCTCAATGTGACTCCGATGGTAGGATCAAGCGGTTTGTCATTTGTCACACTCATAGTTGGTATTTTGAGTACACAAGTTTGTTCATATTGTGAAGTCTTTTACTACATGTCTCTTACCACAGACAGTGAGAGACATGGCTAACCTTTGGTGATCCAGATAGCTGCACTAGGTCAACAGAAGTTACAGCTAATTGACAGTAGGGCCTGAACCCCTGACCTTAGGATCAATAATCCAGACCCTACCACTGGGCCACCGTTGACCCTGCTGTGACCATCATTTCCTATCAGTATAATGAGACATGATTTGCAGTGCTTGATTTGAGGGGACATGTATACTGTAGTGAATTAATGGAACTAATGTAAGAATGCAAAGTGGGCAGTGGTAGTCTAGTGATATAGGGCGCTGGATCGCTGATCCAAAGGTTTGGGGTTCGAGTCCCACTCTCCACAAGGTTGTCACTGTCCCCCCCCAGTGCGGCTAACTGGGTTATCAAAGGCGGGCCATGTCTCTCACTGTCTATGGTGAGAGGCATGTAAAAGAACCATTGCTGACTTTCGTAAAGAGTAGGCTGCAAAGTCGTCAGTGTGTTTCTGTCCCTTGCTAAAAAAAGGGTTGTGACAGGAAGGGCATCCGACGTAAAAAAAACCTCTGCCAAAATCAAACGTGCGAATCAGATGATTCGCTGTGGCGACTCCTGAGTAAAAGGGAAAAAGCCGAAAGGAAGACAATGTAAGAATGCAAAGTAAGACACAGCAAATTAGTCATTTATGCCTCTAGTGGTCAAAAATAGAAACTGCAACCAGCACTAAAAGATGCCCACTGGGGTAGGAATCACGCTGCTCCATGCTGGATCTGTGAACATTATAAAAACAGCACATGGGAAGTTTAAAACCGGACAAACCGGGTCAGCTTGAGGGTACCAAGATCTTGTTCAGCAATTGAATAATTTTCTGCAAAACAAAAGCAAAGTGCAGTACAGGACGACCCCCCCAAGCAAAACTAACTGTTCCAACATGCATTCATTCATTCATTCACTTTCTGAACTGCTTAATCCTAATTAGTGTTGCAGGGAGGCTGGCATCCATCTCCGCCAAATAGGAGAGGGCAGAGTACACCCTGGTAGCTCGCCAGGCCATCGCAGGGCAGAAACATGCTTATAGCTGTGCAGCCTACTTTTGATGAAAGTCAGCAATGTTTTTTTTTGTTTGTTTTTTTGTTTTTTTTCACCTCTCACCATAGACAGTGATAGACATGGCCAGCCTTTAATAATCCAGTTAGTTGCACTGAGGGCGTTCCAACATTTCAAATGTAAAAAAATAAAATGTGAAACATAATCAAATTATTATTTGTACACATATTACTTTGTTTAATACAGTTTTTATTCATCATTATTTGTACACATGAAACTTAGTGAGGCAGAATTGTTAGGATCTGTTGGAAGCCCAACCCTAACTTGAACACCTTGTTGGTGAAGAACTTGATGTTGTTGTTTTATTGAGATGGAGCTACAACACACATAAAGTTATGTACAGTATCCGGTTCATGTAATCTCACTGTGTGGTGATTTTGGGTGGCCAGCCTGTTCCCCTGACCTCGCTCCTTGTGATTTTTTTCTTTAGGGCTACCTTAAATCACAAGTGGGTACCGGTACTTATCTACACCAAACTCTTGAAACAGTTAAGGTTTCTTTTCAACAGGCAATAGTCACTGTCCCAACCACATCATGACCCGTTGAGCTATGGTGGCATTTAGAAATCACCTTCAAGAGTATATAATCACCCTGAGCGCACACAACAGCTCCATGGTGTCGAAACCATTTCCGTTAAATAGATGCAAAAAGTGATGGAAAAGACGGTTATCAGACTGTTATGGGTTATGCATTATCTGTTCATCTGTGCATTATTTTTGAGCATACTATTCTGAATAAAATTGTATAAACTATTGTTTCATTGCATGAACAACTATAAGTTAATCAAGACACTGAGATCTAAACCCTCGTAAGTCACATTTCATGAAACAGAACATGACTTATGGGGTTTTTGATCTCAGTACCTCAATTAATAAATGAAAGAATCATAAGAAACAGCATGATGCAAGTCATTCCAAGGGCTTTACAGCCAGTTTCCTGATTGTTTTTTAATGATTATTTGTATCCGCTGAGGTGAATTTACAACTGAGAGGAAATGAGTAAATATTTTTAAAATTTATTTCTGAACATGTGCTTGTATATTATCAAGTTCAGCCATTTTGTGGTAGAAATATATCCTGTCTTCTGTGTCATGGTGTTCTCTCTCTCTCTCTCTCTCTCTCTCTCTCTCTCTCTCTCCTCCGTCTGACTGTCTGTATGTGTCTCTGTCACTCTCTCAGTGTCTTACTGTCTCAGTGTCTCTCTCTGTCTGTCACTCTCTTTCTTTCTTTCTGTCTGTCTGTCTTTCTCTCTCTCTCTCTCTCTCTCTCTCTCTCTCTCTCTCTCTCTCTCTCTCTCTTTCTCTTGCAACTGGCAATTAAAGGAAGCCTCTGACTTGAAGCTGTGGTTTAATGCCAATCTTTTTCAGGCTTTGGTTTTGTGGTCTCTGGAGTGTCATGTGTAAAATTTTGTAATCCATCTCTTCTCAGTCTAAAAATTTGACCTCTTATAAAATAAAACCAGATGGATTTGATGAGCTGAGAGCATAGCTGGGATTTGTACTCAAAACCTTCTGGAATCCGAACTGCTAAAATCAAAAAAGAGACAATGATAGAAGCCTCATGGGAATTCTTTTTTTTTTTTTTTTTTTAATTTTCAAAAATACTATAAACACCAATCCCAATCCCTCCAGCCCCACCCACAATTTTCTTTAATAGTTTCATTATTATGATTTCTATTATAGTGTCCATCCCAGTATCTGTTCCTTTCAGGCAAGAAGATTAAGAAGATGAATTCTCAACCCCCCAGAACCTGACGTTCCATCTTTACTTTATCACGTTATTGGGTCACGGGAGACTTGAGGGAGTTTAGCAACTGGAGCAGCCCACTTTCTACAGTTCAGTTTCTCTCAGTCTCTCTAGGTTTCACTACCTATTTGCCGAACTCTGTTGATTCCCTACAGACTCACTTGTCTCTATTCCTTCTCCCTCCCCTTCTTTCTCCCTTTCCCTCTCTCTTATTACACAAATCATTTACTCATAAAGGAACAGACAGACCCCAAACAGTCTCATGATGTTTAGGTCTTGTTGTACTTTCTTCATAACTTTACTATTCATTAGGTAAATCATTTTTTTCTTCCAGGACACACAAGTTTTATACTTGAAAGTCTTGGCACCCCAAATTGCATCTCGACACTGACCTCAGGTTACATCAGTCGAGAAGTCTATTCATCTTAATAGGACATACAGGCTTGGTGAATTACCATCTGTCATATTTTTGAACTAAAATTATTTGCATATGAGGGGCAGTGGTGGCCTGGTGGTAAAGGTGCCGGATCACTGATCCTAAGATTTGGGGTTCAAGCCCCACTCTCCACGGGTTGTCACTGTCCCCCCAGTGCAGCTAACTGGGTTATCAAAGGCCGGCCATGTCTCTCACTGTCTATGGTGAGAGGTTCATGTAAAAGAACCATTGCTGACTTTCGTCAAGAGTAGCTGCATAGCTGTCAGCGTGTTTCTGCCTTGCGATGGCCTGGTGAGCCATCCAGGGTGTACTCTGTCCTCACCCAGAGCCAGCTGGGATGGGCACCAGCCTCTTTCACAACCCTAATAAGGATTAAGCAGTTACAGAAAATCAATGAATGAATGATTTGCATATGAATTCACAGAACTCCCCCCAATTTAGCTCCAATGCAGCCAATTTCCATAATGAGAGCAATATAAATGCAACTATTCCTGAAAGTACTTTAAGATTTTTCATGAACAAACTTATACAAACAGTACCATGAATTCCATATCGTGAAGAGACCAGAGATTCACCTCCCCACAGATGAGATACTAGTCTAGCACATGTTACCTTTCCAGTATATATTTTTTGGTACCCGTTTATACTGCTGGGTGGACAGAGGCAGCCTTCAATTTCAATTCACTTCAGTTTTATTTGTATAGCTATTTTTCAATTGTAATTGTCACAAACCAGCTATAGACAGTAAAACTGAAAATAGGGACTTACAAAGTATAAAGGAATTTAGACAAAGTACTGTATACAGGAATTTAAACATTTCCTATTACTCCTACATATCCCCAACAGCAAGCCAGTGGCAATGGTGGCAAGGAAAAACTCCTTCAGTAGTTGCAAGGAAGAAACCTTGAGAGGAACCAGTACCAAAAGTGAAACCCATTCTCATTTGGGTGAAATCATAAAAACACAAACCATACACACACACACACACACACACACACACACACACACACATATATGGGGAAGGGATGGAGGAGAGAGAGAGAGAGAGAGAGAGAGAGAGAGAGAGAGAGAGAGAGAGAGAGAGAGGGTGTTAGAAATAGTAATAATAGTGGAAGGGAAACAGAAGATTTTATTATTGCGTGCAAGCAGGAACTCTGGCATGACTGACTATAGCAGCATAACTAAAAGATAGAGAACCAGAAGGAAGGCAGATATGAGGACACCCTGTGACACTGGGGCAATCAGCCACACCACTGTCAAACGGACCTGGGTGAGCATGTAGAGTGGGGGAGAACTCTCTATACCTGAGCTCCCTAGTACTGCTCCTTTACCTAATAAAAAGATGATTAACAAAAAGCTTCACTAAACAAGTAAAACTTCAGCCTTGTCTTAAAAACAGAGACTCTGTCTGAGTCCAGAACATTAGCTGAAAGACTCTTCCATAACTGTGGGGCTTTGAAAGAGAACCCTCCAACACCTTCTGTAGTCTTCATTATTCGAGGTATCACTAAGCATCCTGCACCTTTTGATATAAAGGGGTGAACCGGATCATAAACGGCAAGAATTTCACTAAGATAATATGGCGTGAGACCATTCAGTGCTTTATAGGTTAAAAGTAGTATTTTATACTCAAATAGAAATTTAACTGTGAATCAGTGCAGTGTAAATAAGATCAGTGTGATATGCTCATATCTTCTGGGTCTAGTAAGGACTCTTGCTGCTGCATTCTGGACTAACTGGAACTTGTTTATGCACCTACTGGAACAACCAGTGGCGCATTACAATCATTTAATCTTGAAGTAACAAAAGCATAAACAAGTTTTTCTGCATCATGCACTGACATCAGTTCTTATTTTAGCAATAGTCCTAAGATGACAGAAGGCTATCTGAGTAATATTATCTTCATGAGCGTCAAAAGAAAGACCAGTGTCAAGAGTTTCACACTCACACTTTGGGGCAATTTGAAACAGCCGATTATCTTAGTGTGAGTGAAGACTCCAAGGTCCTTTACTGATACACATGATGAAACTAAAACACCATCTAAACTTATTACATGATCAGAAGTCTTATTTCTAGCTGCCTGAGATCTGAGTACAAGTTCTATTGTCTTATCAGAGTTTAAAAGGAGGAAGTTAGTAAGCATATAGTGTCGAATGTCCTTCACACACTTTTCAACTTTATTAAGTTGATGTCTCTCATCTGGCTTTGCTGAAATATATACCTGTGTGTCATCAGCATAACAATGAATGCGAATACCATGATCACGAATGATATTACCCAAAGGGAGCATATATAGAAAAAATAGCAAGGGGCCTAGGACGGAACTTTGTGGAACACCAAGCTTAACATTAGAACCGACAGAGAAATCACCATTTATATCTACAAACTGATAACGGTCAGTTAAATAAGATTTAAACCAGGAGAAGGCCCTGAACTCCAACATTTTTTAATCTGTCAAGGAGAATTGTGTCATCAATAGTGTCAAAGGCGGCACTAGGGTCAAGTAGCACAAGCAGGGAGACACAGCCATGGTCAGAGGCCACCAGTAAATCATTTACCACCTTAACGAGTGTTGTCTCTGTGCTATGATGAGAGTTAAAACCTGACTGATACATTGAGTGAATATTATTTCTACAAAGATATGAACACAACTGTTGCGCTACAGCTTTTTCTAATATCTTAGAGATGAAAGGGAGGTTTAATATGGGTCAGGATCAGGTTTTTAATCAGCAGCTTGATAACTGATAGTTTAAAGGATTTCGATACATAGCCAGTGCTAAGAGAAGAATTTATTACATTTAATAAAGGGTTGATCATTTCTGATAATATTCAGTGGTGGCTCAGTGCATAAGGCAAATGAGTTGCTAATCTGAGGCTGTGGTTCAAGCCCCACTATCACTGTTGTTAGTCCCTCGAGCAAGGCCCTTAACCCTCAATTGCTTAGTTGTATTAAAAAAAAAGGTAATTGTAAATCTCTTTGGATAAGAACATCTGCCAAATACTGTAAATGTAAACATTTAGGTACTGGATCAAGCACACAGGTTGATAATTGATGAAGAAATTCAAGATAGTTCTGTTGTGGATCGACTGGTGTGTCAATTTAATATTGTTGTAGAATTAAATAAGTATTTCAGATACAGGGATCCCTCACTTTCTGTGGTTAATTGGGACCGAGATCCCCATGCGACCATTGAAATCTGCGAAGGAGGAATCCCCCCCAACCCCCCTCCACTGACGTATACGTATATGTATATGTGTATATAATATCAATAAATACATATTCAATGCTATAAATGCTTATAATAACAATTAAACATTCAAAAAAAACATAAGATGTAAATAAACTTTAAGTACACACACATACAGATAGAGCTGCATGAGAAGACGACACACATACATACATGCGTGCACGCATGTGCGCAGATGCACGTGCACACACAGATGCAACAATGTAAGTACAGACGCTTCCCCAGCTTACAGTTTACAAACAAGTTAGGTTCCGGCTGGTTAGATGAATTTGTTTGTAAGTTGTTACAGGGCATTCTTTAGAGGGGAACGTATGTTTAAACCTTGTTTCAGTAACCTATGTGAGTTTGTACTGTATTCTCTCTCTCTCTCTCTCTCTCTCTCTCTCTCTCTCTCTCTCTCTCTAATCATCTGTACTTCATTATGTCCCGTGTTTAAACTCCTGGTTCCTCTTAAGCACAGCACAGTGGATCTGATCAGATTTACAGAGCGTTTCACTCTGATTCAGTTCATTATAATACTGGAGTCAATTTAGTTCTCCTTTGAAAGTTTTGGAGGACAGAAATGCATCGTTCTGCTTCTCTTTCCGGACCTCTGTGTCAGCCACGCCCCTTTACTGGAGCCTAGTATTAAGTGTACCTCAGGCTGATGTTTAATCATATTTAATACTTATCTTCTTTTCCTTTTGGCTTTTCCCTTCAGGGGTCGCCACAGTGAATCCTCTGCTTCCATCTCACCCTATCCTCTGCATCTTCTACTCTTACTCCAATGACCTTCATGTCCTCCTTCACCACATCCATGAATCTTCTCTTTGGTCTTCCTCTAGGCCTTCTGCCTGGTAGTTCCAACCTCAGCATCCTACTACCAATATACTCACTAATCCCTTCTCTGTAGGTGTTCAAACCATCTCAATCTAGCATCTCTGACTTTGTCTCCAAAACCTCTTACATGTGCTGTCCCTCTGATGTACTCATTCCTGATTCTATCCATCCTCGATGCTCCTAAAGAGAACCTCAACATTTTCATCTCTGCTACCTCCACCTCTGCCTCCTGTCTTTTCCCCAGTGCCACTGTTTCTAAACCATACAACATCGCTAGCCTCAACACCGTCTTGTACACTTTTCCTTTCATTCTTGCAGATACCCTCCTATCGCACATCACACCAGACACTTTTCTTCAACCTTTCCAACCTGCCTGCACACGCCTCTTCACCTCTTTTCCACACTCTCCATTGCTCTGGATTGTTGAGCCTAAGTACTTAAAATCCTCCACCTTCTTTATCTCTGCTCCCTGTCACCTCACCATTCCTCTTGGGTCCTTGTGGTTCACACACATGTATTCTGTTTTACTGAGGCTAACCTTCATTCCTCTCCTTTCCAGGGCATACTTCCACCTCTCTGGATTTTCCTCCACTGGTTCTCTGCTCTCACTACAGATCAATGTCATCTGAAAACATCATAGTCCATGGAGATTCTTGTCTATCCTCATCTGTCAGCCTGTCCATCACCATAGCAAACAAGAAGGGGCTCAGAGCTGACCCTTGATGCAGTCCCACCTCCACCATGAACTCTTCTGTCAGCACACCTCACCACTGTCTTACATCTCTCATACATGTCCTGCACCACTCTAACATGCTTTGCCACTCCAGACTTCCTCATGCATTACCACAGTTCCTCTCTCGGTACCCTGTCATATGCTTTCTCCAGATCTACAATGCAGCTCATTGTCATCAGTCAATACATTTCCCACTCTGTCCTTAATCACTCTAACTTGCTGCCCGTCCTTCCCATCTCTATTTCTCTGCTGTGCCAACCTGTGAATCATTTTCTTCCTCCTTACTGTCCAACCTATCATACAAGTCATCATACGCCCACTGGTTGGCCTTTGACACCGCTACCTTCACCTTATGCCGTGTCTCCCAGTACTTCTGTTTACTCTATTCGGTCCACTCTATGTCCCACCTCTTAGCTAACCTCTTCCTTTGTACACACTCCTGCACTTCCTTATTCCTCCACCAAGTCTCCTTATTTACTGTCCTTCCAGAGGACACACCAAGAACTCTCTTACCTGTCTCCCTGATCACATTAGCTGTAGTTGTCCAGTCATCTGGAAGCACTTCCTGACCACCCAAAGCCTGTTTCAACTCCTCCTTGAAGACAACACAACCCTCTTCCTTTTTTCAGCTTCCACCACTTTGTCTTCTGCTCTGCCTTTGCCTTCTTCACCTTTCTCACCATCAGCATCATCCTGCACACCACCATCCTATGCTGTTTGGCAACACTCTCTCCCAGTACTACTTTGCAGTCACTGACTTCTTTCAAATTACATCGCCTTCACAAGATGTAGTCCACCTGTGTGCTCCTACCTCCGCTTTTATAAGTCACCCTATGCTCCTGTCTCTTCTGGAAGAAAGTATTCACCACAGCCATTTCCATCTGTTTTGGTAAATTTATCAACATCTGTCCCTCTGTGTTCCTGTCCTGGATACCAAACCTGCCCATCACCTCCTCGTCTCCTCTGTTGCCTGCACCAGCATGTCCATTGAAGTTTGCACCAATGACCACTCTTTCACCTCTGGGGTTACTCTGCATCACGTCATCTAACTCACTCCAGAATCTCTCCTTCTCTTCTAGCTCACATCCTGCCTGTGGGGCATAAGCACTAACAACATTGAACATCACACCTTCAATTTCTAACTTGAAACTCATCACTCTGTCTGATACTCTTTTCACTTCTAGAACATTCCTGACAAACCCCTCCTTCAAGATGACTCCTACTCCATTTCTCTTCCCATCCACACCATGAAAAAAAAACAGTTTAAACAGTGCTCCTAAGCTTCTAGCTTTGCAACCTTTCCACCTGGTCTCCTGAACACAGTATGTCCACCTTCCTACTCTGCATCACGTCAGGCAGCTCTCTACCTTTTCCTGTCATAGTTCCAACATTCAAAGTCCCCACTCTTAGTCCTAGACTCATGCCTTTCCTCTTCTCTCTCTGCCTACGGATATGCCTCCTGCCTCTCATTGTTCGACCTCTCCTTCTTCAACCAACAGTCGTCCAATTTCCACCAGCACCCTGTTGGTTAACAGCACTGATGGCGGTCGTTGTTAACCCGGGCCTTGACCGATCTGGTATGAAATTTGGAGTGACAGTTCACATTCTGTATTCCAGCAAGAGTTTTATGCCGGATGCCCTTCCTGTCACAACCCTCTGCATTTATCCGGGCTTGGGACCGGCATGAGGACGGACACTCGCTTGTGCCCCCCCCCCCCCCCACCCCCATGGCTGCATTATATATTTAATTCTTCTATTTAAGACTTCTATTTATGATACATCTTTCTGTAGATTTTATTCCATGTCGACCTCAGACAGCTGATGGTTTTGATGGGAGATTTTGGGTTGTTTTTTGTTTTGTGTTGGCTTAAGTTTATTTATTTTTTATTTTTTTGCATAATTAGCCTTGTTTTTGTGGCATTTTCCTTAACTTTTCCCCCTATTCTTCCTTAATTTCCTTATTTTTTAATTCTATGAATATGTATTATTATTATTTTTAAATTTGCGATGCACTGAAGCCGCATTAATTAAAGCGCAAAGTAGCGAGGGATCCTTGTATTTTTGTTATTTTCTATTAGATTTGAGAAATGTACTGCTTTTCTATAATTAAGGAACACACTTGTGATTAACGGGGCAGTGGTGGCCTACTGGTATAGGTGCTGGATCACTGATACCAAGGTTGGGGGTTCAAGCCCCACTCACCACAGGTTGTCACTGTCCCCTCAGTGCAGCTCAGGTTATCAAAGGGCGGCCATATGTCTCACTGTCTATGGTGTGAGGTTCGTGTAAAAGAACCATTGCTCACTTTCAACAAGAGTAGGCTGCAAAGCCATCAGCGTGTTTCCACCCTGCAATGGCCTGGCGAGCTGTCCAGGGTGTACTCTGCCCTGGCGTCTGCTGGGATGGGCGGCAGCCTCCCCGCGACCCTAATTAGGATTAAGCGGTTACAGAAAATGAACTGATGAACTGAACTTGTGATTAACTCTTTAGCAAAGTGGGGGTTTAATGGGGATTTAAACCCTAACCTTTCAATAATGATCCCAGCACCCTAACCACTACACCACCAGCCCTACAGAATGGCAGTACTGTCCCAAAAACCCTTTCATGCACCAAGGAGCCAATTAGATACTCTAAAATATGGCTACCTTGCACAGTACATTCATGCTTCCCAAAGATGGATATTTCTCTGTATATGATGTATATTCATTTTTTTTAAATCATGCTCATAAATTATAAATAAAGGATCACTGTTGTCATGGTTATTTATTTGAATTGAAGAACCTCTTACTGTTGTGCACTCTATTTTTTTTATCTCAATAAGCAGAAAATAATTTCTAAAACCATTCACTTGATATTTCCACCAGCTTTTCTGGAACCCATCACACCTGTAAGTGGTCCTCTTTCACTCGTCCACTCACTTTTTTTCTGACACTAACTCTGATAATGCATAAGGTTACACATCCTAAATCAGCCTCATACAAAAGACCTCATAATAAAGCCGCACCATTAATATTTAAGTGGATGAAAATGAATAGGTCGAAATGTTTTGTGCCTTTTCTTTCTTTTCATTTCTATAAATTATTCACAATTCGTTCCATTTTACCCAGTTGTGCGTGGGGTCTGAACATAAAGTTCATTATCCAAACCTACAGTACTTTAATCACCTTGCTAAGCCCCAGATTTGATCATCACAAGCAGTGAGAGTTCAAATGCAAAAGGAAACCATGATAAGGAGCTTCTCTCACACAAAGAGTCCAGATAAACGTCCAGACTTTAGGCCTAGCTCACACAAACAGTGCGTAATTAGAGAGAGAGAGAGCGAGAGAGAGAGAGAGAGAGAGAAGAGTGAGCAGGCATTTTAAGCTCAGTGACCTTGGAGAGCTATTAATTATTTAGATATGAGTTTTTCCCAGGTTGGTCTCCAGGAGATAAAAATCAGAGATGAATAAGAGTCAAGCCACATGAGTGTAATGTTATAACCTTTTCACATTCGGTTACTGATAAACAGGAAGGAGAGAGTTACCTACTCCTAATTACCAATACAGTCCTGCATGATCACAGCAAGAACCCATGAAACCTGTGTTGTGATGAAAAATACTGTGTCTGTGCTGCCCTCTGTCAGCTGCTCAATAAAGTGCACTGATTTAATGCAAACATTGCAAGGTGTTTGGCAAACACTTGCTCCAACAATTTCAGTTCCTTTTATTAAATTTAGAATAATATATTAACCAAATTTTTAATTAATAGTTATCGGGAATTTAGTTCTATTATATTGTTGTATCCTTCCTTTTCTTCCTCTTATTGGTATGTATGTGTATGTGTGTATGTGTGTATGTGTGTGTGTGTGTGTGTGTGTGTGTGTGTGTGTGTGTTTGTGTGTATGTGTGTGTATGTATGTGTGTGTATGTATGTGTGTATGTATGTACGTACCATTGCTGACTTTCGTAAAGCGTAGCTGCAAAGTTGTCAGCGTGTTTCTGTCCCTTGCTAAAGGGTTGTGTCAGGAAGGGCATCTGACATAAAAACTTATGCCAAATCAAACGTGCGAATCATTCGCTGTGGCGACCCCTGATAAAGGGAAAAAGCCGAAAGGAAATATCTGTCTAGGCAAATGAATGGTGTAGAACAAAGATGGCTTGTGTTTACATATAAATAATGACCTATGGTATATTTCATTTCCTGAACCGTTTAATCTTAATTAGGGTCACGTGGAGGCTGGCGCCCATCCAAGCCATCTCTGGGTGACGGCAGACTACACCCTGGACGGCTCGCCAGGCCATCGCATCACAGGGCGGAAACACGCTGACAACTATGGAGCTACTCTTGTCGAAAGTCAGCAATGGTTCTTTTACATGACTCTCACACCATAGACAGTGAGAGACATGGCCGGCCTTTGATAACCCAGTTAGCTGCACGAAGGAGGGGGACAGTGACAACCCGCTGAGAGAGGGGCTTGAACCCCCAACCTTGGGATCAGTGATCCAGCACCGTACCACCAGGCTACCACTGCCACATACAGTATATGATATGTATTAAATATCTCTAGATAAAAATTATATTAGGCACAGTAAACAGTAATAAATGAAACAAAGTCAATATTTTGTGTAATGAAGTTTTGTTTAAAAATAGAATGTTGGGCAGTGGTGGCCCGGTTGTCAGGTGCTGGATTATTGATCCCAAGGCCAGGGGGTTCAAGCCCCACTATCACTGGGTTGTCATTGCTGTCCCCCAGTGCAGCTAACTGGGTTATCAAAGAAAGGCCATGTTTCTCATGTGTCTATGGTGAGAGGTTCATGTAAAAGAACCATTGCTGGCTTTTGCCAAAAGTAGCGGCATAGCCGTCAGTGTATTTCTGCCCTGTGATGGCCTGATGAGGTGTCCAGGGTGTACTCTGAGTCTGTACTCAGTCATTTGAGATGGGTACCTCCCACCACCAAGGTCAGACCCTGATTAAGATTAAGCGGTTCAGAAAATGAAGAAGAAATGAATGGATATTGATAATAATGATGATATTACTACTTCTTCTACTACTACTACTACCACCACCACCACTACCACTACTACTACTAATAATAATAATGATAGGTGGGACAGTGGAGCAGTGCATCAACCTCACAGCAAGAAGGTCCGAGTTTGACTTTCAGGCTCGGTTGTTTCTGTGTCGGGATTGTAGGTCCTGCCTGTGCTTGTGTGGAGTACTCTGATTTCCTCCCACAGTCCAAACATATGCACAGTAGACCAATTGGCTGTGTGAATAGTTGGCCCTGCAATGGTCCGGTGGGCTATTCACGCCACCTTTGCCAGAGTCAGGTGGGCGCCAGTCTCTCTGTGACCCCCAATTTGGATTAAGCAGAGATTAAGCAAATGAATGAATGAATGAATAATATTCGTAAAAGATAATTGTTTGTGACGTGTATCTTTATGATATTTATTTGAGCAATAATATCCCAAATCGATACAGCTGGTTCACCTTAATAACAAAGTAAAAAAAATCTGTCCATTTGTATGTAAATGAATCAAAAATAAAAACCAAACTGTTATTCAGTCATGTAAAAAAAACAAACAAACAAACAAAAACAAATAAAACTACTGATAAAACTTACATAGGTTCATTTTTTTCTTTATCTATCAGTGTAAAAAAAGTTTTATAGTTCTATACAGTTAATTTACATTGCTGTAGATTGTTGAATATATAATCATCACTAAGTAACACAGTGTGTGACTGTAAGCTCAGTCATTAAATAGACAGAGACACTGTCCATCAGCAGATCGTCTATAAACTTCAGTACTGGCACTTTGCTTTGTTTTTGTTTTTAAGGGATAAACTGTCTCCTCCGAAACAAAGAAAGCAGAGACATTGCAGGATGGCAGAGAAGAAGAAAGAGGGAAAGGCTTCATTATCGTGTGTAGTAAAAAAGACTCGGCTGGTGTGAAACACCTTCAGGAAGCTTACAGTATAGTTTCAACACATTCTTCTGTATTCTCAGTGTATCATCATTATATACAGCAAAATAAACCTGGATACTTTTAATACTGTTTCCTATAAAAAAATAAAACAAAAAACAAAAACAAAAACAAATTACAAATCAGTGCAACACAACAGAAATATTTTAGAAAAATGAAAAAAGTATCTTCAGTGTTCTCCGATCTCAGTCCTCAAGAATCTTATATCCTTTAAATGGTGCTTTTCCCAATTAATGGGGACGGACATGAGAAATACTGTCTATATGAAGATACATTTTGTTTTTAGTTTGATTATGTATGCTTCATTTCTTTCACAGTCATTTGTAATACACACAGAGAGACAGAGCGACAGAGAGAGAGAGAGAGAGAGAGAGAGAGAGAGAGAGAGAGAGAGAGAGAGAAATGTGCCTTGTGGACAAATTTCCATGAGAGATTTGAATGTGGCTCATGGCGTCTTTCTTGGGATCTGATTACTGTATACAGAAACAATGCAAATCTTGCACGGAACTGTGGAAGAACAACTTTGTGGGGCTGGTGGTGTAGTGGTTAGGGTGCTGCGCTCATGATCGGGAGGTTGTGTGTTCAAATCCCAGTTAGACCCCCACTGTGCTAAGACCCCTGGCCAAGGTCTTAACCACAAGTGTGCCTCTGTTCACCCAGCAGTATAAATGGGTATCAGTTAAAGTATACTGGGAAGGTAACCTGTGATGGACTAGCGTCCCATCCAGGAGGAGTTGAACTCCTAGATGCTTCACGCTACAGAAACCCGGCCTGATGAACCACTAGGCCCGAGTGTAAAACGCCCAACAAACTTTTTTTTTTTGCTAGTGCAGATTCAAACTTTACCATATGGACTGAGGCATTGTCCACAAAACAGAACCACAGAGAAAACAGCAGGCTTGGACAAAGATTGAGATCAGAAAGCAATCTAGATAAAAGCATGGAGATGCATCATCACTACAGATGAAATAAACACTGTATGAACACTCAGGATTATTGTCAGTCATCATAACCGAGATGGAAATTGTACAGTGTGTCGTATTCTCGTTATTACACTGTAACTCTCGTAACAGCGCTCCACCCCAGAGTAACCCGAGACGGTTGATCCTCCAGTAAATTCAGTAATATAATTATCTATACGTATATCTATATTTTATAGTTAATTTGAAAGCATGGAATGTACATAAACTTTTATGGATAATTTTATTAAATAATCTGATCCCACAGATTGTGGTGATGACTTGAGTGTATATTTCTCTCAAAATACAATTGAGACAGACCTGCTATTTAACTTAGATGTGAGTCTTCCATGGAAAACATGCATCGCCTGCGATTTATTAAAAAGAAAGTACTGATAAACTTAGTGACGCACAATAGACAGTTAAAAAAGCAAAAGCTGGATGAAATATAAATGTTCAACAAAAGAGATCTGTTATGTCTATAGGGAAAAACGCAATAGTTTGTTCAGTCAAAATGCTCTCTGTTGCTTGTCATTTGTTCATCCGTGCCCTGTAATACAATTCCTGTGAACAGGATGCCAAATACAGTCACTATTCGAGTTACGACCTAGATTGGTTCCGACTAACCAGTCGTAAGTCGGATATTTAACACAACAAAACTGAAACCACCCAGCACTCGCTATGAATTCATGTGAAACGTATTCTTCACCTGCACATTCTTTCAACATGCAAAATAAACCTGTAGCCTTACTTTGCACTGCTCGCAACATCACTTTCACATTTCTTTGCCTATTATCTTCTAACCACGCCTATAGCAAGTTTTCCATCTCTGCAATCGGTCCTTCACGCTGTTTTGTGATGATAGTTGACTTAATTGGGGCTGCTGCTTTCACTATTTCCTTAATGCGGTCCTTGTCCTTCAAAATTGTAGACACCACAGAGTGGGAGAGATGGAGATTTCACTTTCACTTTCATCTTCATTTCCAACGACAGTGCCTTCCTTGCTTTCTTGGTAGAATTGCCATCTGATGAATCGGACTTCCTCTTGGTGACCATGGTAACGGTGTACAGTAAATGAATGTAAAATTGTACTGTAAAAGAGATGTTACTGCGATGGTATCTACTCACTGAGTGTAGTGGTAGGATGCTGTGAGTGTGAGATGCTGGGATATTGTGCTGCCACAACTATCTTACGCGCTGCGCTGCCAGACATATACAGTGAACTCGTAATGGGCATCTGCTAGACGTGGTCATAAGTACGGGTGGTCGTAACTCGGATAGTGACTGGAGTTAAAATGAAAACAGAAAAGAAAAGATGAATTTAAAGAGTCAAAAATTACTTCAGACATTTGATTCAATTTCCATTAACAGTTTAGGCAAAATAAAATTACATAATGTTTATAGTGCAGGGTTATATCAAAGTTACTGAACAAGATTGGCTCAATTCCACAGAATAGTTCAAGAGAAGTTGTAGAAGAGTTAACCATCTTTTAGGAAACATTGTTGGGGTAAAAATTTGAAGGAAAAAGGCCCGAATCATATGGTGCATATCTATGAATAACCCTCGGTTTACAGTCAAGCATTGATGTCCACGATTAATAAAAGAAATGTATTAGCAGACTTGATGCAGCATCATAGGGGATCTTGACGAACTTGGAAATGCAATTTCTTCAGCTTTCATCTATCGGATGCCGTGACTCCTTTTTACACCCCAGTCATGCTCTAAGGACTGTTACGCTCTGTTAAGGTCTGTTCCGCATGACTGCACTATACTACGATTCAGATGTTCTACCACGAGTGTCAAATCAGAATAACTTATGATAAAATGCAGCCGTGAGGGAGGGGCACAAGCCAGTGTCTCTCCCTCATGCCGGTCCCAAGCCCGGATAAATGCAGAGGGTTGCGTCAGGAAGGGCATCCGGCGTAAAACAAATGCCAAATAAAACATGCGACCAAAGAGACGATTCATTCATGGATGTGGTGAAGGAGGACATGAAGGCAGTTGGTGTAAGAGAAAAAGATGCAGAGGATAGGGTGAGATGGAGGCAGATGATTCGCTGTGGCGACCCCTGAAGGGAAAAGCCGAAAGGACAAGAAAAAGATTTTTGGCAAAATTTTTGACAATCAATAATTTTTTCATGATCACGGCGATCATCACGAGTCCATGAAGTTCCTTCAGTATCATCACCACTCGATCCCACGACTCCTACATTCATCAGGATTCTCTCGGGTTATGGTGATTGTGAACATCATGCCCCAGTGTAAACCCAGAGTTATATCAAAGTTACTGACCAAATTTGTCTGAACTCCAGTGAATGATTCAGGAGGGGTAGCAAACAGAAGAGAATTGTGACATCAACAGACATCAACAGATACGAGACGACTCAAAGTGATTAGTGTGTGTCCACCCCGCTATACAGGTGACACAGTTACATCAACACTATTGCTCCAGTACAGAACTGAAGAAGCAACAAACAGTTTCCGTGTATGAAATTGAGTGAATGTGGGTTTTTTCAGTATTCTTTTTAGCGAAGCAAAAGTGGATTGGATGTGTAAATTAAAAATGACACTAGATGAAAAACTATGGCCTAATTTATATGTCCTGTCAGTCACATTATATAACAGCCAAAAATTCTAATATCCACAATACACCTTAACCTATATCGTCATGGATCACAGCTGATATTTAAACTGAATAAACCCAACATGTGTAAAATGAACTGTAAAAAATCCTCCTTTCATATTATCACGTATTTACATGTAGCACCTCCCCTTTTTCCTTAGAAAGAACGAGAACAATGGTGAGTCAAGTATCATTGTCTTTTCTTCCATTGTGGACTTTCCAGTAGTATGCAAACATGACTCAATTTATATGTCCGCAATCAAAGAAATAGAGATGCACGATCGTTCAGGTGGGTGAGTTGGTGTTTAAAACAGTCATAGATTACAGTCAGACTGCTTCAGTCGATACTATAATACTGTAGCTTCCTCCATGGCATTTACCCATCTGTAAAATAAGACAGAAACAATATATGAATATATGTGAATGGAATATATATATATATATATATATATATATATATATATATATATATATAATAAAAATAAAAAGACAGGACAAAGACTTTCTATTGAAACTCCATTTATCACTACAGATCTGTTTCGAGGGGTGGTGAAACCATCTCCTCTTTTTTCATTTGATTATAGAAGAAAATTATAGAAGAGTCCTGTCCTTTTATTTTTATTGTTATTTGCTCTACCAAAAAGTATTGAGCACTCTCCTACGGAAGGATCTACTCAGAAAATCTTATATACACACACACACACACACACACTGTATATATAAAATAAAGAATTTACAGTTGTATGTGCATATGCCACAATTTAATTAATTAATGCCACAGTTTAATTGCTGCATCTGAAATACAGACACCCCCGCTTTATGTTTATTTGTTTTATGTATTTTCCGATTTTACGTTTAAAAAAAAAAATTATGTCAAATTTTGAGTTTAGCATGCTCTCTGTAGTACGAGACGTACCTACGGTAGTATACTGACGTAATACGCTACTTATGCATGACGCTGCGTCCATTGTTTACAAACAACAGACTGAACGTGCCCTCCTTCTCCCCACTTCACTGCGTGTTACCCTTGTGTTAAGACGTCATCTCTGTGATCTTTGTGTTTACACTGCTTTGCGGACTTTTGTAACCCTAAGAAAATAAGGTTGGTCAGAAACGTAAGCCTACTAGTGATAGTGGTAATCAGAAAAAGCGGCAAGCCATCTCGTTAGAATTGAAGATGGCTATTATCAAGAAAATTGATGCTGGTGAAAAGCATGTGAATGCTGCACATTTCTTCCAAATGGCTCCATCGACCATCGGAACCATTTACAAGCAGGAAGATCGCATCACAGAGAATGTTAAAGGTTATATTTGATACTGAATTTGATATTTGATTCATGAATTTGATTAAAATTTATCTATTTGAAATTATTTAATTTATTTGAAATGAATGTTGATATTATTTGATATATTTTATATTATTTTACAATGTTATGTTTATAATAATTGATTTAGGGGTGTTTTATGAGATACGGTAATGGTATTTATGGATGTATAGTACAGTATGAACGTGATACGTCACTGGAACATACAGTAACAACTTACGTTTTTTTTCACCTTACGTTTGGCCCTCCGGAACCTAACTAAAACGTAAGTCGGGGAGCGTCTGTACTAGTGTTGATGGTGACCCTGTAGAGTTTATAAATAATAATATCCACATTCCAATAAATTTTCCTTCCATTGTAGCGCTACAATCTTGATACCATGAAAGGTTATTGGGAAAGGAGTCTTTTGTAGCAGTTTGAGCTAAGGCTACAACATTCTCAAATTTTTTTAAAGAAAAAAAGAGGCTGGTGAAGGAGTGTCTGTTTAGAGTCGAGTTTATAAAGCCTCCTATCAATCTACACCATTAGAATAACTAGGAAGAGATAAAAAGAATGACGTAATGCTCCGTAATTTAAAAATGTCCATGTTAACAAACTCATTCATTAATTTTCTGAACTGCTTAATCCTAATTAGGGTCACGGGGAGGCTGGTTCCCATTTCTGCCGACTCTGGGTGAGGGCAGAATACACCCTGGGCAGCTCGCCAGGCCATCGCAGGGCAGAAACACGCTGATGCAGCTATTTTTGACAAAAGTCAGCAATGATTCTTTTACAGCCTCTCACCATAGACAGCAAGAGACATGGCCAGCATTTGATAACCCAGTTAGCTGCACTGGGGGGTATGTTGGCAAACTGCAGAAGTATAAAAGAAATAAAAATAAAAATACTTCAGATTGTGCTGTATTCGTCTTCAATGATGTTTTAAAGTGTTTATCTCTTAGTGGAATTAAAAACTGTTAGAGATTTTGAGAAATGACTATTTGATTTTGCACTTTAGGCTCCACTATTGTTTATGAGTTATGGGGTTTACTATACTAATATGCTTAATGGTTTCACTCTCCAAGTGCTCCAGCATTTGATAAAACAGTCATAAGAGCTGCATTATAAATTAGAATTTATTCGCCGAACCACTCAATCTTATTATAGTCTGGGGCAGGTTGAGCCTATCTTAACTGGCTCTGAGCAAAGGTGGGGAACACCCTGAACAGATTGCCTGTCCATCGCAGTGCCAACACACACACAACAATTCACCCTCATACTTAGCGGCAATGTGGCACAGCCATTTAACCTAATGTGCATGTTTTTAGACTGTGAGAGGAAACCATACCCAGAGTACCCGAAGGAATCCCACACACAAATTGTGTGTGTATGTGTGTGTGGGGCGGGGCATGCAAACTACACACAGAAATGCCCTCACTGAACCAAGGATTTGAACTTAGGTTTGATGGTGGATGCTCAAACTGCTACACCATCATGCTGCCTTAGTCGTTACCATCTTTAAGTAAAATGAAACAGATTGCCAAATCTTCATGTACAGATTTGTGTATATTATGTGAGTGTGTGTACGTGCACATGACAGACAGACCTTTGTGCGGTATAATGATCATCCGCTCGAAACGTGTAGTATAGTGTTTTTTTGTGGTAGAGCTGAAAGATGCCACCCGTGTCCTCGCCATCTGATTGGTCAGACAGCTTTACTGTGAAACCCTGAAGAGGCAAACTCTCACTTGCCACCTTATCCTGGGGGGAGGGGGATATTCAGTAATGAACACGAATGAGACAAATCAATATAAAGATAAACATTGTGAGTTGAACTAGAGTGCTGCATGCATGTAGACACCATATGCTGGGCGAGAATGAGTCGATGACAAGTGATGTGTGTGTGTGTGTGTGTGTGTGTGTGTGTGTGTGTGTGTGTGTGTGTGTGTGTGTGTGTCTGTGTGTATGTGTGTATGTGTGTGTGTGTGTGTGTGTGTGTGTGTGTGTGTGTGTGTGTGTATTTGTGGGACACTTTTAAGTGTCCCTTTCAATTATTCAGCTGTATTGTTAGCATACACCTTGAATATGTTTCCATGTTCACTACTAATGGAACTGCTATAAAAGCTCAGATGCTAATTATAGAAATGTTATAAAGTCCAGATGCTTAAAAACCTGTTATTACAATAAACTGACAAACTTTTATCAAAACAACTGGTAAAGACACCTCAATTTTCACTTGATTGGTCATTATAAATCTAAAATGTTTACTGTTTCTATACCTGCGAAAACTCAACCTGAGAGACTTGAGTTTCCAATTTAATCTTAAATAGGTTGCAAAATGGCTATAGAGGTAAGTATGTTATATATCAGTAAAGAGTCCAGTTGGTAAAAAAAAAAAATCTATCTGACTTTCTGAATCATATTGAATATAAAGGGTTGTTTGGTAAATTTGATGCAGCCAAAAATGTTTAAGAAATCATTAGTTTGGAGAAAATGAGCCGTAATCTTTTTGATATGTAAACTGAAATCAGTTTTTGTTTTTATTTTATAGTGAAGTATTTTGTGATCATGAACAGTACAGTATGGATAAAGGAACCATATTTTTTGGCCAAAAATACGATATGTGTATAATTTTAACACAATTTTATTTAACATCACTGTACCTTGAAAAATATCTCGGACATGAGATTCATTTAGTTTTGGTTCGCAACAATATTTAGACACAGTAACACAAAAGACATTAAAAACCCAGCAAAGTGTTTTGTGTGCATGTGTATGCGTGCGTGTGTGTGTGTGTCTGTTGGTGTAGGAGACTCAGTGTCCCCTCACCTCTTGAGCTGTGAAGGTGTAGAGCACCTTGTCTTTGAGCAGGAACCACAACCTCTTCCACTTCCGCTTGCTCTTTTTCCGCCTTTGCAAACTTCCACTAATAGTGGAGCCTTCAGCACACACTGACACCTACACATACACACACACACACACACACACACACACACACACACACAACCAATAAGATGAAAACAAATATAAGCAAAAAAAGTTGAGAGAAATAGAAAACAAGAAAGAAAAAGAGATGGAGGAACAACACAAAAGAGAGACAGAAAGAGTGACACAGAGAGACAAAGAGTTAGAAACAGAAAGACATAAAAAGAGAGAGAGAGAGAGAGAGAGAGAGAGATAGAGAGAGCGAGAGAGAGAAAGAGAAATACCTGAGCAAGAGGTGATGTGCTGCTCTTTCTGTTTTTCCACAGGCTGGGTGGCTGCAGACTCTGAAATACAGCAGACAGGGGCCTGCTGGAACGCTGTATGTGTGGACTCGCACTGTCACATGGGATGGAAATGTTCCCACCTACACACAAAGGTTAGAATAATTGTGTTTTTTTTGTTTTTTTACTGACAGTTTGAGGCCAATACTCACTGAATGACCTTTAAATATATTTTGTAGTTATTTAAATGGTGAAGTATATATGGTATTTATAATGCAATATAATATAATTTAGAGGTAAAGAAGTGTTTGTTTCCTGCTGGTAGTCGATTTAATTTGAGGTCATCTCCTGCACTTGTGTCGAGAGGACATGTTCCTTGTTGGAAGTTGTAATTTCATAGCAGCAAGTATAATTAAAACGCAGCATTAATATTAGACAGTTGCTGAGCAGTGTCTATGATGTAAAAAGGGCACAGACTGCAAAGACTTTACTAATCAGGTGTGGCAGTCACAAAGAAGAGTGATCATAAAGCATTTTACATGAAATCTATCATTCATTCATTCATTGAACTGCTTAATCTTAATTTGGGTCATGGGGAGGCTGGCGCCTATCTCAGCCAATTCCGGGCAAGGGCCACCCTGGCAGCTCGCCAGGTCATCGCAGAACCAACACTCACACAATCATTCATATTCAAAGTCACACCTAGGGGTAACTTGGAACCGCCAATTAAATTACTGTTCATGATTTTGGACTCTGGGAGGAAACTCATGCAAGCACAGGGAGAACTTGTAAACTCCACACAGAAACGCCTCAGCTGGGAAACAAACCCAAGACCGCAATGCCGTGGGCCGGCTAGTGCTAACCACTATGCCAGTGTGACATCACATGAAAGCTATATCCATCCATCCATTCATTCATTTTTTGAACCACTTAATCTTAATTAGGGTCGCAGGGAGGTTGGCGCCCATCTCAGCCCACTCCGGGCGAGGGCAGGGTACACCGTGGACACCAAGCCATCGCAGGTCCAACACTCACATAACCATTCAAACCAAGGAGAGACCTGGAACAGCCAATTGGCCTACTGTGCATGTTTCTGGACTGTGAGAGGAAAAACCAGAGCACCCGGAGGAAATCCACAAGCACTGCGAGAACATACAAACTCCACACAGGAATGGACAGGCTGAGAATCAAACCCAGGCCTCCCTGCTGTGAACTAACACACATACAATCATTCACATTCACTCTCACACGTACGTATGATTCGGAACTGCCAATCAGCCAAACAGTGCATGTTTTTGGACTGTGGGAGGAAATCGGAGTGCACAGAGAGACCCACACAAGCACGTGAAGAACATACAAACTTTACACAGAAATGCCGCGAGCCCATGAATCGAACCTGGGACCTTCTTGCTGTGAGGTGGATGTGGTAACCACTGTGCCACTATGCTCCCCAAATGGCTGTTGGTGTAAAAGTTGTACTTTTTCGGGGGAAACATGCCTCTTTTCTTGAGCTCCTCGTAGCAGCGATCACACACTTTAACCATTCTGTCCTTCAGATACTTCAGTGGGTATCTGTTTCTGGAGCAGGAGCGACACACCACCTGCAGACAGGAAACAGAAATGCAATTACTTAGCATGGGATTATTTATTTTGTTACATCTTTGTGATTTACTTATAAAATTATAACTTCAGTCATGATTTCAAAACCCTACTTACATTTACATTACATTCCCTGCTAGATTTACATGTAACGTGCAATGTATGAACGTATTATATTTTCTGGCACTGATGTGTGTGAGTAGGTGTTACCTTGCCACATGCGTTGCACTGATGTCTACGCAAAGTGAGACTGAAGTCTGATGCACAGTTCATACACATCATAGCATGAGAGATGGGCACTAGGACAGGAGCAGCTTCACCCAGAGACATCCACAGCTTCTCTCTCGCCTGGAAACGGCAGGGAAAAGTTTATCACATCACATCACAACACAGACACACACACACACACACACACACACACACACACACACACACACACACACACATACACACACACACACAGAAAACATTTCTGTATTTAGCATCATCCATCTGTCTCACAACTGTGGGGATGATGTTCTTGCGATAAATTGGCTTTGTGACAGACAGAGCTTCCCTTGGTGGTTGAAAAGTTAAATTTTAGTCTCATCCAACCAGAGCAACTTCCTCCATACATTTAGTGGAGTCACCCACATGTCTTCTGACAAACTCAAAACGTGGCTTCTTAATTTTAACACTACATAATGGCTTTATTTTGGCCACTCTTCCATAAAGCCCAACCCTATGGAATGTATGTCTTATTATGGCCCCATGCACAGAAACACCTTTACCTTTGGTCTCTGTGCTGCCTTTCTGATTAATGCCCCACTTGTTCAGACTGTGAGTTCTGGTGGGTGGTCTGCTCTTGTCAGGTTTGTTATAGTACCATTTTCTTTTCATTTGAAGATTATGGATTTGATGGTGTTTTGGGGATCATCAAAGATTTGGGTTTTTTTTTATAATCCAATCCTGACTTGTACGTCTCAACAACCTTGTACCCGCTTTGTTTGGAGAGCTCCTTGGCCTTCATGGTATGATGCCGCTTGCTTAGTGGTGTTGCAGCCTCTGGAGCCCTTTCAGAAAAGGTGTTTATACTGACAGATCATGTGACACTTACAGTGTACACAACTGGATTTCATTTAAATAATTATGCGACTTTTGATGGTTATTAGCTACACCAGAACCTTTGAGGGCTTCATAGTGAAAGGGTTGAATGCATATTCATGAACCAATTTTCAGATTTTTATGTAAAAATTGTTTTTAATATATTTTTCTCATTTCACTTCACCAACTCGGGCTATTTTGTGCAGATCCATCAGATAAAATTCAGATAAAAATATTTACGTTGCAGGTTGTAATGTAACAGAATAGGGTGCTGTGCATCTACATCAGGTTTTTTGGCGAAAGAAATTTGAAAATGAGGGCAGCACGGTGGTGTAGTGGTTGGCAGGTCTGCCTCAGAGCAAGAATACCCAGTTTTGATTCCCAGCTTGGGTGTTTTTTGTTTTTTTGTTATTTCCCCCCATTTTATCCCTAATTCAACTGTATCAAGTACAGTATTGTCTTTCCTATCACCCATGATTGGCTGGCGATCAATGTGAGTGACAGGGAAGTGAGTGTATGCTGTCCCTCCCTCCTAAGAGGGCTCCGCCCATTAGCTCCCTCCCGGTCAAGGATGGCCATGGTATTAACCCGGATTCAAACTTGCAATCTCTGGGTTAAAAGTAACGCATCTTGTCGATGCGCCACTTGGTTGCCTGCTCAGGGGTTTTCTGTATGGAGTTTGCATGTTCTCCCTGTGCTTGCATGGGTTTCCTCTACTTACTCTGGTTTACCCCCCTGAGTCCAAAAACATGCACAGTAGGCTAATTGGCTGTTCCAAATCATCCCTAGGCATGAATGGTTTTGTGAGTGTTGGCCCTGCAATGGCCTGGCGAGCTGTCCAAGTTGTACCCCACCCTCACCCAGAGTCAGTTGAGATGGGTACAAGCATCCCTGTGACCCTAATTAGGATTAAGCATCTTAGAAAACGAATGAATGAAATTTAGCAATGAAGCCTGACGCAACTGCGCACACACAAACACACATGTATCAGAATTATGTAGCTAATGATGGTGATCACCTCGCTGGAGGAGCTGAACGTATTAAGGCCTGCAGCATGATCAGCTATCGCTCGACTCAAAGTGTGAAACCAGTCCTCTCTCTCTCCTACAGAACTACAGTGAGAGTGGAACAGGGGGGGAGCGAGAGAGAGATTAATATAATACTACTGTAGGTTATCCACAGGCTGATAACAGAAAAAATGCTGAAATACTCTTTCTAGCTCTTTTATACCAGTATCTTTGCATTTCTTTGCTCATGCCTAACACTGTGCTACAGCAATGTATATTTTTGCATTTTCTATTCATAAATTTCATGAAACATAGAACACCAGACAGAAATATAGCAATACACCTGATATACATGCACAAGCGCAAAAAAGATGACTGTACCTGGCTGAGAGGGTGATGGTCACATCATTCACTTCTATCCTCAGTGTGTTGAAGACGTTGTCAATGACTGGTTTACTAACCTACACACACACACACACACACACACACACACACACACACACACACACACACACACACACACACACACACACACACACACACACACGATCAATTTCAAAGATCAATGTGCAAGGTTTTAAATGCACGCAATTCTTGCACAGCCAGGAGAACATGGCTGGTATTAGAGATAAGGCACTAATTTAGCAAGTAACTAGTCACATATTCACATCAAATTTAAAAAAGAGAATGTATTCATAGAATTAAAATATGACAAATGTATTTATTCCTATTTTAAATAAAATACTTAATTTTTTTTTTATATTAAGTCAAGAACCTCGGAATTTCTGATATTGCTTCGATCTTATATACATTCCTATAATCAAGAAGAATTTATAATGACTCCACCTTTTTTTGCACACCACATAAGTTCCAATCTCCATTCTACCACCACCAAAACAATGAAATAAATTAACTAATGAATTAAATTAAAAATCAAATTTTTAAATGATCAAGAAAGTTGGAGTGTTCCCATGATATCCTTTGATCCACCATGAGTGCTGTCTTTGCATAGACTGTCCACCAGAGGGCAGACAGCAATCATGGTATCATAACATATCTTGGGAATGCCACAAAAATCAGCTGATCCACAGTGGTTAGCACTACAAAAAGGTCATGGGGGCTTCAGTGTGCATGTTCTCACTATGCTTTCGTGGGTTTTCGCCTGGGCACTCTGGTTTCTTCCCACCATCCAAAGGCATGACATTATGCTGATTAGCTGTTCTAAATTACCCCTAGGCATGAGTGTGAATGGCTATGTGTGTGTTTCCCTGTGATGGCATGGTAAGTTATTCAGTACCTGGGCTCCCTAATAGGATTATGTATTTCAGCAGAGTGAGAGAGAATGAGCAGCAACATGTAATTAAAAACAAGATGTTCTGTTGAGAACATGAATTTCATTACTAAAAAAGCAAAGATGCAAGCATCAGTCACCTAACACTTTTCAGGTGTTTATTTTTCATACTATGCATTTAAAGCTGCATGACAAATACAAAGGACCTGAAGGGACCTGACATATGGATTGTACCTTCATCCCACTGAGAGGAAGAGTATTCTTCATCCTGTATTTCCCATCCTGCTGAGGGTAGGTGTACAGGATCATGTCATTGATCTGCAACACACACACACACACACACACACACACACATACACACACACATACTAAACCTGTGAATTTTACACAATATAACTCTAACTCGTTATTATTTTAATGCTAACTGCACATTCATAGAGTGTCATTTTGCTTTCTCGCAAGAACAGAAAAAAGATAAATTTATTTTACGCCCACTTGCCTCATACATTCTGTAACATTAAGCATCTCTGTTTCAATCCCTCAGAGGGCAGTTCACACGCTTCACACAATAGATACGGTTTATCTTATATGTCTTGACAATGATATTGCAATTGTGGGAACATACTCTTTCTCTCACATACACAAACACACCCACCCACACCCACCCACACACCCACCCACACACACACACCCACACACTCATACACACTCATACACACACACACTTCAAACCATTCATTGTGTTTTTCTATACAAATTTAGCGTTAAACAAAAACAATGACATCACCACAAGGAAGCACAACGTGCAGCATTACAAACATCCTTCATTCGGAGACAGCATCCAGGAATTCTACACAAGTGAAAGAATTCCGAAAAAAAAATTGGGTGTAGGCTCTATACAGCAACAACAAAACAGCAATAAAAACAGCAGATGCAACACCCAAACGTGGTATACAGCTGCACACCTGCTCGCACGCACGCTTTAGAAATTCCATGTCCACAATACTTGGACGATAACACGGATTGCTAGATTTCCAGACCGCTCCAAAAGAAGATTATGAGGCGATTAAATTTTCCCCTAAAAATCAAGAAGGTCCTGGGTGGGTTCAGGTCCCTGGCTCAGTCATTTCTGTGTGAAGTTTGCATGTTCTCTTTGTGCTTCTGTGGGTTTCCTTCGGGTACTCTGGTTTCCTCCCACAGTCTAAACACCTGCATGTTAAGCTAATACATTCTTCCTAGTTACCCCACAGTATGAGTGTGTGTGTGTGTGTGTGTGTGTGTGTGTGTGTGTGTGTGTGTGTGTGTGTGTAAAGGGGTTTGTCTCTTGGCCCTGTGATGATTGATCAAACTGTTCAGGGTGTATCCCGCTTTCGCCCGGTGTTGGCTGAGACAGGATCCAGCTCGAACCCTGCGATCCTGATAGAGATAAGTGACTCAGGAAATGAATGTGCGAGTGAGTACAATTTAAGTGAGATTTTGCCTTTGAAAGTGTCAGATTCTTGCTCATGATTGACAAGACATGATCCCGCAGTGGTCTTCTGTCATAGTAGCTCATCCAGCTCTAATGTTATGTTTTGCGTATGCTAAGATGCTTTTGTGCTGAGCACAGCAGAAACAAATTGGAACATTTTTCTCAACAAGATTCTTCTTTGAGGTCGCACTGAATGTTTTTGTGTACCATTCTATGACAACTGTGTCCCAGAGATTATTCATTCTGAAAACACTCAGTGCTGATATTTGATATGAACATTAACTGAAGCTTTTAATCTGTACCTGCATTTTTTGAGCTATTATTATTATTTTTGTATTGCGCTACTCGACAAGATTGGTTGATTAGAAGGGCGAACTGAAGTTCTTAATAACGTGGACAGTGTTTACAGCTGTTATATGAAGGGAAGAAAACAGTGCTTTTATTAAAAAATAATGATGTCCAAGGTAATAAAAGTGACTCTAGTCTGTGTACTACCTTTAACACATTTACCACAAACTCAAAATATTCATATCGATAGTAATATTTTCTATTCAATACTGCATAAGGTAATTTTTTTTTTACATTCAGCAAATAAAAATAAAGGGAATATTTGATTTACACAAATTAAAAGCTTGTATTTCTCTCACTGCAGTGACTGTTAAGAAAAATAATTCATTAAATGCTTTCAGAGCTGACAATTGATGGATGTCACCTTGTGAACAGTAAAAATATCTGTGTATGATTTGTTAACAGGGATGCACCGGTGTACATGAGTGATGTCTCTCTCTGCTGCCTCTGGCTTGCTTTCATTGATGACTTGATAAATTAAACTGAACCGAGACAGTTGTCTTTACTCATAGACCCTTTGACACTGCGTCTAACTTGTAGCCAGAGTTACAGATGCGATCGGCACTCATATCAACGCAGACTGCAGCATCAATCAGAGACATGGAGTCAATAGAGGGATCATAAAGGAGAAAATAAGAAGGAGGTCACACAACAACGAGAAAGATACAAGAGGCAGCTGTGAACAATTGTGAGCAGCAGTAAGTGTTCATATGTGTGTACACACACACACACACACACTCTATGATTACATATGAGGAATGTAAAGTCATATTTATTTGTTAGCATATTAGGTTTGTGAAAATTTAGATGAGCTGCCAAGTCCTGTGTTTTCATGTCCCAGACTACAAGGTAACAGAGTATCAACATTTTTGGAGCTCTAAATAAAAACTTGTCAACCACCTACACTAAATTATATAAATTTCTATATTCTATGCAACAGTAAGTAAAATAAAATTAATACTTCATTATTTTAAATGAGAGCAAGCACTATTATTAACATATACTTAGCTACTAACATGAAAAACAAAACCATGGGTCTCCACAGTTGTGCATAGACAAGGTGTGCAACTATCAAACTGGAGGTTCGAATACAGGTTGATGCTGAAGGCATCCGTGATTGGGAGTCAATAGGAACTAGTTGTCCAAGCTCTCACAGGAAGGAGGAATATCGCCTCGCTGTCATTCACAGCACTCACCAGTCAATCAGGTGTGTCTGTGAGCTCAGTCATCATGGTGCTTTGTCTCCAAGTATTTTAGGCCGTTAGACAGTATGAGTCATGTGGGGGCATGTGCATATATTGCATGTGACGGAAAGGCAATACTTGATGAGGAGGAATTGGATAGAACTAAATTAGTGATAAAATAATAATCCATTCATTCATTCATTCATTTTCTGAACCGCTTATTCCTAATTAGAATCATGGGGAGGTTGGCGCCCATCTCAGCCGGCTCTCGGCAAGGGCAGAGTACACCCTGTACAGATCTCCACACCATCGCAGGGCAGAAACACACTGACGGCTATGCAGCCTACTCTTGTTGAAAGTCAGCAATGGTTCTTTTACATTAACCTCTCATCATAGACAGTGAGAGACATGGCCGGCCTTTGATAACCCAGTTAGCTGCACTGGAGGGGCAGTGACAACCCAGTGAGAGTGGGACTTGAAACCCCAACCTTGGGATCAGTGATCCAGCACCTTAGCACCAGGCCACCACTGTCCATATAACATCATAATAATAATAATAATAATAATAATAATAAAATAAATTTAAAAAAATAATAATAATAACAATAATATTTATTATTATTTTCTTTATAGTGTTTCTCATATTTTTTTCTCCTGGAACATTCCATTTAAATAATTTCATTTATTCATTCATTTATTTTGCGAACTGCTTAATTGTAATTAGGGTGGTAGGAAGACTGGCGCCCACCTCACCTGATTCTGGACGAGGGAATAATACACCTTGGGCAACTCACCAGGTCATCTCAGGGGAGAAATATGCTTATGGTAATATAGCTTATTCTTTTTGAAAAATTTAATGTCATTAATTTTAATATAGTGGGTTTTTTTTTTTACATTTACTGATTGTTGATGTTCTAATCTGTCACTTAAAAAAATTAACCATTCTGAAATCTCCTAGATTCCCTACACAGAATTGGTCATATCATAGCAACCAATGACAATGTTTTTGGTACCAAAATGGATCTTACTGTGTCAGAAATATGGAAAATACATAAAAGCCTAAAATGTGACTAAATACTTGATTTGATGTGATGGGTCGCATATATTGTTGCCATTTTTTGGGCTCTTTTAATGTTAGTGATCTCGATTTTTGTATAGCTATATTTAAAATCACAATGCCCTCTAGAGGTCACAGGTCTATATGGATATGGGTGCAGCTTTCTATGAGTACTCTGTGTTCACTCTTACAGACTAAAGTGAGCAGTGTCACCAGAGGGGGCAGTGTAAAAACTTTTGACTTTGAGTTGCCATCTAAGTGTATATACAGTATTGCTTAACATTGATGCCAGTGTAAAGAATGCATAAACATATGTGAGCTGTGATGGGTTTTGTATGTAAAAGTAGCATAAATTACATTTTATGCCACTTAAAGCAAAAAAAGACTGATAAAATCTAATTTAATCCCAAAATGTGAAAAAGTTTCTGCGTATGTGAATGTTCTGGGTGAATAAAGCCTGAAGCGCTCGGTTTCATGTCATAGTCTGGGCTTGAATGTAGCTATCAATAGTGTTCTGCTGACTGTCTTGTCTGGCATTACAAAGGAAATCGTCATTCACTGACTCACAGAAAACATCCTGGGAGGAAATAAATCCCTGAAAAAATGCAGCTGAGAGAGAGAGGGGGAGAGAGAGAGAAAAGGTGTCTAGTGGAGTGGCTCTTGAACCTGCCACTGATGTGATTATATCTTTTATAGCAAACAAAGAAGGAATGATAATCCACTGAAAATTCTCATTCCCAGGGATTGAAGAACTGGACTGCCATTTTTTTAAAAGCTTTACCAGCTTAATAAAAAAAACCACATTGAGTTTCCACCATGTATTAGGATAAAATATATGCATTCAGTATACAGTGCAAATACAGACACATAAATATACACACACACACACACACACACACACACACACACTGTAACATCGACTTCACTTGCTAGGAGGGGACAGCAAGGGGCAAACCTCTCTGGGGAACAACTTTCCGAGAAGGAACTACAACTTTTAAAGCAAGATGTCGAGAGTATTAAATGAAACAAAAGTGTAGAATGAGCACCAACAACAGCCAAAGCCTGCTCTCCCGCCTGGTACCAGACCCCCACATTGCAACCGAATCTTTCGAGCAAAAATTGAACTCAGAATCTGCCTAAGAACATGCAAATATGATCAATACGAAGATCATCCTCCATACTGAGGGATAGCAAGAACCACAAAATATATACATAGGCAGTTTGAGACTTCTCTCTTAAAAGGAAGTTGGGCCCACATGGAAAGTTTGGAGATGCTTTAAGAACAGCGACAAGATTTACCAAGAACAGATGTCGAGGCTGCCGGCTCTTACGGGAGACCTTGGTAAGTGTGCCCTCTTTCACAAACACCTGGAAAACACACACACACACATACACACACACACACACACACACACACACAGCAGATGGTCATCTCAATATCTGTGCCATAATGTGTTATCAGTAAGATGCTTCTGTAGTAATGCCATTGCAAGGATATGCTGCTGTTCTTGGAACATAAAGCTATATTAGCTTAGTAAATGGCAAAATCTTTTTTTTTCTTCCCTGCATACAGTCAAGTGTGTATGAAGCACTCACTCTTCCAGGCTGCAGTAAACTTCTCTTTCCCTTCACGCTGTACTCAATGTGGACCAGACGCAGCAAGTTCTCCTAGGAAACCAAGCGAGAGAGAAAGGGGGGGTCAGAAAGGCTGAGAGAAACAGGAGGACAGCGAGATAGGAAAAGTACAACAGAGAGAAACAAAAAGAGATGCCTTGAATGACTTTGTTTGTTTTTCTAATGTGAGGGAGGAAGATGGAAAGGAAGAGCTGTTTTGAAATGAATAGCACTGCAAGAGATAGAAGAATCCTCTGCCTGTCTGTGTGTGTGTGTGTGTGTGTGTGTGTGTGTGTGTGTGTGTGTGTGTGTGTGTGTGTGTGTATGTAGGTTTGGGAAAGCCTGTGTGTTTCAGTCTAGACCTTATTCCACTGCACACTACACTCTTTGTTTTTGGAACATCTGGAAGGTTTTGATGAAATCATCTCTCCCTGCCCTTGACCGTAGCATCATGCGATAAACATTTAGGCAGAGTCACACTCCCACACACTTGCATGCATAAACTTACCCCTTCTTTTAGGTTGTCATTGGCCTGGTCTGCAATATCCGACACAATCACCAACGCAGCTATGTGCAAAAGCAAACCAGAAATTGTGTAAAATTACAAGCCTTCCATTCTATGCGTGTGTGTGTGTGTGTGTGTGTGTGTGTGTGTGTGTGTGTGTGTGTGTGTTGTGCTCTGTGTGTTTATCATAAACTATACTGAAGGGTAATGAGTAACCAAGAAGCCATGTTTTACTGGATGTCAAAACTCTAGTAACACTAATAAAGCCAACAATGTTTATGCCATAAATGTTCATGCATTTTCTTATTACTTCCTTTTTATAAACTGGAACAAAGCCTTATATATTTTCCAGAAGGATACCAGTGTAAAAGCCTCATTATTGATATCTTTTAGCTAATATTTTTGGATTGAATTACTGTAATATAATAGTGAGCAAAATAGTAGCAACGTTTAAGAACATTGACAAATCACAATTCTGATGGTCTGTGTTTTCATTGCATGATGAGAAGTATTGCTACGGTTATTCAGATTGTATTCATTTCACTCACTCACACTCACACCTAGAGGCAAAATGGAAAAGCCAATTAGCCTAATGTGCATGTCATTGGACTGTGGTAGGAAACTGAAAAACCCACATATCCACTGGGGGAACATGAAAACGTGACTCAAAAATGCCCAAGCCTGGGACTCGCACTACCCCACATTCATTTCATGTCATGTGATTTAAATGTAAAAAAAAAAAAAAAACCTGTTTCAATTTCAATTCTGACACAATGATGTTTGTGGAAGCATCTACACAAGCACTCCTTTAAAATTCTGACCCCAAATTCATGGTTTTGATGACTGAATGAATACAGTAAAAACTAGTATTAATGCTGCTGTGTTGGAAAAATGATCACTTTAGACCAATCAGATTGGAACCCCCCCCCCACCCACCCACACACACACACACAGTGCAGCTAACTGGGTTATCAAAGGCCGGCCATGTCTCTCACTGTCTATGGTGAGAGGCGTGTAAAAGAACCATTTCTGACTTTCGTAAAGAGTAGACTGCAAAGCCATCAGCGTGTTTCTGTCCCTACTAAAAGGCTTGTGACAGGAAGGGCATCCGACGTAAAAACCTCTGCCAAATCAAACGTGCGAATCAGATGATTCGCTGTGGCGACTCCCGAGTAAAAAGGGAAAAAGCCGAAAGGAAGACAGACAGACAGACCAATCATATTGGAAAATTAATTAATGCTGTTCTGTAAATAAGTGTAATGAATGGTTAAAAATTGTTAGAAATGCAGAGAAGGGTGAGTAACAATACCTTGTGTGTCTTCATATTCTTTGGAGTCAGGGGAGAGGTTATTTAAGTAATCTGGAAAGAATGAAATGCAGAGACAAAGAAAAGCTTGAGTGCCAAATACCAGAAAACTCCCAGTCGAAGTCGAATATGAAATATGCAAAAAATAAATAAATAAATAAAATAATACTCTTCCTACTCCCCTATATTTGCTTATAGATACACACACTTATATATGGCACAAGTTACCTGTGAGAAGCATGCGGTACTGGAGCACACGTACGATGATATGCAGCAGTTGATGTCTGACAGGAATCTGTACTCCTTCTGAATTCTGCTGCTGTAACATATGCACCAATGTACCACATACAGATGTGAATCATTTAAAAGTAACTGCATCACAATATCATCATGACCTTCAGCCTTTCACACCCACATCTCTGATACCATACAACTCTGAAGGGAGTAAAAAAAAAATAATTCCAAGGACAGTCTGTGACCTTTCCCTACATTGTGACTGCGGGCAGAGATACAGGACCTCAATAAATCTCATTCCTTTACTCAATTATTCATTATTCCTTGAGAGAGGAGAAAAACGGAGAATGAGAGAATTGGTCAGGCTAAAGGAGAGTAAGCAAAATCAATCAAGCCTTAATTGACTTGGACAAGTCTTTGTTCAGGGTGACTCAGAGGAGCCTGCGGGACATGGTTAAGGTCAGATAGCTCACTGAGATCAGATTCGGAGAATAATAGATTTCCAGGGGGGGAACCAGAACACAGTATGTGATAAAGAAAATTATAAGTAAATGGGATAAAACCTGAGAAAGTAAACTAAAGATGAAGGATACACGGGAGGGTTTTGTAGTTTCAGATAAAAATGAGATGAGGCACAAACATCATTCGTGTGATGAAGCAATCAAGTAATCATGTAGGAATAGTGCAGTGGAGAAATGCATGAAGACACAGGTCAAGAAGTTCAGATCTAAAACACGCTTTATATCCCTAATGAGCAGAAAAGCAGTGGGCTGAGCAGAAAGGGCAATGGTGGCTTAGTGTTTAAGTCGATGGGTTACTGATCTGAAGGTCAGTGGTTCACTCCCCACAATCACCACTGTTGGGCCCTTGAGCAAGGCCCTTAACCCTCAATTGTATTAAAAAAACGATAATTGTAAGTTGCTCTGGATAAGAGTGTCTGTCAAGTGCTGTAAATGTAAATATAATGTAAATGTAAAGGCACCTCAGAACAAAAACAGCTCTAATTTTGAGACTTCATGGGTTATGCAGAGGATCACAGGCATTCTGGGGTTGTACTCATAACTACAAAAGGACAAAAATATGAATTAGAGGCTCAAACCGAATACAAGAAAAACTGAACGACTGTTGAAGCTGTTGAAAATGCGATATGTTCTGTTGTTGTACATTCAACTCATTGCACATCCTGTGATCCTTTTGTGCTCACTCCAGCTGAAAAGAGTGATTATAGTGCAGCTCCTGAGCTCCATACTTATGCAAATGTCATAAAGCCATGAGCTCGATTTTATTATTGTGTCCGCACTCACATGTCCATACATCAACCTACATTCAAATGGAAAATGGCGGAAACAAAATATTTCAGGCGTGCCACCGCTGTCGATGCTGAGTACTCTGCAACTTATTCTGTTACTTTAGGCGTGCCAAAATATTTATCTTAAGAGACTCAATATTGTGAAACCTGACACTTGTCAGCAAAGTATGTTATAGAGAAAAGGGAAAAGGAAAGTAAAAATGCTTTGTTTCTTCAACAATAAAGTAGAAACATCAAATCACACATACAATGAGATAAGATAAGATAAGATACAGTTTTATTTATCTCACAATGGAGAAATTTACTGTTACAGGCTCTTGAAGTACCGTCAATAGGGGGTGCAAAATAGCTCAGAAAGGTGTAACATCATTAGTGTTCACTTTCAGAATCTTTTTCTCCATGCAACACCTCTGGACAAACAAAGGGTTTTGATCAGTGTGGTCAAACATAAACTGAACAGTAACAGTCACGATTCCACATGCTCTCATTCCAAACCAGCTTCTATTGCTTCACAATTATAACATTTAGGTGCACATGCCCAAATCGGGGCAGTGGTGGTAAAGATAAAGTCCATTGGGCTTTTTAAACCCTAGCCATAGTGGCTCATTGGACTGGTGATCCAGTTTCCATAGCGTGAGGCGACAACTCCTGGATGGGACAACTCTTGCTGCATAGAACGCTACTCGGGTTACCTTACCAGTATATGTTTTAGTGGTACCCATTTATACTGCTGGGTGAACAGAGGCACACTTGTGGTTAAGACCTTGCCCAGGGGTCTTAGCACAGTGGGGGGGGGTGTCTAACTAGGATTTGAACACACAACCTCCCGATCATAAGCACAGCACCCTAAACACTACACCACCAGCCCCATAACACTTACCAGGGGCAGTGGTGGCCTGGTGGTAAAGGTGCTGGATCACTGATACTAAGGTCGGGGGATCAAGCTCCACTCTCCATGGGTTGTCATTGTCCCCCAGTGCAGCTAACTGGGTTATCAAAGGCCGGCCATGTCTCTCACTGTCTATGGTCTGAGGTTCATGTAAAAGAACCATTGCGGACTTTCAACAAGAGTAGGCTGCAAAGCCATCAGCGTATTTCTGCCCTGCAGTGGCCTGACGAGCTGTCCAGGGTGTACTCTGCCCTCACCCAGAGTCGGCTGGGATGGGCGCCAGCCTCCCAGCGACCCTAATTAGGATTAAGAGTTTACAGAAAATGAACGAATGATTGTCCATATAGGAGATGAGGCTTTCTATCGGCTGGTGCTTTTATCATAATAATCTCATTACTTTTTGTCCATAAGTTTATCTTACAATGAAAAAAAAACTGAGATAAATATCACTTCAATCATTTCATAAATTCTGGAACTATTCACTGCTCTTGCTTTTCTATTACAGGCATTTCATATTTCACTGAAAAGTAAAAACTGAAAGTCTGCACCCTCAAATGTATTCAATTTCAATTCATTTTGAACAACAAATGAATTTTCTAGATTGTCTTAATACTATTGATTGCTTTAGTTTTTCCTGATACTTGAACTAAGTTCTGTTGTGGAATCTGACTCTTTACACGTAAAATCAGAAATAATGATACAGCTATAGGTTGTAATTTAAATATCTTTGTTTTTTTTGTTATCCTTCCTTTATCTATTCATTCATTTTTTGAACTGCTTAAATTAGAGTTGTGGCGAGGCTGGCACATATTTCAGCCATCTCTGCCGAGGGCAGAGTACACCCTGGACAGCTCACCGGGCCATCACATGGCAGAAACATGCTGATGGCCACCCAATGGCCTGCTCCTTACAAACCCCAAACAGACATGACTGGTTTTTGAAAACCCAGTTAGCTGCTCTGGGTGTACGACAGTGAAAACTCGGTGATACTGAGGCTGGAACCCCTGACCTTCGGATAAGTAAGTCAGCACCTTAACCACTGAGCCGCCACTACCACTGCCTGCAGTATCATTTAATATTATTTTTGTACAACAAATCTGATGTTCTTTGTTAAATGTGACGCAGGAACAAACATGTGGGCTTGGGACAGGCTGTGGTCTATACCTGTAAAGTCGTTAGGAACAAACTCCAGAACAACATTTTAAATGGGCTAGAGATCTGTTTACTGGAATAATGGACATAATAAACTTCATCTAACTTTAAGTGTGAAAAGGAATATAGTGTGCCTTAAGTCCTTTGTATGATTCAATCTGCTGATAATCCTCTGTCTTTCAGACCTTAGTTTAATTTTCTCATAATTCCTGCTGCTGTATTCATTTACCTTCGTTCTTCCTCCAAGCACTCAGATGAACACCCCTGAGATTAATTAGTTTCTACTCCCTTTTTCTACATCGTATTTATTTGGTCTTTTAATTTAACCACTAAAACAAACAGATTAGAATAACATGACCTGTGTGTTAAAGCCCTCTCTTCGCCTTGAGAGCCTGTTTTATGATTGCAATCCAATTGAGATTAGTGCTGAAAAAAGGGATTCTTCAGCCAGCCAGTGTGTTTCCATGTGTGTGTGATTGAATGAGAGAGGGTTGATATTTAGCACCCTTGAGCTACAGTGGAAGAGAGCCAGATATTCAGAGGACAGTAGCCGATGCCAGCGTGCAGATAAGCTACACAAATCACCGTGGCAGCGTCTGCTCCCGGAGCTGATTTAATTCAAAGAAGGCTGCTTCACTAATTAGCTTTTGTCCAGCTCATTGCTTGGATGTGTGTGAAGGACTTGTTATGTCTTTATCTAACCTCTTTCACCTGCACGTTTTAAGGAGCTGCAATTGCTCAAGTTAACTTATGCACACACACACACACACACACACACACACACACACACACACACACACACACACACACACACACAAAACAGAAAGTACCTGTAAATGCGCATGATTTCATGATTATATATAAATCTTCTACCAGAATGCTAAAAAAAAACATAAGCAAAAGGCTGCTGCATGAGACGAATAAAACTGCTGGTTGTGCAGTTACTGGAAAATAATCAATGTTTACACAAGCACCTGATGTGTCCCCGATTCCTCCTTTAATTTCCTTGGTAAAGTATTGATATGTCTTTCATGACTATGGATATTTCTTAGTCACAGCAGTTAGAATGAAGAGGTGGTGTTGCTTTGGGTATTGAGAAGAGGCCTGTCCTAATTTTTCCAAATCCCTATTTTTTTTGCCCATTTGTTATGACCCAAGACATAGATTAAAAATTTAATTCTAAAAAAAGACGAATGAATCACCTAAAGAATAAATCTGTGTGATCTATTGAAAACACTTCATTAGTGGGTGTGTATATTGAAATTTTTGCCAAGGTATTCTTCCAGTGGGGTGGCACATTGGCATAGTGGTTAGCATGTCTGCCTCACAGCAAGAAAGCCTGGGTTTGATTCCCGGCCTGGGCGTATCTGTGTGGAGTTTGAATGCTCTCCCCGTGCTCGCATGGGTTTCCTCTGGGTACTCCAGTTTCCTCCCACGGTCCAGAAACATGCACAGTAGGCTAATTGGCTGTTCTAAATTGCCCGTAGGTTCGCATCGTGTAGAAGGCAATGGCAAACCACTGCACTATCCTTGCCAAGAAAACCTCCATGAAGATGATAATCAAGGTGCTATCCTTTATGGCAGGTCACCAAGAGTCATCCTACGACTTGGAAAGTACCAGACCAGACCATTCCTATATTCCGGTATACTCAAATTGTTTGATTCTTAAAAGGGGTGAAATGGTGGCGTATTGGTTATTGCATTACAGCAAGAACGCCCTAGATTTAAACTATGTGCTTGGCAAGAGCATGTCAATATGGAGTTCTCCCTGTGCTGGCATGGGTTTCCTCCGGTACTTGGATTTTCTTCCCAGTCCTAAAACATGCAGCTTAGGATAACTGGCTATTCCAAGTTGCCCCAGTTGTGAGTATCAATGTTTAGTGTGTGTGTGTGTGTGTGTGTGTGTGTGTGTGTGTGTGTGTGTGTGTTGACCCTGCATTGGTCTGGTCAGAGTCAACTGAGGTTCCAGTCTCCTCATGATCTCAGTAGAATGAAGCAGTTCTGCAAATGAGTGTTTCTTTAAACATCTTCAGATCTATGAATTTTGGGGAAATCATGATACGTAATAAAATTCAAACAGAATGTCTGTTTACATTCTTGGACTCAGAGCTGCTATGTTACTGTGTCCTGTTCATTTGAACTAAAGACTTTTAGGTTCCTCTTCAAAAGAGCTTAAACAACAAACAGTAAAAATTGTCTAAGGGCAACAAGTAAAGGAGCAAATCAGCTGTGACTGAAGAAGTGAAGGAATCAATGAAGGAGCAGTTAGAGGTAATTGACATCAGAGAGAGGAAAAAGAGAGCTGTAAGGATGTTCATTTAAACAGTGCTGACCTTTTGGGGCTTGCACAGCAGATCAATTGATGTCTGTGTGCTGAAAAATCAGTTTCCCTTCGTAGGGTTGTGTGTGAAAGTATGTACCGTATTTTCCAGACTGTATGTCGCTCCAGAGTACAAGTCGCATTGGCTAAAAAATGAATAATAAAGAAGAAAAAAACAATATATAAGTCGCACTGGACTATAAGTCACAAACTCATGGAAACTGTCTACCTTGGAAATCTGCTTGCAGTTTATATGACATTGTGGTCCTCGCTCTGATAGGGAGAAGGGGTTGCATTACATGAAGCGGTAACACCAAGAAAGTCCTCACGCAAAGTCATTTCTATTCATCTCCTTGACAATTACCTGGACGTGGAGACGAAGTTGCACTGTTGACAAGCCTCCCCCTGCAACACGTTGCTCAATCAGCCAGCTCATATCTTTAGCTGTGGCCATCTAGTTTTCAGCCTGTGATTAGCTTTTTTTGTTTTTTGCAATAATAATAATCTCCGCTTCACTCCAAACTTTCTTTCTGCTGCTCGATTACCATTTTATGCTGCATATTTCACTATTTGCAGCTTGTAAGCCCGCAGAATAGGATTTTCTTTTTGGGGACATTTCTTGAGTGGTGAATAAGCTGCCATTGGTACCCAAACCTAGAGTGCCCTCTTGTAGTTGTGTTTAAAATAACAAACATGTGAAATTATGTTTGTTATGATAACAAACAGAATTATATGTAACAATTTCACATATAAGTCACTCTGGAGTATTAGTCGCACCTTCAGCCAAAGTATGAAAAAAGTGCGACTTATAGTCCGGAAAATACAGTATGATATATTGGTTTTATGCATGTTTCTGAACTGTGGGAGGTTTGACTCGCACACACACACACACACCTCTATTTCAACATATCCTCCATTATTTATACCGGGGATTTAGCTCAGTTGGTAGAGCGTCCGCTTTATCCTCCGGAAGGTCGGAGTTCGAATCTGGCCGCGTCATACCATAAGACGTTAAAATTTGGTAGTTGTTGCTTCCTGCTTGGCGCTCAGCATCAAAAGGATAGAACAACGCAATAACTGGCGCTGCACAGTGGCGACAGGTGCCCAGAGCACAAACCAAATTTCAATGTATGTAAAAGTACTTTGACAATAAAGAGTTGTTTGTTTATTATTTAAAAAAATTATACATGTATGTATAATGTATATTATATGTATTGTGCCAATGTTATATTTCAATGAAACAGACTAGCTTGGAAACACAGCAGTGCCTATTGTCTCAAAATAAAATAATGGTCACATGTATTTAGGAATATGAAAAACACTTAAGCCATTATAATATACATTACAAGCACCCTTGAGTTCTATGAATATACAGTTAACCCCCGACTTACGAAAAGTTTAAGAAATGTTTACGAAAAGCCCCATTCAAAATTCAAACATGCCAATCAAAATTTCACACTATGTGCGAGTTGCTCTCTCATTGGCTCTCTCTCAACATCAAGCCCCGCTGGCCTCCCATTGGCTAGGAGGGATGATGCAGAACCAGAAGGAGACCTTAAAGTGGAAATACAGTGAGGACCTCTGATCTTTCAAACAAGTACTGTAATTCTGCTTTAAATAAGACAGCCCATCCATGTGTGTGTGTGTGTGTGTGTGTGTGTGTGTGTGTGTGTGTGTGTGTGTGTGTGTGATAGAGAGAGAGAGAGAGAGAGAGAGAGAGAGAGAGAGAGAGTGTGTGCGCTTGTGTGTGTGTGTGAGAGAGAGAGAGAGAGAGACAGAAGGAAGCTTAACTCTTTAGTTTTTAGTTTAGGTGCATGTGAGCTCATCTGGAATTCCGATCCCTCAAGGAATCAAGTTAAAGCTGAGTTTGGACCTCCAATCTGTCAAGCAGGGAATGCGCTTTGAATCCCATGTCTTGTGGGCGTGGCCCGCAGCGCTACAATAAACATTTAATGTGTATACAATGTGTGTGTGTGTGTGTGTGTGTGTGTGTGTGTATGTGTGTGTGAGAGAGAGAGAGAGAGAGAGACACACACACAGGGGTGTGTGTGTGTGTGTGTGTGTTAATAAAAAATGTTTAATTATGGTTTAATTAATAAATATATTAATAAAATGGTTGAATATGTTAATAAAATGTTTAAATGGTTTAATAAATAATTTTCTTTTACTTTTAACACATATTTCATACAAATTGGTGTACTTTATCATTTTTAAGGGGTTTATGGGGTAGTTTTGGGAGTCTTGGAACGAATCAGGCGTTTAACATGTAAAATGCGACCCCAACTGACGAAACTCCCGCGTTACGAAGGGACGCTGGAATGGATTAATTTCGTAAGTTGGAGGCCGACTGTATATGGATGCACATCTGAGTTGCTTTGTTAAGTAAGAAGTGTTTCTTCCCTGTATTTGAAGTTTTAAGTTTCTTATTTGTAAAATTTTAATTACCCAGTAGTTACCACTTACTTGTATGCTCTACTATTCTTTTAAACTATGTGCAGATTTTCATTAAATTCCTACTAGTGGTGCGGCTTTGGATAAAGAAAACATAATTCTAGAGCTGATCCAGATGAAATTTTGGATCCAGAATTTTTTTCAAGGGTTTTTTAACAAATGTGAGATAACATACTTTTTTGGAAATGTGCTATTACAAATGGCCCAGCAGGGGGTATTGTGTACTTTCTGGGGTTTTTGTTTTCTTTTGTTTTGTTTTATTAATCAGCAAACATTTGTGCTCTTTGATTCATATGTCTTAACATACAAAACTAACTTAATTCATATAGCAGATAGACCTTGTTAATTCTCGGTTGACGATTTGGTACTTTACAATCTGGTAGCTCTTCTTAGCTAAAGTTTTTAAAGCAGAATTGTATGCACTATGGTTCAAACACAAGCTGCCTAATCAAAAAACAGGGTTGAAGGGATTTGCTTTTACTCACATTCTCAGACACAATTACAAAGCAAAACAAATATAATTAATTTAACAATGTATGAAGTCTTTACTTTCAATTGATTCTGTTTATAGCCCTTTCCCCTCACCTCTATCTTCTCAACTATTCATTCATTCAATCATTCATTCATTCATTTTCTGAACCGTATATTCCGAATTACAGTCACGGGCAGGCTGGCAGGCTGGTACCTGGCGAGGTACACGCTGGCTAGCTCGCCAGGTCATGACAGGGATATCCTCTCAACTATTGTTTATAATATTTTCCTTCATTCATCTAATTGCTCTTTGAACACTATTTTTAAAAAGACTAAAATCAATAATGAATTTATAGAGTCTTATAAAATATTTCTAAGCTGTTCTTTCTACATTTTTCTACTTTTATAATTTCCTTTGGCATTATTATTATTATCTAATTTCTCCTATTATTGTCATGGCTGAGTGATCTGGTTTTAATCAATAATACTATTATTAACAGTAGAGCACTTTGAAATTTTCTTAACACATACAGCACTACTATCAAGTACACCATTCACTTTAATACACACCCATAAATAGTAAAAACGTTATTGATTTATAACACAGAAGAAAAATGCTGTGTTTTTAATATCTGATGTACTGCATTTTCATGAAAGTAGCTGCTGTAAATAATATTTAAAGTTGGCAGAAACTATGTAATACATCATTTTGCTCCTTGCATAATGCTGATGTTGCTGTAATATATCACTGATACCATTGTAAGCAGCTATAAAATCTCTGCAATTTGATAGTGGCCATGGATTAGATCATGTTAAACAAACTCTGACACCATCAGCTGCTCAGAACAGTGGCTTATTTCATCATTCATCACTGTCTCTCTGTCATGCCTATAGATTGATTAAGTCTTGCAGAAAACCCCTGCGCTTTCAAGAACTGCCGAATACAGATGCTCATGAATATTAATAAGCTGGGACAGTGGGCCTCTTGTCATTGGTGATTCGAATCTCACTTTAGACACATGGTCAGTGAATTTACTATGAGGTGGGTTCAGAGACCACACATGAATAACACTTTTCCATGAATCCTGCATTCATAATCAATTTAAAATGCATTCATAAAATGTCATGTAGAATACAATATAAATTAGACTAAAGAATTCCTGCCATCCAGAGGCCCTAATAGACACTCATATAGTAATGTGAATAACAGCAGAATGTCAAATTAATTTTTATAACATAATATGTTTTATAACATGGTATGAATGTGTTCATAGCGGCACTCCACATTTATGCAAATCCCGTAAAGCCATGAGCTCAATCTTGTCACAACCAAGTGAAGGGAAGCCATTAATGAGAAAAATGGTGAGAAAAATGTTAGGTGCCATCATCAGCTCTGAGTGCACTTGCACTTTGCATAAAATGTTTTTGTTTAGACAAGTGTTTTTTCTTCTGAAGGAGAAATAAGTTTTTTAAATCCCACTGAAAAGAGACTAAGTGATATTACAGCTGCTTCTTTACAGATATTAGAAAATATTGATACTAAAAGGTTTAAGAGCATACAGCGGGTCTACGCCGAAATCTCACTCAATTCTCACCTCAAAACGTTTGACGACGTCAGCAAAGTCTTTGCTCCTTCTGCAGCACTCCTCCAACAGAGCCATGCTGTGGTCATAACTGCCAATGTAGGTCACAAAAATCCCAAACTCCTCACGGTGTGCCAAAAAGACGTCCGCCATCTTCGGGTTCTCCTCCCTGAAGATAAATGAGAAGCATGAGATGTTTTCAAGACAGTCGCAGAGAGTAGTCAAGGATGAGTCCTATCTTAATGGTAGGACCTTTGTGGGAAAAATAGCTCCTTTTTCACATGAAGATGTATCTGGACTAATCTGATAAAGCGTACTGACAAACAATTGGGAAAAAGAAGTTGGCATAGCCTGTGACGACCTGGTGAGCTGTTGAGGGTGTACTCTGCCCTTGCCAAGAGTTGGCTGAGGTGGGGTGTCAGCTTCCCCTCAATCCTAATTAGGATTAAACGGTTCAGAAAAATGAATGAATGAATGAATGACAGGTCAACAGAGGTTCACAATACTGTTTATTTATTCTGTAATTGCTGATTTTCTAGGTAAAGGTTATCAAATATATGCATTCATATGATATTTAATTCAATGAGTCCATTATTTGAAATAACATACCAAAGAATGCGCATTTGGTGTAAATATAATTAATATAAAAACCTTTATCCATAATTGCTCAGCTGTATATACTGTACATACTGAACAGATTGATCCGCAAGGCAAGTAAGTATGGGGATGGAGCAGGGAATATATATATATATATATATATATATATATATATATATATATATATATATATATATATATGTGTGTGTGTACCGGTCCTTCGAAAAAAAAATTGCATATCATGAAAAGGTACTCTAAGTGAGCTATTAACCTAATCATCTGAATCAACGAATTAACTCTAAACACCTGCAAAAGATTCCTGAGGCTTTTAAAAACTCCCAGCCTGGTTCATAACTCAAAACCGCAATCATAGGTAAGACTGCCGACCTGACTGCTGTCCAGAAGGCCATCATTGACACCCTCAAGCAAAAGGGTAAGACACAGAAAGAAATCTCTGAGCGAATAGGCTGTTCCCAGAGTGCTGTATCAAGGCACCTCAGTGGGACGTCTGTGGGAAGGAAAAAGTGAAAGAAGGGCCGATTCCAGACCTTGTTGGGGGACCTGTGGAAGCAGTGGACTGAGTCTGAAGTAGAAACATACAGAGCCACTGTGCACAGGCGTGTGCAGGAAATGGGCTACAGGTGCCGCATTCCCCAGGTCAAGCTACTTTTGAACCAGAAACAGCGGCAGAAGCGCCTGACCTCGGCTAGAGAGAAGCAGCACTGGACTGTTGCTCAGTGGTCCAAAGTACTTTTTTCGGATGAAAGCAAATTTTGCATGTCATTCGGAAATCAAGGTGCCAGAGTATTTGTATTGAGTGCATAACTGAACATAATTATTTGAAGGTTGACTTTTTTTTGTATTAAAAGCCCTTTTTTATTGGTCGGATGAAATATGCTAATTTTTTGAGATAGGAATTTTGGGTTTTCATGAGCTGTATGCCAAAATGATCAGTATTAAAACAATAAAAGATCTGAAATATTTCAGTTGGTGTGCAAAGAATCTAAAATATATGAAAATTTAATTTTTATCAGTATATGACAGAAAATAATGAACTTTATCACAATAGGATAATTTTTTGAGAAGGACTAGTATATGACCCTTTTACCTCATTCGTGCACAAGTTGTCAATGAGACTTTTTTAGTGTGTTTTAATTACCAGTTAAGCTCTATGATGCCACTCAAATGCCAGCTAAGTGCCAGAAAAAGGTAATGGTGTTGGATGACTCTTCTGAAGAAATAAGACTGTCTCCTGAAGAAATGACAGTTTCCTCTGAAGTGCCTAAAGAGGAATAATCATCTGAACTGTTGTAAAGCACTGTAGTATTGAAGTCTTTTTCAATTATTATTCCAGTACAGTACCTAAGTTAATGTTTAGAATGTTTGTGTGTGTGATTTTATGTACTATGGTGTAGCATGTTTATCTTTTTGTTTTGTTTATCCCATTTATTACACTTCATGGTGTTTTATGTTCTTTTTGTGATGGTCTGTGTTTTGGGGGGACTTTGATTTTGGTGGCTGTGCTCATCTAACTCTGTTTTCTTTACACTCCACCTGAGGGGCGTGGCTGAGCTGCTTGTGGCTCACACCTGAATTCACTCTTCTCATCTACTCCCAATAAACACAAGCATGCTCACCTCTGCGGCAGAAGATTAACTCACATCACTTGTACTGTATTCTCTAACTCTGTTCTCTGCCTGCTCCAGCTTAGGGGCGTGGCTGAGCTGCTCAGGCTGAATGCAGTGCACCTCTGTGAAAGCGCTCTGCTTAAGTGCTTCCCCTTTGAATAATAAATCCACTCTACAATCTCACGCTGCAATCTTATTATACACACACACACACACACACACACACACACACACACACACACACACACACACGCGCGCACCGTATTCGACGGAATAAGCGCTCTGCTCCAATAAGCCCCCTCCCCAATGTTTTTTATCTTACGTCTAATAACTGCTCATGTGTACTGGTAACAAAATCGTAGATCTTCTTCTTCTTTTCCTTTCAGCTTTTCCCTTCAGGGGTCACCAAAGCAAACCATCTGCCTCCATCTCACCCTATCCTCTGCATCTTCTACTCTTACTCCAACTACCTTCATGTCCTCCTTCACCACATCCTTCTCAAATCTTCTCTTTGGTCTTCCTCTCGGCCTTCTGCCTGGTAGTTCCAACCTCAGCATCCTACTACCAATATACTCACTATCCCTCCTCTGTACATGTCCAAACCATCTCAAGGTAACCTCTCTGACTTTGTCTCCAAAACGTCTTACATGTGCTGTCCCTCTGATGTACTCAGTCCTGATCCTATCCATCCTCGTTACTCCCAAAGAGAACGTCAAAATTTTCATCTCTGCTACCTCCAGTTGTGCCTCCTGTCTTTTCCCCAGGGCCACTGTTTCTAAACCATATAACATTGCTGGCCTCATCACCGTCTTGTACACATTTCCTTTCATTCTTGCCGATACCTTCCTATCACACATCACACCGGATACTTTTCTCCAACCATTCCAACCTGCCTGCACATGCTTCTTCACCTCTTTTCCACACTCTCCATTGCTCTGGATTGTTGAGCCAAAGTACTTAAAATCTTCCACCTTCTTTATCTCTGCTCCCTGTAACCTCACCGTTCCTCTTGGGTCCTTGTCGTTCACACACATGTATTCTGTTTTACTGAGGCTAACCTTCATTCCTCTCCTTTCCAGAGCATACCTCCACCTCTCTAGATTTTCTTACACTTGTTCTCTGCCCTCACTACAGATCACAGTGTCATCTGCAAACATCATAGTCCATGGAGATTTCCTGTCTAACCTCGTCTGTCATCCTGTCCATCACCATAGCAAACAAGAAGGGGCTCAGAGCTGACCCTTGATGCAGTCCCACCTCCACCTTGAACTCTTCTGTCACACCAACAGCACACCTCACCACTGTCTTACATCTCTCATATATGTCCTGCACCACTCTAACATACTTCTCTGCCACTCCAGACTTCCTCATGCAATACCACAGTTCTTCTCTCGGCACCCTGTCATATGCTTCCTCCAGATCCACAAAGGCACAATGCAGCTCCTTCTGAGCTTCTCTGTACTTCTCTATTAACATCCTTAAAGCAAACACTGCATCTGTGGTGCTCTTTCTTGGCATGAAACCAAACTGTTGTTCACAAATGCTGACCTCTGCCCTTAGTCTAGCTTCCACTATTCTTTCCCATCACATAAGGCTCATCAACTTTATCCCTCTGCAGTTGCCACAACTCCGCACATCTCCCTTGTTCTTAAAAATGGGCACAAGCACACTTTTCCTCCATTCGGCATTCACTGCCTGGAAAAGTGAGTTTACATGGTATTTCAAGAGCCCCTGCCACTGGGGCATGTCTACAATGTTCATCAATAACAACATATTTGATTGTTCCGCCGTGCTTTCAAAAATAGGAAAATATTTTGCTGTGTTCTCTAGGTAAATGTCCAACAACCGATGAACCATTAGAAACTGCTACAGCAAAACTATTGGATGCTCTGAATGAAGGAAGTAATGAGCCAGATATGGACATCTCAGAAAGTGATGAGTATTTTTCACCCAATTCTCCTGCTCACTAACTTCATAAATTTAAGCACGTTGCTGGCTATGTGCTTTAGTTTATGTTCGTGTTGATTAGTTCAATGTGCCATGTGCTTAAGTTGACATTTGTGTTGATTGGTTCGATTTTACTTCTGGGAAAATGTTTAAAGGAACAGCACCTGGAGTTAAAAGTAAGGGGTCTTTTATTTAAAAAAATGCTGTTTTCTGTTTATTTTCAGCTTTCATGTAAATAGTTTGGTTGATACCACAAAATGAATAACACAAATACCAGTAAAACTCTTTTATTGTTCTGTTATTATTCATGTTTTCCACCTCGATGGTAATAAGCACTTACCCTTCCACTCCGCTCGTAACATTTTAATAAGTGCCCACATACTCCAATTTTTAAAGCACCCTGGGCACTTATCAGGTCGAATCCATTGGGCTTTTTACACCCGAGCCATATTGGCTCATCAGGCCGGTGCTTATCCTCGGTTTCTGTAGTGTGAAGCGACCAGGAGTTCAACTCCTCCTGGATGGGATGCTAGTCCATCACAGGTTGCCGTCCCAGTATATTTTTACTGGTACCATTTATACTGCTGGGTGAACAGAGGCACACTTGTGGTTAAGACCTTGCCCAAGGGTCTTAGCACAGTGGGGATCTGACTGGGATTTTAATACATAATTTATTACCTCCCAATCATGAGCATAGCACCCTAACCAGTATGCCACCAGCCCTACAGCAATATTTTATATATATATATATATATATATATATATATATATATATATATATATATATATATGTATATGTATACACACACACACACAGTAGGCCCTCGTTATTTGAGACTGTTTAGTTCCGGCCCCTCCTGCGAATCAAGATAATCCGACAGTTCTGTACCCAGAAGTAAAACCCCATGTATCATATTGCATGCGTGAATGATCAACTGGAAATAAACCCTATGTATCATATGACATGCCTAGAATATGCTTCTCAAACACATTCTATAGACAGTCTTACTCATTAATAAAGTATTAATGTAGTAAAAACATTTTAATTTTGTACTGTGATATTTATTGATAACATTTATTTATCTATACATAAATACATATATATAAAATCAATAAATATCATAGTACAAAATTCAAGTTTTTACTTAATCATTACTACATTATATATATTATATATATTATAAAGAATATATAAATATATTAAGTTTATATTATTAATATAATATAAATATAATATAATATATTATATTATATATTTATATATTAATATATAAAGAACATAAAAGTGTGACGTAATGACATAATGAACTTTCACCCGGAATGCAGGAGGCAGTGTGAGATGGCACAGAGTGGATTTATTATTCAAAGGGGAAGCACTTAAGCAGATCGCACACACTTTAAATACTGTACTGATGATGAAGAAAAACACAAACATTAAACACTGGAACCAGGAACCAGAGAAAACAGGAAAGCAGGGATGTGATGTGAGACAATCTTCTGGCGCAGAGGTGAGCATGCAGTTTGTGTTTATAGGGAGTAAATGAGAGGAGTGAATTCAGGTGTGAACTACTGCAATCAGCCCAAGAAGCTTAGCCATGCCCCTCGGCCGGAGTGGGAAGATTTAAAGAACACAGCTGTCAAAATCAAAGTCCCCCCAAAACACAGACCGTAACAAAAAAACCATAAAAGAACTTGAAGTGTAATAAATTGAACAAACAAAACAAAAGGATAAACATGCTACACCACAGTACATAAAATCACATACACAAACATTCTAAACATTAACTTAGGTACTGTACTGGAATGTCTGTCTGTCTTCCTTTCGGCTTTTTCCCTTTTACTTGGGAGTCGCCACAGTGAATCATCTGATTGGCACGTTTGATTTGGCAGAGGTTTTTACGTCGGATGCCCTTCCTGTCACAACCCTTTTTAGCAAGGGACAGAAACACGCTGACGACTTTGCAGCCTACTCTTTACGAAAGTCAGCAATGGTTCTTTTACATGGCTCTCACCATAGACAGTGACAGACTGGGGGAAGGGGCGATGACTGCGGGTCCCCTACCATAATTTGCCTTGTTTTGTGTGTTTGTGTTTGATTAACGTTTGTGTACTGATCTAGGTAGTGTCATGATTACTCACATAGAAATATGTTTAAATACTTTCTAAATTTGTCTATGCTTGACTAATTTCCCTGCAACAATCATACTTGGTAAGAAGCCAGTGTCACACACCCAGTGGTAAAAACAGCAAGTCTTACAGCAAGTCTTACTAAATCCAAATATGTCTAAAATCTCCAATACCTTGTCACTAAGTGTAATTCCCTCACACAGTGAATGACACAGTTGGTATGAAATATGTAAATGCAATTTCTCATTTTTTAACTCCCACCAAGGAGGTCATGTTTTGGTGCAGTCTGTCAAGATTGCACAAAACTTACAAAACCCAATTTCATTAAACTTGGAAGGATATAGCATGGTTTGAAAAAGAGCAGATACATTTTTGGAGTGATCAAAAACTTCCTTCTTTCTTTTACCTATAAACATTTCACAGTCAGTAATCCTGTTATGAACCAAGATGTTAAAGCCCCAAACCTGGTTTTCTTATCGAGCGTGTAAAATTTATCCACAGGTAAATCATTCTCTAATATAATGACCTCAAATACTTGACTAAGTTAGAAAAGAAATGCTGGTGAGAACACAAAATCAAGGTTCTGATATAAGGCCCCCTTGGTTGATGAAAACGCTGATGTCTAAATTAAAATGAATAAAGGACTACATATAAAGTAGATGAAGTATATAAAGGAGATTACAAAGTGTCCTAAATGGCCAGTAATAATATTGTTCTTTCCAGGTTTATTGTCAGATGCCAAGGTGTAAAACCATAAAACCATACAGCATTCTTATAGGCTGAATATCTCTTTGTACTTAATCATTTTATACTGGAGGGTACCAATAATTCTGAAATTTACCGTCCATGGTTATTTCACAACCATAATGAAAGATTGTGCATTACAGAAATCAAAAACATCAAAATTGTTGGTTCTCACCACCGTTGTATACGGGACTCCAGCTGTGTAAGGATGTGTGTGTGGAGCTGGTAAGCCTGAGGCAGGATGCTGAGAATCTCGTCCATCCTCCCCTCCTCCACCACAGGCTCGCCGTCCTCCCCTACCATTTCCTCCACCGCTGTCGAAAAATCCTACACAAAAAATGTGAACGGCAGAAATATTAGCAGACATTATAGTACATCGGGTCGTATGTAGTTCATTCTTTACTCTGTTAACCTGATCACTCCTCCATACACATTTCTGTTTTGTCTCAGAAACTACAGGTATGAAGGGTGTTAAAAGATGAGTGTGATAGTGAGAATCCCTTTATCCGTCCATGCTGGCTCTTAGGAATTCCATGCAGATCTCTCTAATCTTTGAATTACATGAACACAAGTTGTTGTAATGATAAAGATGATACAGTGTGTATAATAAACCTTCACAATGTTTTACTACACCACCTCACTATCACAGATTAATCACTCACTGCAGGTGCTGGCTACAATAATGGTGACTCTGTGAAAAAAAAAGGGGACTGAAATATGGAATGAGTATTGTGCCTGCATAGTTGCTGGTCACCAACATTAGCATGAAGTTAGGTTTTGCTTTCCAAACTTAAAATTTTAAATAAGTGATGCTAAGGAAAGGTCTGTGGCGATTTAATTGTAATCTTCCCTTTTTCAAGTCATTGCATGATTTGCCTTTTATAGGGTTTTGTAAACATTACTGAATACAAGCCAACCACACTACAAGCACACTTAGTACATCAAAATGAGCACAAAGAAAGGTAGCATTAATTATCCATCCATCCATCCATTTTCCAAACTGCTCAATCCTACGAAGGTTTTGGAAGTTTGGTGCCTGTCTCAGCTAAAACTGGGTGAAAACAGGGTACTTTCTGAACTTGCCAGTCTATCGCAAAGCCAACGTACACTCGCAACCATTCATACTCACACCTAGGGAAATTAGGAACAGCCAATTTGCCAAATAAGGATGTCTCTGGACAGTCGGAGAAACCTGCACAAGCACAGGTAGAAATTGCAAACTCCACACAGAAACACCCTTACGGGTAGAACATAAACGAACCCAGAACCTTCTTGTTGTGAGGCGGATGTACACTACAGTTTCATTACTTAGAATGTGATTTTTGAATTTAAGATTGAAATCAGGAAAAATTAATATGGATTTAATAATTTTAGATTTGGTGTCATGTCATCTAATATGGACAGCCCCCCTCCCCCCATCCCTCCACACACACACACACACACACACACACACACACACACACTATTTCTTTCACAGGGCCAATTATCCCTCAAATGTGTGTGGATTTTATTCCAGTATTTTTTATCCAAATTGAGCTAAAAATTAAATTATCCAACTAAATTTACAAACATTTAATTAATGATAAGATGTCATGTGGCATAGTGGTTATTATATTACAGCAAGAAGAACCTGGGTTTATATCCTGGTCTTTCCATAGTCCAAAGACGCACATTTCTATAAAAATATAATCTGCCAATATATTAAAAGCAGTAATGTATATCCAGAGATTTAATAATCCTATGCTTGATTTACTGTAACTTTATTATAGGAAATACTAGTTACATCTGATAAAGTTGAAGATATTTTCCTTGCTTAGATGTTCTTTTTTTTTAACAAGGATTAGAAATTGTCACGGACTACATGAAAACAGAGATGAGTAGTAGTTTGTTTAGCCCTTCTCAGAGAAAATAAAAAAAGAAACAAAAGGATATGTTTATATCTTGGAATATAACTTTATCCATGTGGAGAAAACATTTGCCACAAAAAGCTGTACTACACACAATCAGATGCTCTTAGGGATGAACGATTGCCTTCTGAGAGGGTTTTCTGAGGATAAAAGGCTGTCGTTTGCTCTCTTTCACTTGAATTTGTAAAGCTGGCTAAAAGCATTTCCTGTAAAATTGCTGCTGGATGCTTTTACAAACAAAACTGTGTAACAATGTCATTATAATAGATAACAAAAAAATCACCAAAGGGTCCAGCAAAACTGATTTCTACAGCTCATCAATTTCAGTTTGAAATGCTACTTTTATGTGACTCCTCACACCTCTGAAAACACTCTCCTGCACTCCATAAAGAAACAAAGAAAGAAAGGAAATAAAAATTACATTATTTGAGAACATCTCACTCATTCGCTGGACCACTTAATTCTATTCGGGTCACAGGGAGGCTGGAGCCTATCCCACCTGGCACTGGGCAAAGGCGCCAGACCATCACAGGGAAACACACACACACAACCAATCACACTTACACCTGCAGTCAATACGGAGCAACTAATTAGCCTTGTGTGCATGTCGTTGGACTGTAGGAGGAAATCAGAGTACCCACAGGAAATCCATGAAAGAATGGGAAGAGCATGACAATTCCGTAAAACAAGCCCAAGTCTTGGAATCGAACCCAGTACCTTCTTGCTGTGAGGCAGACATGCTCACTTCTACACCACCATACTGCTCATAGTACACACCTGATGGTTTCGATAATTGTATTTTGCAGTGTTGAACAAGTCACCATTGCATAAAAGTATAAAACTAACCATAGGTAATGATTACAACTAATTATTTATATGTAATATGTATAATAACATTAATTTTGGTTAAAAACTGTTGATTTCAGAACAAGGAAGATTAAGACTAACGTGACAACAGTAGGAAGCATCTGTTCGGTCGTCCTCTCTCATGTGCCTGAGGGTTTGACATAAACTTTCACACACATCTATATTCAGCAGGATCTTCAAAGTCACCAGTGACGAGAGCAAAAAGCCCTGATTTAATAACAGCATCGGCGGTCTTAATCAAGGTGCCTCCACTTCTCACTGAATCTCATTGCTATGCAATGCACTACATACTCATTGATTAATGACTTCTATATCTTATCACATTTACACTAATTGTGCTATTTTACATGAATATTAATAGTTAATCCATATTAAGACCAAGTATTTCCAACATGCAATGAGGGCATTGATCTACAATCACCTCACACACACACACACACACACACACACACACACACACACACACACACACAACTCCAGCATTACATAATGGAAATATAGTCGTGTATGCATATAAATGAGGGTCACACAGTGCAATGCAATGCACTATGATCTGAATGTATACCATTAGCATTCTTTAGTAGTAAACTGATAAGCGATTATAGTGCCTAGCACCTATTTTATTCAAATGAGGCAATTATACTGTGAATATAAAGCATGGTAATTTACATCAGAAGAGAAAAACTGCTTCAGCGTTCTGTCGCCACTGATAAATTATACTACATTACATTATTTCTCTCATTCTGTCCCTGTTGTCTGAAATAATTGACACTACAAGTTTAATTAGTGCTCAAAAAAACAACACACAAAAGTTAGACTCACATGACTTTAAATTTCACAGTATTATCCTGGATTAGCCACATCTTTAGTCCCTCTATTTCTAATTTATGTTGCACTCGCAGTCATGCATTTAGCTTGCATGCGTGTAGAGCCACATTTAAAAACATGGTAGACACTTTAAAGGGTTTGGAGGATTGTACAATCTCATTGTGCTGAGAAGCATCAATGCATTCTTTGTTTTTTACTGACATAACTACTATTTTAATGAAAATTGTATTTGTGGGGTTGAAAATAGTTTAAAAATCCTTGACTGTTTAAAATGAAACTTTCCATTGCAGACTCATCAGTCTCAGAAGTCTACATCCATTGTTGATCATAGTTGGTTACTCTTGTTTTTCCCTACATCAGAACACTGTGTTCCTGAACACACACACAAACTCACAGACACACACACAGACACACAAAACAATAACGACAACACCAACAAAAGGCATGTGTGTAGGTATTACATCACAGCAGTAGTGACATTTTCAAGGTGATGTTCTTGAAGCAAGGAAGCCATACGAGCTGCAAAAACACTGATAAACCTGAGCTACACATATATGTGTGCATGCGTGTATGTGTGTGTGTGTGTGTGTGTGTGTGTGTGTGTGTGTGTGGTCTGTATTTTCGAGAGTCAGTATGCAGTCATGTCTGTGGGGCAGTGGTGGTCTAGTGGTATAGGGCGCTGGATCGCTGATCCAAAGGTTGGGGGTTCGAGTCCCACTCTCCACAAGGTTGTCACTGTCCCCCCAGTGCAGCTAACTGGGTTATCAAAGGTGGGCCATGTCTGTCACTGTCTATGGTGAGAGGCATGTAAAAGAACCATTGCTGACTTTTGTAAAGAGTAGGCTGCAAAGTCGTCAGCGTGTTTCTGTCCCTTGCTAAAAAGGGTTGTGACAGGAAGGGCATCCGACATAAAAACCTCTGCCAAATCAAAACGTGCGAATCAGATGATTCGCTGTGGCGACTCCCGAGTGAAAGGGAAAAAGCCGAAAGGAAGACAGACAGTATGCAGTCATGTCTGCTTGGGAATCAGCAATTAGGAGCTGCTCACTGACTTGTGTTTACATACAAGGTAATAATATAATTATGATCTAATAACCAGCACAGTCATGCGGTCTTAGCATGTAGATAGCACACCATATTTAATTAATTAACTTTTATTTTATGAGAATAATCATTATTAATTATCATTAGGGATATCAAACACATGGAGTTTAATACAAATCATTAGGGTATTCAGCACTTATTGTAAAATTGTATCTACTAATTTATTTTATTGTGTATATATGTATATATATATGCACACACTAGTATATATAATCTTGATGCATCATGCAGCAAAAACTGGCTGTGCTCTCTGAGTATTATGGAAGCCATACTGTCTCTTCTGCCAATCACAACACAATCGGTACATCGTATGCATTTGTGATTACATGTATGTTGAAGAGCACAGATTAAAGCTTTTGTTAATAAATGCTGCCCAGTAATGGAAGCTATACTGTCTCTCCTGTCAGTCCTAGCACTAGGAATATTAGTGCATCGTATGCATTTGTGATCATATGTATGTGTGTCTTGAGTCTCAGAGGAGGCACATTTCAGCCTTCACTCTTGGGAGTGCTGGATAAAGGGTGTGAATCATGCTAACAAACAAACAAAAAAAAAAATACAATTTCCTACAATAAACACTTAAAATATATTTATAATGATCCTTCAATGTTGTGGTATCTGCCTGTTATAAACCAGAAAATAATAAATGCTTTAATTTACATATTCATATACGCACATTAAATTGCTACATTAACACACTCCACTCATTAGCTCTAGTCAACCATGTGTATTATCCTCGTAAACACGGAAATATGTCAACAATAAACCCCATAGTAGTCCAAGTGACACTGGAAATTAGCACAACGTCTTTTTAAAACAGTGGGTGATAAAGTTACTCAAAGCCCCGAACATGGCAATTTAGCCATGGGGATGTCTTGCACAAATTACTCATTATAGAGGTAAATATGAAGAGCAAAGAAATAAGGTGGATTACCTCTTGAAGTATTTTCAATGTTTTCACATGTCTGTGAGTGAGGAGAGACAAAAGAGAAATATGTAAGACATATGCATAGCATACTTAAACGTTAACCTGCGAAATGCGCACACACACACACACACACACACACACACACACACACACACACACACACACACACACACACACACACACACACCTGAATTCCCAGAGTGGACCAGTGCAAGCATGAGGAAAACATGCAAATCTCCCACAAAAGCATGTTCACTAAGCCCAGGATTTGAACCCAGGACCTTCTCGTTGTAATGGGGACATTCAAACTACTGCAGCATTATGCTACGCTGCTACAGTGCACTCTTAATTTTTTTTTTTTTTGTATAGAGGACTGTTCTCTAAAAGTCTTCAGACAGATGAGAGATGGAGAAAGAGTGTGTTAATACAATGAGAGAGAGAGAGAGAGAGAGAGAGAGAGAGAGAGAGAGAGAGTGTTTGTGTGTGTGTGTGTGTCCGTGAGAGAGAGAGAAAGAGAGACAGAGACTGAGACTGAGAGAGCAAGAAAGAGATTTCAAGTAATGGATGATTATTCTCAGCTTCTATAAGTAAATAAGTAAAACTGGGTAATCACTGGCAAACCAATATGTTGTAAGAGTAATAAAACACTTAAGAATCTATTCTGGGCTCACAACACTAACTGTTTTATTTCTTACATAGTGTTGTGTAATACAGTACTACAACTTTAGTGAACAAGTTCTTTCTGTTAAGACGATATCACGAGGTATCACATTGGCTTTACATATGTATAAAAGATACTCATTGGCAGCCAAAATGAGTTCAAATGTCCTATTTATCATGTTGGAACTCATTATCTTATTTGAATCAGGCCATTACAAAGCTCTTAGAAAGCAGATTTGAAGTTCAAGAGAAATGTTATGCATCACTGAGCATATTATTTCAACAATACCAAGTAATTTCCTTAACATACTAATTGATGCACTGCTGAAATACAGCACATTTTGAAAGATAGTGCAGTGCTCATCTTTCACAGCTATGACTTTGTGAACAGGGTGATGAACAGGATGTACAGGATGATCTGAATATACTACACTGTATATTCAAATCTATAAATACACCTACACCTAAAGTTAATCCCTATTTACTCCTTTCAAGAAGTAGGAAGACTCACCTCGGCACACACACACACACACACACACACACACACACACACACACACACACACACACACACACACACACACACTTACTCTCTTTCCGAATCCAAGAGTTCTTTGGCTACATAGTATGCCCTGGATCTGCCATCAATCTGCAAGACAGAATGGTTTTTAAAGTGTTTCGTCGTGTTAAAAGCTGAGAAAGTGGAAGAGGAAAGAAAAAGCACACACACACACACACACACAGTCAGAAACAAAATCGGAAGTGAGATGGAAAAAAATGCATGACAGAAGACAGAGTGAGAAATCACACTCATCTGATTTTTTTTTAAATCCGACCCTGTCAGTAGAAGACGAATTGTTTCATTAAGGAGCAACGTAAACGTGAAAGCTTTCTCAAACACGCTGCTTTCGGGCTCAAATGTAATATGGATGAAGGACCATACTAGTCGCAAGCGAAAAGCACCCATTGATTTGCAGGCTAATCAGAGTTGTGTGCATGTGTCACTGCTGAATGGCTATATTTAAGAGGTCACTGCAGTTTGTTATAGCAACTGGAACATCATAGAGTGAGGTGGTGCTTTCTCTTTCATTCCAAAAGCTTCAGGGTAATCTGTGACACATACATAGGGTTTTGTATCAAAACATGATAGTAAAATAATCCAGTCAGCCACAATCTTCATGATGAGCTGACATTCCTAGGGTAAAGCTCTGAGGTTCCACAAAGATATTGTAGATATGAAGTTACAACAAGTGCATTTACATTTACTGCATTTGGCATATTATCTTATCCAGAGCGACTTATGATTCAAGTTTTTTAATACAACTGAGTAATTGAGGGTTAAGGGCCTTCCTCAAGGGCCCAACAGTGGTGATAGTGGGGATTGAAGTGCTGACCTTCAGATTAGCAATCCATTGCTATTATTGTTACATAGTCCTAGCTAATATGCTTATGATATACAAATTAAGATAGCAAAATTTCAGGAGTTTTCAAAGCAGGAAATTTTACATGGTAATTAATTGGAATGTATGGTATTTAGGAATATATGGGAATATATGGGAATATATGTGAATTACCAAAAATGTATGAGTTAACAGGAATATATGTGAATTACCCCAAATTTCTATTTAATTCCCATTAATCCAATCTCTTTTTTAAGAATTCCCCATGTTAGGTTCCACCCCAATGAAATCATTGTACCAATAGAAAAAAATAGCACGAGTGCCATTATTTATTAACTTAAATACTGTACTCCTTTTACTATACAAAACTTTATTGAAAGAGTTTTCATTTGTTAACATACATACATTTATATATATATATAAATATATTAGTCATTTATTTATTTATATTAAGGCGTGCTGATAGACATTCCCTTTTTCATTTTTTATCACCCATCTTGTTTGTTTAGGTATCTGTTTAATGAATGACGCAAGTCAGTGATACATAAGAGGCAATTAACTCAGTGATGTGGCAGCCTTATTAGGTTTCCTGCAGTGGACATGTGTGGGCACCGGGCAGGTCAACCATCCAAGCCATGTACCATGTCCATGATGCTCTGCTCCGAGTAACATCTGAACTTACTGTAAAGAGTGTTGTATGATTTGTTCTGCACTTCAGTTTAGCTTATCGTTTTGCTAGGTTTTTTTTAGCTTGTTATCATGTTGATCTATCTTTCTATCTTGGGCTGTGCTGGGGCTGTAGCTTTCTCAGCTCTTGATTTGCTTTTCTTTTTCAGGCTGAAGAAAACAAGGAAGCATGCATCACAAGGCCCGGGTCTGGGCTGATACCGCATAGGCAGAAGGAATGGGTGGAGTGCCACTGTCTCCATGTTTGGAAAATGGCCGACAGGAGAAATATGAATCTGAACCTGACAAAAGTGCACACACAGGGAATTCCACTTATAGAGGGAGGCTCCTTGTTTTTGTTGGCGAGAACGTGTGAGAATAGATTACGTTTTGGGATTTATGGGTCAGGGGAAAGCATTTTTCACTTGATTTTCAGTACATTATTATACTCAGTACCCAAAAACAAATTGGTTATTTGAAGAGTTATGCATAATGTCCATGTTCCAGTATATTGTCGTTTTTACAGTAGCAGGTCATTCCCCATAAGGAGAGGTGTGTGTGTGTGTGTGTGTGTGTGTGTGTGTGTGTGTGTGTGTGTGTGTGTGTGTGTGTGTGTGTGTGTGTGTGTGTGATAGAGAGAGACAGAGAGAGAGAGAGACAGAGAGAAAAGATGGATATAGAAGAAAGACAGAGCATGACAGAATGGAAAGAAGAGTGAGATAGAGAGAGGAGATAGAAAGACGGGGAGAAGAGAAATACATAAATAAGGGAGAGTAGAGTGAGAGACAGAGAAGAGAAAAAGTGAGAACAACAAAGAGGAGAAAGACCGAAAAAGAGAGAGAGAAGAGTGGAAAGTGAGCAAGATAAAGAATGAATCATCAGAGACAGAGATAGAGACAGAACGAGAAAGAGAGAGAACAAGACACAGAGCGAAGGAAACAGAGAGAAACAGACTTAGAAAGTGAGAGACAGAGATCGAGAGTGAGACAGTGAGAGAGAGAGAGAGAGTGAGAGAGTGAGAGTGAGAGAGAGAGAGTGAGAGAGTGAGCGACAGAGGGGAGGGCTGAGATAGAAGCAGAGAGATAGAGAGAAAGGGAGTGAGAGAGGCAGAGAGCAAAAGAAAAAGGAAGTGAGAGACAGGGAGAGAGAGAGATTTATCCAAGTACATCTCCAGTACTGTTCAATATTCATAAAAAAAAATTGGCATGGAAATCCTGCAATATTAACATAGCTATTAATGAGTGAAAACTGTGGTGTTGTTGAGTAAATAAAAATCTGCTGGCCTCGTGAGCTGTCCAGGGTGTACCCCACCATCACCTGGAGTTGGCTGAAATGGGTGCCAGCTTCCCCACGAGCCTAATGAGCATTAAGCGGTTCAGAAAATGAATGAATAAATATTTTGTAAGGTGAACAAAAACACCCTGAATGAATCAAATCATCCCTTATTAGTTTCCTATAACAGTACATCTTGTCATGTTTTATTTCTTACATATTACGACAATTGAGACAGACTATAATGTTTTCAGCATTATAGTTTTATCTGACCTGTCTGTCATAGCTCTGATCAGCGCATCCTTCCTCCTCCTCAGATGTGCGTCCATGATCTTCTTCTGTAATATGTGATGCAGGTGTAGGGCATACTGGGAAAGGTTCTGTGTATGCACTGATAAAGAGACAGAGAGAAACAGTGAGAGGAAAGAAACAGAGAGCGAGCGAGGGAGAGAGATATTAATCCAATTACATGTCCTGTATTGTCCAACATTCATTAAATATATATCAATGTCTTCTGCCTGGGTTATCAATTTCTGCTCCTTAAATTTAGATGAAACACATTATGTCGAAGGTTTTTTCAGACTGAAATAGTACACTCTTCCAAAAATTGAGGAATGTACGCTTAAGGGTTTTTCTTCTTCTGCAGGAAACATTAAAGATGGTTATGCAAACATTTTTAGCAAAGTACTCCAAGTAGAACTATTTTTGGGAAATTAAGAACTAAGAACTCATAAAGACTCTTGTTACGAGCAGAGCACTGTATAGAGTCTGTAAGTGTTGATGCATTAGCAGCATTTCTATACATTGCTGCTGACATTTTTTTCTTTTTAAAAACTGAAACTTAATGATTTTATAAAATAGTTTCTATCATTTGATTAAATACATTACTTGAGAATTTTTTCACAAGTTTTTTATTATTATGGAATATTTTTACAATTTCATTTAAACTGTGATTCTGTTAAATCCTTTTCTTGTGTCTCACATGTCTCACGATTCTTATTTCTACTTGAAACCTAAAGGCTTAATCTCAATCGAGCAAACTGGTAAATCACACACCACACTGGTTTCCTCTACTGCCGCTAGCTGACATGTTAAATGCACTTCAGAGAGCGACAAAACGGTAACATCTCCAACTGCTCACTGAACTAATCGACCATACCACCCCACACTCCAACTGCTCAGAGAGCAAAGAGGCCACCATGCAGCTATGATACACCCCCATTTACACCCCTAGCACCAATGCCAATGCCATGTCCGTGGCTTTTTCATGAAAATAAACCCCACATAAATGTCTCAGAAGGGCATACTTTGTATTAAACAGCGACTACAATGTCCGACTGAGCAGAAATGATTCTTTTTGCCAAGCAGAAGCCTATTCCTTCCCCTCATTTGGACTAGTCCTAGTGAAAATCGTTTTTTCTGTTCATCTCTTCTGCGGTCTGGAGTAGTAACACGCATGGATGGGGCCAGATTGTGAAGGTACTAGCAGGCAGGGGGTGAAAGTGAGCTCAGTAGGCAAGCAGTGGGCACTTAGAGCACTGAAGCACAGATGTGGCCCCAAGGGAGAAATATGCAGGGATGGTATTAATACACAGATGCTTCTGCAGACAATTACAAACACGTGTAACAAAAAATTGCAATATTTCATGATTTGAGCATGCTTTGTCTCATTTTCTCCTGCAGTCGGAAACTTCAATGGGATTTAGGCATTCACTACTAAGGACTGAAGGAGTAATTTATACATATAGTACATACAACTATGGTTGTATGTTAAGTTATGGTCAGAATCATAATTTATACTGGACAATCTGCCTAAAACAGTCCAAAACATTGTCGCATCCATACAGATGTGCCAAACTAATAAGTGATGTTATTCTGCCTTAATAACTATAATAAGCTGTATCGAATGCCAAAAGTCCAAAAAAGAAAAAAAAGAATGCCATCATTTGTAATAATGACCCATAAAGTCAAACTATCCAGATCTTAATACAAATAAATTAAGCTATATCCTGAACTAATGAGTCATTAATTTGAATAACAAACCATTAATTCAATAATTTGAATAATGAGAATAATGAGACGTTAGCTACGATAAAACAATGATATTAAATCTGGAAATTATGTGTCATTAAGTTAATATAATGAGTTCTGAAGGCAAAGTAACAATGATATTTTGTAATAAGACATTCCCTTAAAATAATGGCATAATACGTTAAATTAACAAACCATTAAGACAAATTAACCACAAAATCTTAAAATAATGAGTAAGTCAAAATATTGAGATATTCACTCAAAATAAAGTTATAACATCTTGAAAAGAGTAAAAAATTAGGAGGTTTTAAGATGATAATAATTAATGCAATGAGTTAGTAAGTTGACATGATATTTTAATTCAAAAAGGCATTGTTAAAGTATAGACACATAATATTCAAATGAAAATAAAATAATGAAGTTGATAACAAAAACTTATCTTGACATAATAAGATGATTTATACTCATTATAAGGTGAATAATTGGTTTAGTGTATACACTACACAATAATATAAAGAAAATCAAACTAAAACAAGAATTTTTATAGTTTATTTTTTATATGTATTACTAGAGCTGGCCGATAAATCAATTTTAGTGATTAATTCAAATTGTGTAAACTTAAAATCATGATTCGCTTGAAGGCTGAATATAATTTTATATGCAAAAGATTTTTTTAAGCAGAATTGGTCTGTGGATTCTGTACTACGCTGATGCCACCAAACAGGATTTTTTCCCTGTCTCGCACTCATTCTGTGCTAGGCTCCCCAGGACCTACCCATTAATGCAGAATAATGGAAGAAGAATGGCAGCATGCACATCAACATGTAAGGAGCTCGTTTTAAAAACTGGAAACATCTCAGTGGTAATTATGAATGATCCGCATATGCAAAGTTTGACAGCACACACCATTGTTTGAAAATCTGATACGACTAAACGTAATACAACAAATTTATTTTAGTATCTCGGACACATGTGCAACCACAAAACAGGACTGAACTGAAACCTGAAGCTGATGCCCATGCTAGCAGTAGCTGCTAAACACCTGCTGAAAAAAACAAAAAACAAAACAAAACAAAACAAAAAAACAGATATTAGCCACATCCTTTTCAAGTAGCACTAGATATGATTACAGAAGATCCCAGATGGAAATTACAAATGTGGTGGCATTTCATATCACCAAATATATTATGACCAAATACATTCATGTGAAAAAATTTAGACAAACATTTAAATACAGTAGTTAACTAATAAGAAATGTTCACATAACAATGTCCAATCTTGTTTTTAATTTCTGGAAAAGAAAGTAGTTTAATTGTAATTAAACATCATAAATGCAGGCCTCAACATTTCAGAAATTTGGGGGACCAGTTTATGGTTGACGGGTAAATGACTGTGCAGTATTTCGAACTCATCTTTAAACGAATATTTTCTGAATGTCTTGGCATGTTGCCCCTGCCGCGTCAGCCATTTTTGATTTTGTTTACAACATAATAAGTTGTTTTCAGCAGTACGCAGTATCACGCACTGTATTACAGAACTGAAATGTGTACGTGACCGTTTTGTTGTTCACGGGTTTCAAAAGTCCACCAACCAGTTGCAGGACCCACCATCGGGTTGCACCAATTGTCGAGGCTTGCAGATGCTAATTTCCTTCTGGGATTAATAAAGTATCTATCTATCTAAATTAACATATTTGTACTCATCAAACAAAAGATATACACTGCAATGTGTATTTCAAAGAGGGGCAAAATTAGGACACCCTACCCCTTAATAACTAATGTTACCCCTTTGATTGAAATAACTTCGGTGAGATGCTTCTTGTAGCCATCTGCCAGTCTCTGACCTCAATCTGAGGAAAGCTTGTCCCAGTCCTCAAAGCAGAATTCTCTCAGCTGTGAGATATTTGAGGTGTTTCTTCCATGCACAGCCCGTTTCAAGTCACCCCACAGCATCTCACTGGGATTAAGAACCGGGTTTTGACTGGGCCATTCCAGGACTCTCCGATCTGATACACAGTAGAATTCATGGTGGATTCTATGATGGTGAGCTGTTCAGGATCTGCTGCAGCAAAGCAAATCCAAACTATGACACTTCCATGTAAATACGTCACAGTTCGTATGCGGTTCTTTCCCTGGAATGCTGAATTTGGTTTCCACCAAATGTGTCTTCTGTCCTGGTGTCCGAATAATTCAACTTTAGACTCATTTGTCCACTCACTCACTCTCGCACTCTTTTTCTGAACCACCTTTATCCTAATTAGGGTTGCAGGGAGTCTGGTGTCCATCTCAGTTGACTCCGGGCAAGGGAGGGGTACATCAGGTCATCACAGGGCCAACACTCACACAACCATTCACACCTAGGACAGATCTGGAACAGCCAATGTGCATGTACATGTACTGTGGGAGGAAAACCGAGTTTTCCGGAAGAAACACACACAAGCACGGGGAGAACATGCAAACTCCACACAGAAACGCCCAGGCTGGGAATTGAACCCAGGCCTTCTTGCTGTCAGGTGGACGTGCTAACCACTACGCCACCGTGCTGGCCTCCCATTTGTCCAAAGAATATTACAGTATTCCATAATCCTTGGTCTTTGTCTATAATTCTGTCTGGCAAACTTCAGTCTGGCTTTAATGTTCTTCTTAGAGAGTAAGTTTCCTCCTTGCACACCTTACATGAAAGTCAAACTTGTGTGGGTTTTTTTTGAGAGTAGAGTCATGCTCTTTCACATCGACAGTAGCAAGAGCCTGCTGTAGCTCCCATGATGAGATCTTAGGACTGTTGATGCCTTCTTTTAGCATCTTGTGGTCTGCTCTGGGGCAAACCTGGTTGGATGGCCAGACCTGGGCAGGGTCGTATTTACTTTGAATGTCCTCTGCTTGTAAACAATTTTTCTAATAATGGAATGGTTGATGTCAAATTCTTTTGACATCTTTTCAAATCCCTTACCAGGCTCATAAGCAGCCACAATCTTCGTTCTGAGGACCTCAAACAGCTCTTTGGATCTCACCATGGTGCTCACTCTTACTTCAACAGACAGGGGCACCAAACTAAATGTTTGAGGTTGAAATAGGGCAAGCTTTCTTCAAAATGCTGACTAACGATGTTCTGATCATGTGCACTTGAACTGATATACCGGAGTGTGATTATAGCCATTTTAAGTGGGAAAATATGTGGGGATGTCCTAATTTCCCCTCCATTGAAATATGCTTTGTTGTTCTTATCTTTTGTTTGATGAGTAAAATATGTTAATTTGTGTTGTTTAATTACAATTAAATCACTTTCTTTCCAATAAATAAAGGCAAAATTGGACATTGTAATGTGAATCGTTCTTCACAAAGAGTACACTATTTAATGGGGTGTCCTAATGTTTTCACCTGACTGCATACACTGGTTAAAAAAATCATTCATTCAGATGGTCAATAAAATCAATAAGAAATATTCCCCAAAATTTGTTTACCGGATTTACATTTCAGTGATCCTGAATATCAAAGTGCAGTAAGTAGGGAGTACAGAGTAACACTCGGGGAACAATTTCAGCTCTAAACCACTTAAGCAATGTATTTACTTCTTCTCTCCAAGATGGCGCTCCCTAGAGGTCAAATTGTTTCTTTGTTTTACTTTGTTTTGTATGTTGTTTTTGGTGGGTTTTTTGGTTGGTTTTTTTTTGGACTATGCTCTTCTATATATTAAAATATATTATATATATTTTTTAATTTCCTTTCTTTGAAAAAAAAAAAGAAAATTGGAAGCAGATTAAAAAAAAGCCTCACATAAAATAACCATTGCTGACTTTCGGAAAGAGTAGGCTGCAAAGCCGTCAGCGTGTTTGTGTACCATGCTAAAGGGTTGTGTCAGGAAGGGCATCCGATGTAAAAACCTATGCCAAATCAAATGTGCGAATCATTCGCTGTGGCGACCACTGATAAAGGGAAAAAGCCGCAAGGAAATCTCATCCTATAATATGGTTCAAAAAAAAATCTATCAAACAAAAGTACAGTGGGACTTCAGTACTTGAACGCATTAGAGGTTGAACAAATCGAAATTCTACCCGGGTTTTTTTTTGTCCCGGAATTCGAATGCTCTCCCTACGTCTTAACACATCACCAGGGCCTGTAAATATACTATGCGTCTATGCCCCTACTCTCACTCTTCCAATGAAACTAATAATGAGGTAATCAAATATCTTCCCAAGGAGGAGGCATTATTTCTCCTCAGCGACTTCAATGCCAGAGTAGGTTCAGATCATGATGCATGGCCCATCTGCCTTAGTAGCTTTGGTGTGGGAAAGACAAACAAAAATGGTCAACGCCTCCTGGAATTATGCACATACAGTGGTACCTCGGTACTCGAATGCTTTAGAGATCGAACAAATCGGAATTCGACCAAAAAATCCGGGGGTTTTTTTTCCCCGGAAGTCGACCAAAATCCAGAAGTTGAAAAGGTTTTGAAAAGAAGGCAGAAACAAGCCACGTTAGAAATGTTCTTCAAAAAAAGAAAGGGACATCCTGAAGAAGAGTCAGCCATGCCAAAGCGAGTAGCAAGAGAAAAAAAATGCCTTTGGCTGATTCACCTGTAGCTGTTTTAGAAGGGGATCCTCCACCTCTTTCCCTCTGTTATGGAAGTGGAGCCCCCTCCTCTCTCCCTCTCCAACATTTACGTATGCCAACTGCTCACCACCAAAATGGTTAAAATTCTTATCTTTATTGTTCTGATGCTTTACCTGTACTGTGGTTTTTATTTTAGTGTATTATGGTCTGTGTTGTGAGAGACTCTGATTTTGGCAGACCTAACTCTCTCTCTCTCTCTCTCTCTCTCTCTCTCTCTCTCTCTCGCTATATATATATATATATATATATATATATATATATATATATATATATATATATATATATATATTTATTTTTTTCCTCATTTGCGCACAAGTTGTCAATGAGCCTTTTTTTAATGTGTTTTAATTACCAGTTAAGCTCTATGATGCCACTCAAATGCCGGCTAAGTGCCAGAAAAAGGTAATGACGTTGGATGTCTCTTCTGAAGAAATAAGACTTTCTCCTGAAGAAACGACAGTTTCCTCTGAAGTGCCTGAAGAGGAATAATCATCTGAACTGTTGGAAAACACTCCACTATTAAAGTCTTTTTCAATCATTATTATTCCAATACAGTACCTAAGTTAATGTTTAGAATGTTTGTGTGTGTGATTTTATGTACTGTGGTGTAGCATGTTTACCATTTTGTTTTGGTTATCAAATTTATTACATTTCATGTTCTTTTATGTTCTTTTTGTTATGGTCTGTGTTTTTGGGGGACTTTGATTTTGGTGGCTGTGCCTCTAACTAGCTGTTTTCTCTCTGCTTCGGATGAGGGGTGTGGCTGAGCTGCTCGGTGGCACACACCTGAATTCACTATTCTCATCTACTCTCAATAAACACAAGCATGCTCACCTCTGCGCCAGAGGATTAACTCACATCACGTCACCGCTTCTTTTGTACTGTAACTCTCTAACTCTCTAACTCTAAAATTCTGTTTTCTACCCACTCTGACTGAAGGGCATGGCTGAGCTGCTCGGACTGAATGCAGTCCTCATCTACTCCCTATAAATATGAACTGCACGCTCACCTCAGTTGAAGCGCGCTGCTTAACTGCTTCCCCTTTGAATAATAAATGCACTGTGCCATCTCACGCTGCCTCGGAACTGCATCTCACATATACAGTTGTACCTCACCTTACTCATCCGTTCCAGAGCCTTTTTCGTAACCTGGATTTTTCATAAATAGAACCACATTTTACATGTAAAATGCGTGATTCGTTCCAAGGCCCCAATACTACGCTTTAAAAATTATAAAAGCATACCTTTTAAGGTACTTACTTCGTGTTGACCATGCCTTCTTAGCAAAGTTATAATCTTACAAATGTTTATGCAAGGTTAAAAGCCTGAGCCAAAAAATATGATATAATATATTGAATGGCGCATTTGGTGTGTTTCGTAAGGAGAAGTTGTTTCATATATATATATATATATATATATATGACGCTGTCAGACTGTACAACGCCACTTTGTAACTGTCTGTGAAAATACCGGTTATGTGCAATAAAAACCCCCACGCACTTTAATCAGCCACATCTACCCCACTGACTGTGAACATCAACCCATCTACTCTGCACTCAGATACATTACACTTTAATATAGGCCAGTCTATAAAGTCGTTCCCTTCTTTTCTTTTATTGTTTATTAATTTATACTATTTATGTATCTATTTATTTATTTACTTATATAATATATATGTATGTGTGTATGTTTGTATATGTATCTATTTTTGCACCCCCTACTGATGGTACCTCAAGAGCCTGTAACAGTGAATTTCTCCATTGTGAGATTAATAAAGCTGTATCTTATCTTATCTTATATATATATATATATATATATATATATATATATATATATATATATATTTATATATATATATCTTCTTCTTCTTCTTCTTTTCCTTTCGGCTTTTCCCTTCAGGGGTCGCCACAGCGAATCATCTGCCTCCATCTCAACCTATCCTTTGCATCTTCTTCTCTTACACCAACGACCTTCATGTCCTCCTTCACCACATCCATGAATCGTCTCTTTGGTCTTCCTCTAGGCCTTTTGCCTGGTAGTTCCAGCCTCAGCATCCTATTACCAATATACTCACTATCCCTCCTCTGTACATGTCCAAACCATCTCAATCTAGCCTCTCTGACTTTGTCTTCAAAACGTCTTACATGTGCTGTCCCTCTGATGTGCTCATTCCTAATCCTATCCATCCTCGTTACTCCCAAAGAGAACCTCAACATTTTCATCTCTGCTACCTCCAGCTCTGTCTCCTGTCTTTTCCCCAGGGCCACTGTTTCTAACCCATACAACATCGTTGGCCTCAACACCGTCTTGTACACTTTTCCTTTCATTCTTGCCGATACCCTCCTATCACACATCACACCGGACACTTTTCTCCAACCATTCCAACCTGCCTGTACACGCTTCTTGACCTCTTTTCCACACTCTCCATTGCTCTGGATTGTTAAGTACTTAAAATTATATATATATATATATATATATATATATATATATATATATATAGAGAGAGAGAGTTTATCAATAAATATCACAGTACAAAGGTAAGTTTTTCTTAGTCATTACTACATTTTACTACATTAATACTGTATGTCTAAGTAAGACTGTATATACAATGTATTTAAGAAGCATATTTTAGCGCATGTAATAGATACATAGTATTTTACTTCCGGTTGATCATTTGCGCATGTAATATGATACATGGGGTTTTACTTCTGGGTACAGAACTCATGGATTATCTTCATTTGCGAGAGGGGCCGGAACCAAACTCCCCCGAATAATGAGGGCCTACTATATATATATCTATATATATATATATATATATATATATATATATATACATGCATGCATGCAGGCGCTGGAGAGGGGCATGGCTGTCACACGCGGGTGGAGCGCTAAACACACACACCTGCTTCCACTTAATCACGGGCTATAAAGACAAGCAGAGTGCTCCTCCCTGTGCCAGAAGATTGTCCCTCTTCCCTGTGATCTCGCTGTCTCTCAGCTCCATGCTCGACCAGTTCCTTTAGTTTATGATTTCCGTGTGTCTCCACATCGCTAACAGTGACTACAATTTCCCTATGCTCTAGTGCCTTCCCTGTCAACAATAAAGTTCATCCGTTTTCATCACACTCTGTCTCCTGCATTTTTGGGTCTGGTTGAATGTTCCTGGTATCACAGAATCTTCTATGATAATAATAATTTTTTCACTTAATTTGCGGACCTATGGTATGAGTTACGGTACCATTTACTTCGGTTCAAAAGATGACTGAACGGATTAAAACCATTTACATTATTTATAATGGGAAAAGCGGATTCGGAATTCAACCAAATCGGAATTCGACCAGCCGTCTGGAACGAATTATGGTCGAGTACCGAGCGACTACTGTATTAGTGTTATTCGTCTGTCTGTCTTCCTTTCGGCTTTTTCCCTTTTACTCAGGAGTCGCCACAGCGAATCATCTTGATTCGCACGTTTGATTTGGCAGAGGTTTTTTTTTTACGTCGGATGCCCTTCCTGTCACAACCCTTTTAGCAAGGGATAGAAACACGCTGATGACTTTGCAGCCTACTCTTTACGAAAGTCAGCAATGGTTCTTTTACATGCCTCTCACTATAGACAGTGAGAGACATGGCCCGCCTTTGATAACCCAGTTAGCCGCACTGGGGGGCACAGTGACAACCTTGTGGAGAGTGGGACTCGAACCCCCAACCTTTGGATCAGCGATCCAGCGCCCTATACCACTAGACCACCACTGCCTACTGTATTAGCGTTATAAACAACAAAAACACCTGTTCTAACCTAACTTTCTTTGCAGATCTTCAAAGTTACATAATTTTCTTCCACCTGCTCTCTCGCTCTCTCTCTCTCTCTCTCTCTCTCTCTCTCACACAAACACACACACACACACACACACACAAAAACTGTGCACAAACACATACAGGAACAGCTTGCACACACCATATACATGATTGTTGAAACAAAAAGTACACATTTACACACAGATCCATCAATTATGAGGAAACTATATACAGCTCAGAGAAGCGTTTTAATGATTTTAACACACTATTGATGGGTAAGTGATTGACAACAGGTCACAATGCACAATGTAGGTGTGTGTATGTGTGTGTTTGTGTGAGAGAGACAGAGAGACAGAGAGAGAGAGAGAGAGAGTGAGAGACAGAGAGAGAGAGAGAGAGAGAGAGAGAGAGAGAGAGACAGAGAGAGAGAGAGAGAGAGAGAGAGAGAGACCCACTGCCTGCCTGCTGCACCTCATACTCATCTCTCACAAGGTCGTGAGCTGTGCATGCACGCACAAACACACACACACACATACACACACAGACACACATACACACACGCGTACACACACACACTTTACTGAGAAGTATCCTTGTTTAAAAATTAAGTATCATAATTAGACCACAATTACAGGAAAATTCTCTCTCTCTGCTAGTTTTTTCATGCACACCTATTTCAGAAACACAAATCTTCTTGTTCTAATATACATTAAACTTACAGATAATCCCTTTTCATTTCCTTTCCTTTTAAAATCAACATTAAAGCAAGGCAATTATAGCACCGTGAGCTTCTTCCCTAACCACCGTGCTTTAAAACAGCCAGGAGCTAAATTTAGAGCCCTAAATTACTGCCAGAACGCACCGCTTTCCAATGCCATAACGTCTCTTTTTATCTGTCTGCTTTCGGTGAAGGCCTGTAACACTGCCTGTAATGCAATTGATTTCAACTTTAAGCGTTAACAGCGAGTGCTTTTATCTTCCAATCCATGCAATTGCACTATTACAGTGGATAAGCATCGCTGGAATGACTTCATTACCATACTTCATTTAACATAACAGTGGAAATTGAAGTGCAAATGACGTTGCTACTGGCGGGGGCAGTGGGGGTGGGTTGATAAATAGGCATCTATAAGGTGAGGACAGTACAATATTACAACATATGTTTTCCAGTAGAAATGAAGAATGCCACTAGCTTTGCTAATAGAAATATTTTAGTGTGTTTGGTGCTTTTTGTGATTGTGCTGTAACAGTGTTAATAATATTTACAAACTATGCACTGTTTCGCTGTGCAAAATGAGTTGAACTGAAATGAGAAATTGAAAAACTTAGCAAAATTTTGGACATCATACCACATACAGCACCAGGCTGCATCATAGTCTGACAACATTGTGTATTAAAAGAGAACTGAAAAGAGAAATGCCTGAATTAACAATTTAGTGTAAAGTAAAATAATCAAGCGCAGGGCAGTGGGGCAATGGTGGCTCAGCAAGTTAATGATCACCAGCACCACCAAGCTGTCACTGGAATACTCTGTTTAAGGATAATGTTTGTTGAGGAAATAAAATATGTATTTTTTTGTAATTATACAGTAGACCAGGGATCACCAACGTGGTGCCCGTGGGCACCAGGTAGCCCGCAAGGACACTATAAGTTGCCCGCGGACCTGTTCACTGCTAGTTTTAGGACAGGCCCACAGCTCCATAGCGCCACTCTCCATTGAGCTGCATCTAATTTTTTTGAATATATTTTAAATCAAATCAATATCTTCACATAGATAAATATCATTAATTATTAATGATAACATATAATTAAAGGTAAATTGAGCAAATTTGTAATTTCAGAGGTGTGTTTTGACCTGGTAGCCCTTCGCATTAATTGGTACCCAAGAAGTAGCTCTCGGTTTCAAAAAGGTCGGTGACCCCTGCAGTAGACAATCGTTATCTATCTATCTATCTATCTATCTATCTATATATATATATATATATATATATATATATATATATATATATATATATATATTTGGTGACCTCAAAAAACGGGAACTTTTTAACAATGCGATATTTTATTTATAGTAATTGAAACCTTAAAACATGCCATTTAAGAATAAATGACTAACTTTTCATGGCGAAGTATTTACTTCCTCAAGGTCATTGTCTCACAGTGTTGCCACTTGCTCATGTCTAGCAATACGCAATTCAAAAATTCCTGTTTTTTTGGGTCACCCTATATTATACACACACACACACACACACACACACACACACACACACACACACACACACACACACACACAAAGGGATCCCTCATTTTCGCAGTTAATTGGGACTGGGATCCCCACAGGACCATCAAAATCAGTGAAATAGTATCACCCCCCCAACCCCCCCCCCCCCTAACTGACGTATACGTACATGTATATGTGTATATAATATCAATAAATAAATATTCAATGCTATAAATGCTTATAATAACAATTCATCATTCAAAAAATAACAGAACACATAAATATGTAAATAAAATATAAATACACAGACATATAGATGGTATCGCATGAGAAGAAGACAGATGTGTGAGTACATACAAATGCAACAATGTAAGTAGTTTTGATGGGAGATTTTGTGTTGTTTTTTGTTTTGTGTCGGTTTAGGTTTTTTTTTTTTGCATAATTGGCCTTGTTTTTGTGGAATTTTCCTTAACTTTTCCCCTTATTCTTCCTTTATTTCCTTATTTTTTTAATTCAATTAATATTTAATTATTTATTTTTGTAGAAATCGCGATGCACTGAAGGCGCATGAATTGAAGCGCAAAGCAACAAGGGATCCCTATATATATATATATATATATATCTGTCCGGTGTTATGTGTCCTAGCCCAGAGTGGGCTAAGATGAGCACCAACCTCCTCACAAGCCTAGTCAAAATTAAGCACTTCAGAAATGAATGAATATACACATATATAAATGTATATGGTTTCCTGAACATCAAATTAGTCTAATGTGATAATCTAATTTCTGAGAAACATGAACACCCACTTATATCTTCTTCTTTTCCTTTCGGCTTCAGGGGTCGCCACAGCGAATCGTCTGCCTCCATCTCACCTTATCCTCTGCATCGTCTACTCTTACTCCAACTACCTTTATATCCTCCTTCACCACATCCATAAATCTTCTCTTTGGTCTTCCTCTAGGCCTTCTGCCTGGTAGTTCCAACCTCAGCATCCTACTACCAATATACTCACTATCCCTCCTCTGTACATGTCCAAACCATCTCAATCTAGCCTCTCTGACTTTGTCTCCAAAAACTCTTACATGTGCTGTCCCTCTGATGTGCTCATTCCTAATCCCATCCATCCTCGTTACTCCCAGAGAGAACCTCAACATTTTCATCTCTGCTAGAACCTCTGTGCTGCAATCTGAGCATGAACCTTGTCCATCTTGTTTTTCAGGGACTGAACATTTTCAAGCAGTCTGGCCGGAAGTGCTAACCAAGCGCTGGAGACTCTGAGAACTCTGCCTGGGCTTCTTGTTAGCCGGGGTGTGGCTAGCATTGCTAACAAGAAGCCCAGTTGAGCGTGCTTAGTTATACACGCCCGAAGACACGCCGATCTTATAGCTGTAGTAGGGTCGACCGGTCATAGACGAGCATAGTGCAAAACATGAATAAACAAAACAACAAATAAAACAAATTTAAACCAACAAAGAAACAATTTGACTCTGAGAGCTTCGTGACGTCGCCCTCTAGGCAGTGCCATCTTGGAGACGTCACTCCAAGACGTCACTCCAAGTTCAATGTAAAAGGACATGAAGCGTAATAAAGTGTATCCTTTTGGTATCGTTTGTTAAACATGCTACATAACATAAAATCTTACGCACAAACATCAACTTAGATACGCTACTGGAATAATAATCGAAAAAGAATTTAATACTAGTGCTTTGCCAAAGTACATGCTGTATGATGTTTATTTTATTATCAATAAATATAACAGTAAAAATGTTAAAGTTTTTCTTAATCATTACTACATTTTACTACATTAATACTGAATTAATGAGTAAGACTGTCTATAGAACGTGTTTAAGAAGCATATTTTAGCACATGTAATAGATACACAGTATTTTACTTCCGTTTGCTCATTCGCGCATGTGACATGACACATGGGGTTTTACTTCCAGGTACAGAACTCGTGGATTATCTCGATTTGCGGGAGGGCCTGGAACCAAACCCCTGTGAATGTTGAGGGCCTACTGTATGTGTGTGTGTGTGTGTGTGTGTGTGTGTGTGTGTGTGTGTGTGTGTGTGTGTGTGTGTGTGTGTAACAGTTTGACCATAATGAGCATAATTATTAATGTTGCAATCTAATGTAATGAGGATGAGGTACAGAAATCATAAGCCAAGAAATTATGAACTCTGAAACGGTGCTGCAGTGTATTTTCCTATTTTAGATGAATATTCATTGAGTTGCTTTGAGAAAAAAATACTCAGGTAGTACACTGCAGAAGATACAGTACCAAGCTACATAACATGCCATAAAAGTCATTTCACTGCACTACTGCTATAATAAAGTCTTTACACATGCACAAGACTGGGAACCATGACAACAACAACATCTTTGTGGTGAGCTGGCTTTCCTGGTTGTGCCACACCTTGCGTTGTTGGCCAGGGCCACACGGTAGTCTGGGAAACAAATGATGCCTGTCTCCACCCCATCCCGCTGACCCCATCCCCACACCCCTGTCTAGCATTTCCTGTAAACACAGGTTTCCTCTCTTGGGAACACCTGCAATTGAGCTCAGAGGGTTTGGCTCCAAAAACGATCCAGACTAGACCACAGCAGTACATAATGATAGATACCAGGCTATGATGTCATTCTCTTACAGTTTTTAGACATGCAAAGTAAAATGCCCGTACAATTCTAAAAATTATAAAAGAGCCTCAAACTTTAATTGCTTCTAAACCACAGGCCACACACATTTTCAGAAAAATAGAGGATAATCAAATAAAATGTAATTGTCAATTCAAATGAACTGATTTACATATGTTTAATAAACACATCCAGGAAGTGGTGGCCCTGTGGTAGGGAGCTGGATTACTCATCCCACAGTCGGGGTTTCAAGCCCCAATATCAATGAGTTGTCACTGTTGTCCCCCAATAAAGTGAACTGAGTTACCAAAGGCTGGCAATGTCGCTCATTGTCTATGTAAAAGAACAATTGCTGCCTTTCGTCAAGAGTAGGTTCCATAGGTGCCAGCATGTTTCTGCCCTGTGATGGCCTGGCAAGCTGTCCAGGGTGTACTCTTCCCTCACTCAGATTCGCTGAGATGGGTGCCAGCCTTCCCGTGACCCTAATAAGGATTAAGTGGGTCAGAAAATGAATGAATGGATGAATGAAGAAAATGAATGAATGAATGAATGAATGAATGAACAAACAAGAATACCAAAGACACCAAGCAAAACTGAATGGGGTTGCCAGGTGTAAAAGTATTACACTGACAAAAAATAAAATAAAGCTTCGAAATCTTATGTAGCTTGGCCCAGGTATCATTTACAACAAACCCAATAAGAAGAACCTTTTAATAGACTAGGGTGCAAAAGTTATCGATCACTCCTGTCAGCGAGCCTCTGCTAGCAGTAAGAGCAATGTCAACCTCTTCACCCAAGGTGTTAAAAATGTCTATCTGCCAACAAAAGGAGGTCAAAGCAACTCCCTTGTCTGAGGAGATACCCTAAATGAAGGGTGGCTAAGAGAGCCTGTCCTTTTTTCAGGGAAGTCAGCACAAAACACTGAGATTGTGGATACACAATGGGTGAAATCAATAATGTCAACAGGAGAAAAGATCCCCAGGACTAGCTGAAGTGCTTTCTGCAGGATTCTCAGAGTGGCATGTTTCTGTATCTTGCCACAAAAAGAGTTTATTAGAAAGAATAAAAGGGTATAAAATTGTGATCCAAAAACAGGAGCCTTTGTCTCAAAGCTTGGTTTGCGGACTGTCCTTATGCCATTTTGTGATTGTGAGACAATTTTAGTGTGAAACAAAATGAAGGATATTCAGCAAGAATGAAAATGACTTCTGCACATTTCTCTAATGCTCCTCTGATGAAATCAGATTAAAGTGATGCCTGGCAGCCATTTAAAACGGTTAGTGTCTGTGTCACCATTGGAGATCATTTACCAGAGGTGTGTAATGATGACCCCGGGGTTTTCATGTGAAGGAAAAGAGAGAGTCAGAGAGGGTAATTTGGCCAATGACGAATTAGAGTTTGACCCCTTCCATGCTCGGGTAAAGGCCTTACAGCCTGAAGCCCAGGAAGGTTCAATAATTATTAATGCTATAGAAAAGCATTTTAGAGCTTCTGCATCAGGCTTAATGGAATAACAATAAAAGTGCTGTGCAGTAAAACCAGCCATGACAAGTGTATCAGTACACCTTTTGGGTGTACAGTTAATGATAACAAAGAGCTAAAATCTCTAAGAACACAGAATCTTTTTTTTTTTTTTTTTTTTTGATGACCCGTTCTCATTTCCTCCTCTTTATCATTTTGAATTGTAATAAAAGTAAGAAACATCAGTTCAGATTCAAATCCACTTTCTTCATTTGCCCCAATATTTGTAACACCGGTTCTATCTGGAATCTTGCAGTGTGCATGTACTGAAGTTATCACACTTGAAGAACCATGAAATCCAGCAAATGAGAAAATGAGATAAGTCTTCCCGATAGTACCGTTCATCTTCTTGAGCCCAACGAGCCTGGATCCACAGACTGCTCTTCTAATGTACCACACAGATTGGAAACCCAGGCAAGCAGGTGCTTTGCAGCTTATTCACATCTGGAACCTTGTTGTCTCACTTGGGTTATTAATCAAACCCCACTGCAGCTTTTGAGCATAATATATGAAAGGTAATATATTTCATTATTCGCATATCACAGCTGCACAGCTGTTTATGACTGCAGATTCAGGTTTGATTATGCCAAAATGTATTATTTAATTAAAAAGAAACTGACTTTTCAATTGACCTTTGGTGCACCATAAATAAAATAACCATCTAATAAGAAATGTCCTGCCTGTTGACATATAAATGTACTTATATTGAAAGCATTAATATCACAGAGCATCTAACCCAGTGTTGTTTGTTCTAGAATAAGGGTACTAGGAGGAACATTCTCAGACAGAGAGGTGAAGGCAGAGCTATCAGACCAGCCAAGCACTGATCCCATTTCCTGTTACATTGTTTTGGCCAACGCTTCCTACAAACTTCTGTGATGGTACAGCCATTGTGTTTGGAGGAAAAGCTTTCAACATTCCCAACATGAGAACTCTCCTGTGACTTGGTGTGCTAATATGCCAATGAGAGACTTATATGCAGTACAGAACTAAGTCTTGAGCACTATTTGGATGGGACAAGATGTCAAGCCTTATTGCTGTTTTGTAATGCTAGAAGAGCATACATAAATAAATCTATTAAACTGGAATCCACGTAGGGTTGCCATGGGATGGAAATCCATCCTTTTATGAGGGGAAAAGCCAGTTATACTATTATTCACACAGTCAAAAGTTAAATTCATACATTTATCTATACCATATGATAACATTATTCAGAATATTTACAAACCATATATCAAATACCACGCATAGGGCAGTGGTGGCCTGGTGGTAAAGGGCGCTGGATCACTGATCCTAAGGTTGGGGGTTTGAGTCCCACTCTCCGCAAGGTTGTCACTGTCCCCCCCAGTGCAGCTAACTGGGCTATCAAAGGCCAGCCCATGTCTCTCACTGTCTATGGTGAGAGGTTCACGTAAAAGAACCATTGCTGACTTTTGTAAAGAGTGGCGGCATAGCTGTCAGCGTGTTTCTGCCCCTTGTTGAAAGGGTTGTGTCAGAAATGGCATCCGACATAAAAACCTTAAGTCAAATCAAACATGTCAATCAGATGACTCACTGTGGCGACCCCTGAAGAAGGGAAAAGGCCGAAAAGCAAAGACGAAGATATCAAATAACGTGCATCACCTGTGTATACAGGTATAACTTGTTGAGAGACTTCGAATATTGAAACAGATGTAAACTTAAAACTAATTAAGTTAAATTCTTCATTTTTTCACTGTAGATAATATACAAATAGTTTTATGCAATGAACCAAAATAACATATTTTATGTTTAAAAGAATGTGTGCAAGGTCACTTATAACCCTCCTCTCATAATTTTTGGTAATTCAAAACCACACCTGTATGGCTTGCTCAATAAATATTTAAGATTTTCCAAAAGTTATTAGTTTATTGCATAGATACCACTATCATTGACATACTTTCCAAAAAAATTGTAGAAAAATATTAATCCATTGTGAAGATATCGTTTTTTGAACAGACAAATACCATCCTGAGCAATAGTGACTTAATAAATTGAGGAATGGATTTCTCTTCTTAACAGTGAAAAAATTAGAAAAATTGGAGCAATAGAAGTGGCGATATAGTAAATTGAAAGTAAAAGATCTGAGGGAGACATTATTTGACAAATTTGATCATGACATAATTTTGATTTTTACACTATTTACATGTGTTTTAACTTTAAAAAAATAACATCAGATGTTATAGTAATATAATCACTCTATATGAAAGTACAATTATCTAAAAAAAATGTGACATTTTATACCTGGTTTACCCCTTAATACAAACTCCTGGATTTGATTATCATAAGACCTTGCTGAAAAGATTGCTCTAACCATGCTAGATGTGCTTGATTATTGGTTAGTTCATGTGACCATAATATGTACAAAGTCTATACCTGAGCTATGAACTCAATAACTTGCCTAAAACTTATAAAATCAGAAAATTGTAAAAATAAGTAAATTTCAATGTTGTCTTTATTTCTATTGCTTTGCAATAAAACTTGGCCAGTACTTGGATTCTCCTAGGTTTGGTGTTAGACATCACAAGATACAAATATGTCTTCAAATAAAACTAACAGTACATGTCAATCATCCAATACCATCTTTTATTCTATGTCCACAGTCTAGGATAAAAAAAACCTCTTACTTACCTCAATCTTTTATGCAGCCGCAAGCTTGCAGGGGAAAGTTTAGGGTTTATTTCCTATCACCAATGCTAACCGCTGCATCATAATTAAAGATATGTCTGTACATTGCAAAAAAGTAACAAAAAAACATTTCATACCTCTCTGAGTCTTGTTCTTGAATGTTAGTTTTGTTTTCTATTCCTGCAAAGCTGTTCATGTCAACATAACCGTCATTCTCATTTGCACCTGTTGTCCGATTTTGGTCATCAAAGAACTCGGTGATGGTGACAGCCCGAGTAGACCTCCCTTGAGGAATCTGAATATTCTCATAGTCTGAGCTCATGGCTGGAATGTTTTCATAGTCAGAAGTATCAGCACTTGGGAAAGAAATTGATCGAGGTTTGGTTAGCGGAAGTGGCATAAAGGGAGGCCGAGAACGGTCTTCAAAGGATTCCACTCTGGAGATGCCCCTGTTACCATACATCTTGGGTACACCTTTCCTCTTCTGCCTGTCTTTGTAAACCACAAAGGTAGCAGGAAAATCTGAGTTGCGTTGGGGTTTAATGATGTGGGACTGAAGTTGAGGGGAGTTGCCATTACTCCTGCGATCCAGCTCAAGTACCCGACCAGGCCCATGGTGGCTGGATTCAGATGATGATCTAGAGGAACGTACACTGCCGTCACCATGTGATTTACTGTCAGTTTTCCTCCTAAACTTCAGAGCCAGAAAACGCTTAAAAGATGTCTTCTTTTTGGGTTTGTCATTAGACTCATGTTGAATTAGTAGAGATGGGGAACTTTTAGTTATAGGCCTCTTGGTGATGTAAGCAAGCTCAAAGGGTGGTGGGATGTCAACAAGAGATGTAGGTGTAGACACACCACTAGAGGACTGATGACTTCTTTGAGAAAAACTTCCAGAAGAAGTAATGACACAAGGTAGGGAGAGAGTATCAGCTGTCCGTTTCACTCTGTTGTCCACTCTGGGTGAATAACCACCCTCCAAATGGGCAGACAAAGTCATGTCTCGACCCTCCGCTGAATAGGATCGTGGGTAGAACAGCAAATGTCTCGAGTTCAGCGAAGGAATCATCCGAGTGGAGTCTGAATTATCTGAAGCTTTTAATAAATCTCCATTCTGGTCCAAAGCCACAGTGTAGTAGTCATGACTCTGAGACTCATTGCCTGTTTCCTCAGGAACAGTCTCAGGGACATATCCGGGCACTTTACCTGAGAGGGACCGTGAACGAGTCACAATGGTCTTTCTGTCCAGAGAGATAAAGTTTTCTCCTTCAGAGTCAAAACCTGCTTCCTCATAAATATGTTCATCACTATCTGACTCAGAGTCTTCATAAAAAGGTACTATGTGGCAGTCAAGGTCTTCTATGTCCTCCTCAAATGCCTCAGTGGTGTGGGCAAACACTAAACGGTTTGTCAGCTCAGGAGTCCTGCCCAAGTCAAGGCCAGGAGGCACTGTAATATCGCAAAGTCTAAGCCGTGGTTGGCAGCTGTTTCTCTTGCTTACACCACCTTGCCGACGAATAGCTGAGCGTTCCTTTGTGCTCCTTCCTTTAGTTTTACGTGTGATGTCCACAGGCTCCTCTTCATCACCTATCTCTACATAATCCTCCGACGACACACACTCCAGTTGCTGATCATCCCCATCTTGGCATAGAGAATCTTCTATGTCAGCATATTCGTCCACTGCATCTTTGTTTATGGTTTCCTTAAGCTCTGGTTCCAAGGGTTCAACAGATGAAGTCACATTGTTCTCCTCTTGAGCCTGTTCTTCTACTTCTGCTACATCATCAGATGAGACATAAAAAGGCTCTTGATTGGATTCCATATTTGTCTGAGTGTTCTTTGTTTTCTCTTCACTACCATCCTCCTCTGTGCGCTCTAGTTCAGGATCTGAGGTGCTCATAATATCAGCAGGCACCATCTCTATGACTGAATATGGCTCAAATGAATCATCCACTCCCTCTGCAAATCTGAACCGGCCTGATTCATCCTTGGTGGCACGTTCTGGCTGCCATGCACTTGTGTCATCCTCAGGTCCAATTACATCATATGGGTATTCTTCACACAAGGAGGGTTGACCGCCATTCTTAGCCTGAGAGGAAAATCCAGCCACTGCATTCGACGTATTTTCAGTGCTGTACTCTGCACTTGGGTCTTTCCCTGCTTTACATTGCTTAGTATCTGTATTATCTATTGGAGTTCCACAAATAAACTCTCTTTCACTGAAATAAGGCTCATCTGTATCATCAGCTGTGTCAAACATCAGCTCCTCAGCATTATCAATCTCTCCATATGTACTGCCCTGATTTGTTGAATCCTCAATTTCTTCATTAGGGCTTGGTGTGCCATTGTTGGCCTCTGAATCATCCCCTGTTTGATGCTCCACGGTGGTCTCATTGTCGGTAGGATGATCAGCCACATCATCAAGATCACCTGCGCTTAGTTGAGGGAGTATATGATCTATTTCTTTGATGTGGTCTATAGCAGCTGAAACAGTAGTCACAGTAATATCTTCGACCTCATTCAATGAAACTGCAGAAACTTTCAAGTGGCTTTCCTCTTCTCCTGCATCAATTTCATCTCTTTCATCTACCGCCATTTGCAGCACTTCCACAGTTTCTTGATCCTCAATATAAACAGGGTTGTTGTGCTTCTCTAGTTGAAAAAGATCATTGTTTTGGGTCTCTCCTGGTGGATCAGCTTCATCCTGTGTGGATTCTGATTCACTGTCCTGTGTTAATTCCGGTTCTGATGCGATATCTCCATTACTAATAATGTACTGGCTGTGTTCACCCTCTTGCTGAGTGGAAAGTTTAGGTTTTGGTGCAACTGGAGGTTTAGGACCTCGGGAAGACATACAAGGTCTTGACATGAGGCTGGAGCGCACAGTGATGACTAGATGACTTTGGATCTCTGGTTGAGATGTTTGAGGTCTCTTCTGATAATCTGTGACACAGAAGTCGGGACACATTAAGTATTTGATGGTTTGGAGTGACATGAAGACAAGTGATCCACAGCCTGAAAATGTAACCAAAAATTGAACAAACGCTTCCTTGCACAGTTCCTATTAAATTATGTTGTTTCATTAACTTTTTTGTGTGTAGAGAAAAAAACAGCAATAATTCTACACATAGGGGGCGACATTGTAATGCAAAAAGGAGCTAAAATTCACATGATTTTATGTTTCCATCAGCAACAAGGAACAAAATTTGCATATAAATACATGGAGTACTATTATATATACTATATATATATATATATATATGCATGCTTGTTTCAATGGTTATTTTAAAGGAATCATGTAGTAATTGTAGAAGTGTCAAATTTTATATAATTCAGAAGATTATTAATTTATATCTGACCTCTTAGATTAATATCTGAGTACAGTACTGTTATTATTGCTGTTATTTTGCTTTATATGAACTGGGGGCAGTGGTGGCCTGGTGGTAAAGTGCTGGATTACCGATTCCATGGTTGGGGTTCAAGCCCCACTGTTAACCGTTGTCACTCGTGACCCTACAGTGCAGCTAACTGGGTTATCAAAGTGGGCCATGTCTCTGACTGTCTATAGTGAGAGGTTTATGTAAAAGAACCATTGTTGTCTTTCGTCAAAAGTAGGCTGCATAGCTGTCAGCATATTTCTGCCATACAGTGGCCTGGTGAGGTGTTCAGGGTCTACTCTTCCCTCACCCAGAGTAGGCTGAGGTTGGTGCCAGCCTCCCTGCGATCCTAATTAGGATTAAAGGTTCTGAAAATGAATGAATGAACGAACTGGGAGATTCATGTTCTATTCACAGCAGCCCTTTTAAACTTGCTAATGCAAACTATAAAATGGATTTCAGCAGATTGCAACTTTAAAAATGTAAATAAAAGCCACTCGATAATGAAAACATACATATGTTCGTGTGCAACAGGAGAGTTTGAAATTCTTGCCTTTCAATTAGCTTTGAGGAACAACGGTAATGACGTATAGTATAACCGCATTCCTCAGTCTGAACACCGTTGCACAAAAAACGCAGAGGTTAACTATAGAAATTATCTCTCTTTCTCATAGAATACAGACTTGCAGATAGTCAAGTGATATGCAAGTCTTAATGAGTTATTGTCTTTATGAACTCTTGACACCTACAATCCCGGGTAAAGCCATTTTCCTTGTATTTGATCACTATCATTTCCAAAGCTGCATGCAATATCTACAGGTTAACAAATTCCATCCAGAGTACCGCCCATCCTTCCATGCAGCTTTTATTTATACTACTGTCTATCAGCACCATAAGGAAAGCTGGAGTCAATCCTATCTGACTTTCGATGAGAAGAGGGGATCACACCCTGAACCAGTCTACTGCAGGAATAACACAGACAGAAAGAACTATTCATATTAATATTTACACCTAAGGGTAATTAAGAGTAGCCAGTTTACCTTATGTCCATGTCTTTAGACTGCTGGAGGTAGCAAGAGTACCTGGACAAAACCCATGCAAGGTAAAGAAGCACATGCGGACTCTAAACAGAACAATCAAACTCTTACTTTATTGCTATGAGGAAACAATGCTAGCCACTGAGCCACTGTGGCATCCAGTTAATCATTGTGATTAACAATCAACCTAAAAATTTCTTGGCCACTGTTTAATGCAAAAGCATATGTCCACAATAATTACTTACAAACACATCAGTTATCTTATTTAGAGTGAAAAAAATGTATTTCAATATCTTTTGGGAAACATTCATTTATTCACTCATTCATTTTCTGCACCACTTAAAAATAATTGGGGTCACAAGGAGGCTAGTGCCCATTCCACCTGACTTCAGGCAAGGCAGAGTACATCCTGGACAGCTCTCCAGGCCAATGCAGAGCAGTAACACACTGACAGCAACCCAATGGCAGCAACTTTAAGAATTGCAGCAATGTTTTTTTATATGTTTTTTATATGCCTCTTACCACAGACAGTGTGGGGGCATGGCTGGTTTTTAGTAACCCAGGACGCTGCACTGGGGGGACAGAAGTGCCAACTTGGTGATAGTGAAGGTTGAAACCCTGATCCAAAGATCAGTAAGTCAGCCCCCTACCACCAGGCCACCACTAACCTTTTGGGAAACATTTTGGTTAAACAATTTTGGGTTTACACTCTCAGCATTATAAAAGAAGAGATTAAAAAACTCGTAACATGATTAGTATAGATTACACCTTAAAATAATTGTAAAGATGATGCTACAACAGTAAAAAAAAAAAGATTTGTATTAGAGTGCTTAAAGCTTAACTGTCCAAATAAAGCAATTATATGCTAAGTCAGCACCTACTGTACATACACTCGATATAAAACCTTTCCATGCCAACAACAACAGATTCCAAAATAATAACCTTGTGACCGCAGTGATGAAAACCAAACAGCATCCCTTTAACAGGGTTAATGTGAATTTGAGGCCTCTTTGGTGCAACACACCCTTTCTCTTAACAAAACTCATACACCCTTTGCCTCTTCCTGTTATTTAGTACCTGGCTTGACGCACGTCCTACTAAACTCCCTGAGCACTTGGTGATCTCCCTGTGAAGATGTTTTCCCAGTGGCACAAATTAACTATTCCACCAGATTCTTCTGGAAACAGTGCACAGGAAGTGCATAGGAAAATAACTTTATTGGTGTGCCTTGTTTAATTTACAAAAATTCTTTCAATTTCACTTTAGTTCTAGTCATTCTTCCAATGATTAACCATGGAAAAGGACTTCCTTCAGACTGAGAAACTAACCCCCCTACTGCCCCTGATGTCAAAGAACAATAAAAAAGAGAAAAAAATTACAGCCGCCTGAGTTCAAAACAGGATATGAATTATGCAACAAAGAATTTGATTAAAACAGGACAGAATGGGGGAAGACAGTAGGTTGTGCCTTTGGGTTGTGCCACACCAACAGGACATGATCTCAGCTGTGACTGGTGTGAAACATAAGCCATCTGATAATGAGGTAGTAGGTGCATCAGCTGTGATAAGCAATAGGAGGGGAATAGAGAGCGATTACAGGAATCACATATTGGGAATAATGGGCTGCTGCACCATTCTGGACTTGAAACCCTCTGTCATTTGTCTATTCTGACCTCTTTCTAAAAATAAAAGTGCAGTGCTCTATGGAAGTTGGATTGACATTTTCATCTACGTCTAGCTCATCAATATACATTGGGGTAATTCAGCACAGGGGATTTCTTTGTGCAGATGTTGTATGCTTATTAAAAAAAGAAACACCTCCCCCCTACACACAAAAAATACAAAATTCTGTGGCAAAGTACAACTCAAAATTATTGTGCATAACCGATATGAATTCAGTTCAAATTCAATTTACATCGGCCATTTCCACAAAGTTATTCACAGAAATCTGGACAGACATTTAATAATGGGATCCTTAATGAAATGACAAAAAGAAAAAAATCTCATGTGAGGACATGAGGATGAAAACGCACACAAAACAGAGTGTGTGCTCTCGATGATACCTGGAGTGCAGGGAACTCACTCAGTCATTTGTCGAACCGCTTAATCCAACTAAGGTTGTGGAGTGAGCACTGGGCGATGACAAGATACTCCCTGAACAGCTCTCTAGGCCATTGTAGAACCAAAACACATACAAACATTCTCACTCACACCTGGGCGCAATATGGACCCGCCAGTTGCCGAATCTGCATGATTTTGGACTGTTGGAGAAAACTGGAGTCACTGGGGAAAGCCCACACAAATATAAGGACAACATGTAAATCCCCACACAGTAATACCTGAACCTGGAACTCAAACCCAAGGATACGAATTCATTCATTCATTCATTCATTTACTGAACCCCTAATTAGGGTCACCAGGAGGCTGGCATCCATTTTAGCCGAATCAGGGTGAGGGCGGGGTACACCTTGGACAGCTTGCCAGGCCATGCAGGATAAAAATGCATAAGAGTGAAAAAAAAAAAAAAAAAAAAAAAAAAAAAAAGTAAATAAAAACAGAGTGTGAGAGAATATTCTGAATAAAGTGATGAAGTGTAAACAGGGCAGTGTTTATGATTACAGCAGCAGCTTTTATGTATAAATGGATCGAGATGGTTTGCATAGGTGAGGTTGTGAACTGTGTGAAAGACAACAAAACTCCCTCCAGGATATAAACATAATGACGTAGCCCATTTTCGTGTCCGTTAATAATGTTAATTAGTAATAACAATACTGTATTTGGAGGACTGGAGTCGGGTTCTTTCACCTGTGTTCATCCGGATGTCATCCGTCGTGGCGTCTGAATCTCCACATCGTTCTTTCTCTTCTTGTGTGCCAGAATATCCAACTCTAATATTTCCAAACGTACCCCGTTGTCACTCCCGGAACATTTTCACAAAGAAATAAACATTGAGCGTTACTTTTACAGCATTTCTTGAAGGAAAAAAAAAAGACTTAAAAGCTGGTTCGCGTCATCACTGAGGTAAAGAGAGAGAGAAAGAGCGCGAAAGAGCCTGTGGTGGTTGATGCGCGAGCGACTCGCGCGTCTCACTTTCTGCGCTCGGACTCAGGGAGGTGTGTTTACACGCACACGCGCGCTTCTTGCTGAAGAGGTCGAGCTATAAGTCCTCTCAGCCAATCAGAATAGCGAACAGCTTTTAAGCGCTTAATGAATCACAAATGAACATGTACAGTACTGTATGTGTTTACATTCAGGGTCACGTGATTTAAACCCAGGACCTTTTCATGCGAGCAATTAACGGCGAGAAAGAAGTGCAAGAATTAAGTTCGAGATCAACTGAATCTCGTTCATATGCTGCAAAATCTGACGTCTTCCTCAATTTAGATGATGTACGGGGTCAGATTATGGGGGTCTTGGCCCAATGGGTTAGAAATTGGGTTGTGAAAAAACCTCCTCCTTGGCCTCATTCAATCATTCATTCATTTTCTCAACCGCTTAATCCTAATTTAAGTTGCTGGGCAGTTGCTTCCCATCTCAGTTGACCCTGATTAGCTCACCAGGCCATTGCAGGGCTTACACACCCAAAACCATTCACACTCATAGGTAGGTAAGTCTGTTGGGTTTTTACACCCGAGCCTCGTGGCTCATCAGGCCGGTACTTATCCCGGTTTTCATAGCGTGAAGCGACCAGGAGTTCAACTCCTCCTGGATGGGACGCTAGTCCATCGCAGGTTACCTTCCCAGTATATTTTACTGATACCCATTTATACTGCTGGGTGAACAGAGACACACTTGTGTTTGAGATCTTGCCCAGGGGTCTTAGCACAATGAGGGTCTCAGTGGGATTTGAACTCACAACCTCCTGATCATAAGTGCAGCACCCTAACCACTATGCCACCGGCCCCACTATTCACACTCATACCTAGAGGAAATTTGGAAGATCCAATCATTGTAGTGATGGCCTACTGGAATCGGGCGCTGGGTTGCTTAGCCAAAGGTCTGGGGTTCGAGTCCCACTCTCCACAAGGTTGTCACTGTCCCCCAGTGCATCTAACTTTGTTATCAAAGATCGGCCATGTCTCTCACTGTCTATGGTGAGAGGTTCGTGTAATAGAACCATTGCTGACTTTCCACAAGAGTAAGCTGCAAAGCCGTCAGTGTGTTTCCGCCCTGTGATGGCCTGCCGATCTGTCCAGGGTGCACTCTGCCCTCACCTGGAGTCGGCTGGGATGGGCGTCAGCCTCACCGCGACCCTAATTACGATTAAGCGGTGACAGAAATGAACAATTATCCTACTGTGCTTTTGGACTGTAGGGGGGAACCCACTTAAGCATGGGAAGGACATGCAAACTAGACACACAAATGCCCAAGCCCGAGAATCGAACCCAGAACAGTTAATTTCATTTATTCTACAACTTAACATAATAAAACATCAGTCTAATATATAATAGATAAGATATATCTATTGCTCTGCAATGCTTGAAGAAGTTGGACTCGGCATTAAATTAGGAATGGACATGCTATTTTTGTTTTTTCCCCTATCCTGACACATTACACTACTATAGGAGTTATACTCTGGCTTGATCATGAATTACTTCAAAACATTTACTGAATACGATGAGAGCAAACATTGAGGAGAAATCCATACGCCAAGGCCAGGGTTGCATAAAATTTATAAAATGCCTATTTGGGATTTTCTGCCATAAACGTTTGCTTTAAAGGCTGTCTGAAGTATTGTTAGTATAATGAATAGTCTGAAATACAGGACAAGCTTTCTTCAGGTCTTCGAGTAGTATGTACTCTCATTCATTCCCTCATTTGCTGAAAATCATTATGCTATCATGGTTAAGGGGAGACTTTAGCCGATCTCACCCGACAGGAGGTAGGATAGGCGGGGTACACCCAGAAAAGTGCATTGCAGGGCCAACATACACACTCAACCATTCCCACTCACATCTGTGAGCAATTTGGACTGGCCAACTAGCCTAATGTGCATATCTTTTGACTGTGGGAGGAAACCAGAGTAGCTAAAAGAAAGGCAAGCACAAGAAGAACATGCAAACTACACAAAGAAATGCCCAAGCTCAGAACTCAAACCCAACCATTATATATCAATATTATGCCCAAGTAGAACGCTTTTGGATGGCAAACTCTTTTGAATGATGGATGGAACATTCTCCACCTCCATTACTTAATTACCGTATAGACTTGCTTTGAGCATTTCATGGATCTCTCTTTCATGTGACTGAGAAAAAAATTGGTATTTCCTGACTGGTCTATAGTAAAATCATAAATGCACATGTACCACTGTCACAAAAATGGGTCTAACACCAGCCCCTGATGTTTGCAGCATCATATCATATGACATACTGACGCACATGTGATACTGCTCACGCCTACTGCATGTACCTGATGGTGCTCTATAGTGTTTATTCACTATAGGAACATTCCTGAAACTTAGCCACAAGCAGCAATGAAGGGTAAATCCAGGTCTTGGCCTTGGGATTTTCTACATCTCTCGACACATGAACATTTATTAGCCAAAACACATTTTTGTTCATTGCAGCATTACCAATAGTCAAATGAGAATTGTTTATTTATTTATTTATTTTGGGTTGAGGCTCCTGAAAATGGGGTACCAATTCTGTGCATCAAGTTTTTTTTTTTTTTTTTATTACATTGAAGAATGTGAAGATATAATCTCACTTCCTTTTAGGTGGATTTGCTGTTGATTTTGGTGTTGGCTATAATGGATGAACAACTTCGGAAATTAAAACACCTCCCTACCCCCACAAATTCAGTGCAAAGTTTAATAAAGATTGGTCAGAGCAAAACAATATGGTGGGAAGTGAAGGCATGGGGCCACACAGGTTAATAGTTACATGCATTAAACACACCCCATATTTGACCCAGTGGGGTTAGTAGATCTTTCAAGCCACTGACATGAAACTTTGTAAAAAAAAAACCCAAAAAAACATGAGGACATCTCCAATCTGTCAAATTCCAAAACTTTTTGACATATGGTTATGAGGACGAGGGAACCAATAATGTTCCGAAAACATACAATGCATTGTGATATATACACATATACTGTACTTCTGTTTATGCATTAGTGCAGAACACTTTGACACTCATAATTTTTATTAAGTTGAGCTTAAACATGTTAAACATCAACATGCAACCAATTCTTATTTTAAGGGACGAGTGTAGAAAACAGCTTCTAAAAACAGTTCAGACGCCAAGCACTATCGAGCATGTTTCCCTACTGGTAGTCTGTTGCCTGATTGGAGGAAAGTAGCTCTTTAAAAGCCTCTCTCCATAACAGGAAACTATTCTCCCTGTTTCCTGCACAACAGGCGACACTTCCTTAGCAACTCCTAGACAAAGGTGTTGATATTAACCTTTCAATTTCTCATTGAGCTGGGCTGCATATGAGATATTTTCAGTAAATGTTAACATTTAAATTTATATTAGGTTCTGCTTTACTGCTTGGAGGTTTGAGTTCAAGTCCCAGCATTTCCAAGGTCCTTGAGTAAGATCCATGTTATAAGATGATCAGCAACCTTTGAAAATCTTTGATAAGAGCACATGTACCCCGTCTTATTTATGCAGTTATCCTGTTAGCCAATCATAGTGCAGCAATGCAATCTATACAATCATGCAGAGTCGGGTCAAGATCCTCGGTTAAAATTTATATCAAGCATTAGAATGGGGAAAACATAATGTCAGTGACACTGACTGCGGCATGGTGTCATTGGGAGTTCAAAAAAATATTTCTGTCTTCTAAATTTTCATAATGTACATAAACTGGTAGTGGGGCCGGTGGCGTAGTGGTTAGGGTGCTATGCTCATGATCGGGAGGTTGTGTGTTCAAATTCCAGTTAGGCCCCCACTGTGCTAAGACCCCTAGGCTACGTCTTAGCTACAAGTGTGCCTCTGTTCACCCAGCAGTATAAATGGGTACCAGTAAAAATATACTGGGAAGGTAACCTGTGATGGACTAGCGTCCCATCCAGGGGGAGTTGTACTCCTAGTCGCTTCATGCTATGGAAACCGGGGACAAGCACCGGTCCGATGAGCCACTATGGTTCGGGTGTAAAAAGCCCAATGGACTTTACCTTACATAACCTGGTGCACAAACTATGAGTTTATTAATGAGAGGGGTTGGAGTACAATGGCTAGTTTGATTCAACCTGAGAAGAAGTCAAAACACAAATAATCACTTTTTCCATCCATGGTGATCTGAAAAGCACTTCAGAACCTGTAATATATCCATCCTTAAGGTAATCTGGTTATAACAGCAGAAGACAAAAACCTTTCTTTTGATGTGATTGATGTAGCTAACTTCTTTCTTAGTATCTAAAACATGTCAAAAGCTATTTATTTATATAGATAAAATGGGATGGGGCATTCTGTTGTAGGAATAAATATAGCGTCATAGGTTGTAGGTGCCATTTTTTAACATTAGCTTTCGATTGTTATCGCACTTTTTTATTTATGGTAACAATATAACATCTGCTAGGACGTTCCTCTTGTAAACATCCCACACTGCTTCTCAGGGAAATACAATTTTTTTCATTTTGTTTTCTGCACTGCTTTATCCTTTATTAGGGTCATGGGGTGACTGGAATCCATCCCAGGTGACTCCAGACAAAGGTGATGTAGACCCTGAGCTGCTCACCAGACGAATGCCAGGCAAACACAAATACAACCACTTACACTTCCAATTGACAATAGCCAATTCGCCTAAAGCTGCATCCACATACGAAGCGACAAGCAAGCAACATCCAGGCAAAGTCAATGAATGCTAGTGAAATGAGCGGTGAGAGATGACATTATCTCAAGTGACACATAGTAAGCAAATATGTAGTTCATCTGAGGTAAAGCGATTTGAGCAGTAACCAATCACAGATTAAAGATACCCGCGATGAACCTAGACCACCGAACACTGAGTTTGTATTTGCTTCTATAGACCGTGTAAAATAGGCGATTTCATTTACAATTCAGTGGCAAAGCGACTAATGTGTCGCTTCCAGTGTGGATGTGATTTAATGTGCATTGGGTGAGGAAACCAAAGCACCCGGAGGAAAGCAAGCAAATACGAGGAGAACATGATAACTCTGTGAGTTAAATTATTACATTTAAGAATGCAGGGGCACATTTTCTTATGGTGTAACTTTTACTTGGGTATTTTTCCACTTTGCAAGACATCTTACAAATCTAATTTTATAGTGTCTTTTTTTTTTTGTTTTTTCTTCAAAGCACCACCAGCTGTGTGTCTGCACACTTGATAAAAGGCAGACTGTACATAGAGCCAAACGCCAAGAGAGCTGTCAGTTACGCAAATCACTTTGGCGGTTAATACTATGGATTTTGCATTGGAAACAGGGGATAAATGCAAAGAGACATGATTTTTCCCCCCCCCCCCCCATTTTTATTCTCTGTATCTTTTCTTATTGTCCCAAATGACTCTCTCTCTCTCTCTCTCTCTCTCTCAAGTTCTCCTTTGCAACTGCAGAAGGTCAGATCTAACTCCTGAGCAGCATGATTCCAATAAATCAGCATGGAGAAAATCTTCTCTATCTCCTTTCATAACAGTCTTTGCATCCATGCATTAAATATGCTACATATTTAGTGAGCCTATTACATATTGTTCTTATATTTCGTCTATGATGTTGCAGTAATCTAATTTTAAAATCATTTTCATATTTACTTCCTGTATCACAGGCAGCTATACTGTAATTGGATTTCTCAAGCTGGGAAAATGCTATGCTAGGGAACTTAAGCAACATTACCATGAGGTACTGTATTACCAAAATCTCAGAATCATTGCATCAGTCTGGCAGAATATATGTCAACCATTTGTTTTAAAATATACAGGAATAAAAGGTGTAATATTCCTGACTAGACAGATGGCATGTCAATATTTCTTGGAAAAAAAAATCACCATGGAGCTTGGTTTTATTTTCAATTGCGTCAGTAGGCCATTTTCAGCTGCTGTACTACCTCTTTGTTCGCCAGGCTAAAGATAACGTATGCCTGGCATTTAGCCCTGCCATTTGTAGCTTTCAGTGGAAAGAATTCACAGACACTGAATTTGACCCTTTTTGCTTTTTTTATATCACGCAAATATGTTTTTCTTTCTGAAACAGGCATTGAAAAACACAAGCTCTGTTTATAAGCATTGTAACTAAAAGGCTAACGAGAGCGGCTAGAAGAATAGCAGTGAATTGTAAATAAGCGTCCAGATGTGATACAAGAGCACGACAGAGGAAAACATGTTTTTGGGGCTGAAAGCATAAATATCCTTGACCATTGCCGTTGTTGGGAATTGTAACACCCCCTACACCCCATACCCCCCCTCCAATCCACCTGGTCTATGTGTATATGCGAGAAAGACAGCATGAGAAAAACATGTCAGAAACCAGCCACATACTCACACATAGTACTGACCCAAACAGGAAACTGATTGGGGGAAAAGGGGTCAGCGACGTGTTCCCAAACCCCTGAAGTGAAATATTGCCTCATGTTTTATAAGAGTTGCTGTAAAAAGAAACACAGGATTGTTTACAACCTGCAGGAGACATCAGATTAGTATTTTTCTCGCTCAATGTGTGCTGTTGTCACCAGATGGCTGGGTCAATTCAGAGGTAATGTTTTTCCCACCATGTGACTCATTCAGTATAACATTTGTTTTTTTTTTTTTATGCTGAATACTTCAATATATATATTTTTTAATGGCAAGCTGAGATCCATGTCGGAATTGTTTAACTTAATCACCTATGACAAAGAGGTTATGCTTTACCTTTGGTTTATTTGTTTATTTAAAAAGCTATGCAAAAAGATTTTTGCATATTTTAAGTAAATTTCCACTAGTGGTGAGGCTTTAGACAAAAAATGATGATCTGAATCAAATTCTAGATACAGGAATTTTTTAATGGATTTTTTAACATTATGAGATAGCTTTGCTTTAATGAAAGAAAGAAAGAAAGAAATAAAGAAAGAAAGAAGGAAAGAAAGAAAGAAAGAAAAGTTTCAAATGTTGTTAAGTTGACTTTCATGCGTTTATTAAATTTTTCATTCTATTCAGAGCTTGGAAAAAATATTTAATTAGAAAGCAAACTAATGATTATAAGCTTCACTCCCCAAAGAACCCAGAATCAGTCCTGAGTGTATTTAAGTGTGAACAAGTTCTAAGAAAACATGCACTTAATGACATAGGTGAGTGATACAACTTAATTATGAAACAAAAACAGCAGGGAATAAGCAGACATGAATTAGGATGGGGGAGTAGATTGAGGAGCAACATATAAACAAAAATGACCAAGCAAACATGACAAGAAATTTATGATACGAGAATAATACATTTTGAACGGCAAAGGTATGAAGAATTCAAGAGAGAAATCACAGCCATGCACTACAGATAGACAGTTACTGGATTCAAAAAGCTATAGTATTAGCCATTAAAGGTTAGTCACTGAAAACAGAGAACTAAAAAGAGAGAATGGGAGAAAGTGAGTGTGTTTTAATGGTGGAGAAACACTAGCGTCAGCAAAACTAGACACAGGAACACTATTCACACCTTCTCCATGTCCTGCTCTCCCCAGTGACAGAGTCAGCACTTCATCAAAAGAAAAGAAAAGAAAAGAAAAGAAAAGAAAGGACTGTATTCTCAGCTGAGCTTTGCAAACTGATCAATACATTTCTGTCAGCCTGCCACACACCAGCACCCAGAGCCTCTGAGGCAGTACATAGATATAATATATAACATGTATATACTACTGTGCATATATTGTAGATACTATACATCAGGTGTTGTGTATTCTGTATGAAAATCTTCAACTGTAGACATTGAATATTCCTGATCAAGTGAAATCATACAATATACCAACTCACAAATTAATTAATTCATTACCAAACACTACAGTATTTTTAATTTATTTTTACCAATTAGGGACAAGATGATGGCCAGCGACACATTTTACAAACCAGATACAAAATCATGGCTTCACGAAGCTCTGTATTCGTAATTATCCATGGCAGGAGAGGTGTACATCACTCAGTTACTCATTTGCTGAACTACTAACTCCTTTAAGGACTACAGGGAGACTGGTGCCTATCTCAGCCGACACTAGGGGAATCTGTTTGCAAGCAGATGACATTCAAAACAACTGCCACCATGCACAGATCTGGCCATCCAAGAAAGATCACCCCCACAGCAGACCATAAGATGCTAAAAGAGGTCATCAAAAGTCCTAAGATAACATCACGGGAGCGACAGCAGGCTCTCACTACAGTCGATTTGAAAGTGCATGACTATTATCAGAAAGAGACCACACAAGTTTGATCTTCAGGGGAGGTTTGCAAGGAAGAAACCTTTGTTCTCTAAAAGGAACATTAAGGCCAGACTAAAGTTTGCCAGAGAGAACATAGACAAAGGCCAGGTCAAATGGAATAATGTTCTTTGGACATTCATTCATTCATTTTCTCAGTCACTTAGTCCTAATTGGGGTCACAGAGAGGCTGGCGCCCATCTCAGCCAATTCTGATTATGAGTGTGAGTATGAATGGTTGTGTGAGTGTTGGCCCTGTGATAGCGTGGTGAGCCTTTTTTTTTTTTTTGGTTGTGCAGTGTATAAGCTAAGGGTTATATAAACTTTATTAGTGAAATAATGAACCAAACTAATTCATGTCTGTGCAAACTTCCTGTTGGGAACTAACTGTTCATTTGGTCTCTGATAACAATTTCACAAGAAAACATTTAGAAGCCGAAAACATGCCATGGGGTTACCTCGGCAACCAGTGCTCAAATCACTTTCATTGCTTACTGTGTAGATGCCACTTAAGGATGAAGGAGCCTAACAAGTGGATCCAATACAGTTAGTAGACGTGTCAGTTTATGGTATAATCTCAGTGTTTCCTTTCCAGCCATTTCACTATATTGTACTTTGCATGATTAATGTTGTTAACAATCGTAATTAAATGTGCTACACCACACTGTAATACCTATATAATATTAACAAGCAAGGAAATGGCTTTAGTAATTGCCAAAACAAATTTAATTAATCCAAGAGGGCATTGCATGGGCAGTGATTCAGTGTTTTGATATGTACAAAGCAGTTATGCAGCTGCTGCTAATGAGTTTTTCAATTATTACGATATATTCTCTGTCCTGAAAAAATCCTCTTGCAACAGCAATTTAACGATGCTGACTAGAGCTCTTGAGGAAAGGCATAAAAAAGACTCACATTGTGGCCTTTAAAGCAGTCGTGTGCTAGCTGCTGGATTTATGTGTGCTGTGGTGCGATGTCCGTTTTGAGAAATGGTATAGTGGATGTTACCTTGCTGCCCTTTTCTGTAGCAATTTATTTTGCTGTTTTGTTTAATATAATAACAAAAACTCACAATTCCTGTGTCCCATTAAGTATCTGGTGTGTGTGTGTGTGTGTGTGTGTGTGTGTGTGTGCTCTTGGGTTGCCCTTTGACAGGAACTAGCAAATGTGTACTGTACCAGCAAACCTATCTAATCTCAGTGCAAACAGGGCTTTTCCATTAGCATGCTAACTGAGCTAAAGCTGATCTGTTTTACTTGTCCAGGTTGTCTGGCTGCTGAGAGAAACAATAGGCCTGGCAGGGTCTAATTTTTTCCTGTAAGTGTTCTCACATCTTTCAACTTAGGGAAACCGAAAGAATGTAAATATCTTGATTATAAAGATCTTTTTTTTTCTAGCCCCTAACAGCCCTCAGCAACTACCTTGTTTATTATTAAGTTTGAGGTGACTGTGCAAGCAATAATAGATCACGATATGTGGTCTAACAATGACTAGGAACTACAGTTTTCTGATACATCCATCTAAAACTTCTTGACATTATGACAGTGTCTCCTTCGTACATACACCCAGAATTCAATTTGACAGCAGAACAGCTTGACTGAGTCTCTCCGGCACACCATGTCTGAGACGTCAGCTGTGTTGTTCATTCTCTCCTGAAATCAGGTCCTAAAATTCACAGATGGCTGCTGTTTTAGCTTGGTGGGGGGGAAAATCCAAATATACATCAGGATTTTATCTTTATATGAAATATAGTCAAGGGTGGGATAGTAAAATAATTATAAAGTAATTATGGAATAATTTGTATTTACTATTTTTATGATCAAAGTAAAATTATGTAAAATTTTTTGTTCATGTTTATAGATTACCTGGAGCTGCTTTACATCCCTAAAGACACAGCGGAAGTTGTCCTGATGACCTGCAGTCTGGTTCTGTAATGCAAATAGAACACTGTAAAACTTAAACAACATCTCTGAATGTGTTATTAAATTTCGTGAGTTACATGGAAGGTACTGTGACGTGTTCATTTTTGTTCTGCAGGAAATTGTGTGTGCTTTTGTCTGTCCACAGTCCATGAGTGTGCTCCGGTCCGAGTAAGTTACGGTATTACCTTTCTCGTGACCTTTATATTGTTCGTGTTATTATTACTAGAAATTTGCGGTGTACGTAAATTCTACTACAGTAAAGTAATACTACAATGGTGCTTCCATTTAAATAGACAGGAACTTTCCAATAGGTCTAACACCAGGATCTACTTAGATCATTAGAAGTTTAACTTTGTCTTTGAGTTAGATAATTAATCTTCGTCACGTTAGAGTGTACATGCATGTGTCCGAGTACCTATATCAGGGGTATGCAATCTTATCCGCAAAGGGCCAGTGTGGGTGCAGGTTTTCACTTCAACCAAACAATACCAAAACCAAACGCCTTCCACCTATTTCCACCAATCACTGATCATCAAAAGAAAAAGAAAAAAAAAACCTAGATTGGACAATACTGTTTCAATTCAGAAGTGGGGCCATCTTGGTGAGATCACATTTTCAAGACTTAAAGCAAGGTGATCTCACCAAGATGGCTCCACTTCAGAATTGAAACAGTAATGTCCAATCTAGGTTTTTTTCTTTTCTCTTCTTTTGATGATCAGTGATTGGGAGAAACAGGTGGAAGGTGTGGCTATTGTTTGGTTGAAGTGAAAACCTGCACCCACACCGGCCCTTTGCGGATAAGATTGCCCATCCCTGACCTATACCCTGAAAAAGGACAGTGAATGTGTTTGTTCTTTTCAGAAGTCATTCTTGCAAATCAATTGAATGGTGACGGTTGGGTATACCTGTATTACTTTGTGATATTTTAAAGAAAATCTGGATGCATTCTTTGGAAATTCCTCCCAGGAGAGCAAGGTACCGGCAATATGTCATTAATAATTTGCTCTTGCATTCATCTCAGAGGTGCAAAGTCATGCTAAAGTCACCTGAAAACCATATGCACTTAATTCATCTGTGTGTGTGTGTGAGAGAGAGAGAGAGAGAGAGAGAGAGCGCGTAAAGGATGAATGCACAATGACACAACATCCTTAATGCACATGCTGTGATCACGTCAGCAAAAATCATCTTGGCTCACCTCATTAGCACAAAACCCAATTCTGCTGTCATAGTGACAAAGCGAACTTCATGTCACAGTTTTCGAATAATATTTTTTATAAACATTTATGTGTACCGTGACATACCATATGCTCCCATGACATCACTTTCCTGTTTTGCTTCATGATTGATCCACACCATTAGCCCACACCAACACCTGTCAATCAGCAGTCTTGTCTCTCATGATGAATGTGTTCCGCTAAATCTTTGTTGTAACAACAGTGTGGGATTAAACTGGGATGTTAAATCCATTACAAGGAATAAAAAAGACAAAAGCTTTCCAATGTCTTAAAGTTTTTTATGCAACATTATGATTCTTTCTGTTGAACATGGTGGCTATGATCAGAACTGTCTTAAATTTTAAAAATTAGAATAAATTATGTGTAAACACAGCAATGCACTGAGTAAGCTGTCCAAGGTGTATCTCACCCTCACCCAGAGTCGGCTAAGATGGGCACCAGCCTCCCTGCGACACTTAGGATTAAGGCAATTAGGATTAAGCATCTTAGAAAATGAACATGTATGTTGTTTTTCATTATCTGTAACTGCTTCGTCCTAATTAGGGTCACGGGGAGGCTAGCGCCCATCCCAGCCAACTCCAGGCAAGGGCAGAGTACACCCTGGACAGCTCACCAGGTCATCGCAGGGCAGAAACACGCTGGCGGCTTTGCACCCTACTCTTGTGGAAAGTCAGCAATGGTTCTTTTACATGCCTCACACCATAGACAGTGAGAGACATGGCTGGCCTTTGATAACCCAGTTAGCTGCACTGGGGGGGACAGTGACAACCTTGTGAAGAGTGAGACTCGAACCCCCAAACTTAGGATTAGCATTCCAGCGCCCTATACCACTAGACCACCACTGCCACGTGTATGTTGTGTATATACAAATGAATGTGTGTGTGTGAGTATATATAAATATATTAGACACTTGGAAAACCTGAGTCACGAGTGTATCTTGGCCCCAATGCGATGATGTCATCAAAATTGGTTGATTCGGATCGATGCCTAAAACCACAGCTCATGAACTAGATCTACATTATTTTGCTTGACAGAGCAGCAATCCTGAATGTGTGATCATTAAGAATGTCCTGTTTTTAGTTGGTAAAAATCCATCAGGTTTGCTGATTTTCCAAAGAATTCAAATTGATGGTGAGTTTTAACATCACGTTTAGTTAGTCTGACATCCCAGGTATACAAATAACTGGTGCAGGTGTGTAGTTTAAGTATTTAAGTATATTATGAAATTTAAAGCCAAGCCGAAATCCCGCAGGTTCTGGATGCCGCCACAACAGTTAGTAATCTGGATCCGGATGAAAATTCATGAAAATACCATCAAATACTTTGGGTTTAAATAGCTGTTGATGAAACTAAGTCAAAATGATGTAAAAAAAAAAAAATTGTTAAGAAAAAATATTTGAAAGGTATATCATGGTCACTAATCCCATATTTTTGATGGTATATTTAATGGCAGTAAAGTTATAGGGCCTTTTATACTCCCTTTAAAGTTTCCATTACAGGCTTTTAAATGTAAATATTTTACAAGCAATTGGCACTGCATTTACATTGTCATAAAGGGCTGATTTCACAAGACCTATAATCAACTATATCTCAGTTATTCCTTATCCGATTTAGACAAATGAGGTATCAGATCAAAAAATCTAGGTCACGAAAAACATTTTCCTAAATTTTCACCCTCTGTATATGAAACAACCCCTTCTTATGAAAAAGCGCCAAACACGCCATTCAAAAATTTAAACAATGCGCGAGTTGCTTTCTCTCATTGTCTGTCTCCCAACACCATGCCCCGCTGGCCTCCTATTGGCCAGGAGGAAGCTGAACTGTACCCATACTTCCTGTTTGTCACACGTGTGAAGGAGAGTTGAACAGGACTGTTGACTCGTAAGTTTTTTTTATAGTGATCATTGCAGCGTTATATTTCGTTATCCATGGACCCCAGTGATTCCCGAAGTGAACCGGGAAAGTGATTCCCGGTGACACCGAAAAGAAGAAGCGGGCTCCATTATCAATCGACGTGAAGCAGGAGATAATAAAAAAATATGGAAGTGGGATGCGGTTGAGCGAAATCGCAATGGAGTATGGCCGAAACCCCTCTACAATCGGGATGATATTGAAGCAGAAGGAGAACTTAAAAGCGTAGATACAGTGATGGAGGCAATTATTTCAGAACGATATTGAAGCAGAAGGAGGCATTAAAAGCAGAGATATAGTGAAAAGCAGCATGCTTCTTGGGACAAGACCTCCGATCTCGCAAGAAAGGAAGTTAATATTGAATCCGGACCTCAGATCTTTCAAATGGGAAATTTCGCTTTAAATACAACACCCCGTCTCAAAAGCTCCGTCGGCTGCACGCTGCGTGTGGGCGGAGTCCGCATTCGGCAGAGCGCGCCACTCAAAGATTTACATGTAAAATGCGCCTCCACTTACAAAAACTCCAGGTCCTGAAAAAGATTAATTTCATAAGTCGAGGACCGACTATATATATATATATATATATATATATATATATATATATATATATATATATATATATATATATATATATATATTTTTTTTTTTTTTTTAAACAAAGGTTATAATACCTCTAAAAATAGTAGCAGATTATAAAATTTCCATAGGAGTGAATTTGTCAAGAAGGATTGTAGGAAATGCATTTCTGTCCACCATTTTTCAAGCTATCCACTAACCCTGATTTACACTGGGACACAATGTGCACGATACCCACAATTAAAAAAGGCATGGAGTGCCATGATTTATGATCATGATTGTATATAAAAGAAGAGGCAGGTCACATCCAGAAAAATCAAGTTTGAAGAAATCATGTGTCAAAGTTCATCAAGATCTACTGCGATGGTTCCTCAAGGTCTATTACAGTCTGTTAAGGTATGTTGCGCTCTACTGCACTCTTTCGTGCTTCTCACATTTTGTCACAATTGTTATCAAATTGGAATATAATGTAATAATCAGCGCAATCATCACAAATACACCAAGTTATCTCAATATCATCACGATACGCTCACACGACCTCCCACCCTCAAATTGTGGAGATCATGGACACCAGTGTAAGCCCAGAGTAACAGTACACTCAGTGTAGCTTAAAACATGTAAATAGTTATTTGTGAAAAATTCCCACAGCCCTCACTGCAAGGTAAACCAAATGTAGCAGAAGGGGCAGAGCCATCAGAGCTTCAAATGATTAGTATGCTGAGGAATTCAAATTTAATATTTGAAAAATCTAAATATTTTATCTGTTATGATTTACATTGTGCCATGAACATCATGATCATTTGCACACGTTCAGTTGCCGAGCCACGTAATCCTGTTAGGGTCACAGGAGGAAATCTCAGTAAACAGTGGGTGAAAGCAGGGTACACCCCAAACAGCTCACCAGACCAACGCAGGGCCACAAATTCATTCACACCTAGAGGAAATTTATCTCAATAAATGCACCAACTGACATGCTTTTGAGAGCTGGGAGGAAATTGGAGAACCTAGAGAAACCCATATTAACTCTACACATACTTGAGCTTGGATCGGCTTTATTTTAGGCTTTGATTATTTAATTTTGAAATATTTTGAAACTTCTATTGTACCTACAGGCTTGACAATGTAAATCTTCTTTTTCTTTCAGCTGTTCCCTTCAGGGGTCGCCACAGCGAATCATCTTTCTCCATCTCACCCTATCCTCTGTGTCTTCTTCTCTTACACGCACTACCTTCATGTCTTCCTTCACCACATCCATACATCTTCTCTTTGGTCTTCCTCTAGGCCTTCTGCCTGGCAGTTCCAACCTCAGCATAGGCTTGACAATGTAAATAAACACTATAAAAAAACAACCTCTGTCAATTCATACATCATGTTCCCACCGACGAGCTAGATCTTCACTTCAGAAAGCTGATGACCATGCCGAGAGGATAAAAGCCATTCACCACTGAATATAATCACAGGTGCAGTTCTTGGAAAACCTCCAGGTCTGGAGGATGGAGATGAGATTATTCTCTGCTGCGGGAAGGTGAATGGGATGTGCAAATATCTCTAGGCTAGAAGAACCATTGCCTTAGTGGAGCATTAGGTTTTATGTGTCCAGCAGGTGCGGAAGAACAGAAAAAAACAGCTGTAGTAATACACCAGTGATCAACATTGGATTCACCAAATAAATTTGTTCCCTCAGATCAGGAGGACTTGCAAATGAACTGTACATGCAAATGGAATGAACAAAAGCTGGGATCCCTACATGATTTCACTATATGTTGTTATAAAATTCACAACCAAACTCCTCTAAGTCACCTTTCATCTACTTGTTTCTTTTATTAAAGGCCAAGACCCAGGTATAAAGAAACACCACGAAGGATCTTGTCTTTATTAGACCATTTATCTTCACTGTCCATATTGTTGCCATAACTGGAAGGCACATACAATAAACCTAGGATTTAAAATATGGGCTCATTGTCTTTTTGTTCACACTTATGGGCATTGTATTGTGTTAGCAGTCTGGAGGTTGAGGAGAGGACAGTGTGGGTATGTGAAAGTGTATGTAGCTCATGGCATACATGGTTACTTTCTAATCTACATGTGCACATGTTTTTGTGTTTGTGTGAATACATTGCGAATGTACTATATATATCCAACACTGTTTATATTGCATATGGACAGTAGTAATGTCAGCATGGCTCTAAAAATTGTGGTGTTGTTCATCTTCTTTTTATTATTTTGCCCTTACTTTTCGCAATCATTATCAGTGGTTTGCTCTCTTAACATGTGCTTCTGTTGCACGTTTAGCCCTTTATTTGTCTATTAATACTGTATTGTTTATTTGTTATAAGATTAACATAATTAATTACCAATATTCCAGGGCAATGGTGGTCTGGTGGTAAAAGGTGCTGGATCACTGATCCCAAGGTTGAGGGCTCAAGTCTCACTTTCCACAAGGTTGGCATTGTCGCCCCAGTGCAGCTAACTGGGTTATCAAAGGCTGGCCATGTTTCTCACTGCCTATGGTGTGAGGCATGTAAAAGAACCATTGCTGACTTTCCACAAGAGTAGCTGGAAAGCCGTCATCGTGTTTCCGCCCTGTGATGGCCTGGCGAGCTGTCCAGGGTGTACTCTGCCCTCATCCGTAGTTGGCTGGGATGGGCGCCAGCCTCCCTGCGAACCTAATTAGGATTAAGTGGTTACAGAAAATGAAAAATGAACCAATATTCCAATATTGATATATTGCTATAGATCTGTTTATTTTTGGGACATGCATCAGGACCTGGTGTGCATTCAGATTTAATACTCTGTAAATACTACAGTGATGTCACACCAGCAATGAGAATACTCTTGAATTCTTACCCTGATATCTTTAGCAAGGATGAACATTGTCCTTATCTCTGAAGCTAAACTGAATTTTTATTCACCTTACTTAGTACTAATAACAAACCCAATCAGAGTACAGCTAGGTTTTACTGTTTTCATTTTCTTTACACTAAATATTAAGTGAAAACACGATTGTAATGCAGACAAAGAACGCTTGATTTTATTTTCCCTTCCCTGCTCAGAATTTACCTTGCATCCAGACCTGAGGGAGAAACGCTAACATAACACACGAGCATTGTTTAGCACTTGTCGAGGTTATTTCCAATTTTATATACAGGGATCCCTCACTTTCCACAGTTAATGGAGACCGAGACCCCCCTCGCGACTGCTGATTTCCACGATAGTAGGATTGACCCCCCCTCCCTTTGACTGACGTATACATACATACATGTATATGTGTATATACAGTAATATCAATAAATACATACAGTATATCCAATGCTATAAATGCTTATAATAACAATTAAACATTAAAAAATAATGCATAAGATGTAAATAAAATATAAATACACACACACACACACACACACACACACACACACACACACACACATATACAGATGTGCATGCACACACACAGATGTGCACCTCACATAAAAATGTAAGTATTGTACTGTAGTTTTGGGAGGGGTCATACCTTAACTTTTCCTTTTCCTCTTTTTTCCTTAATTTCCTTATTTTTTTTAATTTTTTGATGAATATTTTTGAAAAACCCACAATGCACTGAAGTCGCAGAAAATGAAGCATGAAGTAGTGAGGGACCACTGTAACAGTCATTGGGGTTAAACAACCTAGGATTGGTCAGCTTAAACAAAGCACTACATGCAGTGCACAGGATAGGTTATTGAAACTGCATTCACACAGGAAGTGGCAAGAAACATGTGAATCACTTTGCTGCTGAACTAAACATGAAATAGCTGATTTTACACAGTCCAGGAAGACTGATTTGAAAAGGTTTCAGGGAGCTTGTGTCGTGTTAATCAATTTTATCTTTAAGCTCTGATTATCTCCACAAAAGCAAATTGTTTTTTCTTTGCTCAAATTGTTTATATGCTCAGTTGAAGTATTTGCATCAATTAAGAAAATGTTCCCTCTAGTTGCTCATTTCACTGACGATCATTCACTTTGCATGGTCGCTTGTTGCTCAGTACTTTCTGTGTGAATCTGCCTTTAGAGTGTGATCATCTGAGGTGTGGCTCGTTAAAATGCTTTCATCTGCGCATTCACAGGGTCATTAGCACACATGGGCCTTTTTTTTTTACAGGAAGCAGGGAAATAGAGAAACATTAAACAAATAATGCATGCTCAATTTGACCTAAAGGGCAGCGGTGGCCTGATGGTAAAGGTGCTGGATCACTGATCCTAAGGTTGGAGGGGTTCAAGCCACACTCTCCATGGTTCTCACTGTTGTCGTGAGTGAGTTGTCACTGTTGTCTCCCCCTCCCAGTGCAGCTAACTGGGTTATCAAAGACTGGCCATGTCTCTCACCGTCTATGGTGCGAGTTTCATGTAAAAGCACCATTGCTGACTTTTGACAAGAGTAGCTGCAAAGCTGTCAGCGTGCTTCTGCCCTGCGATGGCCTGGCCAGCTGCCCAGGATGTACTGTGCCCTCGCCCGGAGTTGGCTGGAATGGGCACCAGCCTCCCCGTAATCCTAATTAGGATTAAGTGGTTACAGAAAATGAACGAACAAATTTTACCTAACAGATACCAGGCTAGGTTTGTTAGGTAGCTGATGCTAGTCACAATTAGTACATGCTTATTCGATTCGATTGCTTTCATATTAGCTTTTTTCATATTCCCACAATTCTATTCTCTGCAATATTGTTAATATCTGGAATGTGGAAATGGTAATCTTGTGTTCTAATAAGATATAGACAAAAACATTTGTCTAAATTACTTAATTAATCACCTCATGTTTGCCAATATTTGTGACATTGTGTGCACAGTGCCACCATTACCATGCCTGGAAGCTCTGATGTGTTAGGAATACAGACTGGAAAATTCAGCACTGCAGACAAGCAAACGAAGAAACAAATAAAAATCATGAACATTAAAAAAACATTTTAAACTGGAATTTCTAAACATTTCACTCTTTCATTATATAAACAAAATTTTTAAAAAGTCTCTCTTTCATTTGTATCATGCTGGGGATGTTTGGTCATTTTTCACACTGTTTTCATACAGGTGTAGTATTACTGGTCTTTTTTCTAACTGCAGTAATGTAGATCGATGAAAGACAACCAGATCTACTTTTATGATCCTTTAGATTCATCCAGGAGTGGAACATTATAGCCGTGCACTATATGACACTGACATTAGTGTACTTGTGCCTGACCAGGAAGACATAAACTCTCTTTAATATTTGTTTTTATTGCTGTATAATGATGTTAGGTTTTGACTAGAGGTAAGTGTGATTTCTCAAAACCAGCAGGAGACAGACAGGATCTTAATGGTGCATCTCTTCATCTTCTTTATCTCTATCACAGCACTGCTATTCCTCCTGATGCTTTTATATTAATCATTCTATGGGGGCTAATTCATTTAGACCCATGAGAGCAGTTTGAACTCATTCAGTCGTTATTAAAAGATTGTGGGTGATACGGCAAGGAGCGTTGGTAAATTTGATCAGGCTAGGTGGATATGCTCTAAACGAATGGCACGTTGGCTTTGGAAAAAAAAGGGAAATGGCTTGTCATGGAGCTTGATTAGAAACAAAGCTGTCTGCTTGTGTTAGCGTGTCTGTGACATGTGAAATTTGTCCTGCTGGGTTTAGATAAAGTGACCTTGAGATGCTTGAGTGAAGGAGGAAACGAGAGAAGAGGTGAGCAGAGAAGAAAAAAGAGGAGTAGAGATAAATGTAAATATGTGAGAAGAGAACTGAATCAAATATAACAAATGAAATTAAAACTAAAAAAAGAAAATAAATAGATAAAATGTAATACATTTGAAATTGAACCAAATGAAATAACAGAATGAAGACAACATGAGTGGGCAGTGGTGGCCTAGTGGTATAGGTGCTGGATCACTGATCCGCAGGTTGGGGGTTCAAGCCCCACTCTCAACGGGTTGTCACTTTCCAGCCCAGTGCAGATAGCTGGGTTATCAAAGGCCGGCCATGTCTCTCACTGTCTATGGTGTGAGGTTCATGTAAAAGAACCATTGCTGACTTTCAACAAGAGTAGCTGCAAAGCTGTCAGTGTGTTTCCGCCCTGAAATGGCTTGGCGAGCTGTCCAGGGTATACCTCGCCTGGAGTCGGCTGGGATGGGCGCTAGCCTCCCTGCAACCCTAACTAGGATTAAGTGGTTACAGGAAATGAACTGAAGACAAAATGAGAGAATGAACTTAGAATTAGAAATGACAATGACAGAATTAGAAAGGAAATGAAAAGAGAACTCAAGAAAATTAAACTAGAATAAAAAAAACTACATTTAAAGTATGAGTGAAGGATTTTAGAAAACATGTTAGAGGTATAAAGCTAGAATGTGGCATAATGGTTAGCATATCCACCCCACGGTAAGTGTTTTTGTGTGAAGTCTGCATGTTTTGGTTTCCCTCTGTGTAGTTTGTTTTTCTCTCACAGTCCAAAGACAAGCATATTAGAGGAACTGGCTGTTCAAAATCATCCATAGGTCTGAGGGACTGTGCCCTTGTGTTGGCTCGATGGATTTTAGGGTGGACTGTCAAGCTGTTTATGGTGTCTTCATCCAGAGTGGCCTGAAAAAGGCTTTGGCTTCCCCACAGCCCCAATTAAATATTAAGCATTTCAGTTCAGTTCAGTTCATTTTCTGTAACTGCTTCATCCTAATTAGGGTCGCAGGGAGGCTGGTGCCCATCCCAGCCAACTCAGGGCGAGGGCAGAGTACACCCTGAACAGCTCGCCAGGCCATCGCAGGGCGGAAACACGCTGACGGCTTTGCAGCCCACTCTTGTCGAAAGTCAGCAATGGTTCTTTTACATGCCTCACACCATAGACAGTGAGAGACCACCACTGCCCTCTATTAAGCAGTTTAGACAATTAAATCAAATTGAAAAATGGATTCTCAATGAAGGGGCAGTGGTGGTCTAGTGGTATAAGGTGCCGGATCGCTGATCCAAAGGTTGGGGGTTCGAGTCCCACTCTCCACAAAGCTGTCACTGTCCCCCCCCAGTGCAGCTAACTGGGTTATCAAAGGCCGGCCATATCTCTCACTGTCTATGGAGTGAGGCATGTAAAAGAACCATTGCTGACTTTTGACAAGAGTAGGCTGCAAAGCCGTCAGCGTGTTTCCGCCCTGCGATGGCCTGGTGAGCTGTTCAGGGTGTACTCTGCCCTCGCCCTGAGTTGGCTGGGATGGGCACCAGCCTCCCCGTGACCCTAATTAGGATTAAGCGGTTACAGAAAATGATGAATCTAAGTGAAGATATTAAAATAGCATAGCATGGCATAGCATAGCAAAACAGACAAACAAACAAGCAAACATAATCATCATCATCATCATCATCTTCCGCTTCTTCTGGGTCGGGTTGGGGGTAAAGGTTTTTACAGCCAAGCCATATTGGCTCATTGGACCGGTGCTTATCCCTGGTTTCCATAGCGTGAAGCGACGAGGAGTTCAACTCCTCCTGGATGGGACGCGAGTCCATCGCAGGTTACCTTCCTAGTATATTTTTACTGGTACCCATTTATACTGCTGGGTGAACAGATGTAACTTGTGGTTAAGACCTTGCCCAGGGGTCTTAGCACAGTGGGGGTCTAACTGGGATTCGAACACACAACCTCCCGATCATGAGCGCTGCACCCGAACCACAACGTCACCGGCCCCACTTCAGGTCGCGGGGCAGCAACCTAAACAAAGAGGCCAATACATCCTTCTCCTCAGCCACTTCCTCCAGCTCTTCTGGGGGGACACGGAGGCATTCCCAGCCAAGCCGAGAGACATAGTCCCTCCAGCATGTTCTAGGTCGGCCCCGGGGTGTCTTCACGGTTGGACATGCCCGAAATACCACACCAGGGAGACGTTCAGGAAGCATTCTGACCAGATTCTCGAGCCACCTCAACTGGCCCCTCTCAATATGGAGGAGCAGCGGATCTACTCCGTGCTCTCATTGGATGGTAGAGCTTCTCTCTTTATCTCTAAGGGAGAGCCCCGCCATTCGGCACTCAACAAGCAAACAAACAAACAAACAGAGCAAAAAGAACAGAATAGAATAGAATAGAAATTTCTGGGATTTTTTCTGCAGCGAAGCAGCTTATCGTCCTTAAAGATTGATTGACACTCATCTAAATAAACACACAATAACAGTCAATACAGTTACCATAGAAAGTTAGTTCATCAATAAACAAATCAGACTCAAGTGTTTTTATCAGCCTCTCGTGTTTACAAAGCTGCATCTTTTCACATCTCAGTGCAATAATCAATAATTCACTCTATTGCTCCAAACAACTAATAACACACAACTGTGCTCTGCTGTCATGCATAATTAACTTACACATTCATGATCATATAGTTATTTTATTAGCAAACACTCAAGAGGATCAAATCTACTTCAGTCACAAGATAAGCGATTAATCAACTTTCAAGATGTCAATATTTATACCACTGTCGCAATCAGGAATCTGATTGGTTGGAAAGTGTTAGTTAATTTTTAATAACATCACATTTGTCTGCAACACTGGCAGGAATGCAAATCATGGGTTTAAAGAAACACTGATTACATCTTCATGGTGAGAGTCATGTAAAAGTACCATTGCTGACTTTCATCAAGAGTAGGCTGTTTAGTAATCTTGTAGGCTTGTTAGTAATCCGAGCCCGGATAAAGTGGAAGATTATGATGATGATGATGATGATGATGATTTTCACATTTAACTTTGCCAATTTTGACTATTTTAGATCAGAGGATAAGTTAGGTGTCTTCATCACTACTGTCATTGAAGCGATAATCCTTCATTCATTCATTTTCTGAACCGTTTAATCCTAATTAGGTTTGCGGGGAGGCTGGTGTCCATCTCTGCCAACTTTGGGTGAGGGTGGGGTACACCTTGGACAGCTCACCAGGCCATCGCAGGGACGACACTCACCTCAATACACATTCATATTCACAGTCACACCTAGGGATGATTTAGAACAGCCAAGTGCATGTTTTTGGACTGTGGGAGGAAACTGGAGTACCCGGAGGAAACTCACACAAGCAGGGAGAACATCCAAACTCCACACAGAAATGCTGAGGCTGGGAATCGAACCCAGACCTTCTTACTGTGAGGCGGATGTGCTAACCACTACACCACCGTTCGACATTGCATCATTTACCAAAAATAATAATAATAAAAATAAAATAAAATAATATAATAACATTTAGAAACATTTAGAGTTTTGCCAAATGGTATGTGGGAAGCTTCAAAACATATGGAAAAAATTGCTCTGGTCATAAGAGACTATTGAACTTTGTGGCCATGAAGGAAGACACTATGTCTGGTTGGTGCACCCCCAACACCTCTCGTCACCTGAAGAACACCATCCCCACAATGAAGTGTGATGGTGGTAGTATCATGTTATGGGGTGTTATTCATTGAAAGGGATGAGTAAACTGGACAGAACTGTGGGGATGAAGGATGGTGCTAAATACAGATAAATTTGAGGAATACAAATTCTTAAAGGATCTAGAGCAGTTTTTTTGAAGAATGTGAAAAAAATAGACAGGCCTAAAAAGAAGACTGCAGATGTAACTGACTTCATCAAGTACTGCCTTGGGTGGGGTGTGGCGGGAAAGTTGTGCACCCTCGAGTTTTCTCTCACTCACTCACTCAATTTTCAAACCATTTAATCCTCACTAGTAGGGTCATAGTTAAGATGCACCTCTTACAGCCGACACTGGGCAAAGGTGGAGCAGACCATTTTAGGGCAGCACACAAACAACTATTCATACTTACATCCACACCCTGGTTCAACTTGGAATAGCCAATTAGTCCAATGTGCATATCTTTGGACTGCGAGTGGAAACCAGAGTACCCAGGGGAAATCCACGTAAGCACGGGGAGAATATGCAAACTGTGCACAGAAAGGTCTCAGACAGATGTGCTAACCACTACACCACTGTGCTGCTCCTCAAGTGTTCTGTGCATTCAAATATCAATAGGAAAATGCCAAAAATGCTTCTGCAAGCTTCTGAATATGAGAAATAAAGCATTCTGGAATGTGCTAAGGAAAACCTGATGTAATTTCACTTTATACTAAATCGTACAACAAAACAACATTTTTGATTATTTTTCTGTAACACAATTCTTTTTTTTATTAGCATCCTATTCCAATTTGTTATGTTCACGTTGGATCTCTGTTCCCAACTGATTTGAATGTACAATGTTATGGCACAAGTCACTTTCACCTCTGCATCATTTAACATCATTGTTAAATAAATCCTATAGAGCTGAATGTACTCTACATCCGAGGCACTATAACAAGAAGCCAATTGTTTTACAGTCACTTTATTGCTCTGAACTCAGGGGAAATGTTCACAGTCATCAAGGGATTTTTTCACATATGCTACTAAGGGCACTGAAAGGCTTTGAACTCTATTACTCCTGGACCTCTTGCGAGTTTGAAGCGTGCCTGATTTGATTTATGTGGCAGTTTTAATGTTGCTTACACTCATTACAGTCAGGGAAACCTCAAACATGTATCGATTTTTACGTAGGCGTGTGTGTGTGTGTGTGTGTGTGTACCTCAAAGCATGTTGAAGTATTGACATATTCAATCTTATTAGCATATTTTTTGTAGTGGCTATTTGCATAGCAATTGTTACTGAATTTGTAGCAGACACTGAGTAATTACGTTTAAAATAAAATTTAAGGTGAACAACCCGACCCAAATGCAAAATATCTTGTTTCTACAATAGTTGCCAATTTTTACACATGATCTAGCTATCTCCAAATTGTACAAACCTACCAACCAGGGAAGGTGGGCACCAACATGTGCTTCCTTCTAGTTTGGTGAAGCCTATCAACCTACTCCTGCAAACAAATGTTGACAAGTGTGTTTCTGTATTTATTGTAAAACTTAATTCACTTTTTTAAACAACTTCTTTCGCAATATTGTGACAGTACAATCAGTGATCTAGACTCTGACTAATAATCAGCTTCTGGATGTTTGGAATAAAATTCTTCCTACCAGTTGATTCACTTCAGATTATTGTAATCTACTCTATTCCTGCAGTAGATTGTTCTGGGTGTAGCCCACATCTTGCTCAAAGTCAGATGAAATGGCCATGCAGCATCTATATTGTAGCATTTAGACTATATGGATACTGATTTTATTTACTGATATGCTCATATTACTATGTGATCTACAGTATTGTATGTGGATGTGACAAAAAATAGTAAAAACGAAAATAACTCGAATTGAAAGGGTTTATAAGATGACCTGGGTTTGACCTTTCAAGATCACTCAAGGTCAAAGGAAGTTGTATCATTTACAACGATTCATGGTACCTCACCTTATGAAATTAATCCGTTCCAGAAGTGGTTTCGTTACCTGGATTTTTCGTAAATTGAGCCGCATTTTACATGTAAAACGGCTGATTCGTTCCAAGGTCACCGATACTATCCCTTAAACCCTTTAAAAATGATAAAAGTATACGTTTTAAGGCCTCCTTCGGCCTCAATATCGTACCGATGGTAGATGGGTTTGGCCATATTCCATTGCGATATCACTCAACTGCATGCCGTGAGCCCGCCTCTTCTTTTCACTTGCACCGAGAACCACACGAGTGTGTGTGTGTGTGTGTGTGTGTGTGTGTGTGTATGTGTGTGTGTGTGTGTGTGTGTGTGTGTGTGTGTGTGTGTGTGTGTGTGTGTGTGTGTGTGCGCGCGCGCGCGTGCTTGTTGACCATGTCTTCTTAGCAGAGTTATAACCTTATAAATGTTTATGCGAGGTTAACAGCCTGAGCCAAAAAATAAAGTTACAATGAGCACACTCGAAAAACTCACAAAACAACAGTAGCTCTGTCCTTTACACAAAAAGCATCATGGGTATTATGGAGATACAGCTCCATAATAGCCAATGGGAGGGAGCTGCCTCATTCCTCCAAGCCAATGGTAGGCCAGCGAGGCGGGATGTTGGGAGATAGCCAATGGGAGAGAAACTTGCGCATTGTTTGAATTTATGAGATAGCGCTTTCGTAACGTGAATTTGTTTCATATCCAGAGACGGAAATTTTAGGTAAATGCGTTTCATAACCTGGATTTTTCATTGTTGGGACTTTCATAAGGTGAGGTACCATTGTATAGTTTCCAATTAGTTATCTGTAGAAGTGACATATGGAGCCGGTAGTGTAGTGGTTAGGGTGCTGCGCTCCCTAGTTAGACTCCCAATGTGCTAAGACCCCCTGTGCAAAGTCTTAACCACAAGTGTGCCTCTGTTCACCCAGCAGGATAAATGGGAACCAGTAAAAATATACTGGGAAGGTAACCTGCGATGGACTAGCATGCCATCCAGGAGGAGTTGAACTCCTCCTTCTTCACGCAACGGAAACCAGGAATAAGCACCGGACTGATGAGACACTAGGCTCGGGTGTAAAAAGCCCAAGAAGTGACATATCTGTCAGCAGGTTATAAGCACTCTTTCTTCAAAACTTTGTGACCTTGCTCTGACTTTCTTCTTTGACATTGAAACTCCCAAATCAAATCCCTTCTTGAACTCATGTAGAGGGGTGTCCTCACTACGTTTGGTGAAGATACGTGCACTGGTGTGGTCATTATTTTATTCACACGTAAACTGACGCCGGTGTCTCCAAAACCTTCACCAAAACTCTGTTCACAGCTATGGCCGATACAGACTCACCGTTTGACCCAATGTGCATGTTTTTGGACCTTTGAAAGAAACTTGAGGACACAGTTCCACAGTGCCGTACTCACTTCATTGAAACTGTGTGATTGTCCTTCAGGTCTGATCAGAAGGCACATGGTGTCCTCTGCTCTTCCTGCATTCTGTGTATTAGTTACATTAAACCTGGTTTGCAAGGCTGTACTATTTTCACAGTGGAACACTTATCTAACACCATCAGGATTTTTATGACTCTCATTATGTGTGTGAGTGGACGACTCACTGAATATAAAAGCATCAAAACCCATCTTCAGGGCTGTTTCCCACTGATTTCCTCAGTAATATTATTTTTTTCTTTCCCTAGAACACACATTTCAGTTGCACACCCCCACCCTCGATCCTCTTTTTCAGTTTCTCTAATTCTGTTTGTGTGTATGAAGTTAATGATGGTCATATTAATGCCTGAATGCATTTTTCATTGCAGTTCTGTCCAGGGGTCACGCTTTCAGGTCAAGGCATGAATGGAGATCAATAAACAGTATCTGCATTGTGTTACCACTTATTCAGATACATACATAGTGTGTGTGTGTATTTTTATTACATGAGAATTCGATGGCAAGGGGAAATTAAAAGAATCGGATAGTGTTATAAAGGAGCACATTGATGTCTCATAGAGATACTACACCTTTAATGAAGTGCCGGGTAGGGAGAGTACATGTGGGAACATGGGCCGATTTTTTGCTTGCTTACATTTCATCATAGGCTAAATCCATTGAGAGAGAGAGAGCTAGAGAGAGATAGAGAGAGAGAGAGAGAGAGAGAGAGAGAGAGAGATAATAAAACACTGCCAAAAATAATAGCTTTGTGTAGGTAGGTATTTTGTCCCAAAGCTCTACAGGGTATAGACAATGTAAATGTATCCTCAAGGGTGTAACACTAAGGTCACTAAGATGCATTGCACCTTGAGGTCTTCAGACTACTACTACCAACAACATACCCTTCAGTAGCACCACAGCCACAGCATTTGCACTTAATTTAATTCATTATTTTTGTTGGAAATACAAATAGTAATGCTTTAATGAAACGCTCATAGCTGTTGCATAGATGTATTTTACCTGGGTATACTAACAGCCTGTTTATTAGAAATATATATAATAAATATTAACTAATCTGTTTTTAACTAATTTAACTAAAATAATTAAGAGTATAATTGGTCTGAGGGAGGCTTAAATTGAATGTTCAATTTTTATTATGGTATCATTTCTATGGCAACAGCTCACAGAGACTCTAAAGATAATCCCGTTGTCTCTTGAATGACTTTCCAGAGCATTAAATTTAGTTACAAATGGATCAAAGGTACAACAATGCTGCTCGTTAATTAACAAGAAATTATTACTAGTGGGGTGGTTAGCACATCTGCCTCATAGCACGAAAAAGTCCTGGGTTCAAATCTTGTGCTTAGTGAAGGTGTTTCGGTATTGAGTTTGCATGCTCCAGGCATGTGCTTATTATAGGTTTCCTACAGAAACTTTGGGTTGCTTCTTCACGCTAATTAGCTTTTCCAAATTGCCCCTAGTTGTGAGCGTGTGTGGTTGTGTGTGTATGTGTTGCCCTGTGTCGAACTGACCAGCTGTTTCGTGCATAAATCACCTGCACCAGAGTTGGATGAAATAGGCTTCAGCCTCCCTTCTAACATTATGGGAATAAGTGGTTTGGCAAATGAATGAAAGAAGGAATACTTCTAGTGGTAAGCAATTTACTTTGGGATATGGAGCAGGAAAATTGTCAAAACACAGAACTAGGATCATCTGATATACTATTATAACTGTAAGTCATTGTTGAAAATGTGTACATTTTCCACGTTCACATTGCTACATTCTGATGGGTATTTTGGCTCCCATGCTCCCACCCCCAAAAATCGTTATTTCCATCTCTGCCATTTAGAAAGCGTAATTTATTCATCTTTTTGGAGGACTTGGGGACAGGGCGAAGGGCGAAACATTTTAAAAATTGTAATATAGCTGTGTCTGCCTGAGGCTTGAACTCTTATTAGTCAGACTTAGTGTACTCTCTCAGTAAATGGCCTGCTTTTAAAAATTCAAGTCTCTTTTTATGACAACAACAATCCCACTCTCTGTCAGTCGGGCTTTTGTTTCTTGCTGAAACAAGGCTAATGGCGTTGGTTTGTATTCCTTTGCATTGTCAGTCGACACATATGGATATAAATGTGTAGTTGGTATACTAGATTGTATAAAAATAGCTTTTATTCAGGTTGTGGATTTAAAGACAGTGATGAATGATCACAACTATAATGACAAAACATCTCTAAATATGACAGAGCGATGTAATATATCTTCTTTGTTCTTCTCCACCATGCCTAGTAACTTTACGTACTGTCTCCTTTATTGCTGTTTTTATGACTTTGTATGCCAGCGCAGTTAAATTGATGGCATTCCCTGTGAAATTCACAGCTCAGCGATAAGTCATCAAAGCTGTCTCTTGTAGCCAAAATCCCTGGAATGTACATGTACAGGCATAGTGGCTGTGACAAGTACACGAGATTTCAGTCTTTTATCTGAGACGATCTATCATGGTGGCCAACAGGTAGAAATAATTTTCCTGGGCTGTTTTGTTTCAGCTGTCTCTTGTGGAGCTTGTAAATGAGGTGTGAAGGCTGCCGGTTAATGAGCAGATCTGATGATGAAATGGATGGTAAGTTTGAATATTTGGATAGTGAAACCGAAGTCATACAGCATGAAGCTGTTAAGGAAAATTAACCTAGCTCAGCCTTGAACATTTGCGTAGACGGCTCATTAGTTGCATGTTTGTAAAATCATAGTTAAGATTTGGAAACAGTTTGCTCTGGGTGATATTTATGGTTATTCCAGAGACATTTATTTGCATAAAGGAATCTTATTGCATGGTTTCCCCACTTAAAAATACATTGTTCAGCCATGACATTTTTAGCATCCAATGCTTATTTGTAGCTTCGCTAAGGAGTGATGGAAGTTGAACAAAAAAAAGTTTGGTCATTATCAATATGGTAGTCCATCCTGAACAACTTGCTGATCCATCCATACATTACCTATGCAACTTATCTATCAGCACTGTGAAACATGTACTTTTCATTCTATGACAATCTCAGAGCTTTTGAGATGTAATTTTTTGGAAAGTGATGCAGCAGTGCTTTCGTCTTTTGTCTGTCCATCTTTTTATTTCCAAATCTTCAACTTTAAAACAGATAAAGATCATCCACAACTATGTTGTCCATATAACAGACTACACAATGGGGAAAACAGTTTGTTTAGACACAAATGATGTCGAACTCATTTTCACAACACTACACTTTTTACAGAATTGCCACAACACTAAATTTAAAGTTGAAAATAGACCAAATTATCACAGAGAATCTATTCTAAAAGTGCTTAACATACTAAAAGAATGCATGCAGTCTTTCTCCAGTCATGAATGAATAGCTCTTTACTTGAAAAAGGCTGCTGCCACCTAGTGGAAGGATGATAAATTTGGTTTCATGGTAGTGGTTGATGCAAATTAATATACGATAATCATATTCTTTAAAAAGATCTTGCGGGCCACATAAAATGAGGCAGCGAGCCAGATTTGGCCATTTGGCCTGAAATTGACACCTATGCTATAGACTAATGTGTAGTATGGTAGATGCATCATGAACAAGTGTTCTTTAGTGTCATGTCAAGCTATTTCATACACTATATCAGGGGTGCTCAATCCTGCTCCTGGAGATCTACCTTCCAGATGACTTTATCTCCAACCCTAATGTGGTTCATGTGACATGTAAGATCCAATCAGGTCTTAAGACATTTCAAAGTCCCTTGATTGGATGATTGGATGGTTAGCTGGGCATGATTAGGTTTGGAGCGAATGCCTTCTGGAAGGTAGATCTCCAGGAGCAGGATTGAGCACCCCTGCACTATATAGACACACGTTTATGGATGCTTAACCATAACACACATGTGTTTCTTGATGGTTGGGCCCCAGGTTTTATTCCTCTTTTTGTTATAATGAATTTATTTCTACTAGGATGGCTGTCCACTAGATTTTGGAGGGCTGTGGGGATTTGTGTTCAATCCACAAAAGCATTATTAAGGTCAGACAGTGATTTCAGACAAGGACACCTGGATCAATCACCCCGAACATGTTCATGGGGGGGTTGAGGTCGGTACTCTGTGCAAGCGACCCATGATCTCTCCCTGGTAAAGCATGTCTTCATGGAGCGGTTATGCTAAAGCAGGATTAAGGGAAGTGAAATTGGAACCCAATAGCAGATGAAGACCTTCTGCACTATTGTGTACTTTCAAATTTATAGCATCAGCTTTGGGAAGACACTATAAATGGGTCAGATGATCAAGTGTACATAAACTTTTGCCCATAAAGTGTTTATAATGAATTGACATGCTTCAAAGGAATTTTTACATTTGCAATAGGGGATTAAATAGAGGCTCATTCATTAATTTTCTGAATTACTTATTCCTAATTAGAGTCACGGGGAGGCTGGCGCTCAGCTCAGCCGACTCTAGGCAAGGGCAGGGTACACCCTGAACAGCTTGTCAGGCCATCTCAGGGCAGAAACATGCTGACAGTTACGCAGCCTACTCTTGAAAAAAGTCAGCAATGGGTCTTTTATATGAACCTCTCACCATAGACCAGTGGTTCCTAACCTGGGTTCGATCGAACCTTAGGGGTTCGGTGAGTCAGTCTCAGGGGTTCGGCGGAGGTCAAGCCACACACCTGACTCATATTCATGACGACACGCCCCGCTTGGCCATCATTGGCTGCAGGTGATCATGCTACATTGCTTGGCCAATCTGTGCTGCAGGAAATTTGGTGCGCTCAGTAGTCAAATTGTGACTGTTGTGATGGTACGTCGTGTGATTTCTTTCTTAAATGTTTTAATCCATACTATGTTGAGTAAAAAATGAAAGTGGTTGGACGAATATGTACAACATGGATTCAAATATATAACGGAAAGTGATATTAGTCGGCATCCTATCTGCATGATTTGCAAAGTAGGCTCAACACTGTGCTGACTGACGTATATGTACATGTATATGTACATATAATATCAATAAATACATATTCAATACAATAAATGCTTATAATAACGATTAAATATTCAAAAATAATGCATAAGATGTAAATAAAACAAATACACACACATACAGATGCACGCACTCAGATGCGCACCTCACATAAAAATGTAAGTAGTTGTTATGGGCGGAGTTCATGCATTGTATTGGTTTTGTTCTTTGAACACAGTGATATTAATGCACGGTTCATTTTGGTGCCCCAATAAAAACATATACCTATGTCTTGAATTTGAAAAAAATATATATATATTTTTCACTAAAGAAGGGTTCGGTGAATAAATATATGAAACTGGTGGGGTTCAGTACCACCAATAAGGTTAAGAACCACTGCCATAGACAGTGAAAGACATAGCTGACCTTTGATAACCCAGTTAGCTGCATTGGGGGAACAGCAGTGACAACCTGCTGATAGTGGTACTTGTACCTCCAACGTTGATATCAGTAATCCAGCACCTTACCACTGCACCCAGAAATAGGGGTTTAAATACTGCATACGTATTAATGTCAATCATGTGCTTTTAAATTATGCACAAATTTAATGCTCTCCTATGTCATGTCAATGATTATGTCATGTAACTGAAACATTCTCCTGTGCCTCAGGTGATTTTGAATCCAGTACATGTCTTGAGCTTGTAGATTTACACACCTTATTACCTCAGTGGAGCATTTAATTTCCTGTGGGTTTAGGAATGCTAGTGTTACAAGCGTGCATGTGTCATGCATGAGTTAGCAATCATTCAGGCCCAAACATCACGACAGAGACAGACAGCAAGTTAGAATTCTTGCATCTTACTGAGAACACGAGTTTATTTATGCCAAGAACACTGGCGCTCATCCATCACCCGACTCAAAGGTTTAAGCAATCCTTTTAGCTTGGACTAAATTAAGTGCGTGTTACTGAAAACATTGCATTTAATGAAAGCCTACTCACACCTTGAGGGTCAGTGGTGGTCTAGTGGTTAGGGCGCAGGATTGTTGATCCAAAGGTTGGGGGTGCGAGTCTCCACAAGGTTGCCACTACACCCCCCCCGTGCAGCTAACTGGGTTATCAAAGGCCAGCCATGTCTCTCACTGTCTATGGTGTGAGGCATGTAAAAGAACCATTGCTGACTTTCGACAAGAGTAGGCTGCAAAGCCATCAGCGAGTTTCTAATCGGGAGTCGGAGTCCCCTGAGGCAGTTTGTTCACAGTAACATTCTGGCAACTCCTGCAGCGGCACTTGAACCCAGTTGTATCGGCACTTGCCCTTCCATTGGATCATTCTGGTGGCACCGAGAGGGAGGACTTGCTGCTAGGATAACAGCCTGTCCTCCATTACTCCCTACCCTGGCACTGCGCACTGGAGAGTATCACCAGCCGGAATACCAGCCAGAGCGCAGCCATAGTCCTTCGGGACTGACGGAGGCCTACTACTACTACTACTCACACCTTGGTTATAGAAGCAGCCTCTACGCCTCTAGATATCAAATCCTGGACTTGTTTTCAGTCACAAAGGAGTAATCACAGGTTTGTGTGTTTGAAGTGATGAGTTGAGAATAAAATGGATTGTAGATTAGCAGAATAACAAACGATTTTAATAAGACGATAATTGGCATAAAAATTCCAACATGTCTTTATGTATGAGTGATAACATATGGCGACATTGTCATTGTCATTGTCATTAAATTAACCCAACAGACAGACAACAGGACCATGACATTTAGCAGAGGCTTCTTAAATGACTGTGAATTGGTTTATTTCATAAAAATGAACTATGTACTATATACTATCTTGCTTAACATATGGCTACTTAGTAAATAAATAATTTTTTTTTACATAAAATATTGACTTAAAAATATTTTATTGCTTCTGCTTATTACCTTCTCCATAGCAATGGCCTGTTGAACTTAACTATTTATTCACGAGTATGTAATGGAAATTTAGAGTAGCCAACTGTGAACTATTGGAGGAAATCTGAGTACTCAGAGGAAACCCAAGAAAGTGTGACAAAAACATGCAAATTTCATACAGAAAGGCACTAGTCTACGATGAGGTTCGAATCCAGTCCCTTGTTGCTAAGGGGTAACATTGCTAACCACTGAGCTATTGTGCCAACCATTACTTGTATCATTCCAATTGTTAAACTAGTTTCTGTTCTCTCTCACTGAGTTTATAGTTTTTGTTTTCAAATCTGCAATTCAGTGCATTTCTCGACTTAGCATTAGCATTAAACAAAACCTGGAAAGCATTTTGTCACTTCAAGAAAACTGCTCTGAATGGACTATACACCAACGGTTCTCGTAAATGATAAAATGCTAAACCAATACAATACCTTCCAGATTTACATTCAGCTTTTGGTGCCTTCAATACTATAATATCATGTATTCAATACAATATCATGTAACTAACAAGCACTCCATTATATAAGAAGCATGTTTAATTGTGCTAGAAATAAATGATAAACTGCATTTGCCCTTCTGCTGGCTATTATCTAGTTAGGAAAAACATAAAAAAACACACTTCTGAGTCATAGCGATTAGCTGGAGAGTAAGTGCAGGATGATTAACCTCAGTCCCATCATTAAGACAGAGATAATAGCATGTGTGCATGCACTCTAGTGAGTCAGGGAGGTTCATTAACATGTGGTATATGGCTCTGGCGAAGAAAAGTAAAGAAAAGCACATCACCTGCACTAATGTAAGTGCATGCAGAATAATCTCATGGGGGAATTTACGAAGCTACCTTTAGCTGCATGTCAGTGTCATGCTATTGCTGAAAGCATAATGGTGAAGTGGAATGAACAGGTCTCACAATGACTGTTCCACACATGACATGGCTTCTGCAGGGAGGAAGGATATACCCCCCTATACCCCACTTCCCTATAGAGACTTGCAGAGAGAGAGAGAGAGAGAGAGAGACAGATGTGCTGCTTACTTTACCACTTAACTCTAAGCTGTGAGCTACAAAGAATTTTGGCAAATAATAATAATAATAATAATAATAATAATAATAATAATAATAATAATAATAATATGCAATGTTTGTCCCCAAGTGATAAAGGTAGCTTTGTTAATTTTTATTCTTGCTATTTTTTACATTTATTTCAAAGAATGCTCTACTGGGTTCACCACTTTTCTTTAAATCAAAACAAAACAATATAACCAATAAGCTTACAGTGTCTTCATTGGGGGTTTTATGAAATTTATATATAATTTTACATATTTTATAAGAAAAAATGTATGTCATGCATACGTCATCCCACCATCTTGGGATGAAAACAAACCATTCACTCCGGTCCCAAACACAGTAGCACATGCGTGTGTAAGGATTTAATACTTCGTTTATTTATTAAACAAGTGCAAAATGGTAGTTAACTGTGCTTCTGATTAGGCTAGTTTAGTTGGGGACGAGTTTTCACTATTATCGCTCAGTGCAATGAAGAAATGATTTGTGTTTGGACATGACAAAACTTTTTTACCTATTTCATGGGATAGGGATGTATCTGAAATAGTGGAATCATCGGTCTTGAATCGATTCCACAACTTATTTAATGTTGGTTGTTTAGATCTACTTCGCTTCAGCACCATGCTTGTCGGTACAATTCACATCAGTTTGGACTATATTTTACCTGTGTTTGTACGACCCATCACGATCTAAATCTACACGGGAGCACAGGCACATGGCGGCACGGATATAAAAAGTATCGCGCTTTTGAATGAGGTAGCATAGTGCTCAGTGAATGAGGTATCATAGTGCATCATGAGATATCAGAAATGAACAGATTGAGAAATTATCAAAACAAGTGATCCTGTTGTCAAGTACATAGCTTAACAAAACCGTGAAAATGTTTTTATTAATGATTATTATATTATTAAATATTATTATTTACTATTATAAAATATAACCGGCGCTAGGCTAATAGTAGCCGGCGCTTCCGCCGGCCGCCGGCACTTAATGAAAAGTGTGGGTACTACGGAAGCATTGATGGCCCAAAATTTCCATGGTGGGTTTATTAACTTCACTTCTTATTTTACCTCTGGGCACAAAATGCATGACGTCGGCATAGTCAGCCAATCACAGTCCCCGTTACATGCTACTGGGAGCTCGTTAAAAAGTCGGATTCAGAATAAAACGAAATGAGATTTATTTAATGCGTTGTTTTACGGAAAAAAGAAGGATTTTTTTTTTTGCCCCTGGAAATGAAAAAGACGGAATTCCGTCTATAGACGGAAAAATCACATGCCTGTAATATGCTCGCGAAGTGCGGAAACCCATCCAGATAAAAAATACTCATATGCTCTAAGCCCTTTGAAACTTTTCAGTTTTTCGTGAGTGTCCTCAGATGCGCGACTAATCAAATAATTATAGATCTCTGGGTATGTTAAACCAGGTATCCTCTCCGTTGCTTCATCCATGCAGTTAACAAACAAACCATCGGGCAAAACGTACGGGTCATTTGTCAGCCCTGATAACCGCACTGGGATTGTATTACAACTGTCGACATTCATATTTATAAAATATAATATAATTTATAGTGGTAGTGGTGGTCTAGTGGTATAGGGCACAGGATCACTGATCCAAAGGTTGGGGGTTCGAGTCCCACTCTCCACAAGGTTGTCACTGTCCTCCCCAGTGCAGCGAACTGGGTTATCAAAGGCGGGCCATGTCTCTCACTGTCTATGGTGTGAGGCATGTAAAAGAACCATTGCTGACTTTCGACAAGAGTAGGCTGCAAAGCCGTCGGAGTGTTTCTGCCCTGCCATGGCCTGGTGAGCTGTCCAGGGTGTACTCTGCCCTCGCCCGAAGTTGGCTGGGATGGGTGCCAGCCTCCCCGTGACCCTAATTAGGATTAAGCGGTTACAGAAAATTAACTGAATATAATTTATATAATTTATAATCTACCACGCTAAAAACAGGCACCTCTAAAGTAAGTACATGTTTGTTTTCATTCCAAGATGGCGGCAGCTACTCGGCAGTCACGTGAGTGCAAAACCTGCAAAGACTTTCCAGGGTAGGCTGAGGAGTGTGATTCCACGTTAATTGGAACACACCATCTGGTCTCCCTTTTCAGAAAGGAGACTACCACCCCGGTTTGCCAATCCAGAGGTACTTTCCCTGATGACCACGCAGTGTTGTAGAGATGTGTCAACCAAGAAAGTCATACAACATCCAGTGCCCTGAGAGGTAGATGAGACCTACCCTGGGAGCTTGACCACTGAGAAGCTTTTTGACTACCTTGGTGACCTCCATCCCCAGTGATGGGTGACCCCACCCAAACATCCAGGGTTTTCTTCCTCCACGTAGGACATGTTGGTGGGATTGAGGAGGTCCTCGAAGTATTCCTTCCACCTCCCTACAAGAGTTGCGCGATTTTGTCTGCCTCACTCTCTGGTCCCTTTCTATCTGGTTCCAGTGAAAACATGCATTCAAGATGCCTGGGGATAGGTTGGGAGGCCCTGGATTATCATACAGTTTTCTGCCTTAACTGTGGCCCTGTTCAATGTCTCTAAAAGCCTTTCCAGCTGATCATAGTGTTATGAGGAATTTAGAATATGAATATTGCCCTATGAAACCAGCAAAGCACAACAAACCATGACATACAATATACCGTATACAATTTAATTATATGAACAAAATAAGACAGAACAATGACATATAGTTTAAACCTAAACAAAATACAAATACAACAAGGGTCACAAAATAAAGATAGCCACCAAGCAGCTGCAGTATAATTTAGAAACAGCACGTGCGCTGGCGTTAAAAGGCTTGGAATCCCGCGTATCGAAAGAAACGAATGATGAAAATCCTCGCGTTGGCTGTGGATGAAAGTGGATGATCGACTTGGGTGATGAAGTCTTGAACGACAAAACTTGGATGAAGCGCGTTGGACGATCTGCCTTAGATGATTTTCCTAAGATGATCCGTGCAAACCGGTCAGCAACGGGTCCTTATATAAATTCCATAAAATTCGAGAAAGTTCCATTCTGGAATATTCTAAATCACCTGACCCGTCACCAGGGCGCATGTGCAACTAGGTCCATCTCGAAGTTTCCCGAATATGCTAGAAAGTTCCAGACCCAATTAGACTACACGGGCAAAAAACAGTGACCCAAAAACAGCTGAGTAATACTATGTGCCACCATTTACAGCACACCAACTGAATATAATTACACTCAACGTTTATACATTCATTATATTTATATTTACATTTATACATTTATTTACATGCCTATAACCATAGTCACAGTATTGCTGTCTATACAAGTACACAGAAGCTCAATTCATTTTCTGTAACCGCTCAATCCTAATTAGGGCCGTGGGGAGGCTGGCACCCTTCCCAGCTGACTCTGGGCGAGGGCAGAGTACACCCTGTACAGCTCACCAGGCCATCGCAGGGCAGAAACACACTGATGGTCTTGTCAAAAGTCAGCAATGGTTCTTTCACATGCCTCACACCATAGGCAGTGGGAGACATGGCCGGCCTTTGATAACCCAGTTAGCTGCATGGGGGGGAAGACAGTGACAACCTGTGGCGAGTGGGGCTTGAACCCCCAACCATAGGATCAGTGATCCAGCACCTTTTACCACTAGGCCACCACTGCCCACTCGTACACCGAAGTAACTAACATTATGAAAAGATTGCATTGAAAGGACTGTGCATTTCTGTCTATAAATACAACATGAGTGGGCTGAAAGATTTAATATTTTGGACAATATTGCTTACAATATTTGGACAGAAAGTTTCAACCTAATTATGGAAATCACTCTCTGTGAACCCTTTCCATTAGATAAATGGCTGTTTCAAGGCGACATCTATGAGTAAAAACTACTGTAAACACTACGTCTCACACTCATGATGCAAAGTGAAATTAGAGCTGATTAGATGTTGCATGTTTGTTGACTCTCAGCTCCAAAACGTTCTCCGCCTATCAGCCACTAACTTCATCTGCTCCTGATAGGTGAGGGCAAGGGAGGAAGTATGTGGAAAGAGACAGGAAACAGGAAGAGGCAGGAATAAATGAGAGCTGAAATAGCGAGAGTGGAAAATTCCCTCCTGCTGTGGTAAAGCCTTCTAGTAGAAATACCTCAAAATGTGTCCTTGAAAGACTCAGCACTTGTCTGACTACATGTGTACGAGGAAAGATGATGGAGGAGGTATGATACAGCTTCCTGTAAAATCAGTGTAGAATAAATAAAAAAGGATGTAGAGTACTGACTTTCATTACTATTTCATCACAAGACATTAAATATTGTTCCCTTCTGAGTTTTGTGAGAACGATGAGGGTTTGTTTTATCTCTTTCTGTGGGAAAATTCGATCAGGTAATGTAGCAGCTGTTGAATGAAAAACATTGAAAAAATTTTTATTATGTGAAAAAAATTGTACAAAGTTATACATAAAAGCACACATCAATGACTAATAACAACTTAACTTATAACAACTCAAAAACCATTATAATAATAATCATAATTATTTTTAAATTCGTTTACTGTTGATGAACTGACAACATATTGTGGTAAGCTGTTACACATGGTGATTGTACGGTTACTAAAAAAGTATTTCCTAACATCCAATCTTGACCTTTTAACTTGCATCATGTGGGAATGGCCCCTAAGGCCACTATATTCCCTCACCTCAAAGAAAGCACTAATATCAATATTCACAAAACCATTCAAAAATTTGAAAACTTCAATGAGATCTCCTCTGATGCGTCTATTCTCTCAGGTAGTTAGTCCAAGTTCCCTCAACCTGTCTTCATAATCCAAATTCTCGAGTCCAGGGACCATCTTAGTAGCCCTCCTCTGGACTTTTTTCAAAATGTCCCTGTCCTTCTGCAAGAACGGGGACCATACCTGAACATAGTACTCTAAGTGTGGTCTGACATAGTTTTTATTCAATACTAAAAAATACTCTTTGGTAATATAATTGAAGGACCATTAAATGAGCGCTAAAACTCTATTAGCTTTTGCAGCTGCATTGCTAATGTGCTTTGAAAATGACAATTTGTTTGTAAATAATATACCTAGATCTTTTTCCTCTGACACACTTTCAAATTTTTCTCCATTCATATTGTAATCATGACAGGGGTTTTTCACCCCAAAGTGCATAACCTTACATTTTTTGCTATGAGGTTAGCCATATTTAACTGTTCAAACTATAGTTTAAGAAGAGACCCATATGCCCACACTATTTATACCTGAAAGTATATATTTTTTTATTCATTCATAAATGGGTTGCCCAGTTTATCTGCAGTTTATCCCAAATTTGAAAAAAATTAATTACAATATATTTTTCATACTTTTTAATGAATGAATGCTGAAATTGATTTTGCTGCCATCTTGTGGATAAAAAAAGAAACCTTGAAAAGATCCCCAAGTGCACACTATTTTATCCAGTCTCTTATTTGAGCAATCCATGTCATTTAACACACCTAACACTCCTAACTCCATCAGTTATTCAGTATAATGTCTGCCAAGACATGTGATGCTTGCACATGAGCTTTTTTCGTGTATGTTTCCGCTCCTCCACGTGGCTGACTGGATCACCATGTCCCCCTTCTTAAAGCAGCTCTGTTGGGAAAAGCAGCAGGAAGAACACACGAGACAAGGTCACAGCGCACCCTCCACCTCTCCAAGCAGGAAGTGCCGAGGGGCCCGGCCCATCAGAGACAGGAAGTATAAAGTGCAAACCAGCAGTGGTGTCCCACCCCTTCCAACCAGGAAGTACACAAAGTTCCCCCCTCCCTGATGCATACCAAAAAACTGAGTTTGGAGAAATGAGCACAGGGGATTTTCTGACTAACAAAAAATAAACACACTTTATGCTGTACATGTTTGTTTGGCAGCTTTTACGTGCTTTTGATGACCCCTAGCAATGTGCACTAGCTTCTAATTGTTCACTGATTTCATGGGACTGGCCAGAAAGTATCTGGTGTCATAGGATTGTTGCCATGTTATTACATGCGGCATGAATACCTCATATTTATTGAGAAGATTTCATGCTAGATAGAAAAGTGACTATGATGGAGAAAAAGACTTAAAATATACTCATACTTTTGGTTTAAAAAAAAAACAAGAACAACTGGAAGAGCACCTATAGCATGCAAAGTACATCTTCACGTCACTTATCTCTTAACACCCGAGGATGTCGTTGGGGCGCCTTCATGGCGAGACTTGGGCTGATTTGGCCTGGCGGGGCCCATCCCTCTCCAGGTCATAGAAACACACTGACGGCTTTGCAGCCGACTCTTTATGAAAGTCGGCAATGATTCTTTTACATGCCTCTCCCCATAGACAGCGAGAGACATGGCCTGCCTTTGATAACCCAGTTAGCTGCACTGGGGGAAGTACATCTTCAACACAACATAGATGATGTAGCACAAAAGCCCAATAAAGTACTGGGTCTAATTACCCGTCCTCTCATATGTTCTATAGCACGTTGGCTCGACCAAATGATTGAACTCTGTCGTTTGAAGAATTTAGGAGAGGCGCTGGAGGTTAAAGGTAATTGTCTAATTAGAAAGTCAATACGTACATAGTTTACAGTTAGTGTTCTATAGTAACAGCATGTGTATCAGCACTCGTTTCAACGTTATAAGTACTCTATATCCAAAACTTTGCAACCTTGCCCAGACCTTCACCTTCAATCTTCACATTCCAAAATCAACTGATTTCTGGGACTCACATAGGGTATGTCCCCACCAAGCTCAGAGAAAATCCATGCATTGGTATGGTCAGCATTTTGTTCAAAGCAAAGTTCAAACTAACAAAAAGCTTTAACAAACACAGTTGATAGCTAAGAGAAAGAAAAGGCCTGTGCAGCCCAAAAGGGAAAAGAAACAGTCGTCGGAAATGAGAAAACATAGAAATTGACTCAGTGAGCATGCAACTTTGCCATGTTTGGCTTGTGTGGGCGTTGTCACCTTTATAAACCCTAACCACACCCACTTTTTTTTTTTTTTTTATCAGTGCCAGTTATCTCGAGAAAACAATAGGAATGTAATTATTCTACCTTTCGTGAGGTAAGATTAATTCTTTCAATCTATTGAATAATTTCATGATATTATTTTTAATAATGCAGTGGCTTTAAGTGATAATCTTATTGAATCTTAACATTATAATCCATTTTGAAATCTCTTAAATTCCCTGTGCAAACCTGATCGTATTCCAGCAACCAGACATGCTACATGAATGGCATGTTCTCTTCATTCTTTCTGTGTATTCCAGTTTTCTCCAACAGCCGAAACATTTGCACATTAGGTTAATATGCTGCTCCAAATTGCCCCTCGCTGTGAGTGTAAGTGTGAATGACTGTATATGTGTTGGCCCTGAGATGGACTGCCCAGCTGTTCAGGGAGTCCAGAGACAGCTGCGATAGGCTATATCCTCCCTGAGACCCTGGTAGGATTAAGCAGTTCAGCAGATGAATGAGGGAATGGAAGTAAAAATGAATTAGTGATTGTGCAATAGATGCGAACGCGATCACTGTGCTGCAGACACACTATTCTGAACTGCATTCACTGTTGTAACATAGCACTAAGCAAGACCATAATCATAGGAAGGGGTGCCGATGTTACTTATTTGGCAGGTCTATCTGTCTATATAAAACATATCTTTTTAGGTGTAAGTGTCTACCCACCAATAAACAAACAAATAAAATCAAGTTAAAGATTTAAACTCCTTTATTTCTCTATCTGGTGAATCCCTCATGAGACGCTTAGCTGGAGACCTCACATCTAATCGAACTTCACAGCTAATAGAGTGACCAGTCTAGGATTTATTAATTTTTCACATATTTTGGAGAAATTCTTCAAATACACACTTGACGCCATATTTCCTGTCAGTAGGAAGCTGGCTCAGAGAGACTACACAAAGTCCAGTGATGTGGAGCTGTGCCCAAAAAGAGAGAAGTGCTTTCACAAATGATCAGATATTAACTGGTCTACTGTGAAAACGCTGCAGGCGTTCACGTGTTGAAGTAAACACATCCATCAAGCAGTAAATAATCTAATATCTGTCAAATGCCCAACAGGAGATGAGGCCCGTTCTAATACAAGCGTCAGTACGGAGAAAGTTTATTCTAATACGTTTGGCAGGTGTTTGGATGTTATATTTCATCCTCAGTATGATTTGTAAAACTCATTACACCTTCACAGGACAGCGCGTGCACACACACACACACACACACACACACACACACACAAAGTGAGAGAGAATGTGAGCAAGAGAGAGAGAGAGAGAGTGAGCGAGAGAGAGAGACTGTACACAGCATAATAATATTGTCAGCTGATAAATCATAAAAACTTTAATCAAAGCACAAAGGCAGCAGGGAAATAATCATAAGCTCCCTCATATCTCTCTCTCTCTCTCCCTCTCCCTCTCTCTCTCTCTCTCTCTCTCTCTCTCTCCCTGGATGTCTCATTATCTGTGGTTTTCTCGCTATCTCATACTTTTCTCTTTGTGTATCTCTCATATTTTATTTCCATCACCTTTCCTATCACTCTGTGCATCTCTCTCTCTCTCTCTCTCTCTCTCTCTCAACCTTTGTTGATTTCTCTTTTATTCTGCTCTAATTCCATGCATGTGCCACTGTCTCTGTCCTTCTCTCAGTGTGTGTGTGTGTGTGTGTGTGTGTGTGTGTGTGTGTGTGTGTGTCTGTGTCTTTGTCTCTATTTCCCTCTGACTCTATTTTATTCTCTGCATAAGTATCTGTGCACTTCTTTGTATGTGTCTGTCTCTTATTCTGTGGCTTTGTGTCTCACTTTTTCCATGTCTCTTTCTTTTCCACTGTCATTCTCTCTCTGTCTCACTCTTATTCTGTCTCTCTCTCTCTCTTTCTCTTTGTCTCACTTATTCTGTCTCTGTCTACTGATTATCCCTGAGACTCTCTGAGTCTCACTATATATGTCTTGATGTGTCTCTCCCTCATGTGTGTCTTTCTCTGTCTCTTTTATTATGTCTTCTCACTTTATTACTTGGTATCTCTCTCAGACGCTTAATTTGTGTCTCTTACTCTTTTCCTATATTATTTTGTGTCGCCCAGTGTCTCTTTCTTTTTCTTCTCCTTCTTCTTCTCCTCCTCCCCCTCCTCTCTGTCTGTGACTCAAGTGTAATAATGGTTGAATATCACCAAAGTGTCATTTCCATAAATACCTTGTAGATGTAGCACATTTGTACAAATAAATGTCATGTAGAAGGCTGTTTAAATTGACTGTTTAAATTGACTCTCCAGACACATGTTTAAAAAAATAAACTATAGTCACTCACTGAACTTTATTGACAATTACATTCTATTCTGGGTTACAATACAGGCGCCTTTAACTTGCTCATAAAGGTCATATGTCCCAGTGTCTGTGAATATAAATACAATCCTGCACACGCATATACAGGTGTGTGTGAGTCAGTGAGAGATAGAGAGAGAGAGAGAGAGAGAGAGAGAGAGAGAGAGAGAGAGAGATCCTGCTTTTCCACAGTATGATAAAGTGCTGGCCTAAAAAGGTCCATCTCCCTTCCTCCCTGATCCCTGTGGGCCGCCTACAGCACAGCACACACTTTCAGTTTGATGAATGATAACACACTTGAAAAGCAAAAAATGTGACATGGCAAGTGGCGTATGAAATGACCCTCAGAGGCTGAGGAGTTATAGGATGTCAGATATCAGAAAGCTGAAAAGAAAGTCGTCTTAAAAGATGAAACTGATACTGAACAAGAACACTGATATACTTCTCTTTTCTTCTGCTCCCTTTCTCTCTCTGCACACACAGATATATATATATATATATATATATATATATATATATATATATATATATATAATTTTCCTCTATATATTATTTGAACCACATTTACAACAGTGTTGCTCTGTAAGGTTTTTAAAAACACTATTCATTCTACAAATTCATCATATCTGTTCTTTGGTTATGCAGAATAAGTAAAAAAAAAAAACAGCTTTAATACCCAACTGAGCATTTGTTTCAATCTAAATGTGGATTTTAAAATTAATGTTTCGCAACTTTAAAATAAAATTACAAATTCGTCTATAATTACAGCACGGAATTATTTTATGAACTAAAAGAAAAACTTTACCAAATGTGTTCTAATAATATTTTATTAGAATCAGAGCTTTTTAGATTCTAAACAAACAAACAAAAAACATAAAAACAAAAAACATTATGTGATGGGATATAGTATTTAAAAAAAACAACAAACAGGCAAATAAATTGATTGATTGACTTTAATTAAGTTGATTTATGTTCTATTAAATCAACTTAATTAAAGTCAATCAATCAATTTATAATCATACCACTAAGATAAATGGGAACTTACATCTTAGAAATTATAATGAAATCAAATTTTATGATTTATAATGGATGATCACCACAACTGTATTTAATTATTATTATTATTATTATTATTATTATTATTATTAATAATAATAATAATAATAATAATAATAATAATAATATGGGGCAGTGGTGGCCTAATGGTATAGGGCGCTGGATCACTGATCTCAAGGTTGGGGATTTGAGTCCAACTCTCCACAAGGTTGTCACTGTACCCCCAGTGCAGCTAACTGGGTTATCAAAGGCCAGCCATGTCGCTCACTGTCTATGGTGAGAGGCATATAAAAGAACCATTGCTGACTTTTGTAAAGAGTATGCTGCATAGCTGTCAGCATGTTTCCACTCTGCGATGGCCTGGTGAGCTGTCCAAGGTGTACTCTGCCCTCGCCCGGAGTCGACTGGGGCAGTAGTGGCCTGATGGTAAAGGTGCTGGATCACATCCCAAGGTTGAGGGCTCGAGCCCCACTGTCAACAGGTTGTTACTGTCCCCCCAGTGCAGCTAATTGTGTCATCAAAGGCCGGCCATGTCTCTCACTGTATATGGCGTGAGGTTCATGTAAAAGAACTATTGCTGACTTTTGACAAGACCATCAACTTGTTTGTGTCCTGCGATGGCCTGGTGAACTGTCCAGGGTGTACTCTGCCCTCGCCCGGAGTCAGCTGGGATGGGTGCCAGCCTCCCCGTGACCCTAATTAGGATTAAGCGGTTACAGAAAATGAATAATAATAATAATAATAAATAACCTTGTCATTGTTGTTATTCTTGTTGTTGTTGTTGTTGTTTATCCTTGGATCTCACTTTGAGGGCTGTTGGAGATTTTAATCGTTTATAAAGCTTTTGTCGCCATCTGCTGGTGGAACACGAGGTATAATAAAGCGAGGTTCTGGAGTAATGCTGTTTAAGTTCATAGAATTGTATTCTATTCTATTACATTGAAATGGCAGGGTAATTTGAATAACACCACTTCTGAGATATCACACCATAAATAGCCAGTTTGCACTGAATACAAGTCCTGGCTTCGAGTCCAGGGCTCGGCTCGGCCGTTTCTGTGTGAAGTTTGCATGTTCTTCCCATACTTGCTGGGTTTCCGCCGGGTACTGTTTTCCTCCCATAGTTCTGTGGAGATGCACATTAGGTTAATCGGCTGTTCTGCACTGGCCCAGGTGTAAGTGTGAATAGTTGTGTGCATGTTGGCCCTGCAATGGTCTGGTGATCTGTTTAGGGTGTGCCCCATCTTCATACAGAGTCGACTGAAATAAGCTCGATCCTCCCCGTGGCCATAATAAGGGTTATGCAATTCTACAAATTAGTGATATGAGTGTGAATAATTTCCTGATTTCATATACCATTACCTACAAATTTGTTTTTATTTATTTATTTATCTATAAATAATTTAATTCTGTAATTCTCTTTTATGAACACCAGATGGCGGACTTTCACAGTTCGCGTGTGCTTCGTCAGCTGATGCTTTACAGACAGCCAATGAGAAGGGTGGATTTGTGTTCCTATGGACACAAGCAATCCCGGTAGGAAGTGTTCGCGAGCGGTTTTCTTGGACAGCCTTAACTTTTTTTTTTTTATTTCAATATTCTGTATAAATATTACTGAAATAAAAATTAAGCTATTTCAATTATCAAACAGCATTAATTTTATTGATAGCCTTGTTTATATTTGCATTCATACCGTTCGCAAACAACGAGCGAGCGAATACGACAAGCTAGCTTTAATTCTGTGAGGAAAAAACAAATGAAAGTTTCTCAATTTAAAATAAAGAAATAAAAAATGTCGTCTCGGTCACTCGACGAGCTTCAACTCGGCAAGAGACACGAGGAAATGTAAGTCTCGAGTACGGTCTATTTCCATAAATATTTTTGTGTTGCTACAAACAGACTTAATATGACAAGCTCGGACAAAATGTATATACAGTAGTTTTAAATATAATAAAATTAAAAATGCTTTAGAGTTGTAGAGTCGCGAAAATTGTCACCACATTAATTCTCGATCTGAAATCATGGATTCATGAGTTAAATGGCGCGTGTCTGTGTGCAGCTGATGTCACGTGAGACCAGAGAGTTTGTTACAAAACACACCTGTACACCCAGCCGAAGGAGTGACCGCAATAGAGGTGCGATTGTAAAGCGACTGCTGTGAATGGCTGTCACTTTTCATACTCAAAATATTCTCAAATTTGTATCGGGCATTTGTGGCATTGTATTTTACTTCGTGAGCTTAACACAAAAAAATTCCAGCGTGACTAAAACGTGCGTGAATGTCGCAAAATAAGTCTGACGCAAACTGTTCTCAAGCAGTCTGCACATGTCGCAAAGTTGGTGGTTTCCATGTAGAAAGTTGTGAGACTTGCAGGCATCTGCCATATTTCATGCATTTTATTCATAATGTACAAATAAAATAAATTGAATGGTTTGAAAGCAAACTAAACGTGACTGATTTATAAAAAGAATTTCCCTTAAAAAAAAACAACAAATATCAGTGAGCCAACCACCAATTGATCTTCTTAAAAATTACATTGGCAAAATATTTGCTTTTGCATGTGGAGTCACAAAAGGGCAGTGGTGGTCTAGTGGTTCGGGTGCAGGATCGCTAGTCCTAAGGTTGGGGGTTCAAGTTTCCACAAGGTTGCCACTGTCCCCTCAGTGCAGCTATCTGGGATATCAAAGGCCGGCCATGTCTCCCACTGTCTATGGTGAGAGGCATGTAAAAGAACCATTGCTGACCTTCGTAAAAGAGTAGCTGCAAAGCCGTCAGCGTGTTTCTGTCCCTTGTTAAAAGGGTTGTGTCAGGAAGGGCAGCCGATGTAAAACCTATGCCAAATCAAATGTGCGAATCGGATGATTCGCTGTGGTGACCCCTGAGAAAGGGAAAAAGCCAAAAGGATAGAAGTGGAGTCACAAAATATCTTGATGTAAAATTGAAAATTCGGGGATTGCATCAGTTGTTTTTCTCTCACACTTCTGTTGTGATCACCCCTTGAAGATCTGTCCAAGAGGGTGCAATTAATTATGGGCCTTACACATGACTTACACTGTCAAGTACCCAGTATTGTGAAATAATTGTTTTGGGTATTGCTATGGACAGTAGATAGTAAACATTTGTAAATTTACAAATTAGTTCAATGTTAATTATGAGTTAGTTCATCTCATGTTATTTCATCATCATCTTCTTCCGCTTAGTCCAGGGTCGGGTCGCGGGGGCAGCAACCTTAGCAAAGAGGTCCAGACATCCCTCTCCCGAGCTACTTCCTCCAACTCTCCCGGGGGGACACCGAGGCGGTCCCAGACAAGCCGAGAGACATAGTCCCTCCAGCTTGTTCTAGGTCGACACCGGGGTCTCTTCCCGGTTGGACATGCCTGAAACACCACACCAGGGAGGCGTCCGGGGGGCATTCTGACCAGATGCCCGAGCCACCTCAACTGGCCCCTCTCAATGCGGAGGAGCAGTGGATCTACTCGAGCTCTCCCGGATGGCGGAGCTTCTCACCCTATCTCTAAGGGAGAACCCGCCACCCGGCGAAGAAAGCTCATTTCAGCCGCTTGTATCCGTGATCTTGTTCTTTCGGTCATTACCCAAAGCTCGTGACCATAGGTGAGGGTTGGAACGTAGATCGACTGGTAAATTGAGAGCTTCGCCTTGCGGCTCAGCTCCTTTTTCACCACAACGGACCGGTACAGGCACCGCTTAACAGCAGAGGCTGCAGCGATCCGTCTGTCGATCTCTCGCTCCATCCTTCCCTCACTCGTAAACAAGACCCCAAGATACTTAAACTCCTCCACTTGGGGCAGGACCTCATTCCCAACCCAGCCCAGGGGAGGGGCTCGAAGGCGAGCGCCTGGTGGTCGGGCTTATGCCCATGGAGCTTGGCCGGGCCCAGCCCGAAAAGGAGACATGGGTCCGCCCTCCCATGGACCCACCACCCGTGGGAGGAGTTTTAGGGGTCGGGTGCAGTGTGAGTTGGGTGGCAGCCAAAGGCATGTTATTTCCCATTGTGTTTAAAATTGCACTTCAAAAGTTTATGCCTCAGTTTTCTCCGAAAAAAAATTCTCTCCCAATAATAATTAGTTATAGTTGACTTTATATACCTAAATAAAAAGGATTGGATGTTGATAGGAAAAAGTAAGCTTCAATTCTGACAGACATTTGCCAAGACTTGTTGGCCAGAGTCGAGATGATATGATTCATGTCCTGATTGTGTCTCCGTGTTCCTGTCCTGAAGTTTGGAGAAAAGGGCTGTTTTACTGCAACAGATGGAGATTTTCTTTGAGCAGCAGAAGGCCAAGAAAAAGCATCAAGCAACTGTGGCTCAAGCTGCAAGGGGAAGGAATGCAGCAATACTGAAGGTATTTTAAAAGAAAATGAAGCTTCTGTGTGTAATACGTGTGTGTGTGTGTGTGTGTGTGTGTACATATATATACATATATATATATATATATATATATATATATATATATATATATATATATATATATATTTATATATTGTTGGACATTTACCAAGAGAACACAGCAAAATATTTTCCTGTTTTTAAAGCACAGCGGAACAATCAAATTTGTTGTTATTGATGAATATTATAGACATTCCCCAGTGGCAGGGGGTCTTGAAATACCGTGTAAACCCACTTTTATAGGCAGTGAACGCCTCATTTTACTGTTATAGAGACTGATCAAATAAGATTATTAAGTTTGATCTACCATTTTGCTCACAGTACACATGGGTGGTTATTAGACATAAGATCAAAAAACATGAGGGGGGGCTTATTTGGAGCAGGGCGCTTATTACGTCGAATACGGTATGTATGTATGTATGTATGTGTCACCTGACAAATCCCACCAGCCAGTACTCACATTGAGTCCTGTGAGTCCAGCTGACCACATCTTTTCAAACTGCTGCTGTTGTTGCTTTATAGGTGATGTACCATATTATTTAGGGAAATATTTAAAATAAAACACATTCCGAATTTTCAGAGAGCATCGCCAATTTTTTTTCACTGGTGATTTCACTTTTTTTCCTGATGATGCCGCAGCAATCTGAGCAATAGAAGGAATACTTTTGTGCCATTCACTGATGTTCAACACCAATTAGGCTGTAATATTTAAGAATGCAGTGTCCAAAGTGTTTTGTAATAGATTGAAGTTTAAAGTAATTAGTAAGTGTTTTTTTTTCCTTTTGTAAATGGGATTTAAAAAAACCTATTTGTCCGAAGTTGTTAGATAAGGTTTAATGCTGTCAAGACAAATGTAAATATTAATTTCTATATTTACATTTTGTTGTAGGATTTCCAGAAAGCAGAAGAAAAAATTCGGACACGACTGCTTCTGCATCCTGATGTTCTCAATCTTCAGGTACTTGAGCTTTCTGGGAGAAAAAATATGAACTTATAGCTCACAAAATAAGCCAGCTCTAATTGCAGCATGTTATACAGGGACAGCAATGCTCACATTTAGTGTGCTTATATTTTCCTGTAGTGAGGAAAAAACTGTGCACTTTATATTCAGTTTAATGGAAACGGGAAGTTAGGAATCAGTGAATAAAACAAATTCACACGGTTATAGAATTCAAGGTGAGAAAGAAATTAAGAAATGGTGTAACAAATAGGAGGTCCAGTCCATTGGGAATATCTCAGAGCTCTTGATTTTGTAGAATTGTCATGGTTGACACTTCTCTGCAATATCTTGTGGCCATCAGGGGCCGTACCTCTAGATTGGCAAACCGGGGTGGTAGTCCCTCTTTTTAAAAAGGGATATCGGAGGGTGTGTTCCAATTATCATGGAATCACATTCCTCAGCCTACCTGTAAAACTGTGTGCGAAGGGGGTGATGGGTGGGGCACTGAAAAGGAGGTTCCGACAGTTGAACCTAAGGGATGGCCGTTGCCCCCTTGACCTGACCCTGGATTAAGTGGAGGAAGATGAAGTAACAAATATAAGACACAACTGAAGGGGGTGGAGCAAAATTATGGTTAAGTCACACGTTCATGCGACTAAGTAACAGCAAAAATGAGGCGTTTTCCATCAACCAGTTAAAATACTTAACTCATGATTATGTTAAGTTTCTGCTACAATGGCATTATGTCCGCCTAATCTTTTTTTCTAATTTGCTCAACATCACATGCAAGTGACTTCACATTTGTTTTGTTCCTAACCTTTCAGTTATGTCCACTTTTCTGAATGTTTCAATATTTTGTAGTGTATTAAACCCATAAATTAACATTGCCTTTTTCATAAGTTGCTACTGTTCCCTGCAGACTTATTGAAATCTCTGTGACATTCTTCAGTGAAAATACCACTATAATAAAGCACCACAACACCCTTCTCGCCTTCTAAACTGTTCCGAACAGCCACCTCTCAGGCCAGTTTCTTTAAATGATCGCTGATAACGTTAAAAAATAACTTCACTCCACGCTTCTGTTCTCTTCTGTTCTGCCTGGGGATCAATATAATCATGCTTGCTGCCTGTGTGGCTGAAAACAGACCAGCTCCCTAGTTTTGCTCACTTTGATATAAGTTGAGCAGGCCTGTTGGTTGCAAGAAAAATGGCACAGTTTCAAAAGAGAATTGAGGATGGGGTGATGTAATGTTAATGGATCCCCTCTTGAATCAAGGAGGGCCAAGTCTGAATGGTGATCTGGCTGTAAAAAGCTATAAATTGTGAACAAGTGCTAGTTTGATTTTTCTTATGTAAACATTGCTACAAAACTGTAGTAAAAGAGTGATAAAAAGAAATATTTGTTCATGCTGTATTACAAATTACATATCCATTAAATATTATTCCCTTTGTGTGAGTTCATTGTTAGGATCATGTAAAACGTGATGTGGGGGATTTTAATGAAATTTCTATCACAGATGGAGTTTCGAAGAAATATGATCCAGAGTAAACTCTGGACATAGGAATTTTTAAAGGATTTTGGTGGGAGGAAAAGTGTGGTGTTCAAGGATTTTTTTAACATTGGGAGATGTTTTTTTTTTTGTTTGTTTGTTTAACTTTCCGCTCTGTCTGTAATGTGGAAAATGGTCATCACGTCTGCCTTCTAGCAGGATGGTCCTGGGTCTGAGGCCTGGCTCGGGAATTTCTCTGTGGAGCTCGCATGTCCTCTCTGTGCTTGCATAGGTTTTCTCACACAATCCAATGACATACACGTAAGGGAAAACTGGCTGTTCCAAATTACTTCTGGGTGTGGCTGTAAGTGTGACTTTTTTGTTTGTTTGTTTGTTTGGGGTTTTTTTTGTGCATGCATGTGTGTTTGTGTGCATGAGCACCTTGCGTTGGTCTGGTGAGCTGTTCAGGGTGTACCCACACCTTGAAATAAAGTCCAGCCTCCCTGTGACCTGAATAGGATTCAACAAGCAACAGAGATTTTCATGAAATTTCTACTCAATGTGAGGCTTTGAATAAGGAAGGCTACTTTAGATTTTGAAGATCCAAATTACATTCTAAATACAGGTACAGGAATTTTTAAGAGTTTTTTAACATTGTGAAGTCTTTTGATTTTTGGATTTTTTTTTTTGCTCATATTTGGAGAATTGCTGGGCATGACAGACTTGTGGCTTTCTAAGTGCTCTTTTCCCATATGCATATTAAATACCATATCAAATATATTGAGCTTATTTTTTATGTGCCTTTAGTGACAGAATTCGTCAAAATATTCTTTTGCTGCCCAAACTAATGTCCATGGCCTGTCACTGTAAATCACCAATATAGTGCACGTTTATAATCAGTATACAAAAATGTAGTCACTCCAAATGATCAGAAAAATGCTGGACCATGCAAATGCCTTTAAATGATTGTTTGTTTGTTTGTTTGTTTGTTTGTTTGTTTGTTTGTTTTGCCTTATGCTAAATGTTTTAGACTCAGTATTGGGCCTCTGTGGAGCAGAAGCTTCCAGAATGGGAAAGCTACTTGCTGGGAAAGAGTACCGCCCCGCTGACTGAAGTGATCACTCAGAGGAGAGTCCAGGAACAGAAAGGTACTGAGAATGGCTCTTCACCTGCGTGGTATCTAAAGGGAAGACCTCCTCGACCCAAGCCCAATTCTACTCAGTGATGGTAATCAGGAGAGGGTAGGGTTAAACCAACGGTCTCTTTGTTACATGGTAGTTTCCTCTGAGGACATGAAATGATATCATACCAGACACACACTTTTGTTACCCAGTTTTTTTTTTTATTTATTTCCCTTTTAAGTGAAGTTGTGGTTGTAGTTTATCTGTGAAAGCCTTGATTTGCTTTTAATGTTCAGCTTTGCTTCACGCAGTCCTGTAATCCATACAATGAATTTTAATAATGTGCTCAACCTCTTCACATGAGCATTGTGTTCATCATTTCCTTCCATCATGAAGTAAAACATTTACATACGTATCTTGTATCAACTGTGGTAAACATCAAGATTTACGGAGACTTATTTGTTCTTGAAAAAAATTAATAGATGATGAGAGAAGTTTTTTGGATTTCTCACAAATAGTTTTTTGGTTAATTAATAAGTGGGAAATGGTTTGTTTACCAATAAGTCAGACAAGAAACTCTATAAATTTACATTAAATTCTATAAATAAAATTCTTGGATAATATATTTTTAATATTGTAAAATTGGACTTTAGGATTCATATGTTTTTGACTCGAAGAAATAATTTTGCATGAATGTGTTGATTTTATTGATATGTTTAGGATGTTTACTGTCCTGGCTGGAACCAAGTGTAATTGTCTGCTCTCAAAACAAAAACAAAGCAGTTAGGCTTTATTTTTTGCCTTAATGTTGATATATATGTTGGTGGAGATGATCAAATGCCCAATAAATGTGAGATATATATATTGGTGTAAAATCGTGTATTACATGAATGTTTCCATCAGGTGGCAGTCCAGGCCACCTATAAGATACCTTTAACTGTTTGACATGGGTGTACAGTATTCATCTCTTATGTATATTTGCTGAAAGAAAGAAAAAATCTTATACTTTACATTCGTACATTATCATTAGTCAGTAGGTCATATTTCGTATATTTATTAAAGTTGTTGAACTTATCAGAAATATTTTTTGTGATATGTTTTTATGCATGTACTTTTGGGATCAAAAAGATGTAGAATCCTGAATGCTATTTCAAATACAGAAAATATACACGTGTGTACGTTAAAAAAAAAGTGTGTGTGTATACTAATACACACACACATACACACACATTTATATTATAAATATATAAAATTGTTTTAACTGAGAGAGAGCCTGGGAACCCAAGCTCAAGTTGTTTAAGTGATGGAACTCCGATACTGTTATTAAATATTTTGACATGTATTTAACCTGTTGGAATTTGATACTTTGATTACTACACTTGAACAGGTTAAAACCAAACTTGGACAAGTTGGACTATACATTTTAATTTCTGTTCAAATTTCAGGAAATTAAATGCAGCTTAAGGTTTCCAGTAAATAAAATAGTAAGAAATTTACATTTCCTGACCCACTTAATCTTAGAGTCACGGGTGCCCATCTCAGCTGACTCTAGGCAAGGACGGGGTACACCTTTGAACAACTTGTCAGGCCATTGCATGGCATGAACCCCCTGGCAATCCAATGGCTTACTGTTTACGAAAGTCAGCAATGGTTCTTTTACATGCTTTTCGGCACACAGAGGGGTATGACCAGCCTTTGATATTCCAGTTACCTGCACTGGGCTCAGAAAAATTACTCTCAATGGATTATTGGATTATGTTTCTAAGGTAAATCTGTGCTCAAATGTGTTTGACATTTAAAGGAGTCCCTAACGGCTACAAGTTAATGAAATATCATGCACAGACATCATTTGTATTCAGTTTATTGCTACTTCATATTTAATTTTATGAAAATTGTTTTGGTATCATGTTCTAATACAGTGAATTCGCCACTCACTACGTTTTGTAGTAACAAGTTTCCTGACATATTTCATGCAAAAGTTCACCACTTCCTTTAACCATATTGTCATCTTCCTCAAACCATCAGAGACCTGCACGTTCGATCATTCCTCAGAGTTTGTGCTTGGCTCAAACAAGCCTTTATACGCAGCTCTGTTTAGGAATGCGAACGTCGTATTTTCTTACCTGAGCTCTTGGGAATGATGAGGTCGTGACTTCTTCATGGTTCAAATCCTCGATGAGGACTTTCTGTTCACACAGTAATTACTCCTCTTTTGTCTCTTTGTAGGCTGATTTGAAGTCAGCCACTTGCCATATGTTCACAATAATTTAATAGAAGTGAGCTGCTCCAATGTATGCCGAGAGATTTGATATGTTTTGGGACTTTGAACCTTGACGTATATGAACTGAAATGTTTATACGAAGCATTGCTGTGGTGTGCAGTAAATAAAAGAATGTTGAGGCAATCTATTATTCTCTTTTTTCATATTTATCTTGCTATATCATTCCCCCCCCCCCGCTGTCCGCTTCTCTCCCTCTCTATCTTTGTCTCCCTGTCTCTGTCCTGACCGATATGGTAGGCTTCAGATCGAGGCCTAATTGCGATGATCAAACCTGCACTGGGTGACGCGGAGTGGCGGCTTGACAAATGCGATCATCCGGATGGCCGGGGTTGAAGTGGTGCTGGTTGGCAGCTGCCCATGTTCCTCAGCTGGGATTCGCTGTTTCCCCGGAGGTCAGGGCACCAGTCGCCCTGATGAGTGGGTAGGGAATAAAAGTCTGGGGTGCCAATGCGGGGGTAGTTATCAAGATGGCGAATTATCTAAAAGGGTTTTGAAGAGCACGATCTGGAGCCTTTCCAAATGACTAGTTATATATTGTGTATACTTATGAAGAAAGCCCTCGAGCTAGATTGGCCATGGACACCACCATAAAGAAAAGGACAGAATGGAGTGAGTGAGGGACAAATGCATACCTGGACGTCTGCCAACTTTCAGTACTCACAGTCTTGTATTGTAGACAATTATGTTGGATTTCTTGTTTGGGTATTGCTGTACATCATGCATTTCTTCACAAAAAAAAATTCAGTCCACTTGAATTAAGTACATTTATTCGACTTTTTTTTTTCTTCTACTCACACCCTTCTTTAAAACATTACGTTTATTCAGACTGCAAGCACTTGTGACTGTCCTACACCACCTGTTATTTGGTCAGTCAACAGCACATTGTACTTTTAATCCTGCATTGTACTTCCCCAATATTAGCCCATGTGTTAAACTGGGGATCAGCTTTAGGCTAGATCTGCAGGTCCAAGTTAATTAACCTCCATCCTTTGTGACACAAGGCAGTGGAAGTGAAGGGGGAATCCTGGGTCAGAGGATTAACGTTGGACATCTTTGCAGTAGTGTTCCAGCCAAACAATGAGAATGTTTCCAGCTCGGTTATGAATAGTTTCAATAAAAGACATTTTAATAGACTTCTGTTAACTGAATCCTTACACAGATGTTTTTTTCCTTGGAGGATAAGCAGCCCTAGTTATGTTCCCATTTATTTTAAATCGCCATGCTGTCCGAACTGATAATTGCCTAATAGGGGATTTGGGTGGAGGTGGAGGGGAGACTTGTGAGAGTGCTAGTGAACGAAGAGCAGATTGTTTTGAGGTCAGGCCTTCATCTTTTTTTGACCGTGTGTAACGTGTTGGGTGAGAGGACAGAAGTTCCCCTTCAGCTGCCTCGCCTTGAGGGCTAAAGACTGCTTCTGAACGGAGGTCATGCCAGAGACTGACATTAATGTTATTCCAGCAGGGCAAAGAGCCCACGTTCTGCTCCCATGCTGCTGCCTGGAGACCTCTAAGCCATAAAGCACCTTCTCAGAGCGTGCCCTTGATGATTCGAGGCCTTGTGGGTGTGTTGGATGGCTTCATCTCAAAAGCAGAAGCCGCCTTTGCACCCAGTGAGGGGGGTGGAAGAGCAGAAATAACTGATGTGTGATTCTTTATTGAGACACCTGTTCATGTAATATATTGTAGGATGTCATGTGATTATTATTACATTTTCAGATACTTTATGATGTGCACAATATAGATTTCTACATAAAAAATAGGAGTTCCGAAATATTTCATTCATTCATTTTCTGAAATGCTTAATCCTAATTAGGGTCACGGGAAGGCTGACGTCCATCACAGCCAACTCTGTGGGAGGCCGGGTACACCCTCGACAGCTCACCAAGCCATTCCAGGAAAGAAATATTGGATGATTGTTTTTTTTAAGATGCACAGTCTTTAAGTGTTTGCTTGGTGTCCTGGATGCTTCAACCCATTTACTCATCGTTAATGTTTAATATCGTCTGATGATTTGTGAATGTCCATCATATAAAAACTTCCTGCATGTCGCTGAATAGTTATAGCCATCCATAGATGTACAGTATAGGCTTCCAACTGTGTGTGTGTGTGTGTGTGTGTGTGTGTGAAAAGTCCAGGTTAGTGGGTCAGATAGGAAAGATGTAATATCTGGAAAGTTTACATTAATCCACTAAGCCCATTAACGTTCCCTGTTGCAATGCTGGATGGATCCGGAGTCTTCTCTCCTCCAGCAACCAGCTTATGATATCGATCCAAACAAAACTTTATCCAAACCTGATACTTTGTTTTGATTCCTTGTCTGGTTTTTGATGAGACACTGACTTTTTTCCATTGTTTTTTCTTGCGCTCGCCCAACGTCTGTGCATAAGCAGAAAATACTAATCAAAACAACAACAGTAATTTGGTCTATAAGTAGCCCTTGAGACATGATCATGCAAAAATATACCAAATACCTCATCACCCATAACATTAAAGTGACGGATAATAATCATGTAGGTTTCCCTTGTGTCACAGAAACATCTTCAGCAGTTTTTCAGTAATTTGTGTTAACATAATGAATGCAAGGGCCCAAGGGTTCAATGCAGACCCCTGCTCAGAGCACTACACTGCCTCTCGTCGCTTGCCTTTTTTCCAGAGTGCAACTGGATCCCTCCTCTGCTCCAGTTGTCCACATGAAGTGAAAAACACAATTGATTTGACCAGGTCATCATCTTCCATTGTTTATGGTTCAGTTCTGATGCTCACTTACCAATGTGTCATTGGTGGACAGGGGTCAACATGGGCACTCTGACCTGTCTGCTGTTCTGCAGTCTCATACACCACCACTCAGACATCAGTTAGTCTTTGGCATATATATAACCCTCTTGCTATTGCCTTACTGTTTGTACCTTTGACTACTTTTGATAAGTGGTAACCACTGCATCCCGAGAACACCCCACAAAACCTACCATTTTAGATGTGTTGACCCAGTTGATAACCACCACAATATTAATTTGGCCCATGTCATCGTCACTCAGATCCTTAGACTTGCGCTTCAAGAATTAACTTTACTTGCTGTTTAATAATATTGTACAGACCCAGTGAATGATGATGTCGGTGGTGAGCTTACCAGATTGTTCAGGGTGACAAAACAAAGTCCCGGTTGCTTTCAGATCATGCGTGAATTACTGAATGATATTCTTTGCCATTTTTATATAATGAACAGAATGTAATTAGCTGTTTCTGCAGAGAGTGCACAGTGTGTTAAAGATTTGAGTGTCCATTTTTACTGATTTGCTCAAGCAACTGAAGATTAAACTGCCAAAGGACTCTGAATCATTCAGCCTTGAATGAGCCGTAAATTTCACTTGTGAGCTTGCATGTTTTGGGGATGATTTTCAAAAGCAGCAGCTACCACAACAAAACTCCGAGACATTTACCAATACAGTAGTTTTCCTTGAGATTAAGCCTACTCGTGATTCACACATCCCTTAAGGCAAGTGTGCTCTTTTTATTTGTGTTTTCCACAATAACAGGGTTAATATTTTTAATTGTTAAACTCAATTTAACTTACTTCACTTACCATGTGCAGTGAGCACATATATCTTTTTGGCCTTGAGAGGGTTATTGACATTTGTTAAATAATTCTTGTCCATGACTTAAAACCTTTTAAATGTGTCTGAAATGGCTATAATCGTAGCCATACAGAGATGTTTGGGCTATCGGTGATGTGTGTGAGTAAAGTTCAGGGTAAATGTATCAGAGGCTCATTGTAAATGTCCAGAAAGTTTACATTCCGCTACTGTGCCTAAGCGACTTTATCCAAGTTTGTTCATCTATTCTGAGTATATTGTTTTTCCACAAAGACTCCACTATTGTATTGTTCTCTTTTGCCAACCCTGTGACTCTACACATGTGGAAAATGAATGAAAACCATAGCATTCAATGGGTCTATATTTCAGCCCTTGTAGGTGTCACTGAGGGCAGTAGTGGTCTCGTGGTTAGGGCGCAGGATCGCTGATCCCAAGGTTGGGGGTTCGAGTCCCCACAAGGTTGTCACTGCCCCCCCCCCCCTTCAGTGCAGGGATGGGCTCCGCCAGGCCAAATGAGCCCAAGTCTCACCATGAAGGCGCCCCAACGACATCCTTGGACGTTGAGGGGTAAGTGAAGTGAAGTGAAGGTGTTACTGAACTGCAGTGTAGACATGTTTTAATAAGCAGTGGTGACATGATTGAAGCAATTTCAGGCAAAGTGCAGGGATTCTTAATGCCTGCACCTTAACAATACAAACAGAAAGTTAGAATTTAACTGTAGTTTGAGAAAATGTATTAAACTTTACATAAGACCACACCTTTGTGGTCATCTGTTATCTGACTGGCCGTTTTTATTTCCCTAGAACTTTAATGAAAGTGAGAGAGAGAAGTTTAAATTAATTTGAGATTGACTTTTTTTTTCCCCCACAAGAAAAATTAGACAACTCTTCCTGGTGGTGACAATATCATGATACGTAAAGTAACAACACAAATTCTTCCTGATTGTCAATCATAGTAACCTTGTTTTATGGATTAATAAATCAAATAATAGTTAGAATTCTTTTGTTAGAACAGATTTAGGTGTAAAAAAAACAAAAACAAACAAAAAAAAAAACCAACCCCACATCGACCTGCTGTAAGATGGTGTAAGATTTTCAAAGATTGAAAAAATAATAATTTTATACCCGGCATTTTTTTATGGTTACAGTTCTGCTCTATTTCTTGTAGTGTTTGTTTTATTTTAACCTCAGTCTTATCACCGCATTATGTGTCTTGTATCTTTCTAAATATTATACATAAAAAAAAAAAAAAAATCCATGTTGTATTTCAGCCCTACCGTGTTGTTCCTCCGCCTGATGACGCTTATTAACAACCTCCCCATCACTATCCCAGTCCCAACGCTGACTCGTGAGCGCTTTGTTGCCAAGCAGCGGCGTCGCTCTTCACGAGCAACTAGAGACCAGAGAATAGCGCTCCAGTTAAAAAAAAAAAAAAAAAAAAAAAAAAAAGTCTGAGGAGGACGCTTTAATGCGGTTTAATTAGAATTTCATTTGGTCTAAACTCGCGGGCAGCGGGAGAGGAGAAAGAAAAAGGGGACGCAGTTAACATTTGGTGGACTTAATTGGAGCCTTTTCTTCTTCGGCTCTCAGCAGAAATGCGCCGACACTACCCCCGTTAATCTCCCATTTACAATCGATTGAGTTGGCCAAACAAAACAAAACAAAACAAAAAAAAGTCTTGGGTCTCCTTTTCTTTCTGCGTCGCCCAAGCTTTTGTGGTTGTTCCAATGCCTCGGTCTCGGGCTGATCTCGGCCTCTCCGTTGTTGATGGTTGATTAATGCGCTCTTGTTCCCCTGCAGAAAGTCCCCACTCGCCGCCTTTACGCGACCTCCGCCGTAATGAGCTCCGCTGGCAATTAACATGTTTCCCGGCGCAAAGCTGGTTGCTCAGATGTTTGAGAGGTAGTGCACAGAAAACGGGCAACGAGGCCGCCTCCAGGTTGTTTACTCCTCTCTCTCTCTCTCTCTGTCTCTCTCTCTCTTCCTCGGAGATGATGGACAGCTATGTGCAAATTGCTGCTGCTGTTTTTTTTCCCGTCTCGCACAAACATGGCTTTTTGGTGGCACCCTTTCCACCAACTGCTTTATGTTAATTTGAAGTTAGCTAAAAGTGTGTGTGTGTGTGTGTGTGTGTGTGTGTGTGTGTGTGTAAGATAGAGAAGCTGAGTTGGATGTGTATGGATTAAATGGTGAATTAAGTTGAACTCGTCGTATATATAATAATAAGTTGGCGGTAAAGTTCCCTTGGAAGCTTTAATTTTTATTTTATTGTTTTAAACAGACAGAACCAAGAATTCGTGTCTCTGGCCAGGTGTTTACTGGAACGTTGATCGCCTGGCATATACCTTTTAAAGTATTTAGTATTGGTAAAATATTCTATAAAATTAATTGCAATACATTTTTGTTACAGAAATGATGTTGTGTTACGCACTCAGCCGAACTGTCATTATAAAGCTTTATTTTTAGTTTTTTATTTATTTTTTTTATATAATATTTTTTATATAATATTATATTATTATTATTAATAATAATAATAGTGAGAAAAAGAATAAGAATATTAATAATAATAATAATAAGAAGAAAAAGAATAAGAATATTATTATTAATAATAAATGTTAGTGACAGGTTAGTGACAGGTTAGTGACAGGTAATGTGGTAGTAGCATTTTAATCGTTTTTTTTTTTAAACCAATTGCTTGCCGTAGATGTCATCACTGTCTTTTTATTTATATGGGAAGGTGGTTTTTTCAAAAGCTCATTAAAAGTACCTATTTATTTGCACTTTCTTTAAGTACCCAGCTTATTCAATTTATATTTCATATTTTATGTGGAAATTGTTACCAATGAATTTTCTTCTGTGTGATTTATGCTCCTGATTTCTTGAGTTACTTTAGTTGTCGTCACCGGTGTCGCAGTGACCGTAATGACATCTTACACTTATTTTCCAAGATGGCGTCAACGTCATCTCAAAGTACACGTCATCAGTCAATTAAATTCATCAATAAATTGTCAAATTATTGTTTCACAGGAAGAAAGTAGAAAAAAACGTCTACAAGTTACCTAAATAAACAAACAAACAAACAAACAATGAATGGATATCTTTGGGATAGTGTCCTGGGGTCCTGTAGAGTGACATTTCATTTCTATGAACTTTGACCCTGGAAGCTTTTCTATTAATTTTCTGACGATAACTTGTCGTTATGGTATTGTTTCAAAATAAAAGTGTTAAAGTATTTTCCATATCGCATGGGTATTCTCCTGGCCGAGCCATTCAGCCGATAGTATTAAATTTTTCTCTCCGGATCCCCTGACGTTGCCCGGTAATTGGGACGCGGAGATTGGTGATCACGCGCTTCTCTCTCTCTCCCTCCCTCCCTCTCTCCCTCCCTCTCTCTCTCTGTAATGGCGGTTTACGCGAGCTCGTTTAGAATAATATTGTTCCAGGAGTCGCGCGTGGAATACATTCCGCCCTATTAAAGTGATTAAATGTGGACTTTTATTATCGACTAGAATGACTTTATGAGAAGCGCCTGGATGCGCAGAAGCTTCCCTCCCGAGCCTCTTCACCCGATTAAGATAATGAGACTTTGAAGAGTCCATGTTTTATCTGATAATTTGAACCATTAAACGCAAGTCGAGTACGCTTCCTGAGTGTGTTCGCTTCACTGGCTCCAACGACGCATTATGAAGGTGTATGCGGTGCATTATGGGTTGTGATTATTATTATTATTATTATCATTATGCATTATGAAGGTGTATGATTAGAACGCTGTGCATTATGATGTTGCACTGTATGCATGGGAGGTTTCGTAGACACATCACAAGAGTTAAATACATTAGAATATCAGAAAGTCAGGATCACAAAACGTGGAATAAAACGTGTTTAAATATTGAAGCTTTTTACTTTTATACTCCTCATCATCATTATCATCTCACTCGTGGTGATGCGAATTTAGCTTTAAAGTAAAGATTTCGAATATAGCTTATTATTATTTGACCCACCGCCTTTGTAATAAATAAAATAAATAAGGAACCTATTTTAGAGTTTGTGGTCTAAAATTTAATTGAAAGGGGGGTTGATTCATATTAATATTCGACGAATGTTTGCAAGTACACATTTAGCATCTATACTGCATGTTTAAGTAATTATAAATATAATTATTTAAAATACTATACGTTGACATTATACCCAGATTAAGTTAAACCATATGCATTAATTTATGCAACAAGACGTCGTGTGTGTTGTACGAATAAAATGCTTTGAAGTTTTTCTTTTAAATAATATTTTATTCTGTTTTATGTACAATTTTTTTGAAGTTGTTTGAAGTCCATCCTTTAATCCAGCCGTGTCCGGTTACGGGGTTTCCTCCCGTTTTGTCTTGTTTGTAGATCCGGTCCGTTTAAAACGACTCTCAGTTTTGTGCTCTGGACGATTCCTCAGCCGGTTGTAAGCACGCCGCGTTATTCTCGTGCAGTTTCCGCACGTGTTTTTTCAAATCAAAGTTCCGACAAAAGCCTTTTCCGCACGTCCCGCACGTGAACGGCTTCTTGTCATTGTGCGTGTGCATGTGGAAAGTCAAGTTGTAGATCTGATGGAAGGCTTTGCTGCAGATGGTGCACTTGAACTGTTTCTCTCCGCTGTGCGTCAGCTTGTGATTTTTGTAATTGCCTAAAGGGAAACCATACAGTGATTATTTTATTATTATTATGGGATTTTAGCTTTTTTTTTTGTTTTTTAACCCAAACTCAAAGTTCGACGGAAATTATTCCTCCAATTATTGCTTTGCATGCTGAATCAAACTTGTTGACAATCAAACTCCCAAACAGCCTGAAACTGTCAGCTTGGAAAAGACACAAAGGTCCTGCGCCATGACCCGTTAAAATGTGCGAATTCTTTCCCCCCCCCCTTTTTTTATTATTTTGGGGGAAACTTTGTGACAGATCATATTTACATCCAACATTGTCTTGCTTGGTTCTGACACAGAGACGATGTGGACACAAGTTTTCTTGGCTGGATTTGGATCGAACACACCACTAATCTTTGTGCGTAATTGGAGAGTCTCACTTACCTTTTTGATGGAAGCCTTTTCCGCAGAACTCGCACACGAACGGTTTGTATCCCGCGTGGATTCGAACGTGCGTGTTTAACGTGGAGCTTCTGTTGAACGCTTTCCCGCACTGGTTACATTTATGAGGTTTTTCCTGTGAACAGGTGTTTTATAAATTCGTTTGTTGGAGCTGCATGGGATGGACGTTAAAATATGACAATTTACTGACAGTAGTGAAAATGCGCGCACATCACAACAATAATAATTAAAAAAAAAAAAAGTGCATGACTTGTGATGATGTGACATTTGAAGGCACTCACTTGCGTGTGTATGATTTTATGTCGACACAGCGTGCTGGCCTGGCGGAAACCTTTCCCACACACTTTGCAAACGAATGGCCTCGCGCCTGTGTGCACCGGCATGTGGCGCGTGAGGTTGTAGTGCGCGTTAAACACCTACGAGAAAACATACAGCATGCAATCATTTGATCAGAGAGAGAAAGAGAAAAAGAGGGAAAATAAAAACCCAGAATGGTGTTGGAGGAAATCTAAGACGTTATGATAATGAAAACTATTTGTGGACTTTTTTTTGTGAAATTGTGTTGATGATTCTTATTTCAGAATCCAACACTGCAAAAAACAAACAAACAAACAAACAAAAAAACAATTAAAACGATTTTCCTAGACATTTCCGATGAGTAAATATTTTCTTGCTTGGGTTTGCATTGAATGTTGGGTGAAGTAATTTCAGCCGGTTACCTTTCCGCAAACTTCGCACGTGAAGTTTTTGGGTTTTCCGTCCACAGGACAGGGATTGACCTTGCTGTGCGCTTTGGAGCTGTTCTTCTCAGAACCCAGTCCGTGATTCTCCTTCATGAGATGATCCAGCTGTCCAGGCAGACGCTCTTTATGTGGATACTGTGGCGTGGGCACCTTTTCAGCCAATTTTGCTCCCTCCAGAAGTAGCAGCTTTTGGTGCGCCGTCATTGCGTGCGCCTGCGAATTGGCAACAACCGAAGAAAACAAATGTCCACTGAGTATCTCGGATTGGTGATACGCAGCATCCAGGTAATTGAAATAGTACAAAGATGCGTTGCCTGGCATGGTCATTGCGTGGTGGATCACTTGAGGTTTGATCACTCTGCTCCCTGGCAGCAAGTCCGTTTTCGTGCACGCGCCGCAGCTGGATTTGCACGACGCTGCCGAGGCGCAGAGCGCACCCCGAAAATTTGCCCTCCAGAGTTCGGAGTAGTTCACCAA
>CM045732.1:22805474-22907974 GCA_024760905.1 Plotosus lineatus | reverse complement strand
TCAGATGGATTCTCCCATATGTCATGTATCACTACGGTGGCGTAGTGGTTATGGTGCTGCGCTCATGATTGGGAGGTTGTGAGTTCGAATCCCACTGAGACCCTCACTGTGCTAAGACCCCTGGGTAAGGTCTCAACCACAAGTGTGCCTCTGTTCACCCAGCAGTATAAATGGGTACCAGTAAAAATATACTGGGAAGGTAACCTGCGATGGACTAGCGTCCCATCCAGGGGGCGTTGAACTCCTGGTCACTTCATGCTATGGAAACTGAGATAAGCACCGGCCTGATGAAGCTCGGGTGTAAAAACCCAACAGACTTACCTTACCTTGCTTACATATGCATCCCCCAAAGTTTTAATGATTCACAGATAAGTGCATCATGGTGTACATTACAGGACCACGTGAGAGGTTCCTCCTCTAATGTATGTTTTTACATAACAAACACACTGTCGAACCTGTTCTGTAGACACTGTGTGTGTGTGTGTATATATATATATATATATATATATATATATATATATATATATATATATATATATATTCGTAAGTAGAACCACAGTTTACATGTAAAACGCGTGATTCATTCCAAGGCCTCCAATACTACCCTTTAAAAATTATAAAAGCATACCTTTTAAAGTACTTACTTTGTGATGACCATGTCTTCTTAGCAGAGTTATATTCTTACAAATGTTTATGCAAGGTTAAAAGCCTGAGCCAAAAAATAAAGTGGCAATGAGCACACTCGAAAAACTCATGAACAAGCTGCTGCTCAAGGGAGATGTGTCATCCCTCCCTAGCCAATGAGAGGCTAGCAGGGTGGGATGTTGGGAGATAGTCAATGGGAGAGCAGCTTGTGCATTGTTTGAATGTTTGAATGGCGCGTTTGAATTTTTGAATGGCGCGTTTGGCACGTTTCGTAAGGAGAACTTGCAGAGACAAAAAATTTTGGAAAATGTTTTTTGTAACCTGTATTTTTCATTTGTTGGGACTATCGCAAGGTGAGGTACCACTGTATATGTGTGTGTGTTTTGTGTGTGTGTGTGTGTGTGTGTGTGTGTGTGTGTGTGTGTGTGTGTGTGTGTGTGTACTGTACATATATAATATAGTATTTCATGGAATTTTCATGAGAAGTTGATGGGCCCCTTTATGGCCAACTTACCTTGCCAGTCAGTTTTTACACACCACCTGGTTGTTTGCAATAATTATTAATTGTGAATCGAATTCAGTATCATTTCTGATGGGTTTCTTTCCTGTGATCAGAGGGGAAAGAATTCATTTTGCACACAATGTGATGACAAACTGGTGCACAGCAAAAATAGATCGCTGAGTCCTTTTGTCAGCCAATACGTTTTTGTCCTGAAGCCTGGCTGCTTTTCTCAACCCTGTCAATGTATCTCAGCTCCACTCCCACTCCCACCCCACCCCCACCCCTTCCTGCTACACACTGGCTGTCGGTTCAGTTCTCTTCAACGCACACACACACACACACTCTCTCAGTGCGGATCTATACTTGGCACTGAGTCACTTAATTCTTAGCTCATGTTTTTCCCTCGTTTGTGTGTGAAGTGTAGAGTGTCTTGCGACCCTCAGCACACATTCTGTCAGCTGCCTGCTCTCTTTGCTCTTTTCTGCTTTTAAACTGTCTTTTAGCCCACCTTTCTCCCCTCCTCTTCATTTTTTTCTCCCTTTCTCTCTCCCCTACGGTCTTTCAATTAGCGAGCATTCCTGCCACTTCTCCTCCAGCTCCCTTTATTTCTTTATCTCACTCTATTTTTCTGACCCTGGCCCGAGTGCAGGAGGTTCTCCATAATGTTAGTCCTGAATGGCGGAAGGCTTTTCCAAAGGGGTGGGGTGGGGTGGGGGCGCTCCAGCACACCTTTTGATGCTGGAAGCGAAAGAGCCTCTACAGGGTTTTCTTTTCTCCCAGGACAATAGTGAGGACTGCAGACAGGAGGGAGATGTTGAGGCAGCCTGTACACCCCCATGTCCACAACCAGTCATCTGTCCACTGAATTAGATCTGAACCACAAAATGGGCAAAGGGATGTCCCCTGTGGTCCCGCAGGGCCCTTGTTTGGTCCTGCAGGGTGCTTTTGGACAGGAGGTGGAAGGAACATGTCCAGTCTGTGCATTAACAATTCCTGGAGGCGAGAGAAACAGGTGCATTTAAAATGAGAGCACGATTGCATTTGCATAACGCTTTTAGGTGAATGCACCCAAGGGTTTGATTATCCACTTTGAGAAGACATGAAGCATATTTGTTTGTCATTACGCCTCAAGTTATCAGACAGTCTGGAAAAATTCTTGTTCAGTTGTTGAGATGAGATGATTAAATACACACTGAGCTGCTGTTGTTTTCCAACCATTTCTCGTTTTATATACAGCTTCCCATTTAGCAATCTCAACTTCATCTCCTCCAAAACATCAGGCTTGTATCGAATTACATTTTTTCTTTCAATCTGCCATTTTACTATCTGCAGATCTAATTTTTTGAGTAACGTAATTTGAAGCAATGTTTTGTTGTTTGCTTTTATTTAAAGGCAAATTTGCACTGAGCTCTATGAAAGAACAAACTTTAAAGGAATACTTTATCTTGCAGAAAACCTTACTTTGTGTTTCTGTTCAAATATTCTGAGGTGTTGGCGTTCTCCTTTTAAAACTAGCCAGCAACAAAAACAACCAAAAAAAACAAACAAACAAACAAAAAAACCCCACCTAACTATTCTTGTAGCTAGCGAGCCACTACCATCAGATTGTCTGTGATATTTTTAAATAAACATCAAGCACAGTTCCTGAGAATGATTTGCTGCTGATTCAGGATTCGTTCTCAAGTGCAAAAATTAACTCGTAAATGTGATGGAGAAAAGAGGCTCGTTTTTCCTCTGAAGCTCCACCAGTCAGATGAGAATATTGAACAGTGGAATTATTAAACCATCTGCCTGCATGAAGGCTTTATCTAGAAGAATTATGTCCTCCATATGTCTTTACAGATCACACAGGCAATTAGTGTCCCTGCTTCATCTCTTTTATTACTACAGTTACTATCTCTTTACTACAGGGGCATTCTGCAATATTGAATCTCTTGTGTTCTGGAAAAGCCTGTTGGATGTTGCTATGAATTCTGATTAATGGTAAATAGACCCCCCTCAAAAATCCAACTAATAAATAATAATTAAAAAAACAAACAAAAAAAACCCAGAATTTTGCCCAAATAAGTTTTTGTTCACTGTAATACACTTTAAAAAAAACATAAATATTCACTGATTAATTCACTGAACTGCTTATTCCCAATTAGGGTTGAGAGAGCAGAGGACACAGTGGACAAATTGGCAGGCAATGACAGGGGCAGAAACACACTGATGGCAACCCGGTGGCCTACTTTTTTATGAATGATAGTACAGTAATGATTCTTTTACATCTGTCTCTTTGCAGACAGTGAGATACATGACCCACCTTTGAGAACCCAGTTAGTGGCACTGGGGGGACAGCAGTGACAACTTGATGATAGGCTTGAACCCCAATCTTTGGATTGGTAAGCCAGCACCCTACCATCATGCCATCACTGTGCAGCCATAAATATCATGCTGTTTTATTTATTTATTTATTCATTTATTTATTTATTTTAACTTCTGTCAATAATGTTATGGTTTCCTAGGTTGGTTGTGTGTTTTTGTGTGTCCCCTGGTTTGTGTGTATTTTCATAAAATTTCTATCAGACATGAGGCTTTGGACTCAGGAATTTAGGAAATTTTTGAAAGGATTCATTATCATTGTGAGATATGAAGTGTGGTACAGTATTACAACAGGCGTAGCATTAAGTTTGCTGTACTTTTTTGGCTTGGCAGAGGTTTGCGCTCTCCACATGCTCCCGTTTTAAGTTTGTTTTAATGTTGTGCATTCTATCATTCTGTTAAGATCTTATTGCGGTCACGTAGGAGCCAGTTTTGTAAATGTGGTGGGATATACAGTCACAACACCATACAAAAGCAAATTCAGCCGAATCAATTCAGTTTATAACGGAATACTTTCTGTCCGAATTTCTGCAATACTGCAGTGCTGCAGCCTTGAAATGCAATTTTCTTCTGGAAAACCAGACTTGAAAATACTATAACATTTTGAATCTCAGTTAAAAAAAAAAAAAAAAACGCTCACAAAGGAGAATTTCATTTCAGGACATCCTGCAGTTCTCGAAGTAAAAGAAAATCCTAATTTTAAAACTGTAGTTCTCCCAGGTGGCTAAAGATAAAGCACTACCATACAATTTATAACTGTAAATCAGAGCATGTATTTCATGCCGTCCTGCTCAAAATATACAGTGGCGCTCATCCCGATGGATCAAATCTAATACACAACAGCATCTTTCGGCCACCCTGTTCATCCTCTGAAGCGCATTTGATTAAAGAGAAAAGCAGATCATCTGATTATCATTTTTATCTCTCTGTCTGTCCATATCAGGGCTGGAACATGGCGTACAATTGCTTTCAAAAGTAAGCTATTCATTTCAGGGGAAAATAATTATGCACCGATAAGACGATAGGTATTGAATAAAACAGGAAATGCTAAGAGGCTTTGGGCCGCCCTTATTGAAGGGAAGGGATCTGCCTTCCGCCTTGTTCTATACCAGTTGCATGTCTGAACATGGCAACCATGGCAGCTATTCCTCCTCCTCACTTTAACCCAAGCTGTTTAGTAAACATTCATCAAGGTGAGAGCAGCATAGAGCGTCGTGTGTTTCGACATCTATCAGGCCTCGGCAGGTGTCGATCCTGTCTGCCGACACGGAAATGAAGTGTTTAAGTCGAAACACGACATGGGCACACAGACATGATCTTATGCTACTTTTCCAGCGTATTTGTTTTTCTCGATGTCTATATTTCATTTGCCTTGCACATCCGCTCTCAGGTCACACGCTGCGTTTGATGGTCAGGGCTCAGGGCCCCGGGCCCCCCATCCCCCCCCCCCCCTTTCCTCCTGCTTGCATTGCAAGTACAAACCTGGAGACGCCTCATGCTGTGCCGGTCAATTGGAGAATCTTTTATTTGTAGTCTGTTATCATTCCAATTTCCTAACCTGATTGGAGCTTAAAAGCCACAGCAGCATGGATCGTGCCTGACTAAATCTCCTCGTCTATTAATCTGTCGCCAGGCTCTCTGCCGAGTAAAATTGCTGCACTGCGACAGGGATTTATGAGCAAATTAAACGTATGATATCCAAGCCAGCCCTTGTGGCCACCCCCATTTGGAGAGATTGTCTTGATTTTCTTTCGCTTTCCTCTTTTGATTGCACAGAAAATCAGAGTGAGAGCAGTGTTTTGCAATGGCTTATGCTACTAGAACTAGGTCACAGCGGCAAGCCACGGGTAACGTATTCCAACAATGAGCCTCTCTCATTAGTCTTTCTCTGCCCTGTGCCCTGGTGCTCAAGAACAGGCAAAATTGGGTCGGTGAGCCAAGGCTTTAAATAGATGAAATCTCTCTTCTCTGCCTCTCTTTTCCTTTCTTTCTCTATCAGGTACTGCAGTGCTTCAGGGGTGTCAGATAGGGCACTTTTAACTTCATTATGCCACACAGTGCAAAACAGTTGGTGTTCACTTTCTAGCACGTAACTAAAAAAAACTTGTGTATGTTGCACTGGAAAGCATTGCAGCTGTGCTGCACTATATCAGGAACCACTCTTCACAAGAGTCGGTGTGAAATACTTGTCTGTATAAAGCTGCTTGTCTGCTATAAATCTATGACATGTTGTGACAAATCTTTATATTGGATCCGTAATTGTAATGCCATTTATGCCTTGTAACCCTTAAAGGTCCAGCATAGTAGTGAGTGCATTAAATGTAACGAACTAACCTTGGTTCGAATGAAATAAGAAGGATGATGTCATTTTTAGTTCATAATGATATGAGTAACATCAGCAATCAGTAATGAGAACTACCAGGCAGAAGGCCTAGAGGAAGACCAAAGAGGAGATGTATGGATGTGGTGAAGGAAGACATGAAGGTAGTCGTGTAAGAGAAGAAGATGCAGAGGATAGGGTGAGAAAGGAAAAGAAGAAGAATATGATATGATATGGGGCAGTGGTGGTCTAGTGGTATAAGGCACCAGATCGCTGATCCAAAGGTTGGGGGTTCGAGCCCCCCCCAGTGCAGCTAACTGGGTTATCAAAGGCCGGCCATGTCTCTCACTGTCTATGGTGTGAGGCATGTAAAAGAACCATTGCTGACTTTCGACAAGAGTAGGCTGCAAAGCCGTCAGCGTGTTTCCGCCCTGCGATGGCCTGGCGAGCTGTCCAGGGTGTACTCTGCCCTCGCCCTGAGTTGGCTGGAATGGGCACCAGCCTCCCCGTGACCCTAATTAGGATGAAGCGGTTACAGAAAATGAACTGAATGATGATATGATATGAGTAACAGTGTATACCAATCAGCCATAACATTATAACATATATATGTGTCACCTTTGGTGGTTATAATACTTATACCACTGATCATCACGTTACAGTGGCACCTGGCTAGGAGTGGTGTGCATTCGGCAGGATGAGAACCATTTGGTTCCTGGAAGCATGAAAACTGAGCAAGCTTAAGGATCTGAATGACTTTAACAAGGCTCACAGTGTGGTGGTTAAACGACTGGATCTATTCATTTGTTTTTTTTTCTGCTGCTATGCAGTGGTATCAAAGGTGGTCCAGGAAAGGACAACGAGTGAAATGACGAGTGTCATGGGTGCTTAAGGCTTATTGATGCTTGTTAGGAGAAAAGGTTACTGGTCTGATCCCACAGAAGTGCTACTGCAGTACAAGCTACTGCAACTGTTCATGCTGGCTATAATAGAAAGGAGTCAGAACATGATGCATTGGAACTTGCCGTTTATCTGGCTGTGTAAGTGCAGACCAGTCAGGTGGTGATAATGTTGTGGCTCAGCAGTGCACGTCCCAGAATGTGTGAATTATGACGGTTGTAATATTCCAGTGTGTTTACCCTGGGCTTACACTGGAACTATGATGTCCATCATTTGAGGGGATTGTGATGAACGTAGCAGGTCGTGGGATTGAATCATGATGATCGTGACAAAATTTTGCTTTGCTTTATTCAGATTTAATCGTAGTAGAACATGGGAATTGTAATAGAGCGTAGTAGACAGTACTTAACAGACCTGAACAGAGCATAACAGATCTCGATATGCCATCGCAGGGGATCTCGGAAAGACGATTATTCTATGTTTGATCTCTTGGGTGCACGTTGCCTCATCTCCCCATCATACTCTAAGCGTGATCATACATTTTGGAGCGCCATGCTTTCGGTGATCATGGACATTGTGGTCCCAGTGTAAACCCACGTTTAGGTAACAGTGCTGAGTGAATGAATTACAATTTGTTTTTCATATACGTACTGAAGTCGACAATTTGTGAATGTTATTGTGGGGCTTCTTTGTGTCCGTCTGATGGATATCCAAGGATTTTTTTTTTTACATTATGATCATGTCATTCTATTTCTCTCTCTCTCTTTCTTCTCCCTCGCAGCGCAGGTTTTTTGACCTCCTGGATGAATAAATTAACTTATCCCATCCTCTGTGTTTGTAGGGCATCACAAAGTCTAATCCCACTAACCCTTTTTTCTTTATCTTCAGGACGGACGGATTTATTTCTGAAATGCACAGGCTTATTTAACAGGAAAACAGTCCCAATAATTATTTGAATTTAGTGTAGTTTGGTGTATACTCCCTACAGTTCATAACTTTTTGGGCGTCCATGAGGCAAAAAGTAATATGAATCTACTGTTCCAGAAATTTGAATGTTTTAGAATATTTGTTTTTAATTAACATGGATGATGATCTTCTGCACTGAGGGCATTATAGAGCCTTCTGATACAATATCCAATAATGTTCTGAAAAGTATGGGATCATATTATCTATTTGCTAATGAATAAAATATGTAAAAACATGTTTACAAATCACAAAATGACAAACACATAAATATACTGTTCATCTTAGCCAAAGTATATCAATGAATATTGCCTTTCTAAAATATCTACTAAAAAAGATGGCTTTTCCCGAAGTCTTGTGGTATCAGAGCTACTGTGACTATTGATTGGCTATTTATTGTGTAAATGGAATATAAACACTACCTTGAAACACCCCAAACCAGTTAAGTACAACATAATAAATGAATCCATCGTACATTCAGAGAAAAAAAAAAGCTATGCACAGTTATGTTCCATTCATATATTTACATTCACATAAGAAGCGTCATACACATTTGCATTAAACAGGGACACAACAGGGATTACATTCCTAGCCATCTGACGCAAAACATCGCTTACAAGTAGTACGCCATATTGCTTCGAAACACTTAGGAACGCATTTTGGACATTATTACTTGTAAAACACCAATTTCACTTCACCACCATCCCACCCCACTCCCATTTGTTACAACAATCTTTTGACACATTAAATATAGATTTTTGTTTTAGTTTTCCTCATCTCAGCTCCATAATGAACAATGGCTCCCATCATCAATCATACAACTGGAAAGTGAAAATGAAGGAAGCATGATGAACGGAGTACATGCATTGCTTCGGCAGATTACACCAAACGGATGCCTAGTTGTCATCTTCATCGCTGTCCTTCATGGAGATACCCTGCATTCCTCCATCTCTTACAGACGCAGTGGCCTCCTCTAACATCAGCCTGTTCTTTACCGTCTCGTACATCTTGCTGTTCAGTGTGGAGTCCAGGACACCTTGCAGACGGAAGTCACGGTATTTTTTCTGGAAAGGTCCAGACAGATTGAATCAGTATAGAAACATCATGTTTCTACAAATAAAGAATAAACAACATGCTTTATTTCTGATACTGACACTGGGTAATGGGTTACTGCTGCTTTCTCACTGTAACTACTGCAGTATGAACCAGATTTTTAAATACACATGAAAAAAAAAACAGAATATTAAATGTATAGTACTCATGACACCTTGAATACTGTTTTCAAACTAAGAGCAACAATTTACTAAAAACTGTGATTTCATGTGTGTGTGTGTGTGTGTGTGTGTGGCAGTAAGGTAAGGTTCTAGATTACGGCCCTGTCTCTCAGTGTCTTATGGTGAGACGCTGTAAAAGAACCATTGCTGACTTTCGTCAAGAGTTGGCTACATAGCCATCAATGCATTTCTGCCCTGCGATGGCCCTTCAAGCTGTCCAAGGTGTATTCTGCCTTCATTTTCAGCTGAGATGGGTGCTAGGCTCCCCGCGACCCTAATTAGGATTAATATATACATCCCGGGCAGCTCAACGATCGATTGCAGGGCCAACACACACACACACACACACACACGCACACACACACACACACACGCACGCACACACACACACACACACACGCACACACACTCACTCACACACACACACACTCACACACAAACATTCACAGTCACACCTGAGGCAATATGAAACAGCCGGTTAGCCTACTGGCATGTTGTTGGACTGTGAGAGGAAACTGGAGAGCATAGAGGAAACCCATGCAAGCATAAGGAAGAACATGCAAACTTCACACAGAAATATTTGAGACTGGGAATCGAACACAGGCCTTTTTGCTGTGGGGCCGACGTGCTACCTGCATCACCGTGCCGCCCAGCTAATCATTCATTTCCTTTTAAAATTAGTGGAATAAATTTTCCAAATGATTCAAACTGAGTATAATGTACTGTATTTTGAATACATTTTCCAGCAACAAAACCTACAGAAAGTGCAGAAAATTAATCTTTAATTACATTTACACTGAATCTTAGTAGGCTGTATACACTGGACACTATTACTTACACTGTGAGATTCTCAACTTAAAAAATGTATACCCCGAGCCCAGCATTAGATCTGATTGTCAGGGAATGCCCAGTCTTGCTTGTTTGCCCACCAAATGGCTGTGGTTGCCCTTCATTTTAATGAAGGAGAGGAAATAGAGCCTTTGTGGTGGCTTCACAGGACAGAATATAAACCTGTGGTGCAGTACTACAAGTTACTGCCCCTGATACTTATTACCCAGAGATCATGTTGCAAGATTTAGCAGTCGAAGTAATTTTATAGAGGGTGGAGCGATTTTGGCTCATTAATCCTGAAATCCAAAATTTAGCTCTTATGTAAATCAATATCTATAAGGTATGAGGGGTTTTACGACAAAAACCAGATGTATCCCTTTCACCACATTTCAGAAAAACAGTTTTTTCTTAAATTATAGAACGTACAGTATGGTACTATGCCGTGATGAAATCTAACTATAAGCATATAAATAAAATAAATAAACACAAAAAAGGAGCAAAAGGATAAATCATTTAAAAATGTTTCAAAATGTTTAAATGTTATGACACGAACAACATTAAATTACTGTATAGGCGTGGCATTTATCTTGTTATTCAGTGACATCCCCCCTACAGGGACACTAATTTATCAGTGAATATTATTTATAACACAAGTTTTCTGCTGTAGCCTTTAGCAGAGTACCAGCACTTTATCAGTTATTTTTACCCACTGTTCTAAATTACTCTTTGAATTAAAATGAATAGACAGACAGTGTATTTATGAGCTGGTCTAGTCCTGAGAAGTACAGAACCTAAACCCATTCTGCATTTTTACAATTCCTTTCATTTGTATAATCATCAGGCTAGTTGTTTAAGCTGTTACTTTGAATGTGTGATGAAGTGAATCCGTATTTTCCGGTATGCAGGGTGAGCTGTAAGTTTGCATGTACAGTACTGTATATGTATGTGTTATATTACCTTTACAATCCGAATGAGGATTTTCAGCTGGTAAAGGTGAAGCTGTAGGTCCATGCGGTCTGTTAGCCATGTTCCCAGTAGGTTCATTGTGCTAGTGTACCATTGCTGAAACACAAATGCACTTATTTCCAGCAAAACACACAGATATAGGTGCAGAGTGCCACAAGTCTGAAAAAGCCAATCAGTTTATGTTAAAAGTTAGGAATGGACTTCTTTAAATATTGTCATATTCTCCGATTAACTGGCTCAGTTGATTAAATCAGACAATACGTAATAAGGAATAGTTTGAGTTAAAGAAATGCAGCATTAATTAATTGAACCGCGGCCACAAGCATATATTTTTATTGAGATTTTTTTGAGGAAATTTATTTGTTCATCCATTTGCTGAACCACTTTATCCAATGAGGTATGCATGCCTATCTCGAACAATTATGGTGGGGACTGGGTACACCTTGAACAGCTTGCCAATTCTTTGCATTTCCAACACACACACACACACACACACACACACACACACACACAAAAAAAAAAACCTTTCATATCCACAGTCAGTTGCCATCTTATTGGGTAGAATTTAAACTTTCCACCAACAATCTCCAGCCCTCTCGATCCTGTGCTCTCTCTGATGTCGCGTCCCGGTGCAAAACCACTGGAACCTGACTCAAAACAACTCTGCTTTAATCGAATCTTAAATGATCTTAGACCAAAGTTCCAATCAACTTTTGAACTCAACAAAACCATAACCACATCTGGAAGCACCCTGGAGTAGTCCAAAGCTTCAGCTGACTCTTCATCCACCATGGACCAAAGCTGAACTTCATTTGCAACAACCCTGCACCAAATCTTCAGTTTATTCTTCAACTATACTGGAACAAATGTGAGTGAATTTTAACCATCCCAGTCCAAAGCTTCTCTCCACTCTTAAACACCCCAAACAATATTCTAATCTTTTAAATCCCTGAAACGTAAGTAAACTCGAACAACCGTGTAGTGAAACTTTAGTGAACTTAAAACACCTGGAACCAAATCTTCAGTCAAGAGTTAAACATTTCAACATGAACAGTATAGAGGTTACACCTTATTTCTTTAATTGAATGCTGGGGAAAATATCTAATTCACTCTTAAACCATTCTAGACCAAATCTTAGGTCAACTTTTAAACTACACTTGACCTTGGATTTTTAGTGGACTTTGGACGATAGCTTTAGTAAACTCATGAAACCTCCGAACCTGTGGTGTAGTAGGTAACCTAAACCCTTATAGGCCAAATGGTTCAAGCTAAGTTGAATAAAAGCTCAGCCCATTTCTGAATCAGCCCCAGACCGATGATTATCAAACTTACTATGGACCAAAGCATTAAGTGATAAACAATCCCTAGCTAAAGCTGCAGCTGAATATTGAAGATGTCTGGACCAAAGCTTGAGGCAGAGTCAAACTTTTCCTTTTAGCTGATTACTAATTGACACCATGTAATCCCACAATCTGTCTCTGCTGCTTGTGGTCATAAACTGAGAGAAATGATCAAGTCTACCATCAGCCCCTGTTAGCAAACACTCATCATTCTCCACTGCTCTTATTTCACCAGAGGAAAGGCCGCCACATTGTCCTTACTTTACCCAACTATCTCACTAGCTTCTTGCAAGATCTCTGAAACTTACTGGACTTGAGGCGACTATTAAGCAGCCAGCACGCTTGGCTTTTGGGCTGCAGATGTTGGGCTGGAGGTGAGGATCTGGGCTGGAATCCAATTGATTGGTTGTGACTAAGCTGAGCTGTTGATAGAAGTGCTAGGAGTAAGGGTAAAAAGAGCAAACTGAGCTCTGTGTGTGTGTGTGTGTGTGTGTGTGTGTGTGTGTGTGTGTGTGTGTGTGTGTGTGTGTGTGTGTGTGTGTGTGTGTGTGTGTGTGTGTGTGTGTGCGCGTTGGATTTTTGTATATAAAGCTTGAGGAGTAATTTAGTATATGGGGCAGTGGTGGCCCGGTGGTACGGTGCTGGATTACTGATCCCAAGGTCGGTGGTTCAAGCCCCACTATCAACAGGTTGGCACTGCTATGCCCCCAGTGCAGCTAACTGGGTTATCAAAGGCCTGCCATGTCTTTCACTGTTTTTGTTGAGAGGCGTGTAAAAGAACCATTGCTGTTATTTGTTCAAAGTAGCTGCATAGCCATGAGTGTATTTTTGCCCTGCAATCTATGCTCTGCCCTCACACAGAGTTGGCTGAGGTGGGAACTAGCCTCCTCATGACCCTAATTAGGATTAACTGGTTTAGAAAATGAATGAATTTAGTAAGCACAGGGGAGGGTACACAAAGGTGATCATGTTCTCTATCTTTGACATTTTTCATTTCTGATGTAAATTACATTTTTAAATCTAATGTAATAAACTGCTTACTGATTTCTATAGGCACAGAGTTGTTAGTAACCACTATTTCATATTGTTGCCTCATACAGTACTATTTATCCGGTCAACGTGACCAGATATCTAAGCAATAATAAAGTCAGCGCTGTCCTTTCCACACTGGCCATAGCGCAGCAAACACACAGCTTTGTGCAACGTTCTTGTGACGTTGCATGAAGGTCATTGTAACAATGTTGATCCATAATGTTTGAGTGCATGTACAGTATATGACTTTTATCCACAACATCCATCCAGGCCCCCACTACATCTAGTGTGGGATACGGCCTGTGCACATCCATACTGGGGTTTCCTTTTCAGTGAATTACAAGGGGACTGAGAAGAAAACCACAGCACACATGCGCACAGTTCTCGCAAACATTTAAATTACATGTTACATTTTCTGTTATATTTTATCAACAGTGTTTGGAAGTCTGCAAACAGTGTTATCACAACCTTTGTGGCATGGTGGTGCAGTGATGAGCATGTTTGCCTCACAACAAGATGGCCTATGTTTGATACCTGAGCTCGGCCATTTTGTCTGTGGAGGTTGCATGTTCTCCGCGTTTTGGCATGGGTTTCCTTCCACAGTCACAAAGCAGACACAGTTGGCTAATTGAGCATTCCGAATCACCCCTAGCTGTGAGTGAGTGTTGTGTGTGTGTGTGTTGGCCCTATGATACCCTGGTGAGCTGTTCAGAGTGTACTCCACCATCGCCCAGAGCTATCTAAAAATGAGAATTCAACAAATAAGCTATGGGATACTTGGGTTTCCAGGTTGGCTGTCTGTCTTCCTTTCAGCTTTTTCCCTTTTACTCGGGAGTCACCACAGCGAATCATCTGATTCACATGTTTGATTTGGCAGAGGTTTTTACGTCAGATGCCCTTCCTGTCACAACCCTTTTTCGCAAGGGACAGAAACACGCTGACAACTTTGCAGCTACTCTTTATGAAAGTCAGCAATGTTTTTTTTTTTACATGCTTCACACCATAGACAGTGAGAGACATGGCCTGCCTTTGATAACCCAGTCAGCTGCACTGGGGGGGACAGTGACAACCTTGTGGAGAGTGGGACTCGAACCCCCAACCTTTGGCTCAGCGATCCAGTGCCCTATACCACTAGACCACCACTGGGTTTCCAGGTTGGCTGATTTCCCCAAATAGTCATTTTTAGATGTAAAGTTGGAAATGTACTCAGTCAAGACATGAGTTTTACATTCTCAGCAATATATTTCTGAACCAGCCGGAAAAACGTGTGGTGGGCAGGGAGTGAACTGCACCTTCCCGTTCTCCACCTTCATGGCTGAAGTTCCCTTGAGCAAGGTACTTAATCCCCATCTGCTCCCCGGGTGCCCCCAATGTGTGTGATTTGTGTGGTCACTGTTGGATTATATATATATATATATATATATATATATATATATATATATATATATAAATAAAATTAGTGCAGCTAAGTGGGTTATCAAAGGCAGGCCATGTCTCTCACTGTCTATGATGAGAGGCATGCAAAAGAACCATTGCTGACTTTCATAAGGAGTGGCTGCAAAGCCGTCAGCGTGTTTCTACCCCTTGCTAAAGGGTTGTGTCAGGAAGGGCATCCGACCTAAAAACCTATGCCAAATCAAACATGCGAACCATTCGCTGTGGCGACCCCTGAAAAAGGGAAAAAGCCGAAAGGAAATCTCATCTCATCTTTCATATATATGCAGTATATATATACATATATATAAACTGGATGTGTTCATGGACCGACCGTCTGAGGGCTTAGTTTTTTTTTTTTTTTTTAAAGTCTGGATCAACTGTGTGAGAAATGTCACCTTCCAGACAAGTTCAATCTCATCATGTTCATGTTTTCAGTCAAGAAATAACCCGTTTCTGTGTGGCTCCATAACTTGCTGTGATGGTGATATAGAGGACGAAGTGGCATAAAAAGGTTGAAGATCTGAGGTTCTGTGGTATGTCGGGGTTCTGTGGTGTCTTCGTTGTGTGTGTGGGAGTCAGGGTTCGGTGTTAATCTGGGAGTGCTGTGTGCCTGTGAATGCTTGGGCAGCCGGTCCGTGATAGACCCCCACAGAGAGGCCAGGCCTGGACAACTTCACAATTCACACATGCTCTCCCCCCTCCCTTCATCTCCCTCTGTCACTATCACATACTCTGTCTTCCCCTTTCATATGATTGCTCTCACTCACTTGTGTAGTTTACTCATTCTACCTCATTCTCGGACACCTTTTCCTTGAATACGTTGAAAAACTTTACTTACATAAAAAGGCATTACAAAAGAAACATCACCAACTGAGCATACTTCTTGTATCAACAAAAGCTCAATCACAGGCAACATCATAGATATACATCATGTGCACAAGTCTGCACTTTTAAATCAGAAATACTTTAATACTTTAATATAAAAGTAAAGTAATGGACACAAAGCCAATGCAGAAAGAGGCCTGGTCTGGCTTGCAAAATGAACAGTGCTGGTTGTGGCACTTTGTGCTGCTATGATGAGAGGAACAGAAGTCTCTCTCGGAGGGCATTATGTACCATGCCACTTTTTGGATATGAAACAGCGGGAAGCTGGCAGCGTCTGCCAGCCGAAACAAGAGTATCGTGCCTCTGAATACATAATGAAACGGATATGGGGGGGAAAAAAAACTGTGATCATCTAATGAGTTCCATCTGATATTAGGATTGTGTGCGTGTTAAGCATTACCAAGACGTGCACACACATGAACATCTGCAGGTCCCCCACACCTCTAGAAGGAAGTGTTGAATGGTTGTGCGACCTCCTGCCCCCTGCATCACCACACATGCACACTGCAGAAAAACACCCAGTTTTCAAACAGGCCTGCATTCACACTCCAATCTTTGACATGTTACAAGAAGCCATGGCGCATAGCGGGGGGGAATAAAATTCAGTGCAAGGTTGCACACCCTTCCACTCCCATCTAATACACACGCATATGCACATCTACTACTTTAACAGTAAGCACACCTGAAATGAGGCAGTGGAAATTGTGTGAGGATTTGAAGCACACCGATCTTTGTGCTTCCTAAAAAAAAAAGAATCCCTCTTTTGTAGTAAAAGCAGGAATTTTGTAGCGTGGAGGAGGAGGAGGAGACTCAGTGGGGGTTACAGTGGGATTACAAGCAACCTGTGACTCTGCCTCTTTCTGCCTTTACTGGTGGTAAACGCGTGTGTTTGAATGAGTTAGTGTGTAGATGAGTGAGTATGAGTTTGGAACGTGTGTCTGAGCAAGGCCTGCTCTCTGTGACCAGTGCCGCTTGAGAAGCTCTCCCGCTGGGACCCAGCTGTGTCTGCAATTAGCGGGAGGGATGGAATGAAGATTGCCACTAGTGTTGATGCTAATGTGAAATGGCAGGTTGCTGGAAAGCTTGAGAAAGACCGAATCAGAACTTATCTTTGTAAGTCGAAAAAAAAAAAAAGTTCATGTATGAAATATGTGCGAGAAAGAACCATGGAGTAAGGATTAAACCTATTTGAATTTCTTTTTCCTCACCACTTCAATCCACTGAGAGGATTCAGGCCCCCTGGTGCAGAGGACTTTTTAAAACTGACTACAAGACATTATGCTCTAAGGACAAAGGGACGGGCTAATCCTACCTGCTTGCTGTTCGCGACCACTGTTGGCCTATTATTGTGTGCTTTTTGGCCCGTGAGAGGAGGTCCATTGACGAGGGAACTCAATTACCATGGTAACTCACACCAACGAGCTTCTCGCTCTCTCTCTCTCTCTGTCTCTCTCTCTCTCTCTCTCAGCACAGTGGGACATCCTGACCTGGAGAAAAACTTTTCACAGGAAACGCACAACCTCAAACGTGTTCCTCTACTGTGCCATTGTGTAAGCACTCAAATACAGCCTCTCTTCTTTCTTGCCTACATTTTCTATCCTTCCTTCTCTCTCTCTCTCTCTCTCTCTCTCTCTCTCTCTCTCTTTCACTGGAAAAAGTAGTCCCCTTGAATGGAGGGATTGAAGAAAAGTTTTAGGCTCAGCAAGCATGTGAGGTTCAAACTGCTTTTGATTGAGTGGCATGTACAAAGTGGAGGCTTGCATGCCTCGTTGGAGCCTTAAATGCAACAAGCCTCCAATGTTTCAGTTCAGTCTAGCGCTATGTCTGTAAAGGGCTGCTTAATCTTTTCAGTACACAGACGGGCTTGGGGGAAAATCGAGGACAAACAGTTTAATGTATAAACTCTTGATATTTTAACAAGCATTTAAAATGGAGTGCTGGGTTTATTTATTTATTTATTTTTAGCCTTTGATCCACAGCTCTGGTTAAATAATAAAAAATAATAAATAAAATAAAAGCTTTTGCACTAATGGACCTCCAATATACTTTGTTCTGATGTACAAGAGCCTGTTCACAAAATGGATAACAGTAGGTAAACAGAGCTCTCTTCACCAAAACATGCTTGGAGAGAGAGAACGAGCTTGTTGGGATGAACTAAACGCTGGGAATTATAGCCCATGTCCGTGTCATTGAGTAAACACACAATAAGTGAAAAAGAGGAGCGAGGGAGAAAGAAAGAAAGAAGAAAATAAGAAAAGAAGGGAGGGGGGCTATGAGTAAGGAGCCATAAGCAAAGTGCTCACAAAGGAACGCTTAGAGGTGGATTGAGACGCAGCCGAATGAGGCGCGCAACACTTCTGTGGCTCAGTCTTGAATGGGGTTGGGAGGGGCAGGGGGGCCAAAATGGAATAAGCCAGCAAGCACTTGAGAATCCCGCGGAGCACCTGAATGGGCCAAGGGAGAGCAGGGGGCGGAGGTGGTGAGCCGAAGGTGAATGGCCTGCCTTTTGGGACCAATTTGTCTCTTTTTTCCCTCGAATTCCCCCTGCCTTCGTGCTGACAGATGTACAAAGGCGGACCCGCGCTGAGACTCTCGTATACATGCACCCACTAGCAGCTGTCAGTCCTGTCAGACGAGTTAATCAAACAAATACCACCATACTTCAGTTTAGTTCATAGAGAAAAAGAGAGAGAGGAAAATGGCTAAATTTTCTGTTAAGAAAAGCAGACTGACCTCAATAATGCAACCACATGCTATAAATGTATATTTTCTTGCCATACAGAATTGGTGCTTATTTGCACTGTAGCATTAACCCACCAGGTTTATACTGGACATGCTGAGAGCTGGAGGAAAAAAGAAAAGGAAAAAAAAAAAAACCCAGTTCCTATAATTATTGGAAACCTAAGCAGCTTACAGCGGCAGCGCCGCCTCCATTCTGAATGAAGTAAAACCTTTTAACATGTTTGGAACAATAACTATGGGAGAACCTGTTGGGTCTCTAGCCTTTTTAGTCTTATATATATATATATATATATATATATATATATATATATATATATATATATATATATATATATATATATGTATACACTCACCAAAGTATTCGGGGTTGGGTCACGGGGGCAGCAGCCTAAGCAATGAGGACCAGACGTCCCTCTACCCAGCCACTTCCTCTTCCGGGGGGGGGGACACTGAGGCGTTCCCAGACCAGTAGAGAGACATAATCCCTCCAGCATGTTCTGGGTCGACCCCGGGCTCTCTTTCTTGTTGAACATCAACAAAACACCACACCACGGAAGTATTCAGGAGACATTCTAAGCAGATTGCGAGCCATCTCAACTGGCTCCTCTCAATGCAGAGGAGCAACAGTTCTACTCCGAACTTCTCCCGGATGGCTGAGCTTCTCACCCTATCTTGAAGGGAGAGCCCCGCCACCTGGCGAAAAAAGCTAATTTCAGCCACTTGTATCCAATCTTGTTCTTTCGGTTACTACCCAAAACTTGTGACCATAGGTGAGGGTTGGAATGTAGATTGACTGGAAAATTGCAAGCTTTGCCTTATGTCTCAGTTCCCTCTTCACCAAGATGGACTGGTAAAAGCTCTACTTTACAGCCGAGACTGCAGCCATCTGACTGTTAATCTCCTGCTCCATCCTTCCCTTACTTGTGAACAAGACCCTGAGATAGTTGAACTCCTCTACTTGAGGCAGGACCCCATTCCAGACCTGGAGGGTACATTCCACCCTTTTCCGGCTGAGATCTATGCCCTCGGACTTGGAGGTGTGGATTCTCATCCCATCCGCTGCGCACTCAGCTGTGAATTACTACAATGAGAGCTGGAGGTCCTGGACTGATGAAGCCAAAAGGACATCATCATCCGCAAAAACCAGAGATGAAATCCCATGGCCACCAAACCAGAACTCTTGAACACCTCAGCTGCGCCTAGAAATTATGAACAGTATCGGTGACAAAAATTGTGGTGGACTCCCACCCTCATCAGAAACAAATTCGACCTGTTGTTACCAATACGGAACAAGCACTGGCTCCCATGATTGAGACCAAATGGCGTAGGAACGGGTTCGGTTCACCGTTCTCCCAGAGCACACTCCACAAGATAGCCTGAGAGACATGGTCAAAAGCCTTCTCTAAATCCACAAAATACATTTGGACAGATGGGGCAAACTCCCTTGCTCCTTCCAGTATCCTGTAGCGTATAGAGTTGGGCAAGTGTGCCGCGGCCAGGCTGAAAACCATCTCCTGAATCCGAGGTTCAGCTGTTGGTTGGACCCTCCTCTACAGCACCCTAGCATAGACTTTCCCAGGTAGGCTGAGGACTGTGATTCCACAATAATAGGAATACACCCTCCAATCCCCCTTTTGAAAAAGGGACTACCACCCCGGTTTGCCAAACCAGAAGTACGGACCCACGCAATGTTGCAGAGTGGTGCTGACTAAGCAGTCCTACAGTATCCAGGTAGGTTTGTTGGGCTTTTTACACCCAAGCCATAGTGGCTCATCAGGCTGGTGCTTATCCCCTGTGTCCGTAGTATGAAGCGACCAGGAGTTCAACTCCTCCTGGATGGAATGCGAGTCCATTGCAGGTTACCTTCCCAGTATATTTTTACTGGTACCCATTTATACTGCTGGGTGAACAGAGGCACACTTGTGGTTAAGACCTTGCCCAGGGGTCTTAGCACAGTGGGGGTCTAACTGGGATTTGAACTTACAACCTCCCGATCATGAGCCCAGTACACTCTAACCACTACGCCACTGGCCCCACACAGTATCCAGAGCCCTGAGATATCCATCCCCGGAGCCCGACCACCAATTAGCTTTTTGACTACCTTGGTGACCTCATCCCCAACAATGGGTGGAACCCTACCCAAACCCCCAGGGTATTCCTTCTCCGTGAAAGGTGTGTTGGTTGGATTGAGGCGGTCCTCAAAGTATTCCTTCCATCTCCCTACAATATCCCCAGTCAAGGTGAGCAGTGCCCCACTTCCACTGTAAACAGTATTTGTGGCAAACTGCTTCCCCCTTCTGAGGCATCGGATGGTGGTCCAAAACCTTTTCCAGGCTAACCGATTTACCATGCCCTTTCATTGCCCAACCACCTTCCATGCCCTCCCCGACCCCCCCCCCCCACTGTGATTTTGCTCCAGCGACAGTTTGGGCTGTAGCAGGTTTGTCCTACCAGTACCTGTCTGCTGCCTCGGGAGTCCCATAGGCCAATAAGACCGATTAGGCCTCCTTTTTTCAGCTGGATGGCCCTTTCACTGCAGGTGTCCACCAGTAGGTTTGGGGGTTTGTGCCACAACAGATACGGATGACCTTCCAGCCACAGCTATGGGTTGCTGAGGGTCAAAACATGGCCCATTCATATTTCATGTCACCCACCTCCTTTAGGATGTGATTGCAGCTCTGCCAGAGGTGGGACTTAATGGCCCCTCTGACAGGAGACTGCCAAATGCTCCCAGGAGACCCTAACTACACGCTTGGAACTGCCAGGTTGGAGGACAGCCTCTCACGCCATTGAAGCCAGCTCACCAACAGGTGGTGATCAGTTGACAGCTCAGCTCCTCTCTTCACCTGAGCGTCCAGAACATGCGGATGCAAGTCCAGTGACACTACTATAAAGTCGGTCATCAAACTGTGACCTAGGGTGTCCTGGTGCCAAGTGCACTTATGGACATCCTTATGTTCAAATATGGGGTTTGTAATGGACAAACTGTGATAAGCACAGAACTCCAATGATGAAACCCCATTCAGGTTCAGATTGGAGAGGCCGTACCTACCGATCACACTCTTCCAGATCACAGTATTGATGCCCACGTGGGCAGTGAAGTCTCCCAGGACAATGAGGGCATTCCTCTTGGGGAGTGTTCTCCAACACACACCATAAAGACACCGTACTCTGAACTGTCATTTGGTGCATAAGTACAAACAGTCAGGACCCGTCCCCCCGCCCGAAGGCAGAGGGAAGCTACCCTTTCATCAACAGAACTGACAGATCCTTCGGCTGCCACCCAACTCGCAATGCACCTGACCCCTTATAGCCTTTCCACAGGTGGTGTGTTCACAGGGGGGCAGCCCCATTCCTTCTCGGGCTGAGCGCGGCTGGGATCCATGAGCAGAAGTCTGACCACTAGGCGCTTGCCTTCAAGCAGGTGACTGCGGTCTGGGCAAGGGAAGCTGTATTCTTATGTGTTTCTCCATAGAGGTCTTTTGAACTGCAGTTCGTCTGGGCCTTCACCGAGGACCTGTTTGCCTTGGGTGATCCTACCAGGGGCCTAATGCCCCGGACAACATACCTCCTAGGATCATTAGGACAAGCAAACCCCTCCATCACAATAAGGAGGTTATTAGAGTTAATATCTAGTGTCATCTGCAGGCTTTTTTTCTGATTTGGGTCCAATCAAGAAGATTTTGTTACAGTTGAATGTCGAATAAGTAATTTGTTCTTAAAATTTGGTGACTCCAAATATCACGACCTCTAGTAAGAGTGATCAGGTCATTCTCTGTAAGGTAAATTGATTAATCCCTGGGCCAACAGGTCATGAGTGTGACTGTGAAGTGGTAGCAGAGGGTGAAATGGTATAACTGGACAACAGAACCCAGTACCAAGCAGCAGCACCATAGGATCAACATTAACCAAGGTCGTCAGAAATACTTTGAATCAATCAATGCTAGACATACATAATCCCGCCCCTTAGGAAGGCAGATTAAGGGTATAATTGACCCGTGTAATCCAATGGCATATCTGTGGATAGCTGAATCTCTGAGCTGATCTTAAGGGCATGCACACACACACACACACACACACACACACACACACACACACACACACACACACACACACAAATGATGAATTTTTTTTAATCAATGATCTTCTAGCTTAGCCTGAATCAAACAGATGAGTGCTTGTGTTAATCCCACTTTCTTTAGCCACTCTTTAAATGACTAGAAGGACAAAATAAATAAATCCCCCCAATCACACCCTCAGTCTCTCCGTTTGTCATTGCAGCTTCAACATACAGTTTAGGAGGAATATATGGTCACAGCCATGTTAAAAATAACATTTTTGGATGATGTTCACATTGGATGTGACATAGTTGAAGCCAGTGCCAAAAATCCAATTTCTTGTTTCCTTTCAGGCCAACCCTAATTATACTTTTAACTATTTTTTCTTTATTACTTTTTACTGTACAGTACTTATTATTTTTATTGTTTATAAGTAGCTTCCTTCTTGATATGTGGTTGAGAGAGTTTATGTACTTTTACGCAATTTCCTCTGGGATAAATAAAGTATTCTGTTACTGAAGATCACAGACAGAACATACACTGCCCGGACAAAACAAAGTCTCATACAAATAAATATGTTGTTGTTCCGCCTTTATCCTTTCTGAGAGCATATAATTCCTGTACCACTGCTTCAACAAACTTAAGAAACAGGTAATTTATTTCCATCCAGTCTTGTATTAATCTCTCACCAATGTCGGGAATCAATGAGGGGGGAAAAAAAAACGAGCCACTCCATAAAGTCTTCTCCAGCACATTCCAAAAACTTTCAATAGGGTTAAGGTCAGGACTCTGGGGGGGCAATATATGTGAAGATGATTCCTCATGCTCCCTGAACCATTCTTTCTTTATTTGAGTCCCCATTTTATATCTGTGCCATCAGCGAGGGGAAAAAAAGCTCCAGCATTCAGGTCATCAGCTGACTTCATTTTACTGTCACATTAATGTTGCGGAGCCTTGACTGGAGCAACAATGCCATGTAAATGCTGTGATGTAGGCTAAGCGTGAAATGTCAGGGTGTCCCATGTTTTTTGTTGGCACTGTATATTCATCATCTATTTGATGGAAAGACCATTTTAATGTACGCTGTTGGATTCTTGATTTGGTTTGGTTAATTAATTTTCCGCAACAATATCTCGCATAACAGCTCCAGGTCTTTCTTACATCACAGCAGCAATTATAAATGTTTAATTGTTGGAAACCGTGAAGTTTTCTAGAAGGAGTCTCCAGGGTCAGCACCTTGGAATAGAAATTTTTCAGCCACAGGAAGTTCTTACAGATTTCACACTCTGAATATGTTATTATTAAAAGAGAGATGAAAACTAGTGTTAAACTATAATCGGATAAAAACTAAAAAGTGAATTACTGAAAAATATGCAACTAATTTACAACAAATAATTTGGTTTAGAGTAATCCCCAAGTGCAGCGAACTGGGTTCTCAAAGGTGGGCCATGTCTCTCACTGTCTATGGTGAGAGGTTCATGTAAAAGAACCATTGCTGACTTTCGTAAAGAGTAGCTGCAAAGCCATCAGCGTGTTTCTATCCCTTGCTAAAGGGTTGTGTCAGGAAGGGCATCCGACGTAAAAATCTGTGCCAAATCAAATGTGCGAATCAGATGATTTGCTGTGGAGACCCCTGCAAAAAGGGAAAAAGCCAAAAGGAAAGGAAAAGAAGAAGAATTTGATTTAGGGTAATAGCAGCCCATCTGCATTTCACTGACTTATTTTCTAATAACGACCCGTCTTGAAGTCTTTTCTTCCTGCTGTGAAGTTTTGCACATTTTCTTTCCTAATCAACTCATTCAGAGGTCTGTAATTGAAACAGTAATGATCGTTAAACTGTTCTTGAACTGCTGTTGTGTTTAATACCCATGTCTACATGGTTATTTCTCACTAATATTACAAAATAGGTGAAATAATGGCAGTGACAGAAAGCTCATTGTGTTGTGCATTGTGCAAAATCGTCATCCTTGACCCCAATTAACCCCCACCGAACAGATTAGACCATCCCACCCTGAAGATTAGAATTTCAAAAAAACATAAATACACTCAATCTGATGGGGAGCCAAGACTCACACACACACACACACACACACACACACACACACACACACACACACACACACACACACACACACACACACACATATATGTGTATATGTGTGTATATATATCACGTATAAGATCAGTCGCTCATTCCGGCAGTATCAGTCTTTGCCCAATTTTAAAGTGCTTGCAAGTGGTTGAAGCGGAGTGTGCTTAGAGACATGTTGCCTTTCTAATGGGCTGTTCCAGCCTGGTAGAGATGTGAATTTGGTGGACGGGCTGGGTTGAGTCACTGACCCCGTACATCATTACACATTATCAGCCAGTGCTGAGCTGCACAAAAACTAAGCACAGAAATCAAGGAAAACATTTCCTTTTTGTTTTTAAATCAACTGACGACAGAACAGCCGAGTCAGCAAAACGTTAGCTGGAGAAGCCGTTTTCAATTTACCATTGCACACATCTCTGGCAACATTCTCATCCTGTGAGTAACTATGACGTAACATCTCACTGTGTCCACGAGGCTCCTCCCTCTCTGGTTTATACAGGTCAATTTTCACTCATTTTCATCCAAACTGCTGCCATAGTTGCTTCTTGAACATGTCATCAAAAATGCCAGTTGCTGAATTTGCCTGCTTGTTTACTTGATCTGGACATTCCTGCCCAACAAGTTTGGAATCCAATTTTATGGCATTTGGCAGACTTGCATTCATCATTATAATGTATCTGATCAACTGGAGGTTAAGAGCCTTGCTCAAGGACACAGTAGCTGCAACAGGGCGTCAGTGGGGCTTGAACCCCCAACCATTGTATCAGTAATCAAGAGCCTTAACCACTGAGCCACCACTGCTATTTCTAGAAATAATGACTGCGAAACATGGGTATAGTCCCCCGCTAGTAATCCACGGGATAAAATCACCCAGTTCTGTGCTGTTTATGGTCATTTATGTTAAAATTTGTATCATTTAAAAGTATTACATACTCACGAATTACGCTGCAAGGATGACCAACACCGGTTCTCTTTTAAAGCTTTCATGAGCTCTCAGTGAAAAGACAGAAATTAGAATTGCTACACATTAAGGGTACCAAAGCCCATACCATAGCATACCAGGAAAGAACAACACACTTTGGGGAGCACAGTTATGGGAATATAATCAACAATGTGTGGTCCGACATTTAGTTCATATAAAAGCATGTCCCAATTTTTAAACATGTATTAATAAACAAGACATGGTGTAACTTGTAATATCATGGAGTGACATGTGCAAAATAACTTTTCTGTAAACATTCATTTACTTCAGAAAACTGCAGAACTGCCCTTTAACTTCAATCATGTGTGATTACCACGACAGAGATTAAATAGATATCAGGTTGGAAAAACAAAAATGCTAGAGTTACCCTGGAACTCCAAATGTGAAGAATATGATCAAAAGTAAAACATGAATATGATATGAATATATTGAGATGGGAGAATTCTGATTGTGCCATTTTGAGATTGTGTGTGTGCGTGCGTGTGTGCGTGTGTGTGTGTGTGTGTGTGTGTGTGTGTGTGTGTGTGTGTGTGTGTGTGCGTGTGTGTGTTTTAAATTGCTTGGCCTGTTTGTTGCATACTCTGCTGATATAGCCAATTCAGCAGGTGGAGAAAGGCGCCAAACATGTGCGCTTCATACCCATCTGGGGTCAGAGGGGGGCCAGAGGGTGCCAGGAGGGTGAGACAGCATGAGATGGGGTGGAAAACTGGAGTGGAGAGGATAGCTGAATGTCTGTGAATGTATGTATGAGGGGGAATTCTCCAAGGAGACGGGTCATGCTAGTAGATGTACACAGGAAGATTAGTCGACTCTGAATCATGCTACTCGAGATAATGTGATAAAAACAACTCAACAGGAAGGATAAGTTCCACTTTGATTCAGGTGGAGAGAAAAGGGGGGTAGGAGAAAACAAAACAAAGGAAATGCAATGAGACAGGCACAGCGAGAGAGAAACAAAGAAAAGGGGTGAATATAAGGAGTGATTTTTCTCTTGGAGGATTTTTTTAAACATTTTGCAGACACACATAGCAATGCTTAAGCTTTTACTGTGCAGCATAGATTCATCAGGGTGACATAAAGGCAGAGAGGATATTGCGCAAATCTGAGAAGGTATTAGAAAACAATTACTTCAGAATTAGGGATGCATCGATGAAGACACTAAGAGTCTTCCCATAAAAATAAAAAGCTCTGATACCAACATCTGTTACTGTATGAAGCGTTCATCAAAGAAAAGTACTGTACAAATAAGAGTGTGTATCCAGTAAGATTGGTTGTTGCGACAGTATGATATTAAAACCATGAAAAATGTGCCCCATCGCAGTAAAATAGGTTTTAATTCAGAATTATTAAATACTTTGTTGAACTTTAAACACAATTGTCTCCCAAGTTGCACACACAAAAATAGGCTGACAGTTATGTTATGTTCAAAAAGTTGGTATTATTCTAAAGCTTGAGATACCATTTACAAAATGTTACCAGTAATTAAAAGTTAATAATTTATGACATAATATCCACTGATCTCTCACTCATCTGATTTGGTCTTAAGATATGTTATGTCTTCAATAAAATTTTATTTAATTTATTTATTAAGAATTTTTAATTGATAGTATATAAATGTTAATATCAACTTACAATTTATGCTGACAGTCATTTAAGACCATCAGCAATCAAGAGACTCACTTTTAATTTTGCATATACTGTATATGTATATACTAAATATATATATATATATCTTATTTTCCTTTCGGCTTTTCCCTTCAGGGGTCGCCGCAGCAAACGATCCGCCTCCATCTCACCCTATCCTCTGCATCTTCTACTCTTACTCCAACTACCTTCATGTCTTCCTTCATCACATCCACAAATCTTCTCTTTGGTCTTCCTCTCGGCCTTCTGCCTGGTAGTTCCAGCCTCAGCATCCGACTACCAATATACTCACTATCCCTCCTCTGTGCATGTCCAAACCATCTCAATCTAGCCTCTCTGACTTTGTCTCCAAAACATCTTACATGTGCTATCCCTCTGATGTCCTCATTCCTGATCCTATCCATCCTCGTTACTCCCAAAGAGAACCTCAACATTTTCATCTCTGCTACCTCCAGCTCTGCCTCCTGTCTTTTCCCCAGGGCCACTGTTTCTAAACCATACAACATCGCTGGCCTTATCACCGTTTTGTACACTTTTCCTTTCATTCTTGCCGATACCTTCCTATCACACATCACACCGGATACTTTCATCCTGCCTGAACATGCTTCTTTACCTCTTTTCAACACTCTCCAGTGCTCTGAACTGTTGAGCCGAAGTACTTAAAATCCTCCTCCTTCTTTATCTCTGCTCCCTGTAACCTCACCGTTCCTGTTGGGTCCTTGTCGTTCACACACATGTATTCTGTTTTACTGAGACTAACTTTCATTCCCCTCCTTTCGAGGGCATACCTCCACCTCTCTAGATTTTCCTGTACTTGTTCTCTGCTCTCACTACAGATCACACTGTCATCAGCAAAACATGATAGTCCGTGGAGATTCTTGTCTAAAATCGTCTGTCAGCCTGTCCATCATCATAGCAAACAAGAAGAGGCTCAGAGCTGACCCTTGATGCAGTCCCACCTCCACCTTGAACTCTTCTGTCACACCGACAGCACACCTCACCACTATCTTACATCTCTCATACATGTCCTGCACCACTCTAACATACTTCTCTGCCACGCCAGACTTCCTCATGCATTACCACAGTTCCTCTCTCGGCACCCTGTCATATGCTTTGCTTTCTCCAGATCCACAGAGTCACAATGCAGCTCCCTCTGACCTTCTCTGTACTTCTCTATTAACATCCTCAAAGCAAACACTGCATCTGTAGTGCTCCTTCTTGGCATGAAACCAAACTGTTGTTCACAAATGCTGACCTCTGCCCTTAGTCTAGCTTCCACTATTTTTTCCCATAACTTCATCGTATGGCTCATCAATTTATCCCTCTGTAGTTACCACAACTCTGCACATCTCCCTTGTTCTTAAAAATGGGCACAAGCACACTTCTCTTCCATTCCTCTGGCATCCTCTCACTCTCTAAGACCTTGTTGAATGTTCTTGTGAGAAAATCTACTGCTACCTCTCCTAGACACTTCCATACCTCCACCGATATGTCATCAGGACCAACTGCCTATCCATTCTTCATCCTCTTCAATGCCCTCCTCACTTCTCCCTTACTAATCTTTGTTACTTCCTGGTCCTCAACAGTCACCTCTTCTACTCTTTTCTCTCTCTCATTTTCCTCATTCATCAGCTCTTCAAAGTACTCTTTCCATCTTCCCAGCACACTTCTGTCATCAGTCAATACATTTCCCACCCTGTCCTTAATCATTCTAACTTGCTGCACGTTCTTCCTATCTCTATTTCTCTGCTGTGCCAACCTGTACAAATCATTTTCTCCCTCCTTACTGTCCAACCTAGCATACAAGTCATCATACGCCCTCTGTTTGGCCTTTGACACTGCTACTGTCGCCTTACGCTGTGTCTCCCTGTACTCCCTGTACTCCCTGTTTACTCTCTTCGATCCTCTCTATGTCCCATTTAAATGTACACACACACACACACACACACACACACACACACACACACATACACATGTAGTAGAGTTTAATATTAGCAGTCGTTTATATTGCAGTAGACATAAGAGATTCTTGTCATATTGCCCGCAATTCCATCATTCCATCCAAAGGAAAGTAATACATCTTTAATAAAGTACTTCTTTCAACATTCATTTCACTTGCTAAGGTTATATGGGGCCTACGAGCCTTGTAGTTTGTGTATAAACCAGAGACATGTAAACAAAGAATGTTTTCTGTGAAGATCCTCATTGTTGCGCAGCAAAATAGTAATTGATTTTAGTATCGGCAATGGGTGCACACTTAGTCTGAAATTTTTTTTTAAAAGCAACATAAATATCGATGCATCCCTAATAAAATCATCCAAAGATGTGAGCATTTACAATCACATGGAACCAACCTTGGCTCATTTTATACATTATGTCTACATGTACACTATATCTACACCAATACTGAAATCCACTTCTCACGTTGCAGTGATTTTGGTTGTCAGTGCTGAACCCATGCTCTCAGCTGAGGAAAAGCTGGTTTCAGGTAAACACGGCTGCACCTGACAAACAGGTCCATATGCATGGCAATGGATTAGGAGCAGGAAGACTGCTCTGGTCATCATTGCAGACAATGCTCTCTATGCTCTCCCGCCCTTTGTCCCTCCCTCCGCATTTTCTTCTTTATTTCTCTTCCTTTAATCTGTTAAGACAATAAGCTGCAGGTCTGGAGGGCGTCTCTTTCCCTTTCTTAGTCCCTTACCATGTCCTTCCATAACCTGAGATTTACTCCAGGGCAGAAAATCTGTGATTGTCTAAAACTCTTTATTCACTGTATATGCTTCTGTTCTGAATGACTCGAAATTACTTATACTGCGCATATACCTTGTGCCTTTCAACATATCAATGTAAATGTTGACCACAGGGGCCCAACTGCTGCCATTGAAAGGATCATTTCATAATATGCCAATATAGAGTAAATCACTGCACGTAAGTTGATTGCTGTCAAGGGGACTCGTATATAATCCATTTGAGAGCTTCCTGAGGGGAACCCATCCACCAAATTGGGTGATCTGTTGTCATTTCCTTCCAAAGTTATTGTCCTGCAGACCTCATACCGATGTTGGGAACACATTTTTAATGCTCCTGGAGCACAAACCTTAGATAGTGGTTGGAGATAATGCTAGTGGTAAGGCAGTATGACCTTAAATGATTTGACTAAAAATCAAACAATATTTACACTATTACCTCAAGTCTAGTCAGCTGAGTGCTGTTTAGTGTTTAAGATTTGAATATTTAGTCAGGAAGGGCATCCGACGTTAAAAACCTATCCCAAATCAAACATGCAATGATTTTCTGTGGCGACCCCTGAGAAAAAGGGAACAGTCGAAAGGAAAAGATGAAGGCTATGTAAAAGAGGCAGCCGTCGCTTAATGGTAAGATTATAAAGTTTTATTTTAACTTTAGTGTTCCAGTGCAAAGCTAAAGAAGCAAAGAGCAACCAGCGGAATTGGCTGGAGTGCACTTGTCAAGCGTTTGCTTCAAATCTCATTTACAACAACAACTCAGCCTAAGTCATGACCTATCGTTATTCTTTGTAGAAAATTCACACTTGTAGGACTTTAAAAACTCCATTTTACCCCCGAACACAAGAATTTGGAAGCCAAACAGAGAAATGAGCAAAGAGCAAAATTACAGCAGGATTAAAGAGCAAACAGAGCTGTAAGAGCACACGGAGCAAAAAGGAGGAGGGAAAAAAACAAGCTGCAGACTCGGCTAAAGAGCAAAGAAACACTTAAAAAAGGGCAGCTTTAAGGAGGGGGGGAGGGGAGGAAGAGGAAGACGTTGGTCTCAAAACGTGACCTATCCCTCCTAGATGGCTGTTATGTCACATTTGTTAGGACTTCCTCCTCTTTTGAGGGGGAGATTAGGCAGCATTTACTTACATCAAATAATCTTTCTATGTACATCTCTTCATTGACCTTATCCCGTAAGATGTCCTGAGAGTGGCGGACAAAAGTCACGTAGGCATCAGCTACATCCATGCCAGGTTTCTAAAAAACACACACGGAGAAAGGGATACACATCAATAAATAAATCAAATAATGGTATTATATCCATGCTCATGTTGTTGTTGTTACTATTATTATTATTATTATTATTATTACTACTACTACTACTACTACTACTACTACTAATAATAATAATAATAATAATAAATGTGATAATAAAATAATAAAAAATAATGTGGGAGAAAAAAATTAACAACATAATATTAGCAATCAGGGAAAAAATATGACTCTTGAAGTCCTAAAAGAAACAAGATTGAAACACTTTTGTTTGCTTCATCGCTACGCTAAACGAAATGGCTCTGTTCTGCCATCGGGCATCAGAAGGTCATCAGAATTGGTAATTGTCAGTCGCTGTAAATTGAACTTACATCACACCTCACCAGATATTTTCAAGGGTGCAAATGAGCACTCGAGATTTTTTTTTCTTAGCATTATTTTATTTTGTGCATTAAGCAAACAATTACCATGGAAACACAAAGCTCTTTTGCCCCGAGGGCACAAGAAAGGGAGCGAAAATCGGAGGAAAGCAAGAGAGTAAAAGAAAGAAACTGAGTGAGAGAGAACTGTGCCTTGAAAGTGTTAGCAGTTAAAGGAAAAAGCATGATGTGATACTATATGCAGGATATAACAAGTCAGACCCCACGGCAGCCTCACAACACGTGCTTTTGTTGCACAACACACATATTTCACTGTCTGCTAGCAGAGGGGGGTGCACAGAGCTGGCCATGCCATTCGCCTAACATGCATATGAATGGCCATTTGGAGGTAAGAAACGGCCATCTGTAGACTTCGCTGCTGCCAACAGACTGTCAGTTCACAATAACGATCAGTCAGGAAAGCAAACACGAACACTACTAAGCCTGAGCTTTAATGCACACTGCAGCGATTAATGATTAATAATACCGATGTAATGGCAGTTAAAGTTCACATATGTAAAGGTTTCTTATGGGATGAGGAAGCGCTCACTCACAGGTACATCCACATATTTGGAGGCGGCTTTGACCTGTGACAGACAGAGAAATGAGAGAATCATGACTGACGAGACGGGTATTAAGGTCCAACACACTGTATATACAGTACTGTATGTATAACAATATGGAACCACTGTACTGATCCGATATCTCTTCTTGTGTCCTATTACTCATTTATTTACTATAAACAGTTGACTATAGTAAGTGAAATAAGATAAACAAATGATGATAAATATCAGGGATTAAAATGTATTAATGAAAGATGAAAAAGGCAATGGGGCGATAAATAAAACAATATAATAATTAAAAAGGAAAAAACAACTAATATACGAACTAAAGACATACATTGCATTAATATAGAAGTGAAGAAATAAGACTTTCTCCTGAGAAACGACGGTTTTCTCTGAACCGTTGTATTAAAATCTTTTTCAATTATTATTCCAGTACAGGACCTAAGTTCATGTTTATGCGTGAGATTTTATGTTCTGTAGCATGTTTAACAAACAATACCAAAAGGATAAACTTTATTACAGTGCTCTAATTTGTTTTATTTGTTGTTTTGTTTGTTCATGCTTTGCACTATGCTCGTCTACGACCGGTCGACTCTACTACAGCTATAAGATCGGAGTATCTTCGGGCATGTATAACTAAGCACGCTCAACTGGGCTTATTAGTCGGGATGCAGCTAGCAGAGCTAATATGCTATGGTAGGCAGCTCATTGCGAGCCGCACCCCAGCAGACAAGAAGCCCAGGCGGGAATGAGCCAAACGACGACTCTGGCGCTTGGGATTGCAGGGGATGAAGGCCGTGTAGCTGACTGGTGCAATCGCCTTATCGGGTGTACTTTCCTCGAGCCATGATTCACAGAAGCACAGTCCTGTAGATCCCTCTGTGTTGCAATCTGAGCATGAAGCTCGTCCACCTTGTTTCGCAGGGACTGAACATTTTATCCGGGGTGCGGTTAGCATTGAGCTCCCATAGCATATTAGCTCACGATAGAAGTTGTTGCGTGCTTAGTTGCCCAAAGCTGAAGCTGCTCATAGCTGTAGTAGGGTCGACCAATCATGGATGAGCATAGTGCAAAACATGAACAAACAAATAAAACAAATTAAAATGAACAAAAAAACAATTTGACTCTGAGAACTCTGTGACGTTGCCCTCTAGGCAGCGCCATCTTGGAGACGTCGCTTCAAGACGTCACTCCAAGTTCAATGTAAAAGGACATGAAGCGTAATAAAACATGCTACAGAACATAAAATCTCACGCACAAACATTCTCAGAATTAACTTAGGTACTGTACTGGAATAGTAATTGAAAAAGACTTTAAAGTGAGTGCTTTACAACAGTATATGCTGTATAATGTTTATATTTTATCAATAAAAATAAGAGTAAAAATTGAAAAGTTTTTCCTAATCATTACTATACTTTACTACATTAATACTGTATTAATGAGTAAGACTGTCCATAGAATGTGTTTAATAAGCATATTTTAACGCATGTAATAGATACATAGTATTTTACTTCCGGTTGCTCATTCGCGCATGTGACGTGATATATGGGGTTTTACTTCCGGGTTCAGAACTCGCAGATTATCTCGATTCGCTTGAGGGCTTGGAACCGAACCCCCGCGAATGTTGAGGGCCTACTGTATAAACAAATGAACAAATAAGAAAACAGAAAAAAAATAATTAAAGAGGACGAAACAATGGATAGATTAATAAAATTTAACCTCTGGTGCAGTAAGTTCACGCATTGGTCAGAATCATGGCTTTACCAGGACAAAACTGAGAAGTAAAAAATTCTTTGTGAATGTTGTACTCGAAATCCAGGAAATATTCTTACAGTAAATGAGAGGAAGGAGGAGAACAGCGTGCCCTCATCATAACGAGACAGCTTGGCCAGAACGCTCTCTAAAATCACCACAAACTAGAAAAGAGGAAAAAGAAACACAGGAATCAGGGATTTCTCTCTCTCTCTCTCTCTCTCCCCCTCCCTCTCTTTATGTCTCAGTTGCCCTCCCTATATGTGTCCCTCCCTCTCTCTCACCTCTCTGTAACTATATCTATCTGTCTATTTATGTATCTGTCTCTTTGTCTTTCTCTCTATCCATCTCTCTCTCTGTATGTAAGGTAAAGTCCTTTGAGCTTTTTACATCCAAGCCATAGTGGCTCATCAGACCGGTGCTTATCTGGTTTCCATCGCGTGAAGCAACCAGGAGTTCAACTCCTCCTGGATGGGACGCTAGTCCATCGCAGGTTACCTTCCCAGTATATTTTTACTTTTACCCATTTATACTGCTGGGTGAACAAAGGCACACTTGCGGTTAAGATCTTGCCCAGGGGTCTTAGCACAGTGGGGGTCTAACTGGGATTTGAACACACAACCTCACGCTCATGAGCGCAGCACCCTAACCACTACACCACCGGCCCCACATTTCTCTCTGTATGTAGTTGTGGTTAAAAGCTTACATAATCTCATTATACAAGAATATCATGGTGACAGTTTTGCTGGGGCAGGCCGAGTGTATCATGATTATCTTTATAGTAACAAACCCCAAAATGTGCTGCACAAGTTTTTTGTTTTTTTTTGTCTCCCAGGTTATCTAAAATAAACACAGAGTCGAATGAATGCATATAGAACAACTAGTATTTGGTTAAATATTCCTGAGGAAGTTTCAACTCAGCCAGGTGCTTGGTTATTTGGTTATTGTTGTAATGAGGATATTGTTATGCTTTTGGCCGAATTGGATAATTTATCACATTTTCTTGTTTTCTTGGTGAGGCTTTGTAAGCTTTGTTTTTGTTGATTCCACATGTGTATGTGTATTTGGAGTCATAGTCCTGTTGGAACACATGATTGTCTCCAGGTTTCTGATGGTTTAAGGTTAAGCTGGACAATTCTGTGGTCGACCTCATTCTTCATTATTCCATCCATTCTGTCCAATGCACCATTTTCTCACCTCAGAGCACCGCCATGCGTCATAGCTATGCAATGTTCTTAGTGGGGCTGATGGTGTAGTGGTTATAGTGCTGGGCTCATGATCATCGAGAGGCTGGGGGTTAACATCCCTGTTAGTCTCCCCTCCATACCAAGTCCCTTGAACAAGGTCTCAAACACAAGTGTGCTTTTGTCCACCCAGCAGTATAAATAGGTACCAGCAAAAATACTGGGACGGTAATGTCCAATCCTAGTTGCTTCATACTACAGAAACTCACATAAGTTCCGGCTCTGATGCGTAGTAGGCTTGGGTGTAAAAGCCCAACAGACTTTCCCTTCCAGTGTTCTTGGGGTGGAAGACCTCACCTTTACTCCTTACATGTAATACCTCTGGTTACTGTGATCACACTTTCCTTCAGAAAACTTTTTTAATCAGCCAAGTGATCAACTGTATTGGATTTTGAAGGCATTGATTTTGGGATTGAAGCTTTTTGGAGAGCAGTCTTTCAGAACATGGTTGTATAAAGCTTGCTTTACTGTAAAATGTGCCACTGGTGTTCCAGCAGCTTCCTGTCTACGACAGGCTGGTGCCTTGTGGTTTGTTCCTAATCATCTGAAATAATTTCCTCCCAAGTTGAAGGTGAGTATTCGGGCTCTTCTAAACTACACCTTAGTAGTTAACTAAGACACTTGAAACAGTGATACTTGAGTCTGCAGTTGTTTAAAAATGCATACAGTAGACATTCCTGAGTTGTGTAAATCTACAGTCTCTTTTTCAGCTCAGCGCTAAGCTGCTTGGACGTCCGTATTGTACTGTGGTTCAACTGGTTTATCAGGTCGCCACAGCAAATCATCTGCCTCCATCTCACCCTATCCTCTACATCTTCTCTTACACCAACTACCTTCATGTCCTCCTTCACCACATCCATAAAGCTTCTCTTTGGTCTTCCTCTAGGCCTTCTGCCTCGTAGTTCCAACCTCAGCATCCTACTACCAATATATTCACCATCCCTCCTCTGTACATGTCCAAACCATCTCAATCTAGCCTCTCTGACTTTGTCTCCAATGTGCTGTCCCTCTGATGTGATCATTCCTGATCCTATCCATCCTCGTTACTCCCAAAGAGAACCTCAACATTTTCATCTCTGCTACCTCCAGCTCTGTGTCCTGTCTTTTCCTCAGTGCCACTGTTTCTAAACCACACAATGTAGTCCATCATGGTCATTCTGAGGAAATTAAGAAGCCTTGTATTTGGCAAGGTAACAGAAATTCTGGAACTAAAAGTTTATTGATGTATGTTTTTATACCTTTGCTACCAGTAATGTAATCATCTCCTTCACTGTCTCCTCAATGAGGTTGTCTATTTGAGAGTGATACTGTCGCTGTGAAGGAAAACAACAATTAGTATTCATTATAACATTTCCCATAATCCAATGACACCAAAGTGATTGCGACAGAATATGATTAGGAGGAACGTGTTGCCCCCCTCACTCTCACTGCTTTTAAACACTGATGGAAGATTTTACACCCCAGAGTAAAACGTGTAAACTATCTCCTTGTCTCTGCACTTGCTGTGAAGAGGGCTTTTGGGTAATTAATTCAGTTCAGATAATTATTACCTGAAGATGTGGTGGCGATACAAAGACTCTCTTGCTCTAACAAGTATATTCAGAGGCAGCAATCACATATGGTAATAGAATCAAAACAATTGTTGGAGTGTCTGAGAAACGGGGGAAACGGCTACAATCTCTAATTATACATTTGGGAACCGGGAGTGAGAATTCAATTGAATTGTTAGTCACACTTACCCACTCTCTAACAAACTTTCACAAGAAAAGAAAGATAGAGAAGACACATTTTATGGTGAAAACTCAGCGTTAGAAGTCAAAAAGAGTTGCTGGAACTTAAAATCTAGAGTTATCAAATAATATTACTAAATACAGAATACGCTTAAAATCTAGAAACATCATGAAAATAATTCACATTGTAAAATGAGGCAGGTTTTATTAAAAACTCAACTGGAAGATGATTGAAACCATTAACAAACACTATAAATAAATGTGAGCCATTTCAGTGTAATACAGATTAAGTTGCAAGTCAGTGTTTTAAGTGAGAGCCAAAGAAAGTTAAAAATATCAGACCTGGACGAAAAAACACAATCTTCAAAAATACATCCTTCAAAGCTTAATCTTACACATGACCAAGTTCAGATATCCATAAACACAATCTATTCATGCGAAAATGCTTGTTTAAAAAAGGTTTTGTGTCCAAGTTGTTTCTAAAAAATTTGAGAATTGAAGATTGCTCAGCGTATTTCCTAAAAATCCATGTTCACTATCAGAATACGCCACCTACGGACAGAATTCCAGCAGGATTCCCCCAATCATATAAAAGTAAACCAATCAGAAGCCTCAAAACAGACATGACTCTGTAAGTAGAACTCATCTGTGGCTCGGAAGACGCTGGTAGGATCGCACCGATTGGTTGAGAGTTGGATTCATTTAGTTTATTTATGCTAAGTGTTTTCAAATAGAGCAAAGATTTATAAACTGGTTCTATAACTGTAATTGCTATTTTTTCAAAAGTAGCACTTCCTAATTAGTGACATGCAACTCCAAGTAACTCCAGGTAAGTCCATTTTCATGCATGTATTTCATGCATATAATCATGAACTATACCTCATTTTGAAGCAGCCATGGAAAAAAAAATAAAGAGACCACTTTTAATAGATATTTCCATTATATATGGTCTCATAATTTTTTCTCATGATTGTATATGAACATCTCAGTATGTCAAATTTTCTACTTAATCTGTATTATGCTGGCGCAGTTCACAATTAAAAAATGGAGTAATGAGATGTAACAATGTTGAGTGATTGCTATCTTTGTGCTGCTCATGAGTGATGTTAACAGTGGAAAGAAGGGAAAGAAATGGGAAAAAAAGGATAAAAAATAAAGAGAAATTAATTATTCTTTTTCTTTCGGCTGTTCCCTTTTTCTCAGGGGGTCACCACAGCGAATCATCACATATTTGATTTGGTATAGGTTTTTACGTTGGATGCCCTTCCTGACACAACCCTTTCGCAAGGGGCAGAGACACACGGACGGCTTTGCAGCTACTCTTTACGAAAGTCAGCAATGGTTCTTTTACAGCCTCACACCATAGACAGTGACAGACATGGCCCGCCTTTGATAACCGAGTTAGCTGCACCTGGGGGACAGTGACAACCTGTTGAGAGTGGGAGTCGAACCCTCAACCTTAGGATCAGTGATCCAGCGACCTTTACCACCAGGCTACCACTGGCCACAATAAAGAGAAATGAATTGAAGAGCAAATTTAGGGGAAAATGCAGGATAAAAGAGGAAATAAAAGGAAGAGTAAAGTAGGAAGGCAAGCTGAATATACTGAAATAAAAAATAGGACAAGAAAAGGAGAGAAAGAATGAAGGAATGAAAAGAGTGAAATGAAGAAGGAAGGAAATCCAAAAGGGTTGTAGAAAAAGTAGGAAGAGTGGAGGAAGAAAAAGAAATGGAGCGACAGAATTTTTGAATGAAGAAAAGAGGGGGTGCGGAAATAAATATAAAGGGAAAGGGAAAAGGAAGGAAGTAAAATAAAGGACAAAGAAGGGAAAGAAAAAAGAATGGAAAGTTTGAAACAAATGGAGCAGGAAGGAGTACTTTGGAATGGAAACAAATGCCTTAGTGGTTAAGGCGATGAGTTATTGACTGAAGGTCAGCTTTTCAATCCCCACTGTCACCACTATTGGGCCCTTGAGCAAGGCCCTTAACCCTCAATTAGTCAGTTATATAAAAAAAGATAATTGTAAGTCTCTCTAGATATGGGCATCTGCCAAATGTTGTGAATTTAAATGTAAGACAAACAAGGAAAGAAGAGAGTAAAGGAATATAAGACAGAAGAATAAAGATACTAAACAATAAAAAAATTAGAAACAAAGAAATAGAAAAGCAAAGACAATATCTAGACGGAAGGAAAAAATGCTAAAGTAAGCCTGTGTGTGTGTGTGTGTGTGTGTGTGTGTGTGTGTGTGTGTGTGTGTGTGTGTGTGTGTTTGTTGTACCTCCTGGCCGAGCTCCATGGCACACAGTTTGGCAGACTGGGCTCTGGCATCCACCATAACATTAAACATGGTGCAGATGGACTGAGGGACGCGGAAGTCTGTGGACCGACTGCTCTTTTGCAGCTTCACTTCAAACGCCACCCTCGTCCTTTGAGAAGGACAGAGACGGAGCAGGACAGAAAAAGACTGAAAGTGAGTGACGGTAACTAAGTTGGCACCGCTGTGAGACTACGGAACAGTGGATCGTTGCACTCCTGACCTTTTCACACACGACTCAATCATGTCACTAGACATGAGTTTAAGTCTCATCTCCAAGTGTTTAGCGAACTCCTCCTCAGGCCAGTGCAGGTCTCTGATGAATGTCTGCAAAGCATCCAACTTCCAGAACAGATCCTCAGATGTCCCTGAACCGTTACTACAAAAAAGCCGACATGTACACACACACACACACACACACACACACACACACACACACACACACACACACACACACACACACACACACAAAGAGTCAAAAATCAACAGCACAAGTTCGGAGTTAAAGGTCACACTGGAAGGGACATGGTAGGAGTATAAATATGAGTGTGTGGTAATCTGGAATAACCTCTCAGACTAAATAATGAAAAAATTAAACAATTTTAATTGTAAAATCTTACTTTAGATTTCACAATTTATTTAAAACTTGAAATATAGAAGATTCAAGTCTATCAGTCTGCCTGAAGAAGGGTTTTCTCAAGATGCCACACACACACACACACACACACACACACACACACACACACACACACACACACACACAAACAAAATACACCCTATAGCAATCCTCCACCCATAATCTTCTGACAAAGAAACAAAACGCCCGAGGTGCCTTTTTATGGTCTCCAGAAGAAGCAGGATGATCATTTTGTGTTGGGGAAAGAGAGGTCATGCATACTGAACCTAAAAATGCAGTGACTGTTGGTCCTCTTCGTTGATATAAATGTAAACGAATGAAGGAATATAAGGCGAATAAAGGATTTCCTCTCACATCTCATTGGTCCAGGTGCTCTGAAAGTAATCCTTTAGCAGAGACACAGCACACATATTGAAAAATATAATGTTTTATTTCGATTATGAATTTATTTACTTGTCTGGTTGAGAGTTTGTAGTCCTTAAGAATTAATTACAGTATATCTCTACTGTAATATTTTCACACTCTAACACACATCATCCATAGAGTAAAAAATCACAGAACTCCAAAAATGGTTGAGAGAACAAACTGTGCTCAGAGCTCTGAATACGAATCAGCGTAAAGTCTAAAGTTATGCTGCAATCCATGCAAATTAACTGATCTGAAGTCATTAATGTTTGTTTTCTTTAATTAGTTTTTAGACATGGTTTTACACATACTGAGGAATATAGATAACCTAAATGTTTAGGTACTTCCTAAAAATGTTCGCATTTATTTTCTGCAAAGAAATAGGCATAATATAAATTATTGTCTTTTTCATGGCACTTGAAAACTTACTTCTTCTCAAGACGGAAAACCACTGACTAAACCCAGGTTTATTCTGGGCCCACAATGTCCATGGTGCTTACAAATAAAAAGCTCAGAGTGTGATTTGTGAGCATACTTGAAGCACAATTGTGGAGTAAGAAGGAAGCAGGGTGCATCAAAAGGATGAAACCTGAAGGAATCGTGTTTCCGAGTTCATCAAAATCCGCTACAATGGTTCATCAAGGTCTGATACACCCTGTTAAGGTCCGTTAAGCTCGGCTACACATCACTATGACCTTCACGTTCTGTCACGATCGACGTCAAATCGTAATAAATTGTTATATTTGAGGAGGAGCCACTGGTCAGACAATTTCTATGAGTTAGCGCCTTGGAGTCAGTTGGTAGTAGAAGTGCAGCTCTTGGAGTGGCTGACTGGTCCAATCCGTGATTTTCATACACGCCTGCAGTTCTGGCATAAGAACTTTGTATCTCCTGGAGCCTATGATACACTGGCTTCCCTTCTGGTCCTTTTGGTCTCAGCAACAGTAGCAAGTGATATTTCACCTCTGGAGAGAGCTTTACGAGTCTCTTCCTTCGAAGCAGTCCTGTCATTAGTCCAGGTGTTGGTATTTATTTCTGTAGCCTTCATGTCTCTTTTGCAGTTTTGGGCGTCCTACCGGTCGATTACCTTCTGCCTCTTCACCGTACAAAATGGCCATCTTCCATTCTATGTACGTGCCATAACCAGCCGAGTCTGCGCTGCCGGAGGAGTGTGTACATAGAGTGTATCGCTGCTTGGGACAGTACCTCATTATTTGTGACCTTGTCTCTCCATGAGATGTGGAGGATGCAACAAAGCACCTCACGTGAAAGACCTGAAGTATCCGTTCCTGACTAGAGTATGATGTCCCTTCCATAAAGCAAGGTACTAATGATGCAGGCCCCGTAAACTCTGATTGGTTGTTAGTTTCCTGTTTTCCCAAACTCTGCTTGTAAGTCTTGAGAGACTTGTGGCAGCTTTATCAATTCTTATTCCCAGCTCGGTGTCAAGGGAAAGATTGTATGAAATGGTGGACCCGTTGTTTTCTTTAAGCAGATGGTAAGGCTGTAGTTATCACGGGCCACAGAGAAATGGTTGATTAGACTCTGCCAGTTGGGTGCAGAAGGAACAGTAATGGCAGCGTCATCTGCAAAAAGCATGTCCCTGATCAGGACTTCCCTGACTTTGGTTTCAGCACTCTGAGGAGCCAGGTTAAACAACTTGCCATCAGATCTAGTGTGCAAGTAGACACCCTCCACTGCCATCTTGAAAGCATGTTTCAGGAGCAGAGCAAAGAAGATGCCAAAGAGGGTAAGGGCCAGTACGCAATCCTGCTGACACCGCTTTTGATGCTGAATGCTTCTGATGTGCTTTCTTCGTACTGAACAGTGCCCATCATCCCATTGTGAAATGATTTGATGATGCTGAGTAGCTTTGGGGGACACCCCATCAGGGGCAGTATATTAAAGAGTCCGTCTCTGCTCACAGATCGAAGGTCTTAGTCAGATCTATAATTGCTGTTTCGAGTGGCTGTTGTTGCTCTCTACATTTTTCTTGCAACTGGCTTAGTGAGAAGATCATGTCAATGGTTGATCTTTTGGATCTGAAGTCGCAATATGATTCAGGGTACACCCTATCTGCAAGCTTCTGAAGTCTATGGAGTAGGATGTGAGCAGAGTTTGCCATGCAATGAGATCCCACGGTAGTTGTTACAATCACTTCTATCACCTTTGTTCTTGTACAGAGTCACAATGGTTGAGTCGCTCATTTCCTGTGGAACAGCTCCTTCATTCCTGCATTGACACAGGAGCTCATGTGGATCCAGTGGAGTTAGCGTGCCATAGATCATAACTTCCGCAGGAATGCCGTCACTTTCAGGTGATTTCTCAGTAGGGAGCTTGTCGATGGCTTTCTTCAGTTCATCTTTGGTTGGCAATTTGCCTAGTTCGATTATTTCTGGCAGTCTCTCTATGGCATCCAAAGCTGATTGTGAGACCATATTTTCCCTTGCATACAGATCTGAGTAATGTTACACCCATCTCTCCATTTGCTTGAATTTGTCTTTAATTACCTCAACAGATGTTGATTTCAGTGGTGCGGCCTTGCTCTGTGTTGGTCCAATTGCAAGCTTGATGCTTGCCTCTGATGTTTTCCCAAGTCTGCATCAGCCTGTATTCTCTCACAAAGGTCCGTCCAGAACTGGTTGGCGCAGGCCTTGGATTCTTTTTTCACCTGTTTCCTTGCTGTTCTTATGGCGTCCAGAGTCCTAGGTGTTGGGGACTTGTACTTCAGAAGTGCAGAATGCTTGGCTTCAACAAGGGGATGAAAAGTTTCAAGGTTGGCATCAAACCAGTCATTGCTCTTTGTTTTCCTCTTCCCAAATGCCTGCACAACGGATGAATGGAATAGAATGGTATAGAAGTTATGGCAGTATTGATGTGGCACTTGGCAGGAGGCTTGCTTCTATGCAATTTCTTGGGTTTCAGACGGACTTTAGAGCAGACAAGAGAGTGCTCATTATCACTGTGGCATGTCCTGGTAGTGAGCACTGTGTTTATTTGGTGACGCTTGACAATAATGAGGTCCAGCTGATGCCAATATTTGGATCGGTGGTGCATCCAAAAAACTCTGTGGTAGGGTTTCACTGAGAAGAAAGTGTTGGTAATGCAGAGTTCATGGTATGTGCATAATTCCAGGAGGCATTGACCATTTTTGTTTGTCTTTCCCACACCAAAGCTACCAAGGCAGATGGGCCATGCATCCTGATCTGAACCTACTCTGGTATTGAAGTCGCTGAGGAGAAATAATGCCTCCTCCTTGGGAAGACATTTGATTACCTCATCCTTGGTTTCACTGGAAGAAGTAAGAGTAGGGGCATAGATGCATAGTACATTTACAGGCCCTGGTGATGCATTAAGATGTAGGGAGAGAATTCGCTGTCTCGGTGTCACCAATTTCCACTACGCTCAGGAGAGTGTTTCTGATGGCAAAACCAACTCCATGCTGCCTAGCTTCCCCTTTTTCCTTTCCTTGCCAGAAGAAGGTATAATCATTTTCTTTCAAAGTGCCAGAGTCAGCGAGGCGTGTTTTCTGTAGGGCTGGAATGTCAACCTGGAGGTTTAGAAGTTCTTTACGTGTGTCCTCTATATCCAGGGGGCCTGAGAGACCAGTCATCATGGTACGAACATTCCAATTTCCTAGTTTAAGTCCAGGTTTCTTGCTTGTTCTTGTATACTTTGGTGCCGTAGTTACTGACCACTTGTCAGGTAGTATACCCTAAGTCCCACGCACCCAGTGAGACAGGTGGCCAGTGGCGGGGCAACACTTTATTGGCTGGGGGCTGCCCAGCTTGAAGCAGGCAATAGTTGCCCAAATGAAGTTGAATAACCCCTCCCACGATCGAGAACAACCCCTGGTGCCCAGCTTTATGGCAATTAAGCTTGAGCTTATCACCGGTAACTGTTGCTCTCCGTGTTTGTTTCACACTGCTACAGTGTGGCTGAAGTGTCCTCTCCAGGGCGCTAGCCAGGGCAAAAAATATGGAGAGACTGGGTTGCCCATGGATCAGACTCCCCCTCTCAGTCTTGCTAGTAACATCCAAAGGAGAAGACCAGTACATTTAGTGCCAGGTTGACTGCAGGAGCTGCCGGAAGAATGCACATTTGGACATCTGACCACCTTCTGATTGGTCAGAAGGTGGGAAGCGCTCTCTCGCTCCCTCTCTCAATCTCCCTCTCTCTCTCTCTCCCTCTCTCTCATATATAAGCTAAAAGTTTTCATTTCTGGGAAAACATGCATAGTCTTATACATTTCCCCAGCACAGGAACATCTTCAGAATACAACCGTGCATGTTTTCCGAGTTAAAAAGCTACCTTCTTAAAATAAAAGTGAGGGCCATGGAGATGAATGAATGAGTGATTTATTCTTCTTCTTCTTCTTCTTCTTATTATTATTATCATAATCATCACTGTAATGTATGTGTAGATGTTCTGCATCATTAAATTTACCTATAAGGCATTCAAATGCTCAGTGTTTCCTTAATATAATCCTTACCTTTACACAACATTCAGGAGATAGTCACCGTAGTATGTATGGAACAAAAAAGAAGAGGAAACACTAATAAAACCCAGCAAAACCCCATTTAACATATTCATTATGTGTGTGTGTGAAGCCCAACACCCAATGAAGAGCAGAATGGTGTGCACTGTGTATTCGCTAATAATGTTAGAGGAAAGGGGAAAAGAGGAAACTTGGCTGAAAAGTGTAAAAAGAAAAAAAAATTGTATTGTTTCAGAACTTTCAATTAAAAAGTGTGCTTAAGGTTTTTTTTTGGCATGCTTGGAGGAGGGTGTAAAGATAAATCTTCTTTAACCATCTCTATGGTACTAAAGCTAAGTTCCCATGCTGTGGCCTTGGCATAGACACAGAATTAAAAATTAATATATAGCTAATTATAAAGGAATTCAATATGTACACTTATTTATTAAATCATTTTAAATTAATTTTAATGCAGGCAATTTTAAAATCTTTTTATTTTATTTTATTTGAACATTATTGTTATCCCAAGGCCACATTTGCATGAATAAAAATAAAACCCTTGTTACACACTCTGCATCCGATATGGCCGTCATCCAGCTGGGTGTGGAAAAGAGAGGAATTTGTACTGGTGGCAGATTAACTGACACCAGTAGATTTGGAACTTTGGGCATTTGGAGATTCACATTGGGAAGGCTGACATTTGGCAGATTACTTGTTAAACTCCTGTGATAAAAGATAAAACAAGAAAGAACACTGTGGATGAGCAGAAAGAAAAAAATAAAACCAAAACAAAAAACATACAGACAATGAGAAATAATCTGAAATCATACAGTGTGACTTTACAGACAAAAGAAATTAGATCACGGAATATACAGTACATAAAATGATAACAGTAAGAGGGCATTTTAAGACTGATATGATGGATCGAGAGAAAAGAAAACTAAAGAGCAGAAAATACTCTTTAAACATGTTTCAGGCATGAGGATGAGTGTGAGAGATTGGAGGGAGAGTGCTACATTAAAAAAGAACACATTACCCATGGGAACAAGGTATAAATACACCACTGAGATGCCGAGTTCAACCAGTGGATTTAGTGGTTGTCATAATAAGTAAAAGGTTTATTTACAGGGGAATAAAACAAACAGGCTTCTTACTTGACAGGCTCCCAGGACTCACGCTCGAAGCCTCGGTGTATAGACTGAGCAATGGACGACTCCATCAGGTCCACATATCTCACCACTAGAGGTGCATAGAGATCCTGCAGGTGCTTGTGAAATTTCCCGTTACAGAGGTTATCTAAAGAGGAGCAGAGATCAATCAAAAAATCAAAATCTTTCAGCCTGGATTCAAAATAATTCACGGAAAAAAATTCAATAGCCTGCTCTCATGTTACACACATATTATATTCACCAATTTTCAGACCCTTATTTTCATTTCAGACACCAATTGAGCACAAAATTATGATTTATTAATCTAAAAACCTCCACAATTCTTCAGTAAGCTCCTTCCCTAGCCCTGTATTAAAATGCTGATTTTGAATGTGCTATGTTAAATGGTTTGTTTGGCTTCCTCCTCTCATTTATGGTCTTTTAGCTCCTTGTGCCTACTCTTCTCTGACTGGTCACCTGAAATCTTCGATTCAGGGGGTGGGGGTCAACTCTGTATAAATCCTCATTAACAGCTTGAAAGGTGTCTTGATTTAGTGCCGACCTCTTAGCATATAAACCAAGTTGAGAGTGCTACAGACTTAGCGCAATAAGCTTCCAGATGGCAAATGCTGAGGTGAAGAATAAATATGGCAAGATTTTTAAAATTTATTTTATATAAATGTGTGAGCTGAACAGAAAAGTAAAGCAAAAAGTAAACACTTGAAATGAACGATTTGTGTCTCAACACCTGCATGACCTCTATTATAATTGATTCAAGTCTATAGCACTAGACTCTATATCATCTATAAAAAAGACTTATTACATTACACATCAGCTGACCTGTTTTGATCAGTTTCGATGTCCACAAGTATCTTTGACATCACCATATATTGTATGTCAACATTGAAATGGGACAATAGAATAGAACTTGGACTCTTTAAATATGTATGTGGGTGTAGCTCAATATAAAGCCTAATGAAGGTGCCACGTGGCTCAGTGGGGGAAGTCCCAGCCGCCTGGTTAGAGAAGCAGCTTTGACGAACCAGCAGTGCGATGATGGGGGAGTGAGCTGCACCTTCCCTTCCTCCACATTCATGGTTGAAGTGTTCAAGAGCAAGGCACCAAACCCCCAATTGCTCTCCAGGCGCCCCAAATGTGTGTGGCAGCTCACTGCTCCGAGTGTGTGCCCACTGTTTAACATGTGTTTGTGAAGTCACTTTGGATGGGTTAACTGCAAAGGTAATACTGTAATTCCCCTTGCGGAATTAATACAATATAGCAAAATAATTAAATAATAATAATAATTTAAAAAATAGGTAAACCTCTTCAGTAAATTGGTAGTTATCCTGAAATTCAGTCACACATATGACTACACACAAAATAACACATTTTCTTTTCACCATGGTCATTTCATTTTTTTCTTACTGACATTGGATCCTGCCCTGGGATAGTTTGGTGACTTGGCCAGGTTGCCCCCTCGACTTGCCCAAAGTCAGCTGGCATCGGTTCCAGCTCAATTGTGATCATGATGGGTAAGCAGTACAGACGCTCCCCAACTTACATTTTAGTTTGGTTCCGGACGGCCGAACATAAGATGAAAAGTTGTTACTGCATGTTCTAGTGACGTATGAAGTTCATACTGTACTATACATCCATAAATACCATTACAGTATCTCATAAAACACCCATAAATAAATTATTATAAACATTACATCCACTATCAATATTGTGTTCTTGTATATAAAGTCGTCAACGGACTTACCCCAACATATTTGCAATCTTTGTTAACATGCAATTAGCTGTCCTCTCAATATTAATCTTCCCAGAACTGAATATTACAAGAAATCTTTTTATTATCGTGGATCTCAAATTTGGAACAATTTACCTGATTTCATCCGAAATGCCACCTCTGTTAACTCTTTCAAACAGCAATGTAAAATGCTTAGCTTAATCGATAGACTTTAGATATTTTGTGCACATAAGTATGGCTGTGTGTAAGTATGTGTGCAAGTGGTTGTTGTGTGTGTGCGTGCGCGTGCACTTATGTGTGCGTGTAAGGCTTTGGGTGTGTGCCGGTGTACTGGCGCGGAAGTGAAACTGTATGTGTGTGTGCGTGTTGGTGTGTGAGTGTGAGTGTGAGTGTGTGTGTGTGTGTTTGTATTTGTATGAGGTCTTTTCTTATACCATTATTCTATATCTCTCCTGGATTTGACTGTATTGTTTTGTTCCTTTTATGTTTCATCGGCTGGTGTAAAACCCTGGTCTTGTGAACGATCTATATGGACCTATGTAAGCTTGTGTTTTATGTTCCCTCTTTGTTTGTAATTTTGTGTTTTTTACTTAAACTGTATTTTGCACGTGATGCAGGGCCCCTTGGCAGAGCAGTTCCGAGTGAGCTGAAAGGGCTACCCTGCTAAAAGAAAACGGAATAAATAAATAAATAAATAAAATAATATCAAATATATCAAATAATAACATTCATTTCAAATAAATTAAATTCAAGCAAAATAATTTCAAATAGATAAATTTTAATTAAATTCACTCATCAAATATCAAATACAGTATCAAATATAACCGTTACCATTCTCTATGATGCGATCTTTCTGCTTGTAAATAGTTCTGATGGTTGACGGAGCCATTTGGAAGAAACGTGCAACAGTCACATGTTTTTCACCAGCATCAATTTTCTTGATAATAGCCAGTGCTGTAGTGGTGGGTACACACCAGTACATGCTGTGTACCCACTTTTTTTAGTGGCTGAGTTGCGTGTACTGACTTAATTTGATCTACTTTAGATGCGACTGTGCAAATAAAAAGCGGAGATGAAGTGATAAATAGTTTCAAAGCCAAAGCCGCACCCTCCCCGCACTTCGCGCACCTCAGCCCACTTCGTGGATGAGGTGCTGCTGCGCGCCTCGATCGCTTTGCTGCTATCGTGTACTGTACTCACTTATTTTTTGACCACTACAGCACTGATAATAGCCATCTTCGTTTCTAACGAGATGGCTTGTCGCTTTTTCTGATTATCACTATCACTAGTAGGCTTACTCTTCTGACCAGCCATATTTGCTTAGGGTTACAAAAGTTCGCAAAACAGTGTAAACACAAAGATCACAGAGACGACTTCTTAACACAAGGGTAACATGCAGTGAACTGGGAAGAAGGAGGGCACGTTCAGTCTGTCGTTTGTAAACAATAGATGCAGCATGATGCGGAAGTAGCATATTACGTCAGCGTACTACAGACAGCACGCTAAACTCAAAATTTGACATAATTTTTTTTAAAACAAATGAATGTAAGTTGGGGAGCATTTGTACTATAGCCAAAGGACGGATATTGGATTGCAGCCCAATGCGAATTTAATTGGATTTTAAATTGACAAGAAAAAAGTTCACAATGAATTTCCAGTTCTCCCACAAAAATTGAATTTTGAGACCTGACTGATGTAAATGATTTTATATACAGTATTAACCAGACAGAGGAAATTCATATCAAAGTATTTCATGCTTAAAAAATGTGTTTCATAGGACCATTCTTTTTGGTAACCTGAAAATGAAGCAAACAGAAAAGTGAACCATAAGGTATATAAAAAAGCAGGTGGTTAAGTGACTCAGCTAGCAATGGATAATTACATCCTGTTTAAGGTAAACAAGATAATGACCTTCAAGGAAGAAGACATGATCACCAACAGACTTGCTAGAATGAATGTATCAAATCTCAGTGAAAGTAAACACTGTGATAGCAGTAATTTTAAGACACACTTTACTTTAACGAAGATTTGACACATTCATTCTAATAATTCTTCTCTAATCGTGTGTTACGGGATTCCCTTCTTTTCCCGTGAGATTTCTTCTGTCTTTTACATTAAAGAGTGCTGCATACCCTTGGGCGAACTTTGAAAAGTGACTAAAAAGTAGTATTTTTACATTTTAGATTAATAAGTATATGAGATGATAATACTCTTCAAAAAATTATTGTGACTTCTTCTGTGATTATTAATTGTGGTTTGCTCCAGCATAATATGGGTTAAGTAGTAAATTTGACATACCGAGATATTTATATATTTGGAAAGAGAATTTAATATGCATCAAAATGAGGTATAATGCGTGAGTATAGCATAAAAATCAACAGAGTTCTACCGCTCTGTGTGTCGCTAATCAGGAAATGCTACTTTTGAAAAAATAGCGAATGTAGTTACAGAACCAGTTTCTGAATTTCCACATTTGAAAATGCCTAACATCCATATGTTAAATGAACACGGCTATCAAGCAATCAACGCCATCGTACTAGCATCTTCCTAGCGTACTATGATTTTGTGAGTAGGCAGAGTAATTTGATAATAAATATGGATAAAAGGGATTTATCCTAAGCCATCAAGAAATTGGATTGAAAAATCAGTAAACTAAGTCTACTTTTCTATTGTTTTACAACAACATGGACATTACATCCTTTCTTAAACAAACATTTTAGTATGGATAGATTGTGTTTATGGATATTTAAAGTTGGTCGTGTGAAAGATTATGCTCTGAAGGATGTATTTTTGACTTTGTAGCACAAAACATTTTCAACTTACATTGGCTTTTACACAAAACACTACCCTGAAACTTCCATTACTAACGCGATTCACATCCGTACAGAAACCACCACAGGTTCTTTTTCCAGTTCTCCAATTTTTCGAAGTTTTACAATTTTTAGAATCATAAATGTAATGAATGTAAGGTACTTAGTCCTAGTTGCCTGTTCGCACAAGTATTATATTTTTTCTTCTCATTTCTCTTTTCAGACACACGCACATCATCTTTTTTATTTATTTGTTATTTTATTTAATTTCATTTTTATTTTATTTGAGAAAATGTTACCAGACAACAACCTGTCAAACTGTGCAAATATGCTGGGATTATATTTAGTGCACTAGGGTGGGTAAGCATTTGTGTTCAGCACCGTGGACAGCTCTCTGTTCGCTTCAATTCATTAGTGATGTAAGATGGCCTCCAGGTGTCTGCACTCTCCTGAACCACATCCACCATTAATATAGGAGCGATTAATTCCACGATACATCATACAGTTATCCAGTCCATCTGAGATTTCATTTTAATTTAATTGTTTTTCACTGGATCCTGTGTGTTGCAGAAGTATTCACCCTTCTGTTTTGTACTGACAAAATGCAGGAGACATAATAGGGATCTTGTGGCCTGATTCGAAGCAAAAGAGTTCACAGTGATAAAATGGGTGGAAAAATATATTTAGTTCAGTAATTAACTTTTAAAAAAAATTACAAATAGAAAATTGGTAATTGCACAAGTGTTCATCCAGTCCCTTGTACATTAACTCGTTTTGTCTACCCAACATAAATATGGGCTATGATAGTTACATAGAACAGTTACTAGTTAAAGAGCAGATTAAAACATTTGGGGTTCTTACAGTCAAGCCGCAGATAATCATTGAGCAGTTGGAAGAGTGGAAAGCTGTCCCAGCTGTCCGGAGGTTGGACTTCCAGTGCTGCATCCATGTCCACAGCATAGAGAGAGAGAAAGGTCTCTGCATGTTCCACCATGAGGTCAGACCACCATGCAAATGCCTACAAAGTGTATGATAGTGTATGTATGAGTGACAGGACGGCAATATGTTTAAAAATAAACTTGCCGACATTCTGTTATAAGAAAAATAATCTGGATCTGGAATATTTTTCTTATAACTGCATGCTGGTAACAACAACAACAACAAAAAAAACTAATTTTTCTTCTTGGAGTCATTAAACACTGCCAGCTTCCAAAGATCTATAAACAGCCTCTATTTCTTACTTTATAGTAGTTGTGCCATATTTTATTAATCCCTGTAGACCTATGACAGCTATAACACAGTCATTCATAGCTTCAGACATTAAATCACACACACACACACACACACACACACACACACACACACACACACACACACACACACACACACACACACACACACACACACACACGCACGCACACACTCACGCACACACACCCTTCCTCTGTTAGCCCACTGAGGCCAAGTGTGAGATCTCCGAAGAGTGTGGAACATGTAGAAATGTCTCCTTTTGAGTTAAAAGTGTCAACAGCTCCAAACACACCTTACATGCTTCTGTGGAGTAGGAGGCAATGATGAAATGCTATGGTACTTCTATGCGCAGTTTGTTGATGGGAATGTTTATATGCATGCAACCCAGAAATGCCCTCAGGCTCAGAAAAATTCCCATCATGCAGCAGATTTAGCCTGTACTAATTTCTTTGCATTTCTTCTTTAATTTCTTTGCATTATTATTTTTATCAAAATCACATGACCTAAATTGCTCTGCTGCTGATAAGAATGCTCTGCTGTCACAACATGTCTTGCAAAAGAAAAAAGAAAAAACATGTCTGAGGAATGACAGGGTTATGTAAGGGGTCATCTACACAGATTTCCTTTTGGATGGTTTGCAGGAGGAAAAAACAAACAAACACACCAGCGTGAATGTGGTCCGCTGATCACCTGGTGCACACAAGTCAATACATAAAGTTAAATCAAGAGTTAGGACTGGCACATGGTACATCATGGTGATGGGCTGCACCAGGTTGGAGCAGAAGAACATGGTAAAATCTACAGTGTTGATTTCCCTCCTATAGGATGCGTGATTTGAATTGTTCTGTGGTTCTAGAATTGGTCACTGGATGAGAATTCAACACTTATGATTTTACAGTCCAGAGCAAAAAGGGGAGGAAGGGGGCATTGGGAAGGTTGTGCAAGACGACGTCTGTGAAAATGAGCTCGGTTTCATTTTCAGAGGGCTCATCAGGAACGGCTTCAGGGTAGCGGAAGCAGCCGTCCATCTGGCACTCGTGCCCACACAAGCAGTTCGGTTAATGCCCCAGAATACAGCAGGAATTACTTCTATAAAGAAGAAGGTGGGGTTGGGGAGAGAGTGGTAGGAGAGGAGGATAGCTATCATCCCTTTATCCAAGACTAGAGAAGTACCGAGCATGCAGAGGAGGAGATGGGTAAGGAGAGTAGGCTTGAAAGGGTCATGGGGGCTCTTCTTCGACCTTTTAACATACCTCTTTACCCTTTTGCATGTGTCCAGGCAACCCGACAAACAGCAAGAGAACACAGTTAAGGTTACTGATAATCTCTGCAATTCATCACAAGCTAACAATCATGTTTTGGCTTCTTTTTTCTTCTCCCATTAAAGGCAGTTTCCAGTAATAATGAGGATTTCAAGCTGTTAAGGGTGAAATAGTATGAAAGCCCATCGTTGGTGACCAGTCTTTTATCATTAATCAGTGTTTATCAGGATGAAAATTAATTAGAATTTTATGTGGTTTATCAGAATAATGTTTACTCATTCTTCCGTTCCCCTCCCCCCTCCCACATATAGCGGTCAGAAATATTTTACTTTGAGGTATGTAAGAGAACAGACTTATTTTGCTAGCAGCAAAAATATATCCAAATATTTAATCAAAACATGAAATCTAGTTTATAAGAAATGAGGCCAGATTGGTGCTGTAGCGGTTAGCACATCTACCTCACAGCAAAAGGTCCTGGGTTCGAATCCAGGGCTCAGGAGGAGTGGCGTTTGGATTCTCTCCTTTTGCTTGCATGGGTTCTCCTCCAGGTTTTCTCCCACAGTTCAAAGACATGCATATGAGGCTAATTGGCTGTTCCAAATTTCCTATAGATGTGAGTGTAAATGGTTGTGTGTCTGTAATGATCTGTCACAACTTTAATGTGATTAAGTAGAGTACAGTTTAAAAAAAAAAAAATTGGAAACAAACCAGGCGGCATGGTGGTGTAGCGGTTAGCACGTCCGCCTCACAGCAAGAAGGCCTGGATTTGATTCCCGGCTCGATGTTCTCCCTGTGTTTGCGTGGGTTTCCTCCGGGTTCTCCGGTTTCTTCCCACACTCCAAAAACTGTACAGTGGACAAATTGGCGGTTTGAAATCAACCCTAGGTGCGAGTGTGTTTATGAATGGTTGTTTGAGTGTCATCTCTGCGCTGGAATGGCGAGCTGTCCAGGGTGTACCCCGCCCTTGCTCAGAGTTGGCTGAAAAGAGCACCAGGCTCCCAGCAACCCTAATTAGGATTAAGTGGCTTGGAAGTGAATGACTGGAAACAAAATAATAATAATAATAATAATAATAATAATAATACTAAAAATTAAATATAAAAAATCTAAATAAAACAAACAAATCAATGATATTGTTTGTCCTATTAATATTATATTTAAGACTATATTTATTTCCTTGAGCATGGACTGTGTGTGTCAAATTTAGACATCTGTCACTATTACAAGGCTTGAATATGTAACTGACCAAAAACAAAAAAAAAACAAACAAACAAAAAAAAAACCACACAAAGTGCATATTGTCAAATTAACATACCATCCCACCCCTAAGAGCAAGAAAGGGAGAACAAATATTTTCCATGAGTGGAAAAAATAAATGATACTCTTCTGGTATTCATTATACCAAAAAGTATCTCATTGTATTTTATTCATGCATCCAGAGCTCAAAAATGGCAGGAGAACATGCGTTTCCTTCTGGAGCATCGTATCATACTGGCAGTCTTTCCTAAAGCATACCAAGGAGATGTTTCTTACTTCATTATTAATGTTTTAATAAGCATACACTGTTGCTCAATCCATTTTTGAGTAAAAAAAAGCCATAAGAAATAAGTGTTGGAATCACTGGATCGTTACACAGTAAAAGCACAATGTTACCATGACGTGAGAGGACTGGGAAATGATTCTGGATGTTGTAACTGGTTATAATTTAGTGAGGTTAAAGTCCTGAAGTTTCACGGCATATTTATTCCAAAAAATAATACTTAAAAAATCAAAATGTATTAATAACAGTGTCAGGTTGTGGACCTTCAGGAACCTTCAGGAGTCCAACTGATTTGCACTGATTGTAAGCATGCAGCTGTGGGTTATGGTACTGATTAATTAAAAAACATACCAGAGTTACACAAATTCAGCGTCTGTTTGGGAAATCAGTTTGCATTTGATGAACATTCAGCAAAAAATCATTTTCAGTATCAAGTAAGCAGCAGCTAAAGTCACTGATACAGGAATAACTGTCTGGATTGGCTCTACATTGAGGATATTTGTGTCATGGGGAATGATGGACTGTGGGAGGGCAGGAAACTTTTCTGGAAGTCGAGATGTATTTTTATGACATCCGAGGGCACATGTGTGTATGTGGTGACATTTGGCAAATATTTCAAGTAACCAAATATAAAACTTACTATACATTCATCTCGATGATGAACATACCACAGAATGGTGATTCCTCTTAATAATAAATTAATACTTAATTTCCTCTTTTAAATGAAATCTATGGCTTTAAGATGTTCTTCAGAAATTCTCATTTAGGAAACTTCTGTCACTCTGGAACATTCCTGAAGTGTATTGATAAACAATATTCCTTTAAATAAACTACCTTTAATCTTTTTCTACCAGTAAGTGTCATGAGCCTGACCCTGTATCAGTGTGCAATTTTAGTACGGAACAAAGGAAATGTTGTATATATACACCGTTATACCCACCTCTGCGTGATGCTCCTCATTCTGCTGTAGAACCTCGATGACCAGCTCAGCCAGACGAAGTGTGTCTTCCAGTTTTTTGGCAGGTGTAACTAAGCGCCCTACATTCTCTGAGGCACAAGGGCAAAAATTGTTAACTGGATCCAGTTGTAAAACACACACTCACACCTAAAACCTTTCTTCTGGGTCGTGTTGCAATTTAGGTTAATTCAGTGCTTCTCAAATGGGGGGGGGGGGGTCTGTGACCCTGGAGAACATGCTTTTCTGGAATTGTGTACGAGAATTAAGTGTAATTGCACCTCCACTCCAGTAGCTGGCAGTGGCGCTCTCATTGTCAAGCTATTGTGTAGCGTTTTTTCGCACAAGCAAACAGTATGAAGTGCAATAAACAACTCCTCAAGAGACAACATGGAAAATTTTCTAACAGGAACGAAGAGAAAGGTGGAGAGAGACCGAGATATTAAGACATAAATAAGTTGAATGAGACTAAATATGGATGTATTTTTTTTTATTTCAAGCACATTGGTGCACTTTAAATCTTTTCTGTTACAGATTAAAAAACAATGTTAATAAAGATACAACATTATGCAGAGGTGTACTAATAACAATTTTATAGGCAAATAATAATATTTATAGTTGCTCACGGGTGGGGGGGGTGGGGGGGGTGAAATATTTTTTTCTTCCTAGAGGGGCCGCCACTGAAAATAATTGAGAAGCACTGGGTTGATTGGATGTTCCAAATTGCCCCAAGATGCGAATGGTTGTGTGCGCGGCGACCTGGTGAGCTGTTCAGGGTCTTCGTCCAGAGTTCGAGGAGATAAGCTCCAGCTTCTCTGGCACCCTAGTAGGATTAAGCGGAGCGACAAGTGAGTTGAATGAATATTCATGAACTGCATATTCATTCAACTCATATTAATGCACAATGGCTGGTCTCTGGTATGTACCTCTGGTATACTTGTCTACATTTTCTACACAAAATTCTAATTAATATTTTACAGTTTAACACTAAAATATATATTTTAAGACTCTGTCCTTGTCAACAGTCCAAATATTTATTAAATTAATAATAAAAAAAAGTCATTAATAATCCTAAAACTTTTAACATTATGGCTAAAATACCATGATCTATGCTGGCTGTGTCCTTATTAAAAGCTGAAATAACATGTACTCATCGTTTCAGCTCGTTATACTGTGATCTTTCCACAGAGATTTTAGATTTTGTCAAAAAGAACAATGCAAGTGTAATGAATGAAATTAAAGCAGTGAACAAAAAGTATGTTACAGTTGTCATGCAGAATGCTCAGCACATGCAGGAAGCTGTGCTCACTAATCTCTTCCCTCGCCAATCGTCAAATCTTAACTCTCATCGTCATCTCACCCCCAAAAGTAAAGAGCTGGAGATGCTTGAGGTTAAAGTAACTGCTCCCTGGTTTTATTCTCTATTAGTTATGAGCAGAATGATCACAAATAAGATACAGAGCTTTATGGGAATGTTCCATCTAATGAGCTCTAACGTCATGGAGATGGAATTGCAAAGTAAATAGACACTAATGGACACTGAAGTTAATGATGGAGCGCTAACATGAAATAAGACCAGGGTACTGACTGAGAAGAGTGATCATGGAAACCTAAATGAGTATACACTCACCAGCCACTTAAATAGGAACACCTGCACATTCAGACGGTTATCTGCTCAGCCAATCACATGTCAGAAGCACCATGCATAAACTCATGCAGATACAGAATAACGGAGAACCGATGCATGCTTCTTTTTTTTTGCCTTCATTCATCCAGTTTTGGGGATTCCATATCTATTGTAGCCTTGGAGTCTTGCTCTTGATGGACAGACTTGGAGCCCAGTATGATCTTCTGCTGCTGTAGTTAATATACCCCCAAGACTTGGCATGTTGAGATGCTTTTCAGTTTAACACGGTTGGAGAGCGGAATTATTTGAGTTGCCCGAGCCTGCTTGTGTGCTTAAAGCAGTTGCTTCCAAGATTTTCTTTTGCTTTTCAGACCTTTCAAGGCAAATGATTTTGGATGGGAACAATAACTGACTCACGCGACCCATATCCGCATGACTTTATGTATCAAGCTGCTGAATGAATCACGTGTTCCTACGAAAGTGGCTTGTGAAGGTCTATTGGAGTCTTGTATATTTTCATCTGTTTTATACTGAACTGAGTGAAATGTAGAGAGATACCAGTTTCAATTAGCATTTTGTGGCTTTTTGTGATTTATTTAAAAAAATATATTTTTAAACAATGAAGTGACAAAATTATCACTCTTCTTAGCCAAAGGGTTTCCATCACAGAGTCCACTCCACACATTACTGTACCAACTTTTCAGTTAACCCTTTAACCATCCATCTAACCTGGTAAACAGCACCACGTTGGATTCAGGACCAAACCAGATTCTGGTTTAAAGGGTTAGAATGAAAAGCAAGATATTTTGTACAAAACACCTTCAGGGTTACTGAAGAAGAAATGCCTTGCTATGACAAATCAGGTATTTAACACACACACACACACACACACACACACACACACACACACACACACACACACACACAAAGCAAGAGAGAGAGAGAGAGAGAGAGAGAGAGAGAGAGAGAGAGAGAGTGAATCAGATCTCTCACTGATCTACTTCTAGCATGAAGTAACTTGAATATGAACGATAAGTAAAATGACCCAATTTGCAGATTACGCAAAGGCATCTTCCTTTGTTTTTCCTTAAGGAATGCATAGGAGATATGATTTAATTCTACAGGTCTATTGTAGAATTAAATTTTTACAGCCTGGTTTTCCTTAGTGTACAATACAAAATGATGTGAATAAGTATTCACCCCCTAATTGCTTTGTACTTCACCGTTAGGACAGTAAATGATTTTAGAGAAAGGAAAGTAAGAGTGAACGAGTTCAGTTCTCACCATGGAAGGTTTCATTTGTGTTCATATTATAATTTGCCTTTAGTATTAAAACCATAGTGCAACAACTAGGGAGAAAAAAAGAAAACCCAGTGGGGGCCAATACTTAGCACTGCTGTCTTCTACAAGTGAAGATACGGTTCTCTTACAGGGCTGTACATGTTAACGCTAAAGGGATGAAGCAATAGGATTCATGGTTCATGGAGTCATTCCCTCTCTGCAGATCTGACTTTAATCACTTTCTTCAATTCTATTTATTTTTATTTTACAGCTGGTAACATTTATTGATAGGAAATTAGTAGCGGTTAGCCATACCGCCATCACAGCATTGCCATGGCTTTTTCAGGCAGCACTTGAGCAACGCTGGGAGGTGGTTATGTCCAAGTCTGGATAGGGAATGCTCTTCTTTTTTTTTTTTTTTTTTTTGAAGTAATTAATCAAACAAAAGGGTTCACCTGGATCTTTCTGATCCTTCTGAGATTTCTCGACTAGAGAACAAAGAGAATAAAAGAGAGAAGGAGGGGAGGAAAAGGGTAGGAGAAGGAAACGAGAGAAGGTCAGCCACCATTCCATTTTTATGACGCTGAAATCGGAGGACAAAAGAGACAGACAGCAAGAAAGGCACACAGAATAACCTGAGAAAGAGTAGAAAGACACCTGCAGATAAAACTTGACTCTGGGTGATTTTCAGAGGTGAGAATACAGAAAAGACGTAGACACTTACAAACAGTAGTGTATTGATGTAAGACAGACAGTGATATCAAACGGTAGACTGTGAAGACGCACAGTTAAAAAGCAAACGAAACACGACCGTAAACATGATTTTGACACGCAGGCAGACCTAACGTCTCATCAGAAAAATATATACTGCATATTCCTCAATCTTTTTCGTTATCCTAGTTCAGTCCCCTGAGCTAGTCAGTATGTCAGTTTTATACAGTACCTGACCTCAGTCGAAAAGATTGTGACATGGCTGAGGTGTGAAGGAGGAAAGTCAAACAGAAGCAAAAGTAAAAATGCATTCAAATCGCAACAGACAGGAAACGCATGAGTCAGCAAGAGGAACTTATAAAAAAAAAAAAAAAAAAAAAAAAAAAAAAGCTACCTGTGTAGCCTAGAAGCTCCAAACAAACATGAGAGACTGATGGAGGTGGACGGACTGACTGGCTATATATCTGACGCTCAATTCAGCCAGACAAGGAGGGCTTTTTTTTTTGTTGTTAAAAAATGGCAAGCAATAAGAGTGACAGGATGTTATTGGTCAGAGGGTTGGAGTGTGGAAAAACCAGGTGAGGTGCTGACAGTGATGAAGAAAGACAGGAGAGAAGGCATGGACTGGTGGAGGATGAGGGCAGGTACTCACGAATGGTTAAATCCATCACTTGTGACGCCAAGCAGTAGACAGGATGCTCATACATTTCTCTCTTTTTTCCTATAAAAGAGGACCGGGCATGCCAGAGCAGGGGTCAGAGGAGAGACAGAGTGAGAAAGAGCGAGTGGGACAGGAATTCTCCATGCATGTGTGCCAGAGGTTCTAAGTAGTTCTGAATGATGCGGTACGGGGTGGGGGTGGCGGTGGGCGATCACCTTTTACAAAAAGCTTATTTTGATTTGTTTGCTGCGCAAAGAGTTGAACAGACCTTCACTGGGTGTTTGCAGAGATTAAAACCATTGCATGAGCATGGAGAATACCACTCACTTACTTCATTGCACACAACACATGTGATTCACTTACTGCCACTGCGTTGATTCAGACTTAAATTTTCTCGCTGTGATTTAAGTCATGCTGAAGTTTGTTTGAAGAAGAACCGAGTTCACCGTCATGAAACACTGCTGGACTTGTTGTTTGGGATTGCCATGTCCTCACTTTCCTCAGAACCAAGTGTTCTCTTATGTTTTATATGAAACGGACTAAACATGGTACATCTAAAAGCATCTTAGGTTCTTTTACATGAACTGATAAATTTATGCTTTTGACATAATCTCTCGGCTTTTACCTGCTTATAGCTCAGAAACGATAGACAAAGTGCCTATAATAGCATAATTAAGACAATATTTAATTTGAGTAACTGCTCACGTTAGCAATCTTTGGTCGGCTCTATCATTTAAAAATCATCTACACTGTCGCAATTTGAACAGTGTTTGAGTTGAGTTGGTGACTGGAAGTCTGGGTAAAGCTAAATTAATGAATTGGGCTCTTTTAAATAAAATGTGATCATATCCTGCTACAGCTTGGGCAGTCGTGGCCTGGTGGTAAAGTGCACTGTATCGCTGATCCTAAGGTTGGGGGTTCGAGTCCCACTCTCCACAAGGTTGTCACCGTCCCCCCCAGTGCAGCTAAATGGGTTATCAAAGGCCGGCCATGTCTCCCACTGTCTATGGTGAGAGGTTCATGTAAAAGAACCATTGCTGACTTTCGACAAGAGTAGCTGCATAGCTGTCGGTGTGTTTCTGCCCCTTGCTAAGGGTTGTGTCAGGAAGGGCATCTGACGTAAAATCCTACGCCAAATCAAACATGCGAATCACAGATTCGCTGTGGTGACCACTGAGAAAAAGGGAACAGCCGAAAGGAAAAGAAGAAGAAGAAGAACCTGGTGCAGCTTCTCCCAGTTATTCAGAGGGCATAGTTTTTCAACCAGTGTAATTTTTAAGGGTTTTCAGAGTGAGTTAGTTTCCCACACAGTGGTGAAGGCCGAAAAATGTAGAAAGTTTTGGGTTTAAGTTCATAAAGGGTTCGCAAACATTTTTTCTTGTTGCAAAGAAATTTTTAACAACTTGTCGCTAACATCTGCTAACAGTGGCTAATGCTCATTAAATGTTACTAATGACAGAGGCGAGTCCTAATTCCTCTCATCGTTCATCAGAAAAGTTGGCAAATGCAAAATTTGCTACATCAGCATTTACTGCTCTGTAATATACAGACTGTAGCGTGTAGCTGGTTTTAACCATCACTCGAACCAACTTCATAACAAGCAAGGCTAAAACAGTCGGTTTATTCAGGCTCCTTTCCCTTAAGTATCTCCAGTGGCTGCAGCTGTTTCTTCATAAACACTTACCATTATGGTCATGACTTGGAAATCCAACTTTGATAAAACAAATACAGTGGAAATGCTAATTACGGGCACACATTACCAGATATTATTTTAGGATGGCGTTGTGTATCATTCTTGATAAGAAGCACGTACACTGTGCTTTAGTGGATTGAGATTTTTATAATGAAACTATCTGAAACAAGCAGCAAAGCCAGAGGGAATACCAGGGAAAGGAAGAGTAAACAAAGGCAGAGGGGGTGAAAGACAAAGAAGGGGTACAAAGGAGTGGAAGGAGAGGAACTGTGGAATGGGGGGATATTAATAACCCAGGCTAGGGAGGAAAGAAGCAGGGTTAATAAGCAGGTGTTAGCTGGAAAGGAAAACACGTTTTTTTTGTTTGTTTGCATTTTTTCTTTCTTTCTTTCTTTCTTTTGAATACTTGAAAGTTAATAAAGAGATAAAATACTGACGGAAGACAGTAAGGAGGATTTCAAAGAGGGGGCTTGAATGCATTTTTACTTACAGTACAACTTGGATGTAATTAAACGTCATTGCAGAGAGCACAACAGGTGCAGACTGGGATCGAAGCACTCGGGGATAAGCTTAGGTTTATAAAACAAGCCGTACAGACTTGTAAATGTTAATAATATGGTCTGGATTCTAAAAGTCTTTCAACTGAATCCATAAAAAATTCTTCTTTCACATCAGTGTTTGCACTCAGCCAGCAAATCAGGTTCCTTCCAACACCAAAAGATTCCGTTTACAACTCGAACGACTGGAGATTCAATAAGATCTGATATTAAAAGTGCAGGAAAGGTGGAATGGATAAAATTATTGACAAAAATCTTAATAATAATAATAATAATAATAATAACAATAATAATAATAATAATAATAATAATAATAATAATAGTACACTTTGCAGTTGTTTCAAAAAGGAAAATGCTAGAAAGAAATCCCCTGACATCTTAACAAGTGAAAACCTCTTTGGTGAAGTCCAATGTACTTAGTACAGGGATCCCTCACTTTCCACGGTTAATTGAGACCGAGACCCCCCCTGCGACCACCGAATTCCGTGAAGTAGGATCACCTCCCAACCCCCCTGACTGACGTATACGTACATGTATATGTGTATATAATATCAATAAATACATATTCAATGCTATAAATGCTTATAATAACAATTAAATATTAAAAAATAATGCATAAGATGTAAATAAAATATAAATACACACACACACACACACACACACACACACACACACACTCAGATGCACACCACACAAAAATGTAACTAGTTTTGATGGGAGGTTTTGGGTTGTTTTTAGTTTTGTGTTTGTTTAAGGATTTTTTTTTTTTTTTTTTTTTGCCTAATTGGGTTTGTTTTTGCAGCATTTTCCTTAACTTGTTCCCCTATTCTTCCTTAACTTCCTTATTTTTTAATTCAATGAATATTTAAAAAAAAATGCAATGCACTGAAGCCGTATGAATTGAAGTGCAAAGTAATGAGGGATCCCTGTATTTCCTGTTACAAGATAACAAAGGGCCAAATATCACATTTTGGAACTAATTGCTAAATGTTTTTATGTTTATCAAGATGAAAATGGTTTTGTATTCACAGAATTCTGTTCTTTAGTGTTATTCTTACTGCTGTTCTCCAAAGAAATAAACTGACAGAATTAAAAAAGCATCAAATTAGGGGGAAATGTTCTGCTTCAATCTAATATATTTGAACAAATGTTTTTTTTTTCTTTAATGGCACTATCATCTTGCGTGAAATTGTTGTCCTGTTGTACTTATGTTTTTGGATGACCATCTAATTTTGTGTCCACAATCATCAAAAATATATAAATTCTGATATATAAATCTAAAGTCTACTTTACAAAGCAGTGTAAGGAGCCGATCCTCTACATACTTTTGCACAGAAAGTGCAGAGGGTTGATTTGAGGATTGATTTTTAATGAGCGGAGGATTGATACTGTACATGTTTCTTGTACAGGGGAACATCTTGCAGTGGTTGTGGCGGTGAGTGTAGGTGAGGTGCATGCTGCTGCTTTTCTCATGCATACAGGTTAACGTTATTATAAAACTGTGAATCTGTGACTGGAAAACAATGTAAGTCTGTGGTCATGTGATCTCCTTGACCTCAGAGAGCACAAAACACATGCAATATCTGACTCTGAATCCAGTACTGTAAAATATAATAGATAAGGAAACTTATTAGCAGTAAGAATTTAATTTTGGGATTATTCACACGATTAACATGTCTATGAAAGGCATGTCACACAACACCATCTACTGAACAATACTGTATCTCTTTAAGTTATTTTTAAAATAGCATATTCACTAATGTAAACTTATTTTACCTTCCACTTTGGCATACTCGGACAGACGCTGGTAGTTAATCAGCGCAGCTTGTTCCAGACATTTCCTGATCACAGCCTTCACATCCTCCTGGGGTACTGGAGTTACGATGTCTTTCATCAACACCTGGCAACCCACATAAACACATATAGACACATAGACTAGGCATTCTGTTTTCACAGTCGATTTATACCTTGTGTTGTGTATTGGTGACGCACCCTCTCCAGGAGAGACAGTGTAGCCTTCAGAGCTCCCTCTGGCCGTCCAAATGGAAAACAGTACCTTCATAATGCACAAGATTAAAAAAAAAAAACAAATAAGAAAATAAATAAAAAATAGAAAATAAATATTTTATATATTTAAGTAATAATAATAAAAAAAACATTTGTTATAGATCATTAAGAATTCATAGTAAATAGGGAAATCTAAAAAAATTATATTAATACAAAACGTCAGCAGTCTTTTAATATAAGCCACCTTCGAATTGATTCATATTCATTCACTTTCTGATCTGCGTAATCCTAATTCGGGTTACGGGGAGGCTGGCACTCATCTCAGTTGACTCTCGGCCTGGCGAGCTGTCCAGAGTGTACTCTGCCCTAGCCGTCAGTGTGGTTCCATCACAGGGCAGAAACACACTGACCGCAGCTACTCTTGGTGAATGTCAGCAATGACTCATTTACAGCAGAGGTGTCAACCTCACACGAAGGGCCATGTGGCTGCAGGTTTTTGTTTTAACCAAGCAGCAGCACACCTGACTTGGCTCATTTAAACAAACAATTTGAGTCTTCAGGCAGTTCATTGGTCAATCTGTGTGCTCTGTACAGAGACTGACCAATAAACTGTCTTGAATCTCAAATGTGTTGTTTAAATGAGCCAAGTCAGGTGTGCTACTGCTTGGTTGAAACAAAAACTTGCAGCCACATGGCCCTTCGTGGCATGGGTTTGACACTTGTGATTTATAGCCTCTCACCACAGACAGTGAGGGCCATAGCCAGCCTTTTATAACCCAGTTAGCAGTAATGGGGGATTAGGGGGGGGCAGTCATGACAGTTGACAGTGTGGCTTGAACCTCCAACCTCATAACTGGCCACCACTGCCCCCACCTTATAATTAATAGTAGTTATAGTAATAATAATAAAAAGATTATTATTATTATTATTATTATTATTATTATTATTATTATTATTAATATTATAGTATGTTTTTAGTACAGAACTATTGAATGCACATTCTGACACATTTGAATGTTATGCACTTACAATAAATCATTTTTAAATTGTTTAAGTTAATCATTTTATTTTTAATAAAAAAAAAGTTTAAATATTCATAATGTAGAAATGGATCCGTCTGATCACAAGTTTACTTTTTTGAAAATAAATACACACAATATAACAGTTCCTATTAATTTGTAAAACTAAGACATATTAATTGACTGATTAAATGTTTGTGTAATTGACTTGCTGGTGGATTTTTTTGTGTATACCTGAAATGCGTGATCTGGTTTTCAAGTAACACTCGCAGGCGTTCTTTAATCTCATCAAAACGATCACGTTCCTCCACAGTGACTGTGCCAATTCCATCAGGCCTAAGGTCGTATACACACACACACACACACACACACACACACACACACACACACACACATATACACATACATACACAAATGGATAAGCACTGCCAGTCTGCTGGCTGTTACTGGGGTCATGGACATGTACTGTACATAGGGTCATGTGTAGGGTCACATGAAACAAGGAAAAACACACAGATGAGTGTGTGCGCACTCTGAGTTCTAGTTTTTACTGGAATGGTTGAGAAAATGCTTGAAACATTAGAATCCCAGTTTTAGCCTCCATCCTGCAGACAAGATGCATCACTTGAGCATGTAACTACATGCACTGGAGAATTTAACAACTCTCCAAATATAAAAGACGATAAAAAGGAGATCAGACAATGCAAATAAAAAACCCTCCATTATCAGTTCAGTACTCTATATGTATATGTGCATAATGTAACCCAAAACAGCAAAACACCCCTTTTTCTTTTTTAATATAATATGTGAATAAGATTTGGATCCCACCGGATCAATGCGATGACACAGATGATCTTTGTCTGTCTGTTTCACACACCCTTCCACATGCTGTTGAAATCTACTTGTGTCGAAGATGAAGAGTAAACCTTCCACCTCACAAGCACACACACACACACACACACACACACACACACACACACACACTAATACACAAACAATGCACTCCCTGTCTGGTGTGACAGCCGTGACACCCCACACACACACACACCGCACCCCAGAATCCTGTACCACTCTTTCATGATGAGTGATGAATATGTCACCTCTCCTGCTCTTCATAGCCATGTCACCACAGCCCACGCCTCCTCCATCACGCACACACACACACACATACACACTGCTTACATCCCAGTGCTGTCACAAACCATAAAGAGCCAGCCTTTACACACTTTGTATGGAAGTGGGTGTAAGGGTGTGTTACAATGTGTGCAGGTAACATACTCCAGGATTGTGACTATCTATTTTTTTTGTGTGTTTTTGATGAAATAAAGTAATCAATAATAAAGTTGATCACTGGAAAAAAATACTACATTTCCCACTAATTAAACTCCCCCATCCCGCTTGTGAACAGGCTGTGCTACTGTTCTCATAACCATACATGCCTTCATGCATATTTAAAAAAATAAGAAGAAAAAAATGCAAATGAGACCCCAATCGACAGCTATTAAAAATGGTAATCTAGATATGGTAATAAGGTCGTAGTGTCATATCCTGAAACCTTGGAGACATGCGCTGTTGCCATCTGCAGTGTACAGGGGTGTGTAGATGTGTTTGTTCATTTTATTTTTTTGAGTTGGCTTCATGCATAGAGGGCTTAAGGGTCAGGATTGTTTTGGACTGAAACACAACATGAGAGTTAAAGAAGGAAGAAGTGGACAGGACCGACAGACAACAGAGGACACACGGAGGACAGGACACTGAAACCACCGTGCCTCGAGGTCAGGACTGACAGGATGACACGCTGTCTTTCTTTCTTTCGCTCTCTGACTTGGAGCTAAATGTGTCGTCTTGTCTGAGCTGATCATAACCGGACACGCAGACCATCGACTTCAACTTTGTCAATCTCCACTGCACACCATCATCTGACAATTCTAAGCATTCTACATTCAAATTAAAGGGACAATGTGTTAGTAAGGTGTTCCGTACAATGGAAAAATAATCCTTATAGGATAACCCCATAGTCAGGGTGATGCATTCATATTTGGTATGATATAAACACAATCATGAATACTTTTGATGAAGTGTCAGGCTTGGGGTTTGAAAAAGGGGTTAAATACGGGTCATGAAGGGAGCATGTTCTACCTAATACCAGACATGGTTGTATTCGGTCTCACCTTCTGAACCCTGCTGTCACATGGGACTTTGCGTCCCGCTTTCTCATCAGCTCCATGAGTCTGAGCTCTTTTTTAGATTGGACAGGAGGAGCCAGGTACAGGGTTCTGAGCAGATCAGGCTTACACACTCGCCATTTAATCAGCTCACACACTCTCAGGCTTTATTCCAGACATACACACACGCACGCACGCACACACACACACACACACACACACACATTCGGGCAGGGTGTAATAGCATGTGATTGAGTGGGGAATTAAAAAAAAGAGAGAGAAAAGATGTTAGCGATCCAAAATGAAAAACAAAACAAACGAAATCAATACAACATAATCATATAAGATGAAAACACACACACTCTGACTAACCTACTGAGATATTGGCACGGAGGTGGGAGCTGATCACCAAGGCAAGTACATACAGTCCCACAGAAACACAGCATGGTCTGAGAGCACCGGCTCAACTTGGGTGGATCTTCAAACACTCACGATAGAATATAATATATATATATATTATATATACTTCATTTACCCGTTTACACTCCTGGATACTGCGAATCACAGTGCATTGCGCTTTGTCACTGGTTGCACTAATCTTACACATCATTGCCATTTTACCAAAAATCAGAAACGGTGATCCTTGCCCATAGCAGACACACACTGGATGACTTTCATTTACAAAGCTCTCTTTGGTGTAGCCACATCCTAGCTAGGAAACTACTTAACAAGGAATCAAGGGCACTGTAGCTGATGACTATCTGACTTCCTTTCACTCCCTGTCGTCCAAGTGTTCACGAAAATGGGGAAAAGGACATTTCGCTATGCTGCTCCCTTTTCGTTAAATTCGTTGCAGACTGACTTGAAATTGTCTGAATCGATCCTGTTTTAGAGTTTTGTTGAAATTCTCATCGATAAGGACCTTGACAGTGTTGGGGTCAGGGATCCCAGGGAAGTTTAGGGAAAAAAATAGAGGAAATGGGTTCAGAAATAGAGGAAGTGAAATATTTCAGCTGGGGGTCAAGGAGGCAGATATTATAAATAATTATCACTTTGGCAAGTAAAAACAGCAGAATTCCACTAAATAGCGGCGATCTGGGATCCCTGTGGGGTTTGTCACTGCTTTTAAACCTGACTGATTTTACTTCTTGTTTGTATGATACTGTTTGAATGATTCTAATTGTGTACGTTTGCTTCCTGTTGGCCAGGTCAATTTAGTAAAAGAGATTTCTTGTCACAATGAGATAAGACCCCCTGGTTAATTTTTTTTTTTTTTTTAAAGCACCTGAAAATTCAATTCCTGACTTTTTTTCCCTTTTCTGTATTTTTTCCATTATTTATTATGCTTTAGCTCATTAATTGAAATATATACTGGGCGGCACAGTGGCATAGTGGTTAGCACGTCCGCCTCACAGCAAGAAGGCCTGGGATCAATTCCAGGCCTAAGCATTTCTGTGTGGAGTTTTCATATTCTCCCTGTGCTTGTGTGGGTTTCCTCCGGGTACTCCATTTATTTCCAAAAACATGCACAGTAGGTTAACTGGCTGTTACAAAATTGCTCGTAGGTGTGAGTGAGTCCGTATGTGGCCTGGCAAACCATACGGTAGATCATTATGATCACAGCCATGACAGTCCCTGTATGAGCATCATTCAAGCTTCAGGGATGGACGTCCATTCTTCGTGATTGGATGTAGACGTAGCGAGAGAGAGACACATACCGCACCGTATAACATGGAAATCTGCCACTACTGTACTTGGTTTCTTGGAACCGAAATTTAGACGCTTGTTATAGCCCCATTTCATTGGAGTACGGCAGACTTACGGAAAAAAAATGTTGTCATCCACAAACGTTCCGCAATTATTCCCTCATCTTCCGTGTGATTCCGTAGTTATTCCTCGAGTATTCTTCCACTTCCGTATGCTTCCGGCAGGCCAAAATATCCCGTGAACGTGCTTTTTGAACATTCTGTGAGTGTTCCATGGGGTCACTTTGGCGACTTTGACGTGCCTGTTCCGCACATGCTGTGAACGTTCCGAGAGTGTAAGAATTTCCACTTTTCTGTACGATTTGCACCAGATTTCCGTGTAAAAATTCCAAAGCTCTTCCGTACCGTGCGTTTTCGCTACGATCCTTGCATGCTGTAGTCCAGTGAAATGGGGGTATTACTGAAGTATTTTCTTTTACAAAGCACTTCTAAATTTTGATTGGTTATCACTCTACCATATTAACCTCAAGTTAACCTTATTTCTTCTTTCTCCTCACGCCTCCAATGATTAAAATCTGCTGTTAGCGTTTTTCACCACTGTTCGCCATCAAAACATGCATCAAAAATGAAAGAAATCTGGTTATTTTTGACTCCTATTTCTCCATATGGTGAGAGTGTACAGGAAGTGAGAGGAAATAGAAAACCTGAAGGAAAGGGATCGAGATGAATATATGAGGAATGAGGAGAACTCACCGATTTCCATGCACATGCGAAGCACAAAACGCAAAGCTGTAGTGAAGCAGTGTGGGGTCAATCATCGCTCCATTCTCAGCTCTCTCTAACAAGTCACTCAGGTAACACAGATGTCTGTGACAACCCCGTACACCATTTCTGGCACAGTACTCGTCCAGGACAAACACCTGACCCGGACTAAACCAACCCTGGAGAGGGGATGGGGTGAGGGGACGTTAGACATATAATGTAGATGAGTGGGTCAGAAGCATGATCCAAGGATACAATAAGGACTCAGGTTTAAATATTAAAACTTTTTAAGCATATTAAACTTTTTTAGCGTACGTTTGCTTTAACTTTGAACTTAAAATCAGCTCAACAAATTAATTAATTCATTCATTTCCTGAGCTTCTCATTCCTAATTAGAGTCGCAGAGAAGCTGTTGCTCATTTCAGCTGAATCTCGGCGAAGGCCGAGACAGCTCACCAGGCCACTGCCGGGCGCTCAACAAATTAATTATGTGTTTTTATTTTTGCTTTTTACAAATATTGTTAAACTTGCACAAATTCTTATCTGTAACACAAAATCAGTGATGTGCATGTTTTTTTGGTTTTTTTTAATTTTACAAGTTTAAAAAGAAAGCACTTGATTTCATAATTTAAGCAATGAAATATAAATTCAACTAAATATCTCACAACAACCATTTCAAGAACAAAACATCTTGGGATAAAATAAAGCATGATGTTAGTCGGAAGACTGGTGGGCAGTGGTGGTATAGGGTGCTGGATCGCTGATCCTAAGGTTGGGGGTTCGAGTCCTACTCTCCACAAGGTTCTCACTGTTTCCCCAGTGCAGCTAACTGGGATATCAAAGGCGGGCCATGTCTCTCACTGTCTATGGTGAGAGGTTCATGTAAAAGAACCATTGCTGACTTTTGTAAAGAGTAGCTGCATAGCCATCAGCGCGCTTCCGCCCCTTGCGAAAGGGTTGTGTTAGGAAGGGCATCCAATGTAAAAACCTATGCTAAATCAAACATGTGATGATTCGCTGTGGTGATCCCTGAAAAAGGGGAAACGCTGAAAGAAGAAGTTAGTCGTGAGACTATTTTTTTTTTTTTTAAGTTCCAATACAGAAATCCCAAAATTATAACTCTCTAAATAACCAATTATAATCCAAAAATTATACACAAGAGTTTCATAAGATCTAATTCCCCTGTGGGAGGTTTCAGCCATTTAACTTCAAATCTTCAAGAAATATAAAATAAAATCCACAGCACCAAACAGTTTCTTAGAATAAACTGTTCCTTCTACCATGACTTTTCTTATAATAGTAATTTCCTCTTCTTTAACAACATGAAACCGCCACAATTTCACATTTTGTAGAGCTCTGAATATAACTGTACTTTGTATACTGATGACGTGGAGCAGTGGGAAGGTAAGAAAGAAAAAGACACAACTTTCTCTCCCAGTAGAACAGACATTTCTTCTGTGATCTAAACATGATTAATGTCACAGTGTTTGGGACGATGTAGAAAGTTAACACTTCAGCGGCATGAGTGTTCAGTTCAGTTCATTTTCTGTAACCGCTTAATCCTAATTAGGGTCACAGGGAGGCTGAGCCCATCCCAGCCAACTCCGGGCGAGGCCAGAGTACACCATGGACAGCTTGCCGGGCCATCACAGGGCAGAAACACGCCGACGGCATTGCAGCTACTCTTGTCGATAGTCAGCAATGGTTCTTTTACAGCCTCGCATCATAGACAGTGAGAAACATGGCCGGCCTTTGATAACTGAGTTAGCTGCACTGGGGGGGGGGACAGTGACAACCTTGTGTAAAGTGGGACTTGAACCCCCAACCTTTGGATCAGCGAGCCAGTGCCCTATACCACGAAACCACCACTGCATGGGTGCTTAAAGCTTTTTCAAACTCACACACACACACACACACACACACACACACACACACACACACACACAAGGGGCAGTGGTGGTCTAGTGGTATAGGGCGCTGGCTCGCTGATCCAAAGGTTGGGGGTTCAAGTCCCACTCTGCACAAGGTTGTCACTGTCCCCCCCAGTGGAGCTAACTGGGTTATCAAAGGCTGGCCATGTCTCTCACTGTCTATGGTGAGAGGCATGTAAAAGAACCATTGCTGATTTTTGACAAGAGTAGGCTGCAAAGCCATCAGCGTGTTCATGGCCTGGCGAGCTGTCCAGGGTGTACTCTGCCCTCACCCGAAGTTGGCTGGGATGGGCACCAGCTTCCCCGTGACCCAAATTAGGATCAAGCGGGTACAGAAAATGAACTGATGATGACCACAGACACACACAAGCATGCATGTATGGTTTAGAAAAAGTAAAGGTATTTTGAAAATTGAGAGCAGAGAACAAGTGCAGGAAAATCTAGAGAGGTGGAGGTATGCCCTGGAAAGGAGGGGAATGAAGATTAGCCTCAGTAAGACAGAATACATGTGCATGAATGACAAGGACCCAAGAGGAACGGTGAGGTTACAGGGAGCAGAGATAACGAAGGTGGAGGATTTTAAGTACTTAGGCTCAACAATCCAGAGCAATGGAGAGTGTGGAAAAGAGGTGAAGAAGCGTGTGCAGGCAGGATGGAATGGTTGGAGAAAAGTGTCCGGTGTGATGTGTGATAGGAGAGTATCGGCAAGAATGAAAGGAAAAGTGTACAAGACGGTGATGAGGCCAGTGATGTTGTATGGTTTAGAAACAGTGGCCCTGGGGAAAAGACAGGAGGCAGAGCTGGAGGTAGCAGAGATGAAAATGTTGAGGTTCTCTTTGGGAGTAACGAGGATGGATAGGATTAGGAATGAGCACATCAGAGGGACAGCACATGTAAGACGTTTTGGAGACAAAGTCAGACAGGCTAGATTGAGATGGTTTGGACATGTACAGAGGAGGGATAGTGAGTATATTGGTAGTAGGATGCTGAGGCTGGAAGTACCAGGCAAAAGGCCTAGAGGAAGACCAAAGAGACGATTCATGGACGTGGTGAAGGAGGACATGAAGGTCGTTGGTGTAAGAGAAGAAGATGCAAAGGATAGGGTGAGATGGAGGCAGATGATTCGCTGTGGCGACCCCTGAAGGGAAAAGCCAAAAGGAAAAAAAGAAGAAGAAGAAAGGTATTTTTTAAAATATGTTTTTTTCTTGTAAACATTTGTGTGATGTAATTGAAAATAGTAAATAATATTTACTTTATTAATTAATTATATTTTCGTTTGAATTATTTTGTTTAATTGAGCTTTTATTCTGCAATAAAAAAGAAGCTGAGGTCATTGATTAGAGCTTTAATGTCTTGACATGTCGCTGGCCCGTAAGCTGACTGTCAGGGCTCACATTATATATTATGCCTTCGTACTCCTGGCTTATACTTCTGACCATTAAAAACTCCCTAAAAATGACAGTTAATTCTGTCTAACAGGAGTAAAACAAAATGAACCAAAGTGAATCGTATTGTGTGTGAATCAATCTGATTTGAATCAGATTACCAGGCAGGAGTAGGAGTCGTTTAGTCTGTGATCCAACGTCAGGCGCTGCACCATCTCGAACAGCGAGGAGTGATCGAAGTTGCAGGGGTTCGCTGAGATAAACTCATCCATCCCATGTTTCTGTGCACGGTCTGCATCTGTGTGTGGGATGATGAACATGAGAAAACACTTTTTATCATGGACCACACACTTTTTAAAAAGGACTTTTTTTTTTTTACAAACAAGCATAGTGCACATAGCAGGAAATACAAATTTACTGATTTAAAGCACTTTTTAAAAACGAATTCTGAAACACTTTTAAATGTTTTGTTTTTCCAAGAATAAATTATATAGTGTTCTCATTCAAATTTAGAAATATTTTTATTTTGTCATTCATTTAGCATCTCAAATCAATTTTAATGAAGTATATCAGTACAACATTCTATAATCTTGTATGTTTCTCTAATTTCTCATTTACAGGGTCCTTCGCTACTTCGCTCTTCAATTCATGCGGCTACAGTGCATCACATTTTTTTTAGTATCCATCGAATTAAAAAATAAGGAAATTAAGGAAGAATAGGGGAAAAAGTTAAGGAAAATGCCGCAAAATAAGGCCAATTATGCAAAAAAGCAAAAACAAAAAAAAAAAAAACCCAACAAAAAAACGAAACAAACACAAAACAAAAAACAACCTGAAACCTCCCATCAAAACTACTTACATTTTCTTGAGGTGCGCATCAGAGTGTGTGTGTGCGTCTGTATGTGTGTGTATTTATATTTTATTTATATCTTATGCATTATTTTTTTCATGGTTAATTGTTATTATAAGCATTTATAGCATTGAATATGTATTTATTGATATTATATACACATATACATGTAAGTATACGTCAGTGGGGGGGTGATCCTACATCACGGAATTCGGTGGTCAGTGGGGGGGATCTCGGTCCCAATTAACCGCGGAAAATGAGGGATCCCTGTATTATTACTTTATTTATTAGATTAAATTTAGTCTGAATAAAAATCTAACAAAAAAGTCAATTCAAATAATTGTCCATATCCAATCATACATAATATAAATGTTAAAATAAAACTCATCTACAAGAGAGAAAATCCTTTAAATCATTGTATTTATTTTTTATTATCTCAATGATTCTAAACCATTTTAAATAATTTTAAAGATCAAAAGCAATGTTTGGGCTTGTTAATTTTTTTTTTTCAATGAATCATAAGAAAACCTTAAAACAATCAAAAATATATCAAATCAATTAACAATAACAAATCCCCATTTAAAAAAAAATAATAAATACAATTTGTATATGAAATGGGCAGTGGTGGCCTGGTGGTAAAAGGTGCTGGATCGCTGATTCTAAGGTTGGGGGTTCGAGTCCCACTCTCCACAAGGTTGTCACTGCCCCCACCCCCACCCCCACGGCAGGTAACTGGGTTATCAAATGCGGGCCATGTCTCTCACTGTCTGTGGTGAGAGGTTCATGTAAAAGAACCATTGCTGACTTTCATAAAGAGTAGCTCTAAAGCCGTCAGCATGTTTCCGCCCCTTGCGAAAGGGTTGTGTCAGGAAGGGCATCCGACGTGAAGACCTATGCCAAATCAAACATGTGAATCAGATGAATTTTTGATTATCCTTAATTCAGCGAGTGAGTGAGTGTAAGGTACATTTTTCTTCAGATACATTATTAATCCCTGATGGAAATTCCCAAGCAATTCAGCCATTCATACTCATAAGCACATATTCCATTTAAAAATCTTTACACACACAAAGAACCTACTTTAAATAACATTGCTAAATATTGATCAGGGTGCTACGATGCTCTCGTGTTATATACTCTCATTATATGACATCTGTGCAGCTTTGATTACTTCTGGTACGTTTGAGTAGCATCGTGGTGAAGTTATATTATAATAGCAGCATTTTGATGAAGGTGATGCCCGCTCATAATAACATCTACGTCTCATAACAAGTCTACCATACGATTCGAGTAAGCTGAGGTTGATGACAATAACCAAAGTGCTTTGTTGACAGACAGAGTTTATTTAAGTGTTATGTACCCTGTAAGCACTGTGCTATATCGGTAATCTTATCTAAATTTACTTCTATACATTTACTATTACTCGGTTTTGGCTGCTGTGATCTATATTTTTTTCCGGTGTATCTATTTGTATCTGATAATCCTGATTATCTGCAGGTCCATCGTTAGTGAACTAATTTCTCAATCCTGCTGCTTCGACTACCTCCCCAACACCCTCTACACCAAAATGCCTATTAGTGAGTGGACCTTTTATACACATCATCGTCCATCTCCTTTCAGCAGGCCGCCCAGAGGCGCTGGACCTCCCTCGGGTTCAGTCTAATTAAAGCGAGCCCGTGCCACTAACCTGCGATCACGGAAAGGAGCAGTTCAATACCCGCTCTTCCCCACCCCTCACCCCCCTCCTCCTGCCCAGGCATCTATTGTCCATTGCAGTGACTAAATAAATCCAACAACACATTTTCACTTCTCTTCTTGGTTAGTGGGTTTAGGTATTACATCAGCAAATAAGCTGGACCCGATGGCTTAATCCAGTCCACTCAGGGGACTATTCTCATTCTAATGCACTGTTTCAGATGGAGTTTAAAGCCCATACCACAGGCCAGTGGCCATTCACAAGTCAGTGACCTACTGAGTGTCCTCGCTTTGCATCTGAATGCAGGAACAAGGCTTAACATTCACCTGTGCTTCAGGAATACGTTTCAGCAACACACTGTGCCGTTCATTTCTTAAGTGCACGATATAATAAACTTCATCTGCAGTGGACAGTGCATGGCTGATGGGCACAGATTCTGTATAATTCAAAATTAGTTTATGAATTTACATATCAAGCTGTAACAAGATTTATTTCTTTATATACATTTATATATATATATAAAACTGACTACAGTATTATTACGTATACGTATATATTTATATACGTATAAATCTTTGTTACTATTTGAGGAATTATTTCTAAAGCTATTCAACAAATTTATTATGTATAAAAGTAATTCTGTTTTAAATTCAGCTTTGAAATCTGACAATTTAAATGTATTTAAATTAAATATTTGTATTATATACCTCATTATATACTTCTTTTTTCTCTTTGTGGAGTATAAGTTTGTACTTTTGTTTGCCTTTGAATCTGCTAGGAGAAAAAATTTGATATGACAGGTGATTATTTTAAGTGTAAAACAGCCCTAAATCCAAATTCCCAAATAAACAAAATACAATTATAATAATACAGGGATCCCTCACTTTCCGTGGTTAATTGGGACGGAGATCCCCACGCGACCACTGAAATTGACGAAGTAGGACCCCCCTCCCCCCGACTGACATATACGTACATGTATATGTGTATATAATATAAATCAATACATATTCAATGCTATACTGTAAATGCTTATAATAACAATTAAACATTCAAAAATAATGAATAAGATGTAAATAAAATATAAATACACACATAAACGCAGATTTTCCTTAACTTTTCCCCTTATTCTTCCTTAATTTACTTATTTATTAACTCGATGAATATTTCATATTGAAGCCGCATGAATTGAAGCGCGAAGTAGCGAAGGATCCCTGTATACGTTGTTGATTTATTTACATACAGTAAATTTAAACTGTCATATTTTATTAGTATTTCCTGCATGTTTTCTTGCTTCCACTTGAAAAACTCAATAAGGTTAATACATCAATGCTTCTAATATTTGAACATAATCACAAACCAGACTAAAACGAACGCATCTGAGTGAACTTGTAAATAATAAAGGTGACATTGTGTCCTTCTCTTGTGTCTGAATGTGAGCTTGTCACGTCGGTTTGACATTAGCGGACAGTACGCAAGGCTCTGGACAGTAACACACCATGACACTAGTCGGCTTCGGACGAGCAGGCCAGAGCTGACCTGACACTGATTGATGGGATGCTCTTCATTTATAGATCTGTTCTGTAGGAGACTCCACACTACAACATTTGGGGCTATTTAGCTCTTCTCCTTTTGGAAGCTTTGCAAAACCCACCCACCCCCGCACACATACACAATAAAGAAGATAGCGTTCGAGATGAGGCCTACAGGCACTGAGTGTCAATGCTCGAGCTTCTTTGTAAGAGATGCAGGAAAAAGAGAGTAAGAGAAATAAAGTGACAGCACAGGCCCGGTTTAATCGCAGCATTTCTAAATTAATCCGCTCCTTTAATATGGCCACTCTAGCCGACAGAAACACAGGCAAGTTCTGTCAGTGCTAATTTCTGCTATTTCTGTTTCTATAAAACAACAGTTGTGATTCAAGGTGACACTTCTGGCCTCATGGATTTTGTTTGTTTCCTGTAATTATTTTAACTGTTTCAAATTTTCATTGACACTGAGTTTTATGAGTCATTATTTTCTATTAGATATAGAGATACAATTTCATCCATTTTTATTCTCAGTTATTACTATTCAAAGTCAGGGGGCAGTGGTGGTCTAGTGGTATAGGGCACTGGATCGCTGATCCAAAGGTTGGGGGGTTCAAGTCCCACTCTCCACAAGGTTGTCATTGTCCCCCCCAGTGCAGCTGACTGGGTTATCAAAGGCGGGCCATGTCTCCCACTGTCTATGGTGTGAGGCATGTAAAAGAACCATTGCTGACTTTCGTAAAGAGAAGGCTGCAAAGTCGTCAGCGTGTTTCTGTCCCTTACTACAAAGGGTTGTGACAGGAAGGGCATCCGATGTAAAAACCTCTGCCAAATCAAACGTGCGAATCAGATGATTCGCTGTGGCGACTCCCGAGTAAAAAGGGAAAAAGCCGAAAGGAAGACAGACAGACTATTAGAAGTCATTTATTCATATTGTAAGCTGCTTAATCCTAATTAGGGCTGCGGGGAAGGTTGGCACCCATCTCAGCTCTGGGTGAAGACGGGGTACACCCTGGACAGCTCACCAGGCCATCACAGGGCCAACACTCACACAAACATTCGCACTCACACTCAGGGGTGGGTTCGATTTTCAGTCTAGGCCTTTCTGCATGGAGCTTGCATGGGGTTTCCTCTGGGAATTCTGTTTTCCTCCCACAGTCCAACAGCATGCACAGTAGGCTGATTGGCTGCTCCAAATCACCCCTAGTTGTGAGAGTGATTGTGAGTGGTTGTGTGGGTGTTAGCCCTGTGATGGCTTGGTAAGGTGTTCCAGGTGTACTCTGTCTTTGCCTAGAGTCGGCTGAGACGGGCGCCAGCCTCCCTGTGATCTTAATTAGGAAAAAGTGGCTTATACAAGACATCTTTTGGTGGTTAAAGTAATATTAAAAACCTAAAAAGACAAATATTATACAGTATTTAGTTTAATGAAAAACATTAATAACTGAAGAACTCCATATTTATTTTTGTTTATTAGGAAGAGAGCATGGGGCTCATTGGTATAACGTGACGTAATGTGTATTATATCCACTACTTATGAACAATCATTCACTCATTCAATTTCAAAGCAACTTATTGCTAAATAGGGTCGTTGGGAGGCTGATGCCAATCTTAGTTGACTCTGGGTGAAGGTGGGGGACATCCAGAACATCTCGCCGGACCACTGCAGGGCCAACACTCACATAACCATTCACACTCATGCCTAGGAACAATTTTGAACAGCCACTGAGCCTACTGTGCATATTTTTGGACTGTGGAAAGAAATCAGAGAACCCAAAGGAAACCCACACAAGCATGGGGAGAACATCCAAACTTCTACACTGCTTCAACACTCAAGACCAGGACTCGAACCCGGGACATTTTTGCTGTGAGGTCAGCGCACTATAAGAATTGCGCCAATGACGAACAATCATCATAATAAAAATATATATGAGGAATTAAATTACAAATCTGAAATTGCAAATGTTTGTGAAGTATTTATCAAGACAAAAAAAGCTGCATGTTTAAAAGAGCATTTTAAAAATCTATTAAATTTTTTCTAAAACAATTTGTGATAGATTTTTTTTAATTTATTAGAAGTGCTTCTTATTTTGCCTTGATCAGCTCTCTTCATATGAAGTTCAGCAGATATCTGTTAGACCTGTGGGTGCAGAAGCTCTGGCTCACTGATCATATACAGCAGCTTGTTATTGTTCACACTATGAACTATCATGCAGGTGATGTCTTTAGCACAGCATGGGTGGATTTTCTCCACTAGTGGGAGCATCCGCTAATGGTGCATTCTGATCTGATCTCCATCAGCAGACTGCCGCATGTATATGGTGAGGGGCCACTGACTCGGGGTAAATGCTGGTGCAGGAGCTGCAGCTAGTACAGTCCCAAACACACACAACAGAAAAAGGAGATGATGCAGGTTTGCCCACAGCTGGTAAAGATGCAGAGTTCTGGGTGTTCATGCAAAATTTTGGACAGCCAGAGTCCCCAGACCAGCCAGGGCACTGGTAGCCTGGTGGTATAGGGCGTTGGATTGCTGATCCTAAGATTGGGGGTTCGAGTCCCACTCTCCAGAAGGTTGTCACCTTCTCCCCCAGTGCAGCTGACTGGGTTATCAAAGGCGGGCCATGTCTCTCACTGTCTATGGTGAGAGATTCATGTAAAAGAACCATTGCTGACTTTCGTAAAGAGTAGCTGCAAAGCCGTCAGCGTGTTTCTGTCCCTTGCTAAAAGGGTTGTGTCAGGAAGGGCATCCGACGTAAAAACCTATGCCAAATCAAACATGCGAATCATTCGCTGTGGCGACCCCTGATAAAGGGAAAAAGCCGAAAGGAAATCTCAGAGACCCCAGACGGTGGTGTGTCTGTCCTCCTTACACTGGATCAGAATGATATACAACAGCATTATAACAGCTTTTTTTTTTTTCCTGCATCTCCTTCATGGCCTTTGTGGCTTCCTCTGGAGATGACAGGCACACAAACCCAAATCCTTTCAAATGGCCACCGAACCTCACCAGCTCTTTATTGATGATGGTTTCAAAAGCTGAGAACTCTGTACATAAATCATTTACAGAGACATCCAGGTTGTGTTTTTTTTTACACACACAGGCTCACATGCTGCTTGACCTTCTTCTGTGCCTCACATTCAAGCTCCTGGTGGGATTTTAAGTGTGTAATAAACACTTTGTGGTCATTGAAAATCCTGCCATTCAGCCACTTGATGGGAGTTTTGGCATCCTCGTGATTCACAAAGTGCACAAATCCAAATCACCGGAACCCGTTTTCATCACAAACCACTTTGAATAAAAAGAGGTTTCCAAAGATGGAGTAGGTGTCATTCAGAGCAATACTATTGATGGACTTCTCCAGATTTTAGATGAATACACTCCCCGTGTTGTTGTCTCTCAGGTAGAAGCCCATCTAGAAGCACATGATGCACATGAGCTTTTTTCAGAAGTAAATTTGAGCAGCTCCAAAGTTCACTCATCATCGGCCGACTGCTGAAAATTAACAAAGCCATGATTCAGTGATGCACCAGAGCTCTTGTCCTGGTGGAGGTGTGAGGAGTGAACTCCACCAACAAGGCTGAATTTCAGAAATAAGGATTAAGTCACACGAGGGTGAGGTTTGCAAATATACACAGATGCCATTGGTAAACTCAGAGTGAGGAATTTCTCCTGAAGCGTGTATGGATATAAGTTCCAGATGTTCTGATCATCATCACTGTGCGATTATTCTGTGAATTAATGTAATCATGTAATACAGTGATCCCGCGCTACATGCGCTTCAATTCATGCGACTTCAGTACATCACTTTTTTTTTTTTTTAATGAATAAATAAATTTAAAAATAAGGAAATTAAGGAAGAACAGGAGGTAGGTAAAAGTTAAGGAAAATGCCACAAAATAAGTATGCAAAAAAAAAAAAAAAAAAAAAAAAAAAACCCTAAAATCTCCCATCAAAACTAGTTACGTACATTGTTGTGAGGTGCACATCTGAGTTCGTGCACGCGCACCCATGTGCGTGCGCGCACGCGTCTGTATGTGTGTGTGTATTTATACTTTATTTACATCTTATGCATTATTTTTAAATGTTTAATTGTTATTTTAAGCATTTATGACATTGAATATGTGTATAATATCAATAAATACATATTCAATGCTATAAATGCTTAAAATATTCGGGGTTGGGGGGGTGATCCTACTTCACGGAATTCAGTGGTCGTGTGGAGATCTCGGTCCCAATTAACTTCGGAAAGTGTGGGATCTCTGTAATAATAACAGCAACATTAATAATAAAGATGATGATCGTGGAGTTACCCAAATGCATTATGGTGCTCACCCCACTGAAGAATCCAGTTTGATGTGACAAGCTACCAGCTGGATTTTTTTCTGAATTAAAGATGATATTCCAATATTGAAACTAAAACAATATTAACAAATTACACAATACACGATAATTTTGATCATCTTTAATTTTTTTATCTTTGAAATGTGAGAGGGATTTTTGGGTCACCCATTTTTTGGAGGTTTTCCATTCCGTCAGAATTCTTTATCAAGTTATTCAGGTCACACAGGCAACAACATTTTCATTACTTTTAAGATTTCAAGACTGTATTTCATTCATTCATTCATTCATTCATTCATTTTCTAAACCATTTAATCTTAATTTGAGTCATGGAGAGACTGGTGCCCATCTCAGCCGACTCTGGGTGAGGGTGGGGTACACCCTGGACAGTTTACTAGACCACCACAGGGCCAGCATTCACACAATCGTTCATACGCATACTCAAACCTAAGGATGATTTCAAACAGCCCATTAACGTACTCTGCATGATTTTGGACTGTGAAACCCACGCAAACCACACAGAAACACTCGAGTTGGGAATCGAACCCGGGACCTTTTTGCTGTAAGGTGGACGTGCTAACCACTAAGCCACTGTGCCGCCGACTGTACTGCATTTTAACTTAAAATTTAAGTAACATCAGAGACAGAAAAGAGAAAACAGTGAGCAACAGCAAGTCGTTATTTGGTAATATTCCACTGATAGCGATTCATGGGTCGTCAATTTTAACGCAGTAATTACCAGCTGCTGAGAGGTGCTGAGTGCACCAACTCTTCAGTCAGACCAGTCGCTTCAATGAATTCATTTAGAGCAATAAATCCACAACTATGACGGTCGAAGAAAAATCATCGTAATTAAGTCATCAAAATTTCCATCAACACTGCTTTGTATCTGTTTATATTACAAAATGTCTTATTGTTGAGTAGAATGTCAGATAAGAAAAAGCTGACTGCAAAAAATACACCTTACTGAGAATTCATTTTGTGCAGGTGGGTGGGTGAGAGAGATAGAGAGAGAGAGAGAGAAAGTATGTGTATGTGTGTGCGAGAGAGAGAGGGGAATGCGAGAGAGAGTGTATGTCTGTGTGTGCGAGAAAGAGAAAATGTGTATGTGTGTGTGTGTGTGTGTGTGTGTGTGTGTGTGTGTGTGTGTGTCTTGGCGTGCATGTGTGAGAGAGAGTATTTGTGAGAGAGGGAAAGAGAGAAGGGGAGAGTGTGTGTGTGTGTGTGTGTGTGTGTGTGTGTGTGTGTGTGTGTGTGTGTGTGTGTGTGTGTGAGTGAGTGAAAGAGGGAGAATGTATATGAAGAGAAAGGGAGAGCGAGAGTGTGTGTGTGTGTGTGTGTGTGTGTGTGTGTGTGTGTGTGTGTGTGTGTGTGTGTGTGTGTGTGTGTGTGTGTGTGTGTGTGTGTGTGTGTGAGAGAGAGAGAGAGAGAGAGAGAGAGAGAGAGAGAGAGAGAGAGAGCACATGTGAGAATGTAATACTCACAGAACTGTGAGATGGGAGCATCAAGCTGCGGTGCAGTTCCTCCTTTAGCATTGAGTTTTTGGACCTGTGTCGGAGGGATGGGTTTGTGTGACTGACCCGTGGCTCTGTACATGGCCTGAACCCACAGGATCCGGTCCTGCTCATCATCGCTGGCAAAGATCACAGTGTCACCTTCCTTCACAGCGTTAAAAAAAGTTCTGCCACCATCCAAACCTACACCAAGAAATACATCACAAAATGATAATAATTCATAAATATATATGAACACATCCATAACCTACAATGAGAAAGAATGATCTGTTATCATAGCTTCATCTTTGATTGCCGATGGGGAAAATGTGGTGAGTGTATAAACGCCAGAACAGTTGGACTGTTGTGTTACCTGGCTGAGGGTCGGTGTAGTCCACAGTGTATCCATCCAGTTGGAGAAGTTCCACAGGTTCTGCCTTCTTCTCTCTGTAGCTGGACATAGCGAAGGTGTACTGACTGACCTGGAGATTAGAACAGAAGATGAGTCAAAAGGTTAAAACAAAAAGAGATTTGATTCAATAAGCAGCCAGTGGTGAGGAAAACCTAACAGACACGAGGGACCATGATCTGATGGGAATCTGTACCTTTCTGAATGAAGTGAAATTATTATAATTACAGCAAACTGAAACAGTATGAAGCTTTAAAGACCACTATGACTCTCAACATATCACTTTTGAAAAACTCCATGTTCAAAAATACTGTATATTCTAGTAAATTGAGTATGTCGCTTTGGATGAACACAATCATTATCACCTAAGTCTATTGTAGAAGTCAGTGAACAAAAAAGCTGGAATAATTCATAAACAACAAGAGACACACAAAACGAAGAAGTCATCCAGGCAGCGAGTTATTGCATAAAGCAAAACTTCGAAATACACAAGTGTGTGCTGTGAGTGATTTCACGAGGAACCAAAGGAAATTGCCAGTATATAGAGGAACCAGGGCAGTGGTGGCCTAGTGGTATAGGGTGCTGGATCGCTGATCCAAAGATTGGGGGTTCGAGTCCCACTCTCCACAAGGTTGTCACTGTCCCCCCAGTGCAGCTACCTGGGTTATCAAAGGCGGGCCATATCTCTCACTATCTATGGTGAGAGGCTGTAAAAGATGACTTTCGACAAGAGTAGCTACAAAGCCATCAGCGTGTTTCTGCCCTGCGATGGCCTGGTGAGCTGTCCAGGGTGTAACTCTGCCCTCACCCGGAGTCGGCTGGGATGGACACCAGCCTCCCCGTGACCCTAATTAGGATTAAGCGGTTACAGAAATGAACAGATGAACCAGAATCATCTGAAGTACTCAGAACAGGCACACACAGTAGGTAATAGACCATCAGAAAACACTTGGAGTGTAAATGAGAAAGTTGTCCATCTTGCGATTAATAGTTTTGTCTTTTAAATTATATAAAGGTTGCATAAAATCTGCGAGAAGGTTCAGCATCTGTGTGGCATCTGCGCGTTCTTACTGAACTTGCCCAGGTTTCCTCTAACAGTCCAAAGCTACATACAATACTCAACTTGCCCTGTTGACATTTTCAGGGTTTAACCCCACCTCTTGTCCAGTATTGGCTGGGATTGGTTACAGCAAGCCCTATGACAGAGGGTTAGTCAGTATAGTTTGGAGCAATGGATGGATGGATTGAAGGCAACACTTTAGCCAAAGATTTTTTGTTGATGCTTATATGATATAACAATGGTATTGGATCTACAGTCGGCCCTCTACTTACGAAAGCCTCTGAATACGAAAAATCCAAGTTACAAAAAGCATTTTCCTAAATTTTCGTCCTCTTTTTACGAAAACAACCTCTTTTTACGAAAAGCGCCAAATGTGCCATTCAAAAATTCAAATGCGCCATTCACAAATTCAAAGAATGCGCGAGTTGCTCTCTCATTGGCTGTCTCCCAACATCCCACCCCACTGGCCTCCCATTGGCCAGGAGGCAGCTGAACTGTACCCATACTTCCTGTAGCCATACTTCCTGTTTGTCACACACGTGAGAGAGGAGAGTTGAACAGGAATGTTGGCTCGAGAGTTTATTTTGAGATTGACCATCGCAGTGTTATATTTTATTATCCATCATGAACCCGGAAAATACAGGAAAGCGGAAATACAGTGACGGAGGCGATTATTTCGAAAAGATATTGAAACAGAAGGAGCATGAAAATAGTGCTCTGTGGGACAAGACCTCCGAGCTCATAAGGAAGCAAGTTAATATTGAATCAGGACCTCTGATCTTTCAAACAGGTACTGTAATTCTGCTTTAAATACAACATCCTGTCCATTTATAAATTTAAATAGAATTGTTCCATCAGCTGCGTGTTGCGTGTGGGCGGAGCCCACATTCAGCAAAACACACCATAGAGACAGAGTGTTTTTGTGTGTGTGTGTGTGTGTGTGTGTGTGTGTGTGTGTGTGTGTGTGTGTGTGTGTGTGTGTGAGCGGGAGAGAGAGAGAGAGAGAGAGAGAGAGAGAGAGAGAGAGACAGTGTTGTGTGTGTATGTGCGTTAATAAAGATCTCCGATCTCGCAAGGAAGCAAGTTAATACTGAATCAGGACCTCTGAGCTTTCAAACAGGTACTGTAATGCCACTTTAAATACAACATCCCGCCCATTTAAACATTTAAATACAATTTCTCCGTGAGCTCCGGGCAGCGCGGAGCTGCGTGTGGGCGGAGCCCGCATTCAGCAAAACACAACAGAGAGAGAGTTTTGTGTGTGTGTGTGTGTGTGTATATGTGTGTGTGTGTGTGTGTGTGTGTGGGTGTGTGTGTGGGGGTGTGTGTGTGTGAGAGAGAGAGAGAGAGAGAGAGAGAGAGAGAGAGAGAGAGAGAGAGAGAGAGAGAGAGAGAGAGAGAGAGAGAGAGAGAGAGAGACAGTGTTGTGTGTCCACCAGTGCAGCTAACTGGGTTATCAAATGCTGGCCATGTCTCCCACTGTCTATGGTGTGAGGCATGTAAAATAACCATTGCTGACTTTCGTAAAGAGTAGCTGCAAAGCCGTCGGCGTGTTTCCGCCCTGCGATGGCCTGGCAAGCTGTCCAGGGTGTACTCTGCCCTCGCCCGAAGTTGGCTGGGATGGGCACCAGCCTCCCCACGACCCAAATTAGGATTAAGCGGTTACAGAAAAAGAACTGAAGGAACAGTGTTTTGTGTGTGTGTGTGTGTGTGTGTGTGTGTGTGTGTATGTGCGTTAATAAAAAATGTTTAATAATGGTTTAATTAATAAATATGTTAATAAAATGGTTTAATATGTTAATAAAATTTTTAAATTGTTTAATAAATAATTTTCTTTTATTTTTAACACATATTTCATACATATTTTATATAAAATTGGTGTACTTTTATCATTTTTAAAGGGTTTATGGAGTGGTCTTGGGAGACTTGGAATGAATCATGTGTTTTCATGTAAAACGCGCCTCTACTTACGAAAACTCCAGGCGACAAAAAAGGCTCTGGAATGGATTAATTTTGTAAGTAGAGGGCCGACTGTATTTGGGAAATCTGAGCTAGCACTGTGTTGACAATATGATGTTAATATAATATCATTTATCTGGTATTCACTCTTTAGACCAGGAGTGTCCAATCTTATATGCGAAGGGCCAGTGTGGGTGCAGGTTTTCACTTCAACCAAGCAGTAGCCATTCCTCCCAACTGTTTCAACCACTGTTCTCCAAAAAAAAAAAAAGAAAAAGAAAGATAGAAAGAAAGAAAGAAAAGGGTAAAAACCACTAGATTGAACATTAGTGTTTCAGGTTTGACGCCGGATGGCAGACATATTAGTGGTACTACTTTACTGTTGAAAGTCAAACTCAAATAGCATAAAAATATGTGATAAAGGAAATGATTACATCCACAATACACATTTCATTTTAAAACATGTTTTTTGTCAAACTTCAGCTAGGCAGAGCTCTTTTTAATTCAATTAAATGCAATTATCAGTGTGATTATTGGTAAAGTTGAATGAACCGAAGGCATTCTAACCACCAGTAGTAAAATTTTCCTGGCTTTTGAGCTGTGACGTTTTTGAGCTTTCACCGGCTCCATTTTGAGATCTCAAAGTAAAGTGATCTCACCAAGATGGCCCCACTTCAGAATTGAAACAGTAATGTGAAATCTAGATTTTTTTTCTTTTCTTTTTATGATCGGTGATTGAAACAGGTGGAAGGTGTGGCTACTGCTTGGTTGAAGGGAAAACCTGCACCCACACCGGTCCTTTGCGGATAAGATTGGACACCCCTGCTTTAGACGAACCATACATGGCAATGAAAAGTACAAGATCTGAGCCACCCTACCCTTTTAATGCCACTCATGGTTGAATGAAAGTAAAAACCTCAGGTACATGTGACTTTTTGTTGCATCTTAATAGACATACCAAGTTTCAACTAGATGACCTGTGAACCTGGCAAGCTACATAAAACATTATTTGATAATAACTTGATTTAGTTGTTCGATTGGAATTATATATGTATTTGGATACATCTCTACAGCGAAGTGTTCCAACAATGTGTGTTTTGAGACAAGTTGTCTCAGACGACCTGAGCACAAATGTGAAGCTTGGCTGAAATCCTGCCAATCAAATGTGAATGATGGATGAATGAATGTGAATGTGAGCCAGGCAACTCTCTCCCATCAGCCCTTCCTCTGTCATATCAGGGCCTTGTGTATCAATCTGACTCGCCCTGTAAGTGGCGTCTCCCTCTCACCCTGCACTCAGAGTGACACCATCAATTCAATGTCATGTGCGTGACGGCGGGGTCTCACTTTGCCTCCTGGCTCTCAAACCGTCTCTGCAGTGAGCGGGTGCCTCAGGGAGACCGCACACCCCTTTTCCTCCCGCCGTGCCTCCCTACCCCCGTCACACCGGGTGCTAAAGTTCGAGACTTGCCGTATTGAAGTGACCTGCTGTCAAACTGACTGTTAAAGGATTTTAAATGACTTGGGCTCCCTGATTAGCCTGGTATGCCTCAACCATTTTAAATGACCTCGTCATTGTTGTTGTTGCTCTATAAACTGCATTGTGCATGTGAGAGAAAGAGAGAACTAGAGAAAGAAAAAAGTCAGTGTAGGCGAGCTGCAATCAATATTGCTGGCTGAGAAGAGACGCCCCTGGTCACTCACAGGCATTAACATATTCACAGGCTCAAGACTGGGTGAGCAAACCACAACGTTATGAAGAGCTGAAGAGACAGTAAAAGAGGGGTGTGTGTGTGTGTGTGTGTGTGTGTGTGTGTGTGTGTGTGTGTGTGTGTGTGTGTGTGTGTGTGTGTCACTCATAAGGTTAGACAGTCAGCTGTTCTGCAGCGTCGCCTCCAGACTGCAGAATAATTAGACTTCACTTTGGATCATAAATATTTGCTATACGCCTTCGGTTTTGTTAGTGCCACTGGGAGCTCAAATCCACACAGGAAGAGAAGTAATACAGACAGCTGTAATTATAGAGAAGAAAAACAATACAAAAAAGAAGAGTTAAAGAAGAAAAAGAAAACAGTAGTGGGTGATAGAGATGATGACGATGGGGCAGAAGAAGTGAATCTTGAATCATTTGATGTACAGAGCATGCAGTTACCCGACTCTGTAATATAAACACTGGTATGTGTGAGAGATGTTCCAGTGAGCCAATGCCAATGCCTCTTAAGCTCGAGCTTTAAGTGGACCAAACAGCCTGTAATTAAACTCTTTGGAATAATTTACTGGTAATGAGTGTCTCTGACCTGAAATAAAAAGTACAGACTGAAAACAGGGCCAAGAAAGACTTATAGCCACAGACAGAGACAAATATACATAGAGACCTGCATCTGTGTAATAGAGGAGGTGTGGTCTAAGTCTATTAAAGTGGGTGTTTCTTATGTGTAAAAAGGAGTTATGACTGGTGTGTATAACAAATGGGCTCTGAAAAAACAAACAAACAAACAAACAAACAAACAAACAAAAAAAAACCCAGGCCAAGTGTAATAAAGCAGGCATGGGTTTTAAGTAGTAAAGAGAAGTGGCCTATAAGTAAAAAACAGAAGTGGCCTATGTGTAATAGGAGGCATGGCTTCTGTGGAATAAAGGTGTGGCCGTTGTGTGATGAAAAAGATGTGGCCTCCATGTTATGTAAAAGCCATGGCATTTGTCTAATAAAGGAGGCCTGTAGCAGTCATGGCTGTGTGTAATAAGAGATGTGTAGCTTCTGTGTAACATAAAACAAAAGGCTACTTTGGTGCCACAGTGGTTTCTGTGTAATATAGGAAGCATGGCTATTATGTAATAAAGAAGGCGGGGCCTCTGAATAATATAGGAACCATGGCTATTGTGTAATAAAGAAGGCGTGGCCTCTGTATAATATAGGAGGAATGGCTACTATGTAATAAAGAAGGTGTGGCCTCTATATAATACAGGAAGAGTGGCTATTGTGTAATAAAGAAAGCATGGCCTATATATAATGTAGGAACCATGGCTATTGTGTAATAAAGAAGGCGTGGCCTCTGTATAATATAGGAAGAATGGCTACTATGTAATAAAGAAGGTGTGGCCTCTATATAATATAGGAAGAGTGGCTATTGTGTAATAAAGAAAGCATGGCCTATATATAATGTAGGAAACATGGCTATTGTGTAATAAAAAAGGCGTGGCCTCTGTATAATATAGGAAGAATGGCTACGTAATAAAGAAGGTGTGGCCTCTATGTAATATAGGAAGAGTGGCTATTGTGTAATAAAAAGGCGTGGCCTCTGCAATATAGGAAGGATGGGTATTATGCAACAAAGAAAAGTGGCCTCTGTATAATATAGGAGCAATGGCTATTATGTAATATGTGAGGCCTGTGTGACATATAAAAGAAATGGCTAAGGATAGCCTCAATATCAGAAGCATAGCAAATGTGTAAAAAGGAGGTGTGGCCTCTGGGTAATATGGGAAGCATGGCTATTGTGTAAAAAAGAAGCCACGCCTCCGTGTAATATAAATGGGTATTGTGTAATAAACACAATGTGGAGGTGTGGTGCTGCCTGTCTGAATTGAGGATAGCAGACCAAAGATAATGCCATGTAATAAAGAAGGTGTGGCCCCTGTGTAATACTGTATAGGAAGCCTGGCTATTCTGTAATAAAGAAGGTGTGACCTCTGTGACAAAAAAGATATGGTGTGATTTCACCTGAATAAAAGGAGTGACTTATGCATACTAAAATAGGCATGGATTGTATGCTAACTTTATTGCATTAACTTTATAAAAATATCGTTGTGCAAGAACAGTGACACATATTTGTTGAGGTGAAATGAATATTTATCTCAGTTCTCTCTTTTTGCAGCGCTGCTTACAGTCGACAGTATTATGTCATACTTCCACTCATTAAAAGTTGAGCCAATCACATGACCTGACGATGAGGACTAAGACCTGCGTATGGCATTGACCTGATCAGACCACACAGACGGAGGGATACTACAAATATAAACCACTTCAACTCAGTCTGATCTCTACAGTATTTAAACCCAACATTCAAGAGGCAGATGGAGCAACACACATTTTCTAGATGTCTTCCACTGGCTCCATCATAACAAAACCAGAAAACACTGTCAAACAACAACAACAACAACAACAACAACAACAAAACAGCAAACAAACAGAAAGTATATTGGAGCAAATACAGCAGCAGAAAAAGTACAGAGACGCACATTCTCTTCAGAGCACACACAGACACTCACAAGCAAACAGAACATGCCCCCCTCTCCCTTCAAAACACAAACACAGGTCAGCTGTGGTAAACATGCAGCTGGGAGCATGTGGTGTGTGTGTGTGTGTGTGTGTGTGTGTGTGTGTGTTTGCAAGTTTGTCTGTCATTTCTTTGCTCCTGGACAAGTAGGCCAGTAAACATTTTCAAAAAATTTTATTTGTTTTAGTTTTGTTTTTAAATCCAACAAAATCTTAAATAATTTAAGGTCTTGTTTGTTTGTTTCTTTGGGGTTTCTTTTCTTTTTTCCCTGTTTACTTACTACAGAATTTGGTGATAAGCATTCTAAATACATACACAATGAATAATTAAATACACAAACAGAGAAAGTGGGGCCAGTGGCGTAGTGGTTAGGGTGCTGCACTCATGATTGGGAGGTTGTGAGTTTGAATCCCACTGAGACCCTCACTGTGCTAAGACCCCTGGGCAAGGTCTCAACCACAGTGTGCCTCTGTTCACCCAGCAGTATAAATGGGTACCAGTAAAATATACTGGGAAGGTAACCTGTGATGGACTAGTGTCCCATCCAGGGGGAGTTGAACTCCTGGTCACTTCACAATATGGATACTGGGGATAAGCACCAGCCTGATGAGCCACAAGGCTCAGGTGTAAAAACCCAACAGACTTAACTTTACAAATAGAGAAAGCAACATGCATACAATTATTATTTTCTTCTTCTTTTCCTTTCAGATTTTCCCTTCAGGGGTCGCCACAGCGAATCATCTGCCTCCATCTATCCCCTATCTTCTGCATCTTCTCTTACACCAACTACCTTCATATCCTCCTTCACCACATCCATAAATCTTCTCTTTGGTCTTCCTCTAGGCCTTCTCTCTGGTACTTCCAACCGCAGCATCCTACTACCACTATATCCACTGTCCCTCCTCTGCACATGTCCAAACCATCTCAATACAGCCTCTCTGACTTTGTCTCCAAAAGTTCTTACATGTGCTGTCCCTCTGATGTACTCATTCCTGATCCTATCCATCCTCATTACTCCCAAAGAGAACCTCAACATTTTCATCTCTGCTACCTCCAACTCTTCCTCCTGTCTTTTCCTCAGCACCACTGTTTCTAAACCAAACAACATCGCTGGCCTCAACACGGTCTTGTACACTTTTCCTTTCATTCTTGCTGATACCTTCCGATCACACATCACACTGGACACTTTTTTCCAACCATTCCAACCTGCCTGCCTGCACACGTTTCTTCACCTCTTTTCCACACTCTCCATTGCTCTGGATTGTTGAGCCTAAGTACTTAAAATCCTCCACCTTCTTTATCTCTGCTCCCTGTCACCTCACCGTTCCTCTAAGATCCTTCTTGATCACCACATCAATCTCCCCTGAGATTGTATTTAGTTAGGATTTCAATCTCTCCTAGGGGAGATGCCAACTGCAATTTTCCTAGTACAGATTGCGATTGGCAGCTCTCCTAGGGAAGATTGCGATTGGCATCTCTACTAGGAGAATTGCCAATTCTACTGAATTGCCATCTCTACTGTGACATATATATGTAACCCTGTGCTACCTGCCACATGCTAAGATAGAGGTATATCCCCCTAGGGTATGCCCAAAATGTGTGGCACGCAGGCCCACTGGCGTGTGGACTTGCCCTGGTGCCCACAAAGCAACCTCCAGCTATGGGCAAATAGTACCACTGCCTTGTGGTTGTCATGGGAGTGTCAAAGGCTAGGGGAGACTACCCCGTCAGAAAACATTGGAGTGGAGCCCAGTAGGTGATTGGATGGCATATTTGTCTCCTTCCGGCAGCCCCTGCATCCTTGCTTGTCTCCAGCTGGACCTTGTCTTGCCGCTGGACCCAGGTGTGTCAGGACGAGAGAGTGAGGCTGATGCAACGCAAGTAAGTCCCCCCTCACTATAACCCATGTCACCCGCAAGTCTGTATCTAATCATTGCATTGTCAAGTCCTGTGGCGATGGGCAAGCAGTGAAGCAGCAAGTGAGGAATCCACTGGAAGCTGTAGCTGCAAACCTACACACAGGCGACTCAGATACTGGTCGCATTTCACTGACTGAAGCAGAGGTGGGATGCAGGCAACTGGCTAAGTGACCGAACAGTGCTCTTCAGGAACACTCTGCTGGCCTCCATAGCATAAGGACTGGACGATAAAAGGAGCCCTATACATAGCTGTTTCTCTAACATACCTGGCCAGTATACTGCGGCAGGCGGGGTTTCCCCTTCAGTGGTCAACACAAGAACAATAAAGGGTTAATGCTTACCTTAGCATCATGGAACGTTTGGACCCTGCTCGACAACGCCAGAGCAGATAGGCCCGAGAGAAGGACTGCCCTTGTGGTGAGAGAGCTTGCACGCTACAAGGTGGATATTGCAGCCCTCAGTGAGACCCGCTTCCCTGACAAGGGTCATCTAACAGAGACTGGTGGCAGATACACAGTCTTCTGGTATGGAAGCAGCAGCAAGGAGCGCAGAGGCAGGCATGAGCTTTGGTAACAAGACTGAGCACTTGGGGAAATTGGCAAGTATTCCGGAGGTCATCAATGACCGGCTAATGAAGATGCAGCTCCCACTCGGAAAGGGAAGATATGCCGCACTGATCAGTGCCTACACACCAACCATGACCAATCCCAAAGACACCAAGGACAAGTTCTATGAAGAACTCAGCAGCCTCATCTCTGCTGTCCCACGCAATGAGAAGCTGATTGTACTTGGCGACTACAATGCCCACATTGGCACCGACTACTCCACCTGGGACCGGGTCCTTGGACGCCATGGAGTGGGCAAGAGCAACAGTAATGACCTTTGCCTGCTTAGCCTGTGTGCCACATACGACCTGGCCATCACCAACACTATGTTCCGCCTAATAACTTCCAACAAGATGTCATGGATGCACCCGCGATCTTGTCACTGACATCTGATCAACTATGTCATCATCATGACGAAGGATAGAAGGGACGTGCAGCTGACCAAAGCCATATGTGATGCTGACTGTCGGACAAACCACTGACTCAACGTATCCAAGAAGAGCATCCATATCCAGCCAAGGAGACGTCCCTCAGGGAACTGTCAGACTGCAGGCAAACTGCAGGAAGCTCATGGACAGCAAAGCTACCTCATGACCAGCCCACTCTAGATGGTGTTGAAGAACAATGGGCCCACTTAAGAGACACCATCTACTCTGCTGCCTTGGAAGTCATCGGCCTGAAAAGCAAAAACACCATGACTGGTTTGATGAGAATGATGATGTAATCCAGTCCATACTGGAAGAAAAATGTCCTCTTTGCGGGTATGCCAAAGCGACCCCAAGTGCATTGCTAAGAAAGCTGCCTTCACCTCCATCCGTCGCAAGGTGCGGGCCAGGCTTTGCTCCTTGCAGGTGGCCTGCAGACGAGATCCAGGAGCATGGAGACAGGTGGGACAGAAAGAAGCTCTATAATACAATGAAGGCCATTTACGGCCCACAGCCATCTGGTTTATCCCCTCTGCTCACATAAGACAGTTCTACCCTGCTGATCGACAAGAAGCTGATCCTGGACAGGTGGGCAAAGCACTTCAACATCATGCTCAACTGGCTGTCCTTCATCAATGACACTTCCATTGATCGTCTGCCCCAGGTGCCCATCAACGAGGAGATGGACTCCACTAAAGAAGTCTCGAAAAACATGAAACAGCTTTTAAATAGGAAAGCCCCTGATTATGATGCCATCCCGGCAGAGGTCTACAAGGCCGGTGGACAGACCCTGCTGAGGTGACAAACCTCTTCCGGTCCATGTAGGGGAGTGAACAGCTCCCGCAGGAGTTCCGCGATGCGACCATTGTCCATCTCTACAAACGCAAGGGCGACTGCCAGTCTTGTGACCACCATTGCGGGATCTCACTCCTCTCCATCACCAGCTGAATCCTGGCATGCATCTTGATCAGCCATCTCCTGGAGCACCTAGAGCAGGGTCTTCTTCCCTGAGTCAGTGTGGTTTTCGCGAAGGCTGTGGGACAATCGACATGATCTTTGCTGCACGCCAACTCCAAGAGAAGTGCATAGAACAGCACCAGAACCTGAGACCACCTTTGTCAACCTGACCAATGCCTTTGACGATGTTGGCAGGAATGGCCTCTGGAGGATCACCGGGAAGTTTGGGTGCCCAAATAAGTTCATCACCATTGTAATGCAGTTCCACGAGGGTGTGACAGCCCATGTTCTGGATGACAGCAAACCATCCCCATCCCCGTGACAAATTTCGTCAGGCAGGCCTGTGTCCTAGCTTCAACGCTGTTCAGTATGGTCTTTTTTCAGCCATGATAATTGATGCCTTTAAAGACTGCAGCCTTGGCATTAACATTCGGTACAGGTGTGACGGGAGACTTCAACCTCAGGCACCTCCATGTGGTCACCAAGGTGAAGTAGATCGTCATTCTCTAGTCAGCCTGTGAAAATTTTGGTTTGACCATTTGCACCAAAAAGAACAAGGTCATGTAAGGTCAAGGCCAGGCAAGCCCATGTGGACATGGGTAAATATAATTTCATTTGCTTTTTATAAATATAAATTATGATCCCTTATTCCTCTTGCATTTGTTGAGCAGCATAATCCTACTTGAGATGTGAGGTTGGAGTCTATCTCAACTGACACTGGATAAAGTTGGAGTCCACCTTGAACAGCTTGTGAGATCATCGCAGGGCAACACACACACAACCATTTGCATTTGTATCTAGGGCAAATTTGGAACAGTCAGCCTAATGTGCATGTCTTTTGACTGTGTTAGGAAACTGCTACCTAGAGGAAACCCCAGTAAGCACTATGAGAATGTGCAAATGCCATAGAGAAATGCGGTGGGGTGGACATGCTAACCACTACACCACCACTACACCCATTATTAATAACAATATTATTATTATTATAGTTACTATTTTTAAGCTGTTTGTAAAGCAAATTTCAGCAGCGATATTAGATTGATGGTGTATATATAGTAGATGATATATATGATAGCTGGATGGGTGGGCGGATGGACAGACGGACAGACGGACAGATTGTTTGTAAGGATACCTTCTCCAAACTCAATGTTTTCCTCACTGATGAAACTTATCACTCTATACAGATCAGATCTGTTTTTCATAGGATTATTAGTATATTTGTCTAGTTGTATAAATATTTGTATTATTTGTATAACCCTGTGATCAGATGAAGCAGAGACAGCAGGCTGAAGTACAAGGAAATATGTTTGCTCTTAATCCACAGAGGCACCAAGGTTTTAAAAGGAATATAAACCTAAAACTCAGTACATACCTGCACCAAGACAAAGAACCTTCTTTTCCACCTTTTCCACACATTTTTTCCGATGGCCCAAAGGTATCTGCACAGAATCACAGCACAGGTGTAAATTCAGGTGTAATATTATACACTTTATACCACAACACACTCTTTACACACTCTTCACACACCCTTCAGAAGGGAAACAACAGGGGGGAAGCCACACCACACTACAGATATTAACAGCTCTCACTGTCTGAAGCAGGGTTTTTAAGTACGGTTTTTAATATCTGGTATAAAAGACATAATTACTGTACTTGTTGCAAAATCACGGCAGATACTGGCACAACACAATAAAAGTAGCATGCGTGCAGAGTTTAGAGCGTATGAACCTATATTTATGTGCGTATGCCCCCCTCTGGTGGAGAAATACATCTATAACACTTACAATGTGCTAAAAATTCACATGAAGTACGACGGGGCGACAAGGTGAAATAGTGCTTAGCACATTTGCCTCACAGCAAGTAGGTCCTAGGTTCGAGCCCTGGCTCAGCAAGGGCGTGTGTGCATGTCCCCCTTTTGCTTGCTTTAGTTTCCTCCCACATTCCAAAGACATGCACATTAGACTAACTGGCTGTTAAAAAATGATCTGGTAAACTGTTCAGGGTGTACCCCGTCTTTAGTGTCAGCTGATGTACTGTAGACTCTGTGACCCTAATAGGATTAAGCAGTTCAGTAAATGAATGGGGGACACATTGAATTATCATCATGTCATATATTATCTTGTATAGGAAAAAATATACGCACATACTTCTTATTCTTGTGAAGAAGGACATGAAGGTCGTTGGTGTAAGAGAAGAAGATGCAAAGGATAGGGTGAGATGGAGGCAGATGATTCGCTGTGGCGACCCCTGAAGGGAAAAGCCGAAAGGAAAAGAAGAAGACTTCTTATTCTTCTGTTCCTTTCGGTTGTTCCCTTTTTCAGGGGTCACCACAGCGAATCTGTGATTCGCATGTTTGGTATAGTTTATTTATTTATTTATTTATTTTTACATCGGATGCCCTTCCTGACGCTACCCTTTAGCAAGGGTCAGAAACACGCTGACGGCTATGCATCTGCTCTTTACAAAGGTCAGCAATGGTTCTTTTACGAGCCTCATACCATAGACAGTGAGAGACATGGCCGGCCTTTGATAACCCAGTTAGCTGCACTGGGGGGGGGGATATAGTGATCCAGCACCTTTTACCACCAGGCCACCACTGCCCTCAGAAAAGAAAATTAAAAAATCATATACACTGCTGGCAAATTGTTGATGAATGAGAACATCATTTTATATCCATGGCCACGTTAAAACACATATATACACCAGGCATTTCCAACCCACGGCTCCTCAGCCATGTGTGGCTCTTTGCCTGGTTTCATGTGGCTCTTATGTTCATATCAAAGTTTGCGTTTGCATTTTTTGCTTGAGTTCAGTATGCTATTTTCGTCATTTTGTTGAAATCTTGTTTCCGGAAAACGACAAACTAAAACGCATGGTATCAGATGTCCAACTGTCCCACCATAGTGTTGAACACAGAATATCAGACAATCATTCATTCATTCATTCATTTTCTGAACCGCTAAATCCTAATTAGGGTCGCAGGGAGGCTAGTGCCCATCTCAGCCGACTCCAGGTGACGGCAGGGTACAAACCTTGACCTTCAATGATGTGAGTATTTTATCATGTTTCTGTGTGAATTGAAAATAAATTTGGCTGACAGAGGTGTGTGTAAGAAAGGGATGAGTGATGTTCATGTGCGCCCGTGTGTATGATGTGCGTCTTTGTGGTAACACTGTAAAAAAACGTGGCTCTTCGTCGCTGACTGGTTGCCCATCCCTGATAAAAAATAAATTAATTTATTTTACAGCTTATGCAATGCAATGAAACCAGTGAATGAAGAATAAAACCACTATATCTGAAATCATAGACGGATTTCAATGTTGTCAAACAGTGACTTGTGTGTGCTTGCAGACTGGATGCAAAAACTTTTCTGGTCTTGTTGTTGACCGATGTATGTTACTGGTTGATCATTGGGGTTTTCTTCTGTTTTGTCTCATATGTTGTCTGTTAGCGGTAAAATTCTAAACATCCCATCCTCTACTTCTAACTGTCTTTTAGCAGGGGGCTGATTTTCATGATTTATGTCTCGTTTGCGCTTTCTTTCTTGGCCGTGGCTACCTGTACGGCACCGTACGGGATTTATTTTTGCTATTTGTATAGCAATTCTTTTGAGGATGTGCGTTGACGCGACACCTACTGGAACTGAGGTTAATCATTCTGCCATATGTTAGGCAGACGTCAGTCACATGGTCAAAGACGAGTTCAAGGTGGAGGTGGGAATGCATCAAGGGTCAGCTCTGAGCCACTTCTTGTTTGCTATGGTGATGGACAGGCTTACAGAAGAGGTTAGACAAGATTTCCCATGGACTATGATGTTTGCAGATGACATTGTGATCTGTAGTGAGAGCAGAGAACAAATACAGGAAAATCTAGAGAGGTGGAGGTATGCCCTGGAAAGAAAAGGAATGAAGGTTAGCCCCAGTAAGACAGAATACATGTTTGTGAATAACAAGGATCCAAGAGGAACTGTAAGGTTACAGGGAGCAGAGAAAAAAGAAGGTGGAGGATTTTAAGTACTTAGGCTCAACAATCCAGAGCAGTGGAGAGTGTGGAAAAGAGGTGAAGAAGCGCGTGCAGGCAGGTTGGAATGGTTGGAGAAAAGTGTCCGGTGTGATGTGTGATAGGAAGGTATCAGCAAGAATGAAAGGAAAAGTGTACAAGACGGTGTTGAGGCCAGTGATGTTGTATGGTTTAGAAACAATGGCCCTGGGGAAAAGACAGGAGGCAGAGCTGGAGGTAGCAGAGATGAAAATGTTGAGATTCTCTTTGGGAGTAACGAGAATAGATAGGATCCGGAATGAGTACATCAGAGAGACAGCACATGTAAGATGTTTTGGAGACAAAGTCAGAGAGGCTGTATTGAGATGGTTTGGACATGTGGAGAGGAGGGATAGTGAGTACATTGGTAGTAGGATGCTGAGATTGGAACACAAAAAACACAACTTGATAAGCCAGTAAGCCATGTAAAACTATGTAAACAACAAAGTTTTGGACCCAGTCTACGCGAGCACATACCTAATTACAGTACTGTACGAACATGGAAAAGTTCACATGTAGTATAATGTTTTCCAGCAGATGGCGCCAAAAAGTAATAAAGAGTCTCTTGATAGAAACAACGGAAACATCCAAAGTGTCTGGAATTTCTCGTTTTTAAACGTCTTTGTTAAAATGGGGGAAGATTATAGATGATTGTTACCAAATACTATTTCCTTATTTTATTTTTCTTGTCGTTTATTTACTGAAAATATTATTTTTATTAGTAAATCAAGTGAATTGAATTGGTTTCACCTCTTAAGACCCAAACCCCAGTATGGTGTCTTGCCATTTCTCCACATTGCTACTGTTTCTTACCAACAGATAATTATTAATCCTAATCAGTGTTTTTAATTTGGAAGAACCTTGGCAAAAGTGTAATACCCAACTGTCCTCACATTGTCCCATCAGTAACACAAGGTCGCAACTGACATCGTGAAAAAAAAGTCAAAATCGTGAAAGTTATTTCATACACATTCATTTTACTAGACACATTCTTAAAAACAGAGAGAGAGAGAGAGAGAGAGAGAGAGAGAGAGAGAGAGAGAGAATTATTATGTGGTTAATTTTCAGGCAATTTCAAACTTTCAAAGGCCTTTTTTCTGAAACAATACCAAACCATATCAATGTCACTTGTAACCTTGTGTTGCTCATGGAATGATATAAGGATGTTACAAGGACATACACGCAATATAATTTGGAGGAAACATGATGTCCCTGTATGAGGACAGTGTGGTCTGAAGAGCTTAATTAAAATCTCAGTAATTCCATATACAGTACACTACTCTGCTTGAAAGTTCTATAATAATAATAAGACATTATAAGAGGAACATCACTGTTAAAGAGTTACACAGCAAATAAGCCTAACCAATGAAAGAACTGGTTGCGTTATAATATCGTCCACAAGATGGTGGTAAAAGTCAAATAATAGTCAAAACGGAGAGGGAGATTGAGAAGTGTAAGAAGTTTATTGCCTTTTGTATTACTTTGTACTGACAAGTAAGGAGTGTGTGTTGGGAAGGTGGAAAAGAGTATTTTGAGAAGCTGATGAATAAACAAAACTAGGGTAACCATAGGAAAATCCATTTCTTAAAAGGGGTAATAATTTTTTTAAAGGTTAATATGCGTGATAGTGTTGTTATGAGAGGAAAACATGTAGGCAAAACTGGAAATTGATACTGACTATTATCTTTTCATGAGTATAGAATCTGAAAATCTACCTCTGTTGTCTGCCGGCATGAAATTATGGCATTTGTACAAAAGAATAACACTTGTGTTTTGTTACGGTATGAAATCCGAACGGAATGAAATATAATTATCTGAATATTTGCCCCTGTTATTGCTTAGCATGAGTGCTTGGGGCAAAAGTAAGAGAGGGCAGACTGAGATAGTTTGGGTATGTGCAGAAGAGGGATAAAGGGTATACGTATTGGTAGAAGAATGTTGAAGAGAGAACTTCCTGGTAGGAGGAGAAGAGGAAAGTTAAAGACCCGAAATTACCTCAGATCCCAAAACTATCCAAACTATCCAAATACTCACACTATCTCAGTCCGGCCTCTCTTATATTTGCCCCAAGCACTCCTACATCTAACATATTTCTTTCTACTTCTCTCTACCATGTCCACCATGAGATTCCTGGATGTGGTGAGGGGTGAGAGACTAGGTGACTGGTGGAGGGGAGTCAGACTCACCCACAGTGTTTCATGTTCTGGGGTTTATCCATTCGTACAGCGAGTTTAATCTTCAGGTCGCTGTCCGCGCAGCCTTTAGACACTGTCATCTTGTGTAACTCGGATTGCTTGGGGCTGTTAGGAGTCGGATGTAAAACCACCTGTGTGCAGAAGAGAAATCATTCATTTCAAAATGTTCTTTTCTTAGGGTTAATGTAAAGTTTCTCGGATACACTTGTGGTCGCTCTCGATATTAATCTGAAATATCTAGGACTATCGAACAGTTTTGCATTTGTGAGAACATTTAGCTGAGGAAACATTGATCAGCAATATCAAGAGCGAACATGGCTCATGGCTTGGGCAGACAGTGGTCGTAAAGGTGCTGGATTTTTGATCCCAAGGTTGGAGGTTCAAGCCACACTGTAAACAGATGTCACCGCTGTCCCTTCAGTGCCGTTAACAGGGTTATACAAGGCCTGCCATGTTTCTCACTGACTGTGGTGAGAGGCTATAAAACAGGGGTCGGGAACCTATGGCTCGCGAGCCAGATGTGGCTCTTTTGATGACTGTATCTGGCTCGCAGATAAAACAGGTGACCTTTCGTAACAGAATAACGAATACATAATTTCACTGTAATTTGAATAAAAATACAAAAAAGCCATCAAATAAAACAAAAACAGATGAATAAATCTAGCATGTTTAAATCTATACATCTATTTTCAATGCCACGTCACTGTGGCGTACAGCAGAGAGCCAATCCTTTCTGTACACCACTATGTGGGTGGGTCCAATACCTTGAAACTCTAATTTTATTGGATTATAACAGCCACAGACTGCGTGTGTTGTTTTTGAGTAAAGAGGTAAATTTCCTCGTTTTGGATCAGCTCATTTTCACGAAGCCAAGCATAGCTGGCAAGCAAACTCAAATAAACAGACATGGAAAAACTCAACTTGCAGACCAGCTGATTGCCAAAACTTGGGACGCACTTCCTGTCACATAAACACCGCAGTGTGAGTCCTGTCGTATTGACCATGTTTGGCTCCACATGTGCACGTGAGCGTTCCTTCTCACACCTGATAAACATCAAGCTGGGGTCACGTTTAACAGATGGAACCCTAAATTCCTGGATGAAGTTGAATCTCAGCACGTATCAACCAGACTACAAAGCCATCAGCAACATCATGCAGCACCAGAAGTCGCATTAATAGTAAGAAGTACTTTTCTTATTGATAAATAACTTCGTTATAACAATGTTGTTTAAAATAAATTCAGAGTCTTAGACTTCTTATACTCTCAAATTGTTGGTCTTCTTTTTCAATTAGTTGTATTCAGTATTAATATATATACTAGTCCTTCTCAAAAAATTAGCATATTGTGATAAAGTTCATTATTTTGTGTAATGTACTGATGTACTGATAAAAATTAAACTTTCATATATGTTAGATTCATTGCACACCAACTGAAATAAGTCAGGTCCTTTATTGTTTTAATACTGATGATTTTGGCATACAGCTCATGAAAACCAAAAATTCCTATCTCAAAAAATTAGCATATCATGTTCAGGTAGTCTCAACGAGCTATTAACCTAATCATCTGAATCAACCAATTAACTCTAAACACCTGCAAAAGATTCCTGAGGCTTTTAAAAACTCCCAGCCTGGTTCATTACTCAAAACCGCAATCATGGGTAAGACTGCCGGCCTGACCTTGACACCCTCAAGCAAGAGGGACACAGAAAGAAATCTCTGAGCGAATAGGCTGTTCCCAGAGTGCTGTATCAAGGCACCGCAGTGGGACGTCTGTGGGAAGGAAAAAGTGTGGCAGAAAACGCTGCACAACCAGAAGAGGTGACCGGACCCTGAGGAAGATTGTGGAGAAGGGCCGATTCCAGACCTTGGGGGACCTGAGAAGCAGCACTGGACTGTTGCTCAGTGGTCCAAAGTACTTTTTTCGGATGAAAGCAAATCTTGCATGTCATTCGGAAATCAAGGTGCCAGAGTCTGGAGGAAGACTGGGGAGAAGGAAATGCCA
>CM045732.1:22767974-22800474 GCA_024760905.1 Plotosus lineatus | reverse complement strand
TGAACATCTGAAATGGAGAATCCTGTTATGTTAAATTTCATGGTCTTTAAGTCCGTGGTACAGTTTCTTTTACACACTGCAGACTGATTCACTAATAAAAACAGTTTTAGAAGTTTGCTTATGCTCATAAGTAAAAATTTCATTTTAGCCGAATGTACGTATTTGCAGAACATGTTTGTAGGAGATAAACGTTATTACAGAAAAATCATGCCCATAATGAGCAAAATAGGTCACCATTAAGAAAAAACACGGGGTCAGATTTATCCAGTTTAAACCACAGTAGATAGATATAATAATTATTGGTATTAATATATTCCACATGGAAATGGCGTAATCTGATTGGTCCATTATCGATGGATAATACGTACACAGTGTCCACCTTGCAAAATCTACATAATACTTGAATCATAGTGATGGAATAAACATGTACAGTTTTTGATTGACAATGATTTTGACATCCAAAAAATTTCTCCAAATGCTGTTCCAAAAAATTCAATGAAAGCTAGGTAATATTGGCCCATCTCAGCTGACTCTAGGGGCTGGTGGTGTAGTGGTTAGGGTGGTGCAATCATGATCGGGAGGTTGTGTGTTCAAATCCCAGTTAGACCCAGACTGTCCTAAAACCCCTGGGCAAGGTCTCAACCACAAGTGTGCCTCTGTTCACCCAGCAATATAAATGGGTACCAGTAAAAATATACTGGGAAGGTAACCTGCGATGGACTAGCGTCCATCCAGGGGGAGTTGAACTCTTGGTTGCTTCATGCTACAGAAACCGGGAATAAGCACCGGCCTGATTAACCACGATGGCTCAGGTGTAAAAAGCCCAATGGACTTTACCTTTTTTACCTCAGTGGACTCTGGGCGAGGGCGGGGTACACAGAATAGCTTGTGAGACCACTGCAGGGCCGACACACACTCAGCCATTCACAGTCACACCTAGGGGTGATTTGGAACAGCCAATTAACCTACTGTGCATGTTTTTTGAGTGTGAAAGGAAACTGCAGTACCTAGAGGAAGCCCACGTAAACAAAGACAGAACATGTAAACTGAAACCCAGACCTTCTTGCTGTAATGCAGGCATGCTAACCACTGTATCACCCCATAATAATAATAATAATAATAATAATAATAATAATAATTATTATTATTATTATTATTATTATTATTATTATTATAATATAGTTAAATAAACAACAGCACTGTGGCATAGTGGTTAGCATGTCAGCCTCACAGCAAGAAGGTCCTGGGTTTGAGGTCCGGGCTCAGGCATTTCTCTGCGTAGTTTGCATGTTTTCTGCGTGCTTGCATGGGTTTCCTCCCAAAGACATGCACATTAGACAATCTAGCTGCTCCAGACTGCCCCTGGTGTATGTGCGAATAACTGTGTGTTGGCCCTGCAGTGGTCTAGAGAGATGTTCAGGGTGTTTGCCTAGAATTTTTAGCCAGAGTCCAGCCTCCTCATCACTCCAATAGGATTGAGCGGTTTGCAAATGAGTGAGCGAGTTAAATAAACAGTGGATTCCAAAAAGATGAAGATATACGAGACCAAATAAGGACGTTCACTAAATGTACACACTGAAATTACTGTATTTAAAAACACAGACAAATTATCTCAATGGGAAATGTTCTGTAGACAGGCCTAATAAAGATGTGTTTAAGATGTTGTTGGGATGTTTGATTTTTTTAGTGAGTCACCATAGGAAACTATGTTTGTATAATATATGCCTGTACTTTTATTTAAATTAGCATAATATACATATTCTACTTTTTATTATCTTTCTATGTGTTGATGATCTTCTGTATTTTACTCATCATTTTCTGTAACCGCTTAATCCTAATTAGGGTCACGGGGAGGCTGGTGCCCATCCCAGCTGACTCCGGGTGAGGGCAGAGTACACCCTGAACAACTCGCCAGGCCATCGCAGGGCAGAAACATGCTGACGGCTATGCAGCTACTCTTGACGGAAGTCAGCAATGGTTCTTTTACAGCCGCACACCATAGACAGTGAGAGACATGGCCGGCCTTTGATAACCCAGTTAGCTGCACTGGGGGGACAGTGACAACCTGTGGAGAGTGGGGCTTGGACCCCCAACCTTAGGATCAGTGATCCAGCACCTTTACTCCTAGCCCACCATTGCTCTGTTCTGTATTTTACTGGAGAGCTTATTTTTCTCAGTGCAATGTGCATACATCTGATTTAAAATTATTAATTAAAAATTTCTTTCACAACATTTTTAGAAAGAAGAAACCCTCAAAAAATCATTACCATAAGCCCAGATTTAATGCACTTTGACACACATTTCATGCATCTGCGCTGCACTGACAGCAAACGTACCCATCTGAAACAGGGAGAAAACCTTAAATCACTCTGAGTGCAGGTTAAACACTCCACTGACCTGCGCATTAAATATGCTGTTGGTGTTTCTGTGAAATCTGAGCTCTCGCAGGTTCTTTACTTGATGATTGATACTTTCCTTTCTGCCATTTCATTTACATTTAAGTAAACAGCAGCTTACAGAGACGTTTCATATTGGTGTCTCAGATTCTGTGTCTCAGGTGTCTCAGAGAAATCTGCCTCAGATTGCATTAAATGCGATAATATTTACAGAAGAAATATTTTTTTTCTTGAGATTTATATTTTGCCTGCACATGCTAATACCAGGGCAGCGGTGGCCTGGTGGTAAAGGTGCTGGATGACTGATCCTAAGGTTGGGGGTTTCAACCCCACTCTCAAAAGGTAACTGGGTTATCAAAGGCCGTCCATGTCTCTCACTGTCTATCTGTCTATGGTGTGAGGTTCATGTAAAAGAACCATTGCTGACTTATGACAAGAGTAGCTGCTTTGCCATCAGCATGATTCTGCCCTGCAATGGCCTGGCGAGCTGTCCATAGTGTTCAGGGATCTCTCACTTTCCGCGGTTAATTTGGACCGAGATCTCCATGCGACCACCAAATTCCACGAAGTAGGATCACCCCCACCTCCCGACTGACGTATATGTACATGTATATGTCTATATAATATCAATGAATACATATTCAATGCTATAAATGCTTATAATAACAATTAAACATTAAAAAGTAATGCATAAGATGTAAATAAAATATAAATACACACATACAGATGCATGCGCGCACGCACTCAGATGCACACCAGACAACAGTGTAACTACAGTAGTTTTGATGGGAGGTTTTGGGTTGTTTTTTTGTTTTGTGTTTGTTTAGGGTTTTTTTTTTTTTTTTTTTTTTCCATAATTGGTCTTGTTTTTGTGGCATTTTCCTTAAGTTTCCCCCTATTCTTCCTTAATTTCCTTATTTTTTAATTCGATGAACATTTTTAGAGAAAAAAAAAACTGCGGTGCACTGAAGCCGCATAAATTGAATGCGAAGTAGTGAGGGATCCCTGTACTCTGCCCTTGCCCAGAGTCAGCTGAGATGGGCACCAGCCTCCCTGTGACAGATTAAGCGGTTCAGAAAATGAATGAATGAATGCTAATACCAAAACATCAGTTAGCCTGAGGTCCTGAGGATTTTCATAATCTAATCTCTCCTCTTTAGTTATAAAGATAGTAGGAGGGCAGTAAATTTAATTATTGGATGAAACAGTGATTATCAGAATTATACTATTATCAGAGCTCATGTAAACATGAGAATAAGTATGGAATAAGTAAGTAAGAAGTCTGAAAACATCAAGAGTAATAAAGTCAGGAAGAATATATTGTACATGTATTGTAATGCATTAAAACATCCATTATGTGCCTTGTTTCTGAGTGACGTTGGATGCTTGGGTGAGAATCATACACACATATGTAGGTGTAGCTTATATTCAGTTTCTGTCTCTAAACGCAATCGGTGATATTAGTATTCAGTGATATAATCAGAGGGAAGTATGTTTTACAAAAAGATGAAATTACTATTCCATCAAAAGTTCTCTCATTTCTGACTGGTGGAAAGCCATTAGATAATAATTGGTAGTGCATCACTGCCATAGGATAATTTAATTATTTTTATTGTTATTTTTGTTATACTCTATTAATTTCACAAGGGAAATTATTGCCTTTGCATTTAACCCATCCAAAGTGAGCACATACACTCGGAGTAGTGGGCTGCCACACACATTGGGATGCCCAGAGAAGATTTGGGGGTTAAGTGTGCCGCTTCGTCTAACCATTAGGCTCGAGCTGCCACCAATTACATCGTTGCCATCTGAGCAGCTGAATGATTTTTACACTTCTGTAACACACGACATGGTAATTTTTGAAAATATTTGGAAAGAACAATAAAAAAATGATAGAATTTGTCTTTCATATAATATTATTAATGCAGCCGTGAGGGGGGCACTAACCAGTGTCTCTCGCTCATGCCGGTCCCAAGCCCGGCTAAACGCACAGGGTTGTGTCAGGAAGGGCATCTGACGTAAAACCAATGCCAAACTTTATCATGCAAATCACAAATATTACCTCCATACCGGATCGGTCAAGGCCCCGGTTAACAATGACTGCTGTTAACCAACAGGGTGCTGATGGAAATTGGACTACTGTTGGTCGAAGAAGGAGAGGCAGGAGGCGTGTCCATAGGCAGAGAGAGAAGAGGAGAAGCATGAGTCGAGGACTGAGAGAATGGACTTTGAATGTTGGAACTATGCAAGGAAAAGATAGAGAGCTGGCTGACATGATGCAGTGGAGGAAGGTGGACATACTCTGTGTTCAGGAGACCAGGTGGAAATGTAGCAAAGCTGGAAGCTTATAAACAGGGTTTAAGCTGTTTTATCATGGTGTGGATGGGAAGAGAAATGGAGTAGGAGTCATCTTGAAGGAGGGGTTTGTCAGGAATGTTCTATAAGTGAAAAGAGTGTCAGACAGAGTGATGAGTCTCAAGTTAGAAATTGAAGGCGTGATGCTCAATGTTGTTAGTGCTTATGCCCCACAGGACGGATGTGAGCGAGAAGAGAAGGAGAGATTTTGGAATGAGTTAGATGAAGTGGTACAGAGTACCCCCAGAGGTGAAAGAGTGGTCATTGGTGCAGACTTCAATGGACATGTTGGTGCAGGCAACAGAGGGGATGAGGAAGTGATGGGCAGGTTTGCTATCCAGGACAGGAACACAGAAGGACAGATGTTGATCGATTTTGCAAAAAGGATGGAAATGGCTGTGGTGAATACTTTCTTCCAGAACAGACAGGAGCATAAGGTGACTTATAAAAGCGGAGCTAGGAGCACACAGCTAAACTACATCTTGTGTAGACGATGCAGTTTGAAGGAAGTCAGTGACTGCAAAGTAGTAGTGGGTGAGAGTGTTACCAAACAGCACAGGATGGTGGTGTGCAGGATGACGCTGATGGTGAGGAAGGTGAAGAAGGCAAAGGCAGAGCAGAAGACAAAGTGGTGGAAGCTGAAAAAGGAAGAGGGTCATGTTGTCTTCAAGGAGGAGTTAAAAATGGCTTTGGGTGGTCAGGAAGTGATTCCAGATGACTGGACAACCACAGCAAATGTGACCAGGGAGACAGGTAGGAGAGTACTTGGTGTGTCCTCTGGAAGGAAAGTAGATAAGGAGACTTGGTGGTTGAATGAGTAGGTGCAGGAGTGTGTACAAAAGAAGAGGTTAGCTAAGAAGAAGTGGGACATTGAGAGGACAAAAGAGAGTAAACAGGAGTACAGGGAGACACAGCGTAAGGCGAAAGTATTGGTGTCAAAGGCCAAACAGAGGGTGTATGATGACTTGTATGATAGGTTGGACAGTAAAGAGGGAGAAAATGATCTATACAGGTTGGCACAGCAGAGAGATAGAGATGGGAAGGACGTGCAGCAAGTTAGATTGATAAAGGACAGATAGGAAAATGTATTAACTGATGACCGAAGTGTGCTGGGAAGATGGAAAGAGTACTTTGAAGAGGTGATGAATGTGGAAAATGAAAGAGAGAAAAGAGTAGAAGAGGTGACCATTGAAGAGCAGAAATTAGCAAAGATTAGTAAGGGTGAAGTGAGGAGGGCACTGAAGAGGATGAAGAGTGGAAAGGCAGTTGGTCCTGATGATATACCTGTGGAGGTATGGAAGTGTCTAGGGGAGGTAGCAGTAGAATTTCTGACAAGAACATTCAACAAGGTCTGAGAGAGTGAGAGGATGCCGGAGGAATGGAGGAGAAGTGTGCTGGTGCCCATTTTTAAGAACAAGGGAGACGTGCAAACTTGTGGCAACTACAGAGGGATAAAGTTGATGAGCCATACGATGAAGTTATGGGAAAGAATAGTGGAAGCTAGACTCAGGGCAGAGGTCAGCGTTTGTGAGCAACAGTTTGGTTTCATGCCAAGAAAGAGCACCACAGATGAAGTGTTTGCTTTGAGGATGTTAATAGAGAAGTACAGAGATGGTCAGAGGGAGCTGCATTGTGCCTTTGTGGATCTGGAGAAAGCATATGACAGGGTGCCAAGAGAAGAACTGTGGTATTGCATGAGGAAGTCTGGCGTGGCAGAGAACTATGTTAGAGTGGTGCAGGACATGTATGAGAGATGTAAGACAGTGGTGAGGTGTGCTGTCGGCGTGACCAAAGAATTCAAGGTGGAGGTGGGACTGCATCAAGGATTAGCTCTGAGCCCCTTCAAGTTTGCGATGGTGATGGACAGACTGACAGAGGAGGTAGACAAGAATCTCCATGGACTATGATGTTTGCAGATGACATTGTGATCTGTAGTGAGAGCAGAGAACAAGTGGAGGAAAATCTAGAGAGGTGGAGGTATGCCCTGGAAAGGATAGGAATGAAGGTTAGCCTCAGTAAATCAGAATACATGTGTGTGAATGAGAAGGACTCAGGAGGAACAGTGATTTTACAGGGAGCAGAGATAAGGAAGGTGGAGGATTTTAAGTACTTAGGCTCAACAATCCAGAGCAATTGAGAGCGTGGATATTACAGATAGGAAAATTCAGAGGATTGAAATTGCCCCGCGAAACCAGCAAAGCACGACAGACCACGACATACGAAATGTACAATTTAATAGTATGAACAAAACAAGACAAAATTCATAACTTACTACTTAGACCTAAACCATATACAAATTAACCAAGGGTCCCATAGTCACCAAGTGCCTGCAGCAGGGTAAATTTCGAGATGGCGCATGTACTGGCGGGGAAAGGCTTGCCATCCTGCGTGTCAGACGAAACAAATGATGACCTTCCTCGCATGGGCTGTGTGTGGTCATAGATGATGGACTTCGTCCCAAACAACAAAACTTGGGTGATGCGCGTTCCATGGTTCACCTTCGATGAGTTGATCCGTGATCCACCCGAAGAGCCACGAGGAGACTGAATGAGACTGCAAGAGACTGTAAGAGCCTTAGCCAGTCGGCAACAGGTCCTTAATATAGATTCCCCGAACAAGTTGTTTTCTCTCTGGTACAAGCCTGAACAAGCCCAGGCAAGCCCAGACAAGTCTGTGTTGCTCCTCCCCTCCATTGGATTGCGCAACTCCAGTCTTTTCGACCATTTTCTCTCGGATGCAGCACTCCCCTGTGATTTCACAACACCCCAAAGCATTGTACAATACCACCAGTGCACCCAGGTCTCACACCACTACTACCTCAAAGTACATATGTCCTGAAACATATTGCATCTATGTGTGAAACTATCAATAGCCTTGACTCACCAATGTGTACCAGTGAGTGGATACAGTAGATACAGCAAACATATATTATATAAGTATTTTTATATTTACATTCACCCAAATATGTACATGCTCGTAACAGTGGAAAAGAGGTGAAGAAGCGTGTGCAGGCAGGTTGAAATGGTTGGAGAAAAGTGTCCGGTGTGATGTGCAATAGGAGAGTATTAGCAAGAATGAAAAGAAAAGTGTACAAGACGGTGATGAGGCCAGCGATGTTGTATGGTTTAGAAACAGTGGCGCTGAGGAAAGACAGGAGGCAGAGCTGGAGGCAGCATAGATGAAAATGTTGAGGTTCTCTGGGAGTATTCTGGGAGTAACGAGGATGGATAGGATCAGAAATGAGTACATCAGAGGGACAGCCCATGTAAGATATTTTGGAGACAAAGTCAGAGAGGCTAGATTGAGATGGTTTGGATATGTACAGAGGAGGGATAGTGAATATATTGGCAATAGGATGTTGAGGTTGGAACTACCAGGCAGAAGGCCTAGAGGAAGACCAAAGAAGAGATTTATGGATGTGGTGAAGGAAGACATGAAGGTCGTTGGAGTAAGAGAAGAAGATGCAGAGAACAGGGTGAGATGGAGGCAGATGATTTGCTGTGATGACCCCTGAAGGGAACAGCCGAAAGGAAAAGAAGAAGTCTTTCATATAATATTATTATATTATATGATTTCATATTATTATGACAGAATTTTTCGCTCTCAGAGGACCTGACAGATAACAACCTGTTCAACAGTCATCGTCTCATTCAGTAATTGCTTTGTATACTCCAATTAACATACAGTCATCAAAGATAATGTTACCCCCTGGCTCCATAAGTACCCCAAAAACATAATAATAATAATAATAATAATAATAATAATAATAATAATAATAATAATAATTGTAAAAACAACAATAACAATAATAATAATGGTTTACGGCCATTATTAAAATGCTTAAAAACATTTCATTTTGTCTATTTCAAATCTGAAAGGGATTAAAACTGTAAATTAATTTCAATTATATTAATAATATCAGGCATCAGCATTCAAAGTCACAAACAAGCTTCAAGTCAGTGAGATTAACTATCATGTTCTATGCAAGCTGTTTCGCTATGAGTCGCACTAAGACATGGTAGATTCTCTGAGGAAGCTGACTTTAGGGAGTTACAATACTGTTACATCCTTAAAAGCATACAATTGGATTAAAATATCTGTACATGAAATAGTGCACACACACACACACACACACACACACACACACACATGCATGCACATATATGTGATGGGTGGATCGATGTCTGATTAGGCAGATGCAGTGTCACCCAGCGGTCGCCTTGTTTGCACACGCTCCCCTTCAACGGCATGAAGTGTGAATATCTGTGGGTGTTTGGGGGTCTGAGGTACACCTACAGCAATAATGACTACATTGCTAGTTTTCACCCGATCCTAAAATGCATCCACACGTGCATACTTTTGATTTAAAATTAGATCGCAGTCAGAGTGCAATTAGGATATGGGCCTGTCTGCACAAAAACAAACACACTTAAAGCTATACAAATTTTTTTTTGTGTATTATTACCAGTTTACCACACAAAAGCCAGATTATACACCATGTACTTCATGAAATGAGTTTTATTGGACCTTCAGGGAATTATTTATCTCATTTAGGACAACCTGAAATTAACTAGCCAGGTCCAGTTTGAAACCATAAGTAAATGACTGTACTTTAAAGAAAACACTACTTCTGGTGCTTATATTGACAGAAATTATTACTTTCAAAAATCTACATTTTATGGATTGGAAATACCTCAGAATGCCATGTGCTTGTTAAAACACCCTGAACCAAATGTCAGGCCCACACTGACATTGAAACAACTGTTTGGTACTTCTGTACATCATGAAATGTATAAATTAAAAAATGAATGTTGGGCAGTGGTGGCCCAGTGGTAAGGTGCTGGATTACTGACCCCAAGGTCAGGGTTCAAGCCCCACTATTATTGGGTTGTCACTGCTGTGCCCCCAGTGCAGCTAACTGGGTTAAAGGCTCGCTCACCGTCTGTGATGAGATGCATGTAAAATAACCATTGCTGACCTTTGTCTAGGGTGTCCAGGGTGTACTCTGCCCTCGCTCAGAGTTGGCTGAGATGGGCGCCAGCCCCCCTAATTAAAATGAAGTGATTCAGAAAATTAATGAATGAATGAAAATGAATATAACGCAAGGATGGCATGGTACCTCAGTAATTAGCACATCTGCCTCACAGCAAGAAAGACTGTATTCCATTCCCGGGCTCGGGTGTTTCGGTGTGGAGTTTGCATGTTCTCTCTGTGCTTGCGGGGCTTTTCACTGGGTACTCCGGTTTCCTCCCACAATCCAAAAACAAACACAGTAGGCTAATTGGCTGTTTCAAATCACCCCTATGTGTGAGTGTGAGTGTAAATGGTAAACTGTACGGATTCTCATACGTATGCTGATAGAAATCTATCACACTTAGATATTGAGAGAACTCTGGGAGAATGTGTTACCTGAACTCTATGTGCTTAAATCAATATCATCAACCAATTTGTTGAGACTCACGTTGGTTTGGAGGCTTCAGCTTGGTCAGTCTGGAGTTTCTGGCCTCCTTCCACCTCCATGGTGCAGTAGACAATGCGGTTGGGAGCCAGCGACTTCAAACCCTGAACCTCCATGATTACAACCTGAGAAGACAATCAAGTATTATGACATTCTCTCATATGCTTTAATGAGGCATGAATAAGAAGCGCTATAAAAATGAAAAGAATATCTTTCAAACGATACTATATACCAGGATATCTCATTGAATTTTATAGCATCACAACTGGGAAATTTATTTTACTGTATATCTTATCAGGTTGTGGTGTATTAACACAATACTACAGAATCACAATCTATCTGTGTATAATAAAATATAAATATTATTATATCAGTTTAAATTTAAAATATATTTAAATTTAAAATAAACCCTTTCATTAAATAATTAAAAAAACAGGGGCTTTCATGCATCAACGAGGTGCACACCATCTGGCGATCAGGTTCAAATTCAGGCTGATGCGGCAGCCATTGGTGACTGTCATGGGATGGTATACACTCACTTCCCTGTCATTCACAGTGATCACCAGCCAATCCTGGGTGTCTGTGAGCTCATTCATTTTAGGGGACAGATAGAAATCTCCCTCCGAGTGTGTTAGGTCACATCTAAATGTGCATGCGCAGCAGTTTGTAAAAAGGCGAATGGCAGCATTACATGTTATGGTGAGGGTGTGTGCATGTTTACTCCCCTCCTTGATTGGTAGTGGTTGTGTGATAGAGAAGACAACACTTGATAAGTGGAAATTTGATATGGAAGAAAATGGTGGGGACAAAGAGAGAAAAAAGAAGAATATACTTGATGTATTTGATTTGCTGTAGATTAAAAAAACATTTGTCATACTAACATTATTGGTTTTGTAGACCTATATCGTTTGACCTCAGCAGATAATTTTAGCTGTTAATCACAACTATATTATTCTTCTCTGATTATATTATCATTCCTGTGTGTAAAGGTTAAGGATGTGTTTTGTCTTGTAAAATGTCACCTCCGGAACTCCAATCAATGTTATTTCCCATTCTTGTGATAAATGTGGCGCTACCTCCCTGTCTGCTATATAAACTATCACTCTCTGCCGTCATATCAAATCGAACCCTTCACACATAAATGACAAACAACAAAGTCTCTTCATCACCATTCATCAGCCTCCAGAGGGAGGCGGGGAATACGCACTCAATAATGCTTTCAAAAAAGATGAATGAATGTTCCATATGGGACATTGATTATATCGCTGTAATGGTGTCACAGTGGTGCTGGTTGCGGTATAGTTTGAGATAGGGTGTATTGAGGTTGTCTGGAATGGTTAAAGTCAACAGAATGTTCTCTCTACACACATACACAAGCAGCTGATAATAGTGATGGCTCCTAAATTCACCCTGCAGTGTCAAACCCACTATCCAGAGCTCAATATTTAATACAGTGGTACCTCACTTTACATGGGCAGTGGTGGTCTAGTGGTATAGCGCTGGATTGCTGATCTAAAAGGTTGGGAGTTCGAGTCCCACTCTCCACAAGGTTGTCACTGTCCCCCCCAGTGCAGCTAATTGGGTTATCAAAGGCCGGCCATGTCTCTCGCTGTCTATGGTGTGCGGCATGTAAAAGAACCATTACTGACTTTTGACAAGAGTAGGCTGTAAAGCCGTCAGTGTGTTTCTGCCCTGCGATGGCCTGGCCAGCTGTTCAGGGTGTACTTTGCCCTCGCCCGAAGTTGGCTGAGATGGGGGCCAGCCTCCCCCGTGACCCTAATTAGGATTAAGCTGTTACAGAAAATGAATCTCACTTTACAAAAGTCTCACCAAACAAAAAATTCAGGTTACGAAACGCATTTTCCTAAAAATTTTTGTCTCTGGATACGAAACAAGTTCTCGTTACCAAAACGCCATCTTAAAATTCAAACATTCAAACAATGCTCAGGTTGCTTTCCCATTGGTTGTCTCCCAACATCCCGCCCCGCTGGCCTCCTATTGGCTAGGAAGAAGCTGAATCTCCATAATACAGTACTGTACCCATAATGCTTTTCGTGTGCCTTTGACCCATTGTTCGACACACGCATGAAGGAGTGTTGTACTGTTGGTTCATGAGTTTCATGAGTTTTTTTGAGTGTGCTTATTGCAGCATTATTTTTCGTTATTAATCATGAGACCCAAGAAAGTGATTCCTGGTGAGACTGAAAAGAAGAAGCGGACTCCATTATCAATAAAAGTAAAACAGGAGATGATAAAAAAATATGAAAGTGGGATTTGGTTGAGTACAATCGCAAAGGAGTATGGCTGAAACCCCTCTATAATCGGGACGATATTGAAGCAGAAGGAGGCATTAAAAGTGGAGATACAGTGACGGAGGTGATTATTTTGGAAAAAGAAACCGTCATATTTAAGGACATCGTGAAGGAGGATGGGGATGAGGGTTCTTCAGACCAGCAACCCCAGGTCTTTAAAGCGTCACATGGGTGGTTCGAGAAATTTAAAAAAAAAAAAAGTAAATAATTTTCTTTTACTTTTAACACATATTTCATACAAAATTAGTGTACTTTTATAATTTTTAAAGGGTTTATGAGGTAGTATTGGGAGCCTTGGAACAAATCATACGTTTTACATGTTAAATGCTGTTCAACTTACGAAAAATGCAGGTTACAAAAAAGTCGCTGGAAAGGATTAATTCCATAAAGTGAGGTACCACTGTACTACAATTAATATGTGAGCGCTCCACCGAAAGTCGACGCTTGTCGCACAGACCACTTTTGAGATAAAGACCAAAAAAGTAAAAATGGTCCATTCTTATTGAAATTTGGATTTTTGCATGAACTATTAAAACAAGTATTCAACTATCACCTGCTCACGTGAAATCGACTAAAACTCACTAAAAATTCTTTTCCCCCTATTTTTCTGTCAAGTACCCTCATAAAGCTAGATAAAAACAGTAGCAAACTTACTGGTTTTTATTGCAATTATTCACAGGGTACGGTACAAGACACACTATAATCCATACACCAGAAGAATGGCCGGGAAGTAGTCTCTCCATTTTGAATACTGTTTTGATATTAAAATGCCGTTTCAGCAAATAAAATAAAGGTTATGAAGACAATACGCTTGTAAACAATGCAGGCTAGTTCCTAAGGAAGATCTGAAACGAGCATACTGATTGGTCATCTTGGGCTTGCACATGCGCAGTGCCCTCACACATTAACTTCCGGTTTACTTCCTGACTCTAGTCATGCGGAACTTATCTCCGACTTTCTCTTCAGTAACAGTCATTAAGTTTATTTATAAGATTGTGAATACACATAATTTCTGTAAAAGGAGAGTGAAATGTCATCTGTGATGTCTAGCAGCATTAGTATAGATGTTAAATTCGACCCAAGAATTGGACTTTGAAGATGCCGGAATGCTTGGCGTTCTTGAAGATTATTTTGCTGGTGAGTATTTTTCTCTGCATGCAAAATTTGATTATGGAATTTTTTTTGATTATTTGATTTGTGTGTAATCTTGTCTGGACTGGACATGCTGGATCGTGGGTTGTTTAGTTTTGTACGAAAATTGGTCAAGACCTGACAAATACAGTAGGTCCTCGATATTTGCGGGGCTCAGTTTTGGTGCCTCCCGCGAATTCAGTTAATCCGCGAGTTCTGTACCCGGAAGTAAAACCCCATGTATCACGTTGCATATGCGAATCAGCAGCCGGAAGTGAAATACTATCCATTTATTACATGCGCTAAAATATGCTTCTTAAACACATTCTATAGACAATCTTATTCATTAATTCAGTATTAATGTAGTAAAATGTAGTAATGATTAAGAAAAACTTATTTTTTTTACCATGATATTTATTGATAATAAAATATAAACATTATACAACATACATATAAAAACACCTTTAAATGCATTCTCTCTGAAAAACATACAGCACTGTAGCTTTCAAAAATGCCCACTAGAGGAATGTATTGCATTAGGCATGAGATGACTGAATTCAGGTATTAACTGGATTAAGTCCGAGCAGCTCAGCCACGCCCCTCAGCTGGAGCGAGTACAAAGCAGAAATTTAAAGAAAGAGAGTTAGAGAGCTTTACAAACCAAAGAAGCAGTGATGTTGATGTGAGTTAATCCTCTGGTGCAGAGGTGAGAGTGCTTTTGTTTATTGGGAGTAAATGAGAATAGTGAATTCAGGTGTGTGCTACCAAGCAGCTCAGCTACGCCCCTCAGCGAAGTGGAGAGTAAACAATTAGTTTGAGGCACAGCACCAAAATCAAAGTCCCCCAAAACACAGACCATAACAAAAAGTACATCAAATTAATAAATTGGATAAACAAAACAAAATGAAAAACTACACCACAGTAAATAAAATATAACACACAAACATTTGAAACATTACCTTAGGTCATGTACTGGAATAATAATTGAAAAAGACTTTAATAGTGGAGTGTTTTACAACAGTTCAGACGATTATTCCTCTTCGGGCACTTCAGAGGAAACTGTCCTTTCTTCCGGAGAAAGGCTTATTTGTTCAGAAGAGACATCCACCTTCATTACCTTTTTCTGGTGCTTAGCAGGTGTTTGAGTGACATCATAGAACTTAACTGGTAATTAAAACACAATAAAACAAGGCTCATTGCCAACTTGTGCGCGAATGAGGAAAAAGGGGCGTTACATCATCTCAACCAATCAGCAGGAAGGAGGACAGCCATTGACTGAATTTGAATCACGTGTGAGTTGCTCGGCAGTCCGCGAATACTCAAATCATGAGTGTAAAATCGCGAACAGTCAAGGGCCTACTGTAATGAAATGTTTCATTCCTTTTACATATGAATAAACTGATGATGATGATGATGATGATGATGATGATGCCAGCTGTGTTGATGAAGATTTTGATTTTGATGTTGATGAAGAAGAGGCATCTGTTAATAAAAGTGTGATGAGTGGTGTTTATGAAGAAGATGTGAATGTCCTTTCTGCTGACCAGGATATAAATTAAGATGATAATGCTGAGGGCAGAGTTGATGAAGCTTACTTGTATAAAGAGATCAGAGAGTTTTGTTATATAATTTTCTTATATATAGTTATAGTTTTCTTAATTTCAGTGTGATTGTTTGAACCTGCCAGTGTTTTTTTTTTCAATGAGTGTCATTTGAAGGCATTTGAACCTTTATATAATGGTCGAAAAAAATGCAGCCATGGAGGGGGGGGGGGGGGGGCACTAACCAGTGTCTCTCCCCCTTATGCCGGTCCCAAGCCCGGATAAATGCAGAGGGTTGCGACAGGAAGGGCATCCGGCGTAAAACTTCTGCCACATTAAAAATGCAAATGGTCAAAACAGAATTCATACCGGATCGGTCGAGGCCCGGGTTAACAACGACCACCATCAGTGCTGTCAACCAACAGGGTGCTGATGGAAATTGGACTACTGTTGGTCGAAGACGATGAAGAAGGAGAGGTGGGAGGCGTGTCCGTAGGCTGAGAGAGAAGAGGAAATGCGTGAGCCTAGGACTGAGAGTAGGGACTTTGAATGTTGGAACTATGCAAGGAAAAGATAGGGAGCTGGCTGACATGATGCAGAGGAGGAAGGTGGACATACTGTGTGTTCAGGAGACCAGGTGGAAAGGTAGCAAGGCTAGAAGCTTAGGAGCAGGGTTTAAGCTGTTTTATCATGGTGTGGATGGGAAGAGAAATGGTGTAGGAGTCATCTTGAAGGAGGGGTTTGTCAGGAATGTTCGAGAAGTGAAAAGAGTGTCAGACAGAGTGATGAGTCTCAAGTTAGAAATTGAAGGCGTGATGCTCAATGTTGTTAGTGCTTATGCCCCACAGGCAGGATGTAAGCTAGAAGAGAAGGAGAGATTCTGGAGTGAGTTAGATGAAGTGATGCAGAGTGCCCCCAGAGGTGAAAGAGTGGTCATTGGAGCAGACTTCAATGGACATGTTGGTGCAGGCAACAGAGGGGACGAGGAAGTGATGGGCAGGTTTGCTATCCAGGACAGGAACACAGAAGGACAGATGTTGATCGATTTTGCAAAAAGGATGGAAATGGCGTGGTGAATACTTTCTTCAAGAAGAAACAGGAGCATAGGGTGACTTATAAAAGCGGAGGTAAGAGCACACAGGGAGACTACATCTTGTGTAGGTGATGTAATTTGAAGGAAGTCGGTGACTGCAAAGTAGTAGTGGAAAATGAAAGAGAGAAAAGAGTAGAAGAGGTGACCATTGAGGAGCAGAAATTAGCAAAGATTAGTCAGGGTGAAGTGAGGAGGGCATTGAAGAGGATGAAGAGTGGAAAGGCAGTTGGCCCTGATGACATACCAGTTGAGGTATGGAAGTGTCTAGGGGAGGTATCAGTAGATTTTCTGACAAAAATATTCAACAAGGTCTTAGAAAGTGAGCAGATGCCAGAGGAATGGAGGAGAAGTGTGCTTGTGCCCATTTTTAAGAACAAGGGAGATGTACAGAGTTGTGGCAACTACAGAGGGATAAAGTTGATGAGCCATACAATGAAACTATGGGAAAGAATAGTGGAAGCAAGACTAAGGGCAAAGGTCAGCATTTGTGAACAACAGTTTGGTTTCATGCCAAGAAAGAGCACCACAGATGCAGTGTTTGCTTTGAGGATGTTAATAGAGAAGTACAGAGAAGGTCAGAAGGAGCTGCATTGTGCCTTTGTGGATCTGGAGAAAGCATATGACAGGGTGCCGAGAGATGAACTGTGGTATTGTATGAGGAAGTCTGGAGTGACAGAGAAGTATGTTAGATTGGTGCAGGACATGTATGAGAGATGTAAGACAGTGGTGAGGTGTGCTGTCGGTGTGACAGAAGTGTTCAAGGTGGAGGTGGGACTGCATCAAGGGTCAGCTCTCAGCCCCTTCTTGTTTGCTATGGTGATGGACAGGCTGACAGACGAGGTTAGACAAGAATCTCCATGGACTATGATGTTTGCAGATGACATCATGATCTGTAGTGAGAGCAGAGAACAAGTGGAGGAAAATCTAGAGAGGTGGAGGTATCCCCTGGAAAGGAGGGGATTGAAGGTTAGTCTCAGTAAGACAGAATACATGTGTGTGAACGACAAGGACCCAAGAGGAACTTTGAGGTTACAGGGGGCAGAGATAAAGAAGGTGGAGAATTTTAAGTACTTAGGCTCAACAATCCAGAGCAATGGAGAGTGTGGAAAAGAGGTGAAGAAGCGCGTGCAGGCAGGTTGGAATGGATGGAGAAAAGTGCCCGGTGTGATGTGTGATAGGAGAGTATCGGCAAGAATGAAGGGAAAAGTGTACAAGATGGTGATGAGGCCAGCAATGTTGTATGGTTTAGAGACAGTGGCCCTGGGGAAAAAACAGGAGTCAGAGTTGGAGGTAGCAGAGATGCAAATGTTGAGGTTCTCTTTGGGAGTAACAAGGATGGATAGGATCAGAAATGAGTACATCAGAGGGACAGCACATGTTAGATGTTTTGGAGACAAAGTCAGAGAGGCTAGATTGAGATGGTTTGGACATGTACAGAGGCGGGATAGTGAGTATATTGGTAGTAGGATGCTGAGGTTGGAACTACCAGGCAAAAGGCCCAGAGGAAGGCCAAAGAGAAGATTTATGGATGTGGTGAAGGCGGACATGAAGGTCGTTGGAGTAAGAGTAGAAGATGCAGAGGATAGGGAGAGATGGAGGCAGATCATTTTCTGTGGCGACCCCTGAAGGGAACAGCCGAAAGGAAAAGAAGAAGATATAATGGTTGAAAAGATACATACTGATCTTAATGGAATAAACAGAAATGAAAAAATATAGTCGTTTTTTTGTTAATTTTTGGGGGGGTTACCACGGTGACTGATGTGTTAAAAAAGGGCGTGTCATATTAAAATGAGGATGATTTCTCTTATCAATTCTTCCTAAAACTTTTCCAAAACATGTTTTCTAAAAGTTTATATGGCTGAGGTCCATAAAAATGTTTGGTTGCTAAGGACTAATGATCTTGTAAAAGGACAATCTTTGTGCTCATTCTCTAAAACGTCTTTTGAAATTTTTAGTTGAATGCTCACACAAGAAATGGCATAGCTCGGTCAGTTTTCAAGGTATTGACAAACTTTTTGCTGCGTTGGGCCTCCTTTATCTGACTGTGTAAAAATCTCATTTTTCATTTTTGGACCCAACTACTTTCGGTGGAGTGGCTCACATATAATGAGATAAATCTAGTAATTCTGTGAAATCTTCCATTCATGTACAGTAATGACAAATAACAGGTGCAACCCAATCCTAACCTAGCTTGCAATCATTGATTGAATTTTAAGCAAAAAAAAAAAGTCTGTTCTGTGATTTGATTGCCTAAAAAGCTATTTCATAGATATTTTGGTAGAATTGGGTGGGTTGTGCTTTCTATGGGAGGAAATCAGAGTATGGGAAGAACATCCAAACTCCACACAGAAGTAGCTCAAAACTCAGGGACTGACCTCAAGACATTCTTACTGTGAGGAGAACGTGTAGACCATTATGCTACCTTACTACATCAATAAGATCAAAAAGAAGATATTTATGCATCCAAGTCACATAGTGCCATTTGTTCTGATATTACCAATGTAGTTCACAGTGAATAAAATTTGAAATCGAATAAATGGTACCTCTAGAGTAAAGGAAAGAACCACATCAGACTTGGACAGTTGGTTCTCATCCTCCTGGCCCATGTCGATGATAGATGTGTTGTGACCTCGTTTCAGTTTCTGCAGCTTGAACTCTCCTCCTTTAGACACAGGCATGCTCTCCAGATTGGCCATGAGCAGGTTAACTGATGACTTCAGCTCCTCGATGAACAATGCCTCCATGTCCTTCGACACAAACTTGGGGAACTTACCAGCCTAGAAGAGATGGTGTTCATTCATTAATTTATTAATTCAGTCATCCTTTTTCTGAACTGCTTAAACCTAATTAAGTTCGGGGAAGGCTGGAGCTTATCTGAGCCAACTCTAGGTGAGGGCAGAGCGCTCACCAGGGCATCGAAGGGCAGAAACATGCTGAATGCGATGCAGCCGACTCTTTACCAAAGTCAGCATTTTACATGCCGCTCACCACAGACAGTAGTGACAACAGACAGTAGTGATAGTGGGGCTTGAACCCAATATCGTGGGTTGAGTAATCTAGCGCCTTACCACATGCCACCACTGCCCTCAGAAGATCATCATTTTCTGTAACCGCTTAATCCTAACTAGGGTCACGGGGAGGCTGGTGCCCATCCCAGCCGACTCCGGGTGAGGGCAGAGTACACCCTGAACAACTCACCAGGCCATCGCAGGGCTGAAACACGCCGACGGCTTTGCAGCCTACTCTTGTCGAAAGTCAGCAATGGTTATTTTACATGCCTCACACCATAGATAGTTCGAGACATGGCTGGCCTTTGATAATCCAGTTAGCTGCACCGGGGGGTGGGGGGTGGGGGGTGACAACCTTGTGGAGAGTGGGACTCAAATCCTCCAACCTTTGGATCAGCGATCCAGCACCCTATACCACTATTCCACCACTGCCCTGCCCTCGGAAGATATATTGTATAAATTAGTATTTTTCTGAGAAACATACTGTAGAATGAGAGCCTGGGGGGTCTTTTTTCTGCAGGTTTATTAATATAATATGATAAAAAATGTGCTGATATTATTGTACTTTTTTCAACTCTTTAAATCCAAATGAAATTTTCATGTGGTGAGATATTGAAAATCTGAAAAGTTTAGGCTACATTGACGTAGAGCTGGGTATTGCCTAGATTTTTTGTATTGTGATATATTGCGATTTCTAGCATGTATTGCAATATGTATTGCGATATATTGTAAGAAGGATTCTAATTTAAAAGTGAGCCAGTTCTTGAAAGCATTTATTCTTTATTTCAAAAAGAGAAATCAACAACATTAAAAATGTTGTTTTTAGTCATTAAAATAAAAACTCTAAGCATCAGAAAAAGTCTACTTATGAAAATGTAATGTTTTAATCTTTGGCACAAACATTAACACTGAAATCGAACTGCATATTGAGCAAGATAAGCTATTTTTACATGTTAAATACTCATAAACATTAGAAGTGCATCTAGCGCTTGTATGAGCATATTGTTACGTTTTAATCATTAATACATGCATATTAAATTTTTAAGGCGGGATTAAAGGTGGAGCATCATCCGCGCATGCGCAGAACGGTACCATGCACAACGAGTCCTCATCAGACTTGTGACCCTATGAGCAGTGGGTTGATTTATTTATATATAACAATATTAATATTACACAAATATACGTATATTACACAATATTAACATTACATGTATATATATATATATATATATATATATATATATATATATATATATATATATATATATATATATATATGAATGTATAAATAAAAATAAGTATTGAGCACTCTCTTACGAAAAGATCTACTCAGAAAATTCTCTCTCTCTCTCTCTCTCTCTCTCTCTCTATATATATATATATATATATATATATATATATATATATATATATATATATATATATATATATATATATATATATATCTTCTTCTTTTACTTTCGGCTGCTCCCTTCAGGGGTCGCCACAGCAAATCATCCGCCTCCACCTCACCCTGTCCTCCGCATCTTCTTTTCTGACTCCAACGACCTTCAAGTCTTCCTTCACCACATCCATAAATCTCTTCTTCGGTCTTCCTCGAGGCCTTCTGCCTGGTAGTTCCAACCTCAGCATCCTACTGCCAATATACTCACTATCCCTCCTCTGTACATGTCCAAACCATCTCAATCTAGCCTCTCTGACTTTGTCTCCAAAACATCTTACGTGGGCTGTCCCTCTGATATACTCATTTCTGATCCTATCCATCCTCGTTACTCCCAGGAGAACCACAACATTTTCATCTCCGCTACCTCCAGCTCTGCCTCCTGCCTTTTCCTCAGCGCCACTGTTTCTAAGCCATACAACATCGCTGGCCTCACCACCATCTTGTACACTTTTCCCTTCATTCTTGCTGACACTCTCCTATCGCACATCACACCGGACACTTTTCTCCAACCATTCCAGCCTGCCTGCACACGCTTCTTCACCTCTTTTCCACACTCTCCATTGCTCTGGATTGTTGAGCCTAAGTACTTAAAATCCTCCACCTTCGTTATCTCTGCTCCCTGTAACATCACCGTTCCTCCTGGGTCCTTCTCATTCACACACATGTATTCTGATTTTCTGAGGCTAACCTTCATTCCTCTCCTTTCCAGGGCATACCTCCACCTCTCTAGATTTTCCTGCACTTGTTCTCTGCTCTCACTAAAGATCACGATGTCATCTGCAAACATCATAGTCCATGGAGATTCTTGTCTCACCTCGTCTGTCAGCCTGTCCATCACCATAGCAAACAAGAAGGGGCTCAGAGCTGACCCTTGATGCAGTCCCACCTCCACCTTGAATTCGTCGGTCACACCGACAGCACACCTCACCACTGTCTTACATCTCTCATACATGTCCTGCACCACTCTAACATACTTCTCTGCCACTCCAGACTTCCTCATGCAATACCACAGTTCTTCTCTTGGCACCCTGTCATATGCTTTTTCCAGATCCACAAACGCACAATGTAGCTTCCTCTGACCTTCTCTGTACTTCTCTATTAACATCCTCAAGGCAAGACCTCTGACCTCTGCCCTTAGTCTAGCTTCCACTATTCTTTCCCATAACTTCATCGTATGGCTCATCAACTTTATCCCTCTGTAGTTGCTGCAACTCTGCACGTCTCCCTTGTTCTTAAAAATGGGCACCAGCACACTTCTCCTCCACTCCTCCGGCATCTGCTCACTCTCTAGTACCTTGTTGAATGTTCTTGTCAGAAAATCTACTGCTACCTCTCCTAGACACTTCCATACCTCCACAGGTATATCATCAGGACCAACTGCCTTTCCATTCTTCATCCTCTTCAATGCCCTTCTCACTTCACCCTTACTGATCTTTGCTACATCCTGCTCCTCAATGGTTACCTCTTCTACTCTTTTTCTCTCTCATTTTCCTCATTCATCAGCTCTTCAAAGTACTCTTTCCATCTTCCCAGCACACTTCTGTCATTAGTCAATACAGTTCCCTCTCTGTCCTTTATCAATCTAACTTGCTGCACGTCCTTCCCATCTCTATTTCTCTGCTGTGCCAACCTGTATAGATCATTTTCTCCCTCTTTCCTATCCAACCTATCATACAAGTCATCATACTTTTATATTCATACTTATATTCATCATACTGTTTGGCCTTAGCCACTGCTACTTTCGCCTTATGCTGTGTCTCCCTGTACTCCTGTTTACTCTCTTCGGTCCTCTCAATGTCCCACTTCTTCTTGGCTAACCTCTTCCTTTGTACACACTCCTGCACTTCCTCATTCCACCACCAAGTCTCCTTATCTACTTTCCTTCCAGAGGACACACCAAGTACTCTCCTACCTGTGTCCCTGATCACATTTGCTGTGGTTGTCCAGTCATTTGGAAGCACTTTCTGGCCACCCAAAGCCTGTTTCAACTCCTCCTTGAAGACAACACGACACTCTTCCTTTTTCAGCTTCCACCACTTTGTCTTCTGCTCTGCCTTTGCCTTTTTCACCTTTCTCACCATCAGAGTCATCCTGCACACCACCATCCTATGCTGTTTGGCAACACTCTCACCCACGATGACTTTGCAGTCACTGACTTCCTTCAAATTACATCGCCTACACAAGATGTAGTCTACCTGTGTGCTCCTACCTCCGCTTTTATAAGTCACCCTATGCTCCTGTTTCTTCTCGAAGAAAGTATTCACCACAGCCATTTCCATCCTTTTTGCAAAATCTATCAACATCTGTCCTTCTGCGTTCCTGTCCTGGATAGCAAACCTGCCCATCACTTCCTCGTCCCCTCTGTTGCCTGCACCAACATGTCCATTGAAGTCTGCACCAATGACCACTCTTTCACCTCTGGTGGTACTCTGCATCACTTCATCTAAGTCACTCCAGAATCTCTCCTTCTCTTCTAGCTCACATCCTGCCTGTGGGGCATAAGCACTAACAACATTGAGCATTACACCTTCAATTTCTAACTTGAGACTCATCACTCTGTCTGACACTCTTTTCACTTTTAGAACATTCCTGACAAACTCCTCCTTCAAGATGACTCCGACTCCATTTCTCTTCCCATCCACACCGTGATAAAATAGCTTAAACCCTGCTCCTAAGCTTTTAGCTTTGCTACCTTTCCACCTGGTCTCCTGAACACACAGTATGTCCACCTTCCTCCTCTGCATCATGTCAACCAGCTCTCTACCTTTTCTGTGCATAGTTCCAACATTCAAAGTCCCCACTCTCAGTACTAGACTCATGCCTTTCCTCTTCTCTCTCTGCCTACGGACACGACTCCCACCTCTCTTTCTTCGACGTCTTTGACCAACAGTAGTCCAATTTCCATCAGCACCCTGTTGATTGACAGCACTGATGGCGGTCGTTGTTAACCCGGGCCTCGACCGATCCGGTATGGAGGTAATACTTTTGATTTGCATCATAAATAATTGGCATTGGTTTTACGTCTGATGCCCTTCCTGACACAACCCTCTGCATTTCTCCGGGCTTGGGACCGGCATGAGGGGGAGAGACACTGGTTAGTGCCCCTCCACCTCATGGCTGCATTATATATATTATTATATATACATTATATATATATTAATGCCATCATAGCGATGCGCGCGCATAGGTCTGCTGGGCATGTGCCGCATGTATAACACGGTGACACTCACGACTCTAGAAAGTCCGTCAAACTATTAATATTATCATTATGCGGGAGAGAAGTGGAATGTAATTTACCAGAATCTGGACCGATTTGGAGCATGTTGAGCCTGAGGCTGAGTCCGCAAGTTATGTGACGTCATTTTTTCAGAGTTGACAGATATTATTGCTGTGTTAAGCAAAAAAAAAAAAAACATGCATGAATAATGTGCCTTGTTGGAGATCAGGTTCATGGGACTGCTTCCCTCTTTTGCTCATTTTTTAAAAAATGTTGAATCGAAAATCCAGATCAGTAAATTTCTGAGCAATTAGCAACATGAACCGTGGTTTTGTTTTTAGCGGGAATAAATTCTATTGGCTGAAGGCCTTCATGACTGCCCAATCACAGCATGGCTCTTATTATACCGGGCTTTCCACACATGACTGAATGACTGTAGATAAGAGGGCTGAAACTCGATTGTGTCAGGATTACATGCTGGAACCTCTGCGGTCGCCTTTTTTTTCAAGGAAAGCATTACTTCTGTTTCAATTAGTGGGAATAGCCGAAGTTTTTTTTACTGTTCCAAAGTTTTCCAAATGCATGACAGAAAACAGTTTTGCTTCAAAGTATCGCAATACGTATTGTTTGCATGTTAGAACCGTTTTAAACCAATAAAGCGGGTTTATTGTGCAGCTCTAATTGACAGACACCATTTGTTGTCTGTTAAAAAAAAAAAAACATGGATGTGGTATGCATGTTTGTATGGGTGGTGATCAGTATTCAGTGAAATACTGCACTGAGACCCACAGTGTATTGATTTAAAAGATTTTTAGGTATTGTACATGTGGGATGACATCTGTGATTCCTGTCTACTTCACCAACCTCCAATCAAATATAGAAGATGCAACTCTTTCCGAAACCATCTCATATTGATTACCTGATTTGGATTAGTTGAGTAATCCTCATTGACGCACATCTTTTCTTGCCTACATGCGTCATTTATCTTCTGATCTTTTACAGATGCGATCAATCATTTGACAGACGCAAACTCTGACTAACCAAGTATTACACAAAGCAGATTCCTACTTTCCTGCCATATGCCTCCTCAGGAAGAAGCACTTACTTTCGTTATCTGATCAGCCATCTGAAGACGCCCGTCGAGTTCACGTCTGATCTGCGCAGCCTGCTCATCTGGGTTGTCCAGCTAAAGGAAGAAGGGAAAAAAAGCACGATAATTCAGTTTGTATACAGTATACTCACCTACTTCAGCACCTCAAGAAAAAAATATTTCGCAAAACATTGCTTTCTTGAATAATCAGAAAAAAATAAGTAATGTGAGATTTTAGTATTTTTGTTTTTTACCTTCCTCACACCATAGACAGTGAGAGACATGGCCCGCCTTTTATAACCCAGTTAGCTGCACTGGGGGGAGGACATTAACAACCCTGTGGAGAGTGGGACTCGAACCCCCAATCTTTGGATCAGCAATCCAGCACCCTATACCACTAGGCCACCACTGCCCCCAGTGTATTGCCATCAAGTAATGTACTGCAATTAAAACCAGTTCTATTTTGCCTTTTGAAATATATTTTTTTTCAGAATATTTCTTATAGCCCAACCTTTTCCCAGAAAAGTTCTGTTTGCATTTGCTCTTCTTGTCATGTCATGTGACTGAAATGTTAAAAAAATGTGTGAAACATTGTTTTATTGAGCGCCAAAGCGACCCCCCCCCAATATTTGATTTTTTTTCTTTCAATTTACATGTTCCCATTAATGATTTTTTTAGACCACAGTTTTGAACAAAACAGGTTAATGGAGAGAAGGTGAATAAAATACTTTTAATCTAAAAATGATTAAATATTTTCCTTCAGTTAGAACAGGTGTTAAATTCTGCATATGTGCACGTGCGCATTAAAGCAGACTGTGATCAGCTGCTCATAATGAGATAAAAAGTAAAGAAGTAAAACTCTGGCTCGACTTTAATCCTAATTTAATGCTATAACTGATCTGAAATGGAGGTGAATAAATCATTTAAACAACGAGCCATCATCAATTACCGATCGTCAATTACAGTTCCATTAGGAACCCATCAAATATTTAAGTGGCTGGAAATAAAACCAATATATTAACATGTTTAATTATCCTGAGTGTCATAAATTAGATCCTGATCAATCATTGGATGGAAATGAGAAGCTGGAGAAAACTGTTGGACACGGCGGTGCCGTCTGACTGATTCAGAATGAATCAGGAACAGAAAGCAGTTTCCATCAAGAATCCAAAAAGGAATTGCTTTCATGATTTCAATTATTAATTATAAAATTATTATTTCAATGATTTCATTAATTGCTTTCATGATTTCAAGGTGCAAAAAAAATCATTCATACCTGGATAAGATTAATTAATACATCGATTAAAATTAAGGAGTGCTTTAATATACTACATAAAATGGAAAGGTAATGATGCACTTAGTAAATAATGAAACATTTCATGGTGTGCTGTTATATTTTCATTTTTTGTAACCGCTTAATCCTAATTAGGGTCATGGGGTAGCTGACACCCATCCCAGCCGACTCCAGGCGAGGGCAGAGTACACCCTGGACAGCTCGCCAGGCCATCACAGAGTGGAAACACGCTGACGGCTTTGCAGCCTACTTTTGTTAAAAGCCACCAATGGTTCTTTTACATGAACCTCTCAGCATAGACAGTGAGAAACATGGCTGGCCCTTGACAACCCAGTTAGCTGCACCGGGGGGACAGTGACAACCTGTGGTGAGTGGGGCTTGAACCCCCAACCTTAGGATCAGTGATCCAGCACCTTTACCACCAGGCCACCACTGCCCGTGTGCTGTTATAGTGAAGCTCTATACCTAAAAAAAAACCCCCGTCAACTTGATTTTGCATAGACTGTCCATTCATCCATCTGTCTATGGGGTGTTCCTATATAACATGATGTGGATTGGCTGCTAAGCATCCCAATGCTAATTGGCTGTGGCGCAACATGATGTCGATTAGCGGTTATGCATTCTCAAACTGATTGGCTGATAAACATCCTGTCATGCATTGCAGTGCACTTTGTTTACGATCCTTGCCACATTATCTACAAACCAGAGAGCTGTGAACACGTCCTTTCAAAAGAGCTACAATCCAAATTTCTTCATTGAATGACATGTTGTAGATTATGGCGTATTATTCAGCACAGACATCAGTGTAAATGAGTCGTTACTGTAAAACCCTTTCTGATCTATCAGACTCAAGAATTGACTGGCTGTGGTATAACGTGTTACTTAATGTTTGTTTATATGTTTACTAAAACAGCTGCAATAAATAATGCGTATTCCAACCTCATCTGAAAATAAATTGCGTAATTAAGTTAATATGTCGATAATCAAGTCGACTCAAGTCTCCAAGGTGGAAAATCTATGACCATACTTTCAGCCTCCCATCCAATTTTTTGCCAGTTAATTTCCACAAAGACGATAATTAAAGCACTAGGTCATGTTGATAATTATAGACTCACTTTTACTCACAGATGGAAGAAACACAGCGTGGTGCATTATTGAAACACTAATTTATACCTGGGTTTGGAAGGTTCTCAAAAACACATTTAAATTTTTAAAGAAAATATATTTTTAAAAACAACTATTACCTATTTATTTAACACTTTTTTTTTATTCCTTGCTTGCCTTATGCTTAATGATCTCTGTGGAATCATTCCCCCATTTCCTGTGTTCAGAGAGCGCATAATCTAGTGTTGTCAGGCACCAGTATTACGGAATAGAGCATGAAGATCTCTTGTAGTTCGGGACGGAGGTTGGAAATCAAAGATATGTCTTGTGCTGGTGTGAGGCTATTATTCATTTATCATCAGGAACTGATTTATCTCGGTCAGGGTTGTGGTGGATCCAAACAGCATGGCATATTACAAATCATTGTCTATTTCTGAAATGCTCCTTTTTCCAAAATGTATTCTCTCATCCCACAGCCTGAGTGTATCTGTATCCATGTGGACCAAGTCCAGACTGGCAGTGCCTGCTGCGAACTCAACTGTCTTAAGCATGGTATTCAGCCAGACGAGCAAATGCCCAGCAACAATCGGGGGTGGAGATGATTCCTTCAACACCTTCTTCAGTGAGATTGGAACTGTAAAGCACATCTGCAGGGCTGTGTTTGTTGATCTGGAGCCAAATGTCATAGGTAGTTTGACATCTTATAGTGCATCATTATGGTCTCCTTTGGTCTGATTCATAATTTAATTTTCATAGTCTTTTCCTTTAGATAAAATCCATATTGGATCATATTACTTTCTGTTCCACCCTGAGCAACTCGTCACAGTAAAGAAAGATGCTGTGGTTACTACACTATTAGCACGGGAATTGTTGATGTGGTGTTGGACAGAAACCACAAAATGGTAAGTTTCAGCAAACTCTCTACTATCATTAATCAATAGAATATAATAATGAAATACATTTATAGCATCACCTTCCTTATATGCTCACCAGTGTACTCCAGGGTTTCCTGGTTTTCCACACCTCTATAAGTGAAGCTGGTTCTGGTTTCAGCTCACTCCTGATGCTAGAGTTTGGCATCTACCAATCTTTCAAAGTGTCAATTGCTCTAGTGGAGCCCTACAAATGTATACTGACAACCCACACAACTCTAGAGCACTTTGACGGAGCCTTCATGGTGAACAATGAAGCCATTAATACATTTGCTGCAGAAACCTCGGTATTGAATGTCATACATACATTAACCTCAACAGGTTGATTGGTCAGACTGTGTCGTCCATCACTGCCTCACTCTGTATCGACGATGACCTCATTGTCAACCTTATAGAATTCCAGACCAACTTGGTGCCCTACCCCTGTGCTCATTTCCTACTGGCCACTTATGCTCCAGTGATTTCTGCAGAGAAGGCTTATAATGAGCAAATCCCTGTGGCTGAGCTCATATACGCCTGCTTTGTGCTGGTCATTCAGATAGTGAAATGTGATCCACGTTACGGGAATGCATGGCCTGCTGCCTGCTGTACTGTGCTGATGTGCTGTCTAAAGATGTGAACGCAGCTATCACCACAATCAAGACCAAGCACACGCATGGTGGACTGGTGCCCTACTGGGTCCAAGGTGAATATTAACTGTCAACCTTCCTCTGTGGCTGTCTGTGTTTCCCTGTGATGGTCTGGTGAACTGTTCAGGGTGTACCCTGCCTTTGCCCAGAGTTGGCTGAAATAGGCTCCAGCCTCCATGCAACCCCAATAGGATTAAGCAATTAAGGAAAGTAGTGAGTGAGTGAGTGAGTGTATGGTGTTGGTGTGGTAGCATCACCTTCGTGATACTGATTGAAAGTCCATGAAGGAGTTAGCTGGTCAGCTTAGTGCTTCAGTGGACGCAATAGAGCTAATGTTCCCATTCATGTCACCAGCTGGGCTACAGCCAGTGTTCATTACGCTAAACCCATACTCTCTACCCTGAGGAAGCCCACAAACATGTGAGCTCTCTCTCTCTTTCCATACGCACATTTCACAAGACAGCCGCAAACATACCAGCAAGATGCCAACGTGTGGGTGTGTGTAAAACAACTTCACAGTCTTAATAATGGCACATTACACTTGTATGCCTCACACAGTATAAAGGGTACATGATCACACACACACACACACACACACACACACACACACACACACACACACACACACACACACACACACACACACACACACAGTTAATTGTACAGTGCCAGTGTATAGAACCCGCTATTGATGAGCTATCTTAAATGATGCCAATTGAACTTGATTCTTTAAAAACTATCACCTAGAACTAAGCCGGCACCACACACAAAAAAGACTACAACAAAAAACTTCCTACACACCATAACTGCAATATGCCTTGATATATATCTAAACCAAGTAATGATGCTGTGATGTGTCCTTGTTACAGCACTGCCAGTGTTTATATTTTCATTGACTATCAAAAAAAAACCCACACAGAACATGCTTTAATGTCAAAGGTTTTTCCAAAAACTCACAGAACACATTGGAAAATATGCCATGAATAATTTTTATTATTACATTATGAATTAGATATACCGTATTTGACGTGATAAGCGCCCAGGGCGCTTAAAAAATTGGAGTGGGTGGGCGCTTATTAAAATGTTGCCAGCGGATTGGAACGGTAAGTGCTTATTACCATCGAGGTGGAAAACATGAATAATAACAGAACAATAAAAGAGTTTTACTGGTATTTGTGTTATTCATTTTGTGGTATCAACCAAACTAATTCCATAAAAGCTGAAAATAAAGAGAAAACAGCATAATTATAAAAAAAAAGACCCCTTACCCTACCGGTGCTGTTCCTTTAAACATTTTCCCTGAAGTAAAATCAAGCCAATCAACAGAAATGTTAACTTTAACATATGGCTTGGGTAGTCCTTTGTGTCCGAAGTAGATGTTTCATTTTGTCAACTCATCTGTGTTTTCGGAGGTGGCTGCGCAACCCCAGGCTGGAGGCGCAGAGTCTGGCACAGTGGAGGCACCGAAAGTCCGTAGTTTGGATCACTGCAGCTGATGCTCTGTGGCATTGTTCTCTGACAGCAGTTAGCTTCTGGCGACGAGCATCCTCGAAAGTGACAGTAACTTTATGAATGGTGTCTCGCCAGCTTGATCGATCACTTGCACAGTCCTCCAATTTCTTTGGTTTGAGTTCACGCCACTGGAGATTGGCTTTGACTGAGTCCTTGTGGCAGTTTTTTGGACAACCTTGGGTTCTCATTCCTTTCTGAAGTTCTCCGTACAATAAGCGCCTTAGCAAGCAGTATTCTTCCATGAGGATCTCCTTGAACGAGGACCGTGTTGCAGTGCCTTCCTCAGAGGAAAGATCCAGATCTCGAAGTTTGTCGTCAAGCTGCTCCTGGAACTTTAGAAGGTTGGCTGGGTCTTTTAGCCGAGTGATGTTGAATGAAGCTCTAATAGTCTTGGGCTTGTTTCTGTGAGACGGTGGTATGTGCTGCATCATTTTGACCCTGACAAGTCTGTGGTCAGTCCAGCATTCAGGACCTCTCATGGTACTTGTCACACATATGTCACTGATGTCGCGTTGACGTACAATGATGAAGTCAATCATATGCCAGTGTTTGGACCTCGGGTGCATCCATGTGGTTTTATATTTCTCAGCCATCCTGAATAAGGTGTTAGTAATGCACAGGCTGTTCTGCACACATGCTGAGGAGTAGCAGTCCAATGTTATTTACCTTGCCTACTCCTTGCCTGCCGAGAACACCTTCCCAGTTTTTGTAGTCACTTCCCACTCTTGCATTGAAATCTCCAAGGATTATAAATTTGTCATTCTGAGGGGTAGATCTGATAACCTCATCAAGTTGTTCATAGAATTGTTCCTTGATGTCATGAGGACTAGTGAGAGTGGGTGCATACACATGGTAAGATATCTTGATTTGCTCAGAGGTATGCACAGCTTTATGAGGCATTCGTTAATTCCAACTGGAAGGGCTGGGATGCTTTTGAGCAGAGATGTTTAAATGGCAAAGCCTACACCGTGAATTCTGTCTTCATCTTGAGGTTTTCCTTTCCAGAAAAAAGGTGTAACCACCCCCTTCTTCTCTTAGTGAGCCTTCGTCGGCAAGTCTTGTTTCGCTGAGTGCTGCAGTGTCTATTCTGTATCTCTGAAGTTCATTTGCAACAAGCACTGTTCTCTTTTCTGGTCTTGATGTATTGGCTCTATCCAGTAATGTTCGGACATTCCATGCTCCCAGGAAAAGTTTGTGTTTTTTGTTTTGCTTTTTTCGACCACAATGAGGGTTAGTCTGTCAACCACGGTAAGCTGACCAGACTAGAAGGGGCAAGCATTTGTTTGAGACACCTTTTCTAGTCCCTTCACCCATGTGAGGGTGGGCAGTGCTATCCTAAAGAGGCTGCCCAGTCATCCATGGGTGCTGCCGGACTCTCCTGTTTCCCTTGGATTCAGGAAAAAAGAACAACCACTTGCCCATGGACCACCTGTGCAGAATTGTGACTACAACTGCCAGTGGTCACTGCCACCTGTTGCTTCGCCACGTGCCCACCACCGCAGGACTTGAAGGTATGCGTACAGATCAGTGTTGAGATGAGTTTCCAAAAATGGATCTGTGCATAGATAGTTTTATAGATCGTTGCATGCGGACAATCCCATTCTCTCGGTCTGGGAAGCCTTGATCCAGTGGCACGGAGAACCATTACAATAAGAGACTACCAGACTACAGTGGATGACAGGGATAGGCTCTAGGGCACTCCACGAATGCTTGTTGCCGCCGTCTTCACAACCGCTGGATAACTAAATCATCTCTTCTGCTTGTTCCGCCGGGAGTCAGTCTTCATATGCAGTAGGCTGAAACTGCCCGTTCCTAAACTCGCCAGACGGTTTCAGACCCGACCGACTACCCTCAACCTGTTTAGCCGGCCCGCCAAAGCCGTTGGAACATGGCACATTGCAATTTGAACCAATCAACACGAACATAAACACATGGCCAGGAACGTGCTTAAATTTATGAAGATAGTGAGCAGGAGAATCAGGTG
>CM045732.1:22362974-22762974 GCA_024760905.1 Plotosus lineatus | reverse complement strand
AAGTGGAAGAAGACTTGAGGAATAACTATGGAATCACACGGAATGACACGGAAGATGAGGGAATCATTGCGGAACGTTTGCAGATGACATTTTTGCTTCTGTAAGTCTGCCGTGCTCCAGTGAAATGGGGGTATAAGGGTATTATGGAAGTTTTCTAGTTTCATTGTTATATTTTAATTACCTATAAAATTGTACAACTCATTGTACAGCTAAGTTATAGGTTCATGAAATTCAATACAAAAGCACTAAATAGCCGATCTAATTTTTAATATGGTAACTAAATTGAGTTTTAAAAAATCAGCAGGTAGTACCAAATAGAACTAGAGAACAAACATGTATATAGGGCAGTGGTGGCCTGGGGTTAGGGTGCTTCATTACTGATCCAAATGTTGAGGGTTCAAGCTCCACTATCAAAGAGTTTTGACTGCTGTCCTCTTAGTGCAGTGATAACTGGGTTATCAAAGGCTGGCCATGTCTCTCACTATCACTGTCTATGAGGAGATGCATGTAAAAGATCCATGGCTGGCTGTATTAGGCTGTCAATGTGTTTCTGTGTACAATCACACAGCATAACCTCAACTTCATTATGGTAGCAATGCCTTTTGACACTACTGGAAATCAGGACTTATTTACCACCTCAATTCAGGCCTGCACAGGTTATGTGTTCCACATCATTGGTGCTAACTTTTCTTCTGCTCCAGAATGAATTTGGAAAATGAATAATTTTTATATATATATTTTACATGTACAGTATTTTGCAGATGCTCTTATCCAAAGTTGTGTAGTGGGGCCGATGGCATAGTAGTTAGGGTGCGGTACTCATGATCAGGAGGGTGTTTGTTCAAATCCCAGTTAGACCGCCACTGTGCTAAGACCCCTGGGCAAGGTTCTTAACCACAAGTGTGCCTCTGTTCACCCAGCAGTATAAATGGGTTCCAGTAAAAATATACTGGGATGGTAACATGGGATGGACTAGCGTCCCATCCAGGAGGAGTTGTAGCTTCACACTACGGAAACCAGGGATAAGCACCTGTCTGACGAGCCACTATGACTCAGGTGTAAAAAGCCCAACGGAGTGACTTACAACTATCATTTTTTTATACAACTGAGTAACTGAGGGTTAAAGGCCTTGCTCATTGGCTCAACAGTGATAACAGAGGGGTTTGAGCCGCTGAGCTTCTGATCCGTAACCTTATCCACTAAGGAACCGTGCTACTCTTATAAGACCAGTCTCAGGCACTTATCAGTAAAGATTTCTATCAAGAGGTGGCCCTGTGGTAAGGTGCTGGATTACTGATCCCTAGCTTGGGAGTTCAAGCCCCACTGTCATCAACCAGTCCAACCAGTGCCGCTAACTGGGTTATCAAAGGCCAGCCATGTCTCTCATTGTCTGTGGTGAGAGGCATGTAAAAGATCCATTGCTTACTTTCATCAAGAGTAGGCTGCATAGCCATCAGTGTGTTTCTGCCCACGCCCACGACCCTAATTATGATTAAGCAGTTCAGAAAATAAATGAAGATCTATCAGGAGCTCCCCTATCCTCTAATCATTATTTTTTGTTTTTTCTTTTTGTTCTTTTTTTTCTTTTTTTGTGAGAGGGGGGGGGGGGGTACAAGTCAGACTTTTTTCTTTTAAAGTAGTTGATCATTCCAGCTCATCTGAATACTTAGTCATAATTGATTAGTTATGGTATTCCACTGATAGCAGTGGGTGGTCTATCAACTAACCTTTCATGCCTACATTATAAAATTTAACTACTATTGCATCACAATATTTCTAGGACTAGAATAGTGAGGAATTAGAAACTTAATCTGTGAAGGGCAATAATATTAATTATGCTTGTGTTCCAACTCCTGGTATTCTGGGGTGTGCTCAGGTAGAGATGCCTGAGAGTGATGAACATGTGTGTTTTATCATTTGTACGGACGTTGTACATTGCAAGCTCATTTTCATCAAATCTGGGACCGGTATAGAGATACTATTCCCATTTAGAATGAAACATAACGCTGAATTTGAGACTGGGAAGAGCTGAAATGAAATTATATTCTGAACAAGTAAATGTATGTTATTCTTTTTCATGTTTCCCTCCCAGCCTATAGCTTCAGCATACAATACTTGCATATGTGCATATGTGGTCTGCATATGTGGTCTGACATGGAGTAAGTGTAAAAATCTGTGTTGATCTTATTTTTGCTAAACTATTGATTTTAAAGTAGAGCTAGAAGAAGCTTTGCTTTCACAGGTAATTACACAGTGGTGATTGAATCAAATCAGGCAAGAAAAATAGATTTCCGTTGCCCTTGTAAGTGTGCAGACAACAGGTTTGTGTGTGTGTGTGTGTGTGTGTGTGTGTGTGTGTGTGTGTGTGTGTGTGTGTGTGTGAGATTAGACAGATTGTGTGTAATGTATTCACATGAAGAACAGCTGATGAAAAAGAAAGGATGAAAGGCCTGCATGTTGACCATCTCCATGACAACCACAAGAGTACAGACAAAGGGCGTTCAGGTTGTTTCTAATGGGCGTGTGCTTGCTCACAGACTCTCTCTCTCTTTCTCTCTCTCTCTGTCTCTCTCTGTCACTCACGCACATGCGCGCGCACACACACACACACACACACACACACACACACACACACACACACACACACACACACACACACACACACACTCAATAAACACAGCCAAACACATACTTTCGTCACTTATTTCAAAACAGGTTTCCGAACACTTTTGAGTGATGAGTGTTCCAATGTCACAGTGCCCCACTACCATGTATGATGAGTCATTATGGAAAATATATGTTTGATTTTAATAAAATAGTTATTCTAAGAAATTGGAAAGGCAGTACACAAACAAGCAATGTGTTTTTACACAACGACTACACTTCTCCGCAAAGAGAAGATATTAAAACAGCACTTCTGGAATTCTGCAGGATTTTACTGAATTATCATGTAGTATACTGCATTCATAAAAAGGAAATAAATAAATAATAAATAAAATAAAAAAGAAACACAATCCATGGTGGCCTGATAGTAATATGCTGGATTACCAATCCCAAGGTTGGGGCTTCAATCCCAACCGTCAACGGTCGTCTCACCCCCCACCGTACAGCTGATTGATTGATTGAAACATATTTTATTCATTGAAGAAAGGGATTGGGCACAAGTTATCCAACTTCATGAAGCCCTCTCCACAGATTATTTAGCCAATTAACCTACTGTGCATGTTTTTGGACTGTGAGAGGAAACCGGAGTACCCAGAGGAAACCAACGCAAGCACGGGAAGAACATGCAAACTCCACACAGAAACGCCCAGGCTTGGATTCGAACCCAGGCCTTCTTGCTGTGAGGCGGGCGTGCTAACCATTACGTCACCGTGCTGCCAAACTGGGTTATCAAAGGCCACCGTACAGCTAACTGGGTTATCAAAGGCCGGCCGTGTCTCTCACTGTCTATGGTGAGAAGCATGTAAAAGAACCATTGCTGACATTCGTCATGAGTAGGCTGCTAAACTATCAGCATGTTTCTGCTCTGCGATGACCTGCTGAGCCGTCCAGGGGGTACTCTGTCCTTGGCCCGAGTCGACTGAGATGGGCGCCAGCCTCCCTGTGATCCTAATTAGGATTAAGCAGTTCAGAAGACGAATGAATGGATGAAAAAAAGAGACACATTATTTGAAACGTACCTTCATGGTGGCTTTATAAACCATTTTCCCAGTGCATAAATACCTAATGAAGCAATACCAGGGAATTTCTGGAAGAATAGAAATGAGTGTACAATTGTTTTTTGTTTTTTGTTTTTTTGATAGCGCTTGAGCTTCTAAGTTCTTAACTGTACAGTTTGACGGCGTTAGAAATTTGGCGAGCATGCAGGCTTTATAATTAGAAGCAGTATTGGAATGGAGTGAGGATTTAAGTTATATATGCTATATTGGTCATCCAGAGAGGAAAACAACTTTAAGACAGTGTTTATATGTATATTTGCATCCACAACGACTCCTGTACTACACATTGCATTCTCGCCAAGTACAGTATACACTGTGTACTGCACATTAGTCTCCTCCCCACTCTTGTATACAGTATACTATGAAGGTATGACAACACCCATATAGTGTACTTAACTAGTACATCCATAAAATAAATGACTGATGGTTCAAACACACACATGTTCACTGACCTTTTATGTGTTATGGGGACTCAAACACATGCATGCTCTGTCTGAATTGAAGAGGAAGTCGAACTTCTAATGATCAAATTAGATCCCAGTGTTTACAATTTCTGTAATCTCGCAAATGTCTAATTATAACAACATAAAGAATGTATAGCTCACACAAAATGCAATAAAATACTAGGACCGAGCACACACTGGTGGACTGTGGACAGACAAAAACACACACACAGTTTCCTGCATAACAACAATTGACGCATCACAGTGCATTCTGTGCAGCCCACACAAAAGCAGCAACACAACAACTAAACAATAGCTGCAACAAAATGTCTGGCAGGGTCATCACAGTCTAAGTCAAAAATGAGGCTTTGGCAGTAAATGACATACCCAAGCCAGAACCTTTGCAAATGTATCATATATAAATGCTAAGTAGGTTAGCTAGCACACATGCAGTTTTGTTCACATTCGCAAGCTTGTTAGTTGGTTATTTGGTTGGTCCAAATAAATCCAACTATTGTGATAGAATGTTAGCGAGTAACCTTGCTAATTGAAGCATGCTATTGGGTTACTTTCGCAGTTGGCTATATTTAGGTATACTGTATACAGTATACCTATGTAAGTTAACACTGAGGGCAGTGGTGGCCTGGTGGTAAAAGGTGCTGAATCACTGATCCTATGGTTGGGGTTTCAAGCCCCACTTTCCACAGGTTGTTGCTGCCCCCCACCCCCTACCCCACCCAGTGCAGCTAACTGGGTTATCAAAGGCCGGCCATGTCTCTCACTGTTTATGGTGTGAGGTTCATGTAAAAGAAAGCTGACATTCGACAACAGTCAGCTGCATAGCCGTCAGTGTGTTTCCGACCTGCGATAGCCTGGTGAGCTGTCCAGAGTGTACTCTGCCCTCAACCGAAGTCGGCAGGGATGGGCGCCAGCCTGTCCGTGACCCTAATTGGGATTAAACGGTTACAGAAAATGAATGAGTGAATAAAGTTAACACTGACTATCAGTTGGCTGTTTGCTCAGTCAATAAACAAACAAACAAAAATGTGAAAAGATAGTACAACCAAAATCTGACTGATAATTTACATTTAATATTATTATTTATTTAAAAAATAGTATGGTAATGGTAAGAGATAAAGACACCTTGTTATCTGTCATGCTTATTAAAAAAATGGTCAGCCGGAAATCACTGTAGTGCATCATGGGATGTTGTATCCGATGAAGTGAGCTCTGGTGGTACACATGAAGGAGTTACCAGAGTAGTATAACATCCAGTTAAATAGGGTGTACCGGTACTGCAAAAACGTTTCCTTTACGATCCGTATACATGCTGTATCATGCAAAGTGAGTCAAACACATCTATTGTTTCTTATGAAAAATGTGATACAAATAAAAACTAGATCCAATTGAATCACTTCTTCACCAGCATGCTTGTTTTTAAAATAATAGAAATGTAGCCTTGTGTATTTGGCCTATTGCGCCTTCGTATTTGTTGTTCTGTGGTGAGCTTATTGAGGCAGGGAGTATACCAACAGTGTCAGAATGATAAATGTCAGTTTACCAGAAAACACCCTCACCTCAGATTTGAACACTCCCATGCCAGGCCGCGCATCCTGTGCAAATGCACCAAATGTAATTAGCTTCTGTAGCATAGCCATCATTACAGGAGAGAAGCCATTAATCACAGCAGTGCACCCAGAGCAATGTACCAGGGAGAGAAGGAAGGAGTTGTGTTTTGATGGGAATGTTTGTCACACAAGTATGTCTTTGAGGTCTGTTCACAGCGGGATATAGCAATAAACGTCCTGCTGTTTCTGTGTGCCTTCTAACATGTGCTTGGTTACGTACTTGGACACACACAGAATCAAATAAAAATGAGGAACGCACTGCCACACATCCTTCCCACTGTGCTCAGTCTTAGGATATAAAACTACATCTGTCCAGTCGTCCTGATGTTCCAGCTGTTGGCTCAGGATCAGAGCCACCTGAAAAAGCTCACTTTCTTTATGGAAGGCAAGATAAGAGGTATTTGATATTGAAGGAGAAAAAATATTTTTGTACCTATGTACACAGAATAAATCTTGCTATCATTAAAAATCATGTGTTGGGCTTTTAAAACCGAGCCTACTGGCTCATCAGGCTGAAGCATATCCTGGTGTCTGTAGCATGAAGCAACTAGGAGCTCAACCCCTCCTGAATGGGATGCTAGTTCATCCCACATTACCTTTATAGTATTTTTACCAATTATACTGCTGGGTGGACAGAGGCACACTCGTGATCGAGGAGGGAGTCGAATGGAATTCAAACTCATGACCTCTAGATCACTGGCTCCACATTCATTATAGGTAGGGTATGTTGTTTTGTTTGTTGGTTTGTTTGTTTTTTAAGCATTTCTTGAAATCCTCTTCAAATCATAAAGTTTGGAATTCGTTGAAGACAGACACGAAAAATCCAAAACATGAAGCAAAAAACCAGCAAGGGTCAGGCATTTTTTTTTTCTTTTCTTGTTTAAATTTCAGAGCTGTCCAGAGTGTATCCTGCCCTTTCCCAGGTTGGCTGATATGAGTGCCAGCCCTCCCTATGACACGCTAGGCGGTCCTCACTTAACGACGGATTCAGTTAACGACGATTCGGAGTTACGATGGCCTGCTAAAAATTATCAAATTATCAAAAGTATACTTCTACTGTTAACGAGTCACAGCAGAAACAAAGCAGCTGAGTTGTGAGTGTGTGCGTATGTTTGTGCATACCCAGTGTTGGCAGTATCTCCCATCCTGCCCCCCTACGCTCTTACACACACACACACACACACACACACACACACACACACACACGCATGTACACACACACATACACACACACGTACACACACACACACACGCATGCACACACACACGCATGCACACACACACACACACACACACTACTCAGTCAAGACTACCACGCTGCTAGCTAAGAGAGTTCAAGCGATTGCTAGCAGTTATGGCTTCTCACATTCAACGGTCTATACGTATGCAATACAGTAACCTACTGTACAAACCAAGCAAAATCTCTACTAAAGCGGGGTTCGCTTAACGACAAAATCGCTTAAAGACGGGGTCTATAGAACATAACCCTATCGTTAAGTGAGGACTAACCCTATCGTTAATTAGGATTAAGCGATTTGGAAAATGAATGATTTTATAATGGCTGCACCTGCATGTAAGCTCAAAAACTAAGCTAGAAGAAAGAAAACTTCAACTTTAAGCCAACTATTACCATCGTAAAATGAGAAAGTTGATATGCAGTCGTGTAACTGGTCTCGAAACAAAAATTGACGGTTGCTTTTTGGTGCAGAGAGGCGAAAAGCCGAAGCCCAAGCATCGTTCTAGCAAAGGTTCAACCTGGAAAGTGCCCAGGGTAGACATGCTCATGATGAGGTTACTGTGAGAAGCTGAGAATTGATATAGACCAGCTGGGATCAGGGTGTTATGGTCAATCTTGATTTACTTTTATCAACATGGTCATTTTAACGAGGGACATTTTCACCGAGCACTACGAGTGCCACATTATGCATCATTTACCATTAACATCACGAATAAATAAATGTCAAGGTCAGCTATTTCATGAGAGTGATGATCTTATAAACAAGAGAGTCACCAATACCACTTGTTCTATTCAAGGGTGTTTGTATCAGAGTCCCAGGGTATGAAATGAATCACACACTCCCTGTTTGTCAGCATCATCGGGCTGAAGTGTTTTCTAACGCTTTCTGCCTCATTTTTAATTACCTGTCAGTCAGGAGCTGGCTCACAGCTAACATCCCAACACACCCTCGAGAAACAGTCGATAAATCACATTAGACTCCCTCCATCTGGGAGACACAGAACGCCCGCTGAAAGCTGTTTAGCATGTGAGCGCTATGGGACACAAACAAACATACACGTAACGGACACTCAGTGAAAATTATAGCGAGTGTGAGTGAAGGATGCAAAACAGCTGTGGGGAAAGGAGCAGAAGGATGCATGGGAACTGTGTGTGTGTGTGTGTGTGTGTGTGTGTGTGTGTGTGTGTGTGTGTGTTCTATGTCTGTATGTTATATGTCTGTGCATATGCATGTTTTAACTCTGGTTTTGTGTGTGTGTGTGTGTGTGTGTGTGTGTGTGTGTGTGTGTGTGTGTGTTCATTGAACGCGCCTGATTTCACTCATGCTGATCTGATGCTCAGCCCACCAACTTCTGTTGCCATAACGACTGGGCTATTACGATCCAAATAGAGGAGTGGGGTTTTATTCACGGCTAATGAAAAGACTGTCACATGTACACCTAGCCATGCGCCCAGTCATGCTGCTCCTAGCCAATCAGGAAAAGCAGAAATATGACACATATTGATCCATCCCATCCATTTTCTGGACCGCTTAATCCTAATTAGGGTTGTGTATGACGCCCATCTCAGCCAACTCTTGGCAAAGACAGAGTACACCCTGGACAGCTCGCCAGGCCATCGCAGGACAGAAACATGCAGACGGCTATGCAGCCTACTCATGATGAAAGTCAGCAATGGTTCTTTTACATGAACCTCACACAACAGACAGTGAGAGACATGGCCGGCCTTTGATAACCCAGTTAGCTGCACTAAGTGGCTTAGAAGAGAATGAATGAAAAATTAAACACAGCTGTCAATAATAACAAAGAATACATTTTTGTTTAATTTGGAAGCAAGATCCTCATTCTCATGCATCCATTCCCCTTGGAGTATTTATACATACACCTCCCATTTTTAAAGCTCCCCTCTTCCCTTTTTAAATCTCTCCAGCTGTATTCCTGATTTATGAAATGAAATGCAATGTTTTTTCCACTGACTACTTCTTCTTCTTCTTTTCTTTTCGGCTTTTTCCCTTTCTCGGGAGTCACCACAGCGAATCATCTGATTCGCACATTTGATTTGGCATAGGTTTTTACGTCGGACGCCCTTCCTGTCACAACCCTTTAGCAAGGGGCAGAAACACGCTGACGGCTTTGCAGCCTACTCTTTACAAAAGTCAGCAATGGTTCTTTTACATGAACCTCTCACCATAGACAGTGATACCTTTGATAACTAAGTTAGCTGCACTGGCGTGGACATTGACAACCTTGTGGGGACTCGGACCCCCAACCTTAGGATCAGCGATCCTGCGCCCTATCCACTAGACCACCACTGCCCATAACTGGAAATACTAACAGCTTTTAATTACATTATACACAAAGATTTATTATGCAAATATCCCAAAGGAAAGCAACAGGATGATAATGAAGAGCACCACAGGACCCACACCGCCATAGAGAGACCAGAACACAGCGTTTCTTTGATCTTTATTGTGTCTCTCTAATGATATGGACCAAAACTTCACTCCTAGAATTTTCTAACTCTGTTGTGATTTATTTATTATGTTCTGCGCTTACTGTCCACTCCGATTACCTGCCGCACTCTTTATGCTGCCAACTTAAACTGAAATAAACCAGTAACCTTGTTTCTTAGCTCTGATTTATAGTACCTGAATTTTTTGCACATACTGCTCTGAAAGTCGATTTTCCTTTCCAGTGCATTGCCTGAATCATCCACTGTTGTTCATTCTGTGGGTGTCTGGATTATTGACTTTCAAAACTGTGAATCTTATCTTGACACAAGTCTTTGCAGAAGAGTCGGTTTATTGTGTATAAATTATGTGCTGCCAAATCCTGTGAACACGTTTGGTGTACTTTTCTGAACTGCATGAACTGTCCATTTTGCAAGTTGCCTACTAGTAATGGGGGAGTCTGGTTCTTTTAACTGACTCTGTTATTTCAGTTTGTTTGACAGTAGCGAATTGATTCATTTGATTCACCCAAAAAAAAAAAAAAAATACACTGCCAAAGTCAAAGTCACATCACTGGGGTTCAAGGCATACTGTTCGCTAGCTGAACTATTTGTTCTGCTTTATGAAGAGGCAGCATACTAATTATACTTAATGCTGCTTAAAACAAGTCAGTGATGTGTTTTTATTACAATTAAACATAAACATTTTAAATATTCCTAATATTGTTGACTTCAGATCACTACATTCACCTTGCTGTTTGTTCATGGTCCACTGTGGCTTCTCTCTTCTCAAGGTTGGGATACAGGGATCCCTCGCTACTTCATGCTTCAATTTATGCATTTTTAAAAATAAATAAATAAATATTCATCAAATTAAAAAATAAGGAAATTAAGGAAGAATAGGGGGAAAAGTTAAGGAAAATGCCACAAAAACAAGGACAATTATGCAAAAAAATCCTAAACAAACACAAAACAAAAAACATCCCAAAATCTTCCAACAAAACCATCCTGAGATACGAACAAGGTGAGGTCGAAAGTGAAAGTGAAATGAAATTGAAGAACAAATAGAAAATAGAAATGAAATAAAATCTGTAGAAAGATATATCATAAACATAAGTATTAAATATGATTAAACATTATCCTGAGGCACACTTAATACTAGGCTCTGGCGGGGGGGGGGGGGGGGGGGGGGCGGGTGACACTGTCCAGAAAGAGAAGCATAACGATAAATTTCTGAACTCTTGCCAAAACTTTCAAAGAAGAAACAAATCAACTCCAGTATTATAATAAACTGGATAAAAGTGAAACTCTCCGTAAATCTGATCAGATCCGCAGGGTTGTGCTTGAGAGAAACCAGGAGTTTAAACACGGGACATAATGATATTGATAATGTGATGATTATGGAGAGAGAGAGCGATCGTATACAGTACAAACTCATATAGGTTACTAAAACAAGGTTTAAACATACGTTCCCCTGTAACGACTTACAAACAAATTCATCTAACCCGTCGGGAACCTAACTCGTTTGTAAGCTGGGGGACGTCTGTACTGTACTTACACTGTTGCATCTGTGTGTGCACGTGCATCTAGGTGCATGCGTCCACGTGTATGTATGCATGTCCTCTTCTTCTCATGGAGTTCCATCTGTATGTTTGTCTTCCTTTCGGCTTTTTCCCCTTTTACTCGGGAGTCGCCATAGCAAATCATCTGATTCGCACGTTTGATTTGGCAGAGGTTTTTACGTTGGATGCCCTTCCTGTCACAACCCTTTTTAGCAAGGGACAGAAACACGCTGACAGCTTTGCAGCTACTCTTCTTTACGAAAGTCAGTATTGGTTCTTTTACATGCCTCTCACCATAGACAGTGAGAGACATGGCCCGCCTTTGATAACCCAGTTAGCTGCACTGGGGGGGCAGTGACAACCTTGTGAAGAGTGGGACTCGAACCCCCAACCTTTGGATCAGCGATCCCGTGCCCTATACCACTAGACCACCACTGCCCCGAATTCCATCTGTATGTGTGTATTTTATTTACATCTTATGTTATTTATTGAATGTTTCATTGTTATTATAAGCATTTATAGCATTGAATATGTATTTATTGATATTATATACACATACATGTACGTATACGTGTGGGGAGGGTTAATTCAGTTGCGTTTGCGAATGGACTCGACTCAGTCTCTTAAATTAATCGATTATTTTGAAAGAATTGCCCATCACTTCTGCGTATGCAAGTCATTCACCGGTTTCCACCAAACATATCCAATACTCACTTATTCACTTGCTGAAATGTTTACTCCTATTCAGGGTCAGGGGAGGCTAGTGTGCTTACTCAACACTCAGTGAAGGTTGGGTACACCCTGAATAGTTTCAATCAATTTTGGTAGCTCAGCCACCATGCTGTCACTGCTGGGTGCATCTGCCCAATGTTGTAAATGTAATGTAATTTGGAACAGAAAGCTAGCCTAATTGTTTTTGGACTGTTGGAGGAAAGTATAACACAGAGAGAAGAACCCATGCAAGCATGGGCAGAACATGCAAACTCCAAACATAAATGCCTAATCTTGGGACTCAAACAAAGGAACTTCTTGCTGAGAGTCAGATGTGCTAACCATTATGTCACTGTGCTGCCCATATACTGTACAATCCTTAGGATTTAATGTAATCCTTCAATTAGTAGATGGGTTTTTGCGTTTAATTTTAGTTACATTCTTTCACATTCAAGCTGTGGGTGTTGGATTCCTGGTCAAACTATTTAACCTCACTTGCTTGTAAATTCCTTTGGATAAAAGCACCAAGGAAACAATTAATGTTCAGTTCATATTCTTTAACCGCTTAATTCTAATTAGGGTCACGGGAAGGCTGGTGTCCATCCCAGCCTACTCCGGGCAAGGGCAGAGTACACCCTGGACAGCTCGCCAGGCCATCATCGCAGGGCAGAAACACTCACGGCTTGGCAGCTACTCTTGTTGAAAGTCAGCAATGGCTCTTTTACATGAACCTCTCACCATAGACAGTGAGAGACATGGCCTGCCTTTGATAACCCAATTAGCTGGACTGGGGGGCGGGGGGGGGGCAACCTTGTGGAGAGTGGGACTCGAACCCCCAACCTTTGGATCAGCGATCCAGCACCCTATACCACTAGGCCACCACTACCTTTTTTTTTTTTTTTTTTTTTTTTTACACAATTTTAAACAATTAACGATAAAACCGGGGATTTAGCTCAGTTGGTAGAGTGTCCGCTTTATCCTCCGGAGGGTTGGAGTTCGAATCTGGCTGCGTCGTACCATAAAACGTTAAAATTTTGCAGTTGTTGCTTCCTACTTAGTGCTCAGCATCAAAGCATAGAACAATGCAATAACTGGCACTGCACAGTGGTGACAGGTGCCCAGAGCACACACAAAAAAAAAATTCATGTATGTAATGTACTTTGACAATAAAGAGTTATTATCATTAACTGAACACTCCCCAGAGCGCTTTGAGCATAATTTTGCAGTATGGATAAAGCGCAAAATAAATCTACAACTAAAATAAAAAAACCCACAAATGCAAAATGATGCATCTATAGATAAATCTAATCAGACGCTCTTGAAATTTGTCATGATCACATAAATCCACACACAAATTCAAACAATCCTTGTGTATTCTATGCAACATTCTAATTTTAACCAGTCACATCAACCTTTCCACAAATATATTGCATTTTATTGTGGGTTTGACTAATCAGAGCCATCTCCCGTGCAAGCATTGATCCTTACATCATCTCATCATACATTACTTCTTTGTTTATGCTTCTGAAGATGTGAACATGTGCACAACTATTTTGGAGATATAGCAGTTCTGAAACTGTGGGATTCTGATCTGCTAAAAACATCAACCTGCATTGCAGGTCTGGCATTGTAGACTACAACAATCATAAAAAAGTTTAAAAAAACATCCTGGAGGGACTGATGATGATTGTGAATCTGAGAACATCAATTCAAAAGTTTCTTAGATGGATTGCAATGCGATAAGATCTGAAAATAGTCAAATCCCAGTTAGAACCTGATCTCTAAGGTTGAGTCCAAGTCTGGATTCATGATTATCTCTCTTGAATTGGTCTTTTCCTTTGAAGTATCAGCATTGGTACTTGGACCTGGTCTCAGTCCTTGGTATTTTCTTATTTTTGACCGAAGTCCTTCAAAGCCGAATCCTTGCTACAACATTCAAATGAAGCCAACATAGTGAAGTAAAGGCTTGGCCCCAAAGATAATTTGATGGTTTTTGGTCTGCACAGTGATTTATTTTCTTTTTCTCTTTTTATTTATTTACCGTATTCGACATGATAAGGGCCGAGGGCGCTTTAAAAATTGAAGTGGGTGGGCACTTATTTAAAACGTTTACCAGCGTAGTGGAATGGTACGTGCTTATTTCCATCGAGGTGGAAAACATGAATAATAACAGAACGATAAAAGAGTTTTACTGGTATTTCTATTATTCATTTTGTGGTATCAACCAAATTACTTACATGAAAGCTGAAAATAAACAGAAAACAGCATTATTAAAAAAAAAAAAAAGACACCTTACTTTTCCCTCTGTTCCTTTAAATATTTTTCCCGGAAGTAAAATCGAGCCAATCAACACAAATGTCAACTTTAGCACATTGAACCAATCAACATTAACATAAACAAAAGCACATGGCCAGAAATGAGCATAAATGTATGAAGCTAGTGAGCAGAAGAATCAGGTGAAAAATCCTCGTCATCACCTTCTGATAGGTCCATATCTGGCTCATCGCTCCATTCATTCAGAGCATTCCATAGTTTTGCTGAAGCAGTCTCTAATGGTTCATCTTGTTGGACATTTACCAAGAGAACACAGCAAAATATTTTCCTGTTTTTTAAAGCACGGCGGAACAATCAAATGTGTTGTTACTGATAAACATTATAGACATTCCCCAGTGGCAGGGGGTCTTGAAATACCGTGTAAACTCACTTTTACACACAGTGAACACCTCATTTTACGGTTACAGAGACTGATCGAATAAAATTGGTAAGTTTGATCTACGATTTTGCTCTCAGTACACATGGACGGTTATTAGACGTAAGATCAAAAACACTGGGGGGGATGGGGGGCTTATTGCGCCAACAATTTTCCATTCTCTTTCAGGCATCAAATCAGCAACATATTTGGTCCAAAAGCCATTTCTAACTATTAGGCTAATGGCCAAATAAATGCTAATCTTTCATTGATTTGAACCTTATCTTGAGTTGACCGCATCTTACTTATTCTCACATTTTGCCTCAAACATGGTTTAAAAAATTCTGAATAGAAATGCCTGCATTAATTATTACCGAGAAAATCCATATCTGGATATTGTCACACCAGCCTGGGAGGTTATCCATTTCATTTACATAAGTTCCACCTCCGTGAGTACTGCAACTTTCAACATACACTTCCTGCTAACACACTATACACATGAAATTGGACTCAGACTAACAATCATTGCAAGTCTTGTCAACTTTTAAATATGTCACAACTGCCTCTCATGTAACTTGTTTGTTTTACCTGGCAGGCATTGTAGAGCAGCTGATGCTCAAACTTCTTAATGCCGAGGATCTGCTGGAACATTTCATACAGCTGGTCTTTGCTGAGGATGAGTTCAGAGGCAGCGCTAGCCGTGATGCGCTGCTGCTGCTTGCGGGGATCTTCCTCACCACGGTAGATGGTGTCAAACTTAGCCATCCAAGAGCTGAGCACCGTCTCCTTGCTCAGACCGTCAATCTCGGGTAAGCTGCGTACGCGCTTCTCGATGTGTTTTTTGAAGACATCACGCAAGTCATTGGCAGAGCAGCCTCCACTCTGGACCATGCGGGAAACACGGTCACTCTTCAGAAACACCTGGTAACATCGATAGTGATTATGAGTTAGAGTTTTAAGTCAGTTGAGTCAGAAGCCTTAATCAAATGAATAGATTTTGATAACTGAAACCAGTTTTGTTTGGAGGAAATGTTATGTTGTGAACAAGGTGTTTCTGCTGTCTGGAGCATTGCTTTTTATTGGTAGTTTTTCACTCTGTTTCAATTCCTGCCTCCCATTTTTCACAATATAAAGGTCAACCCATTCAAGAACAAGAAAAACATTTTTGGAGAGAATATCTCTGAGAAGTGTTGTATGAAATGCTGTATCTTTATTGCAGTGTTTCTCACTTATTTTCTATGGCGCCCCCTCTAGGAAAAAAAAAATCACGTTCCCCCCTGCCCCGTGAGCGACTATCTTCTTCTTCTTTTCCTTTCGGCTTTTCCCTTCAGGGGTCGCCACAGCGAATCATCTGCCTCCATCTCACCCTATCCTTTGCATCTTCTTCTCTTACACCAACGACCTTCATGTCCTCCTTCACCACATCCATGAATCGTCTCTTTGGTCTTCCTCTAGGCCTTTTGCCTGGTAGTTCCAGCCTCAGCATCCTATTACCAATATACTCACTATCCCTCCTCTGTACATGTCCAAACCATCTCAATCTAGCCTCTCTGACTTTGTCTCCAAAACGTCTTACATGTGCTGTCCCTCTGATGTGCTCATTCCTAATCCTATCTATCCTCGTTACTCCCAAAGAGAACCTCAACATTTTCATCTCTGCTACCTCCAACTCTGCCTCCTGTCTTTTCCCCAGGGCCACTGTCTCTAAACCATCCAACATCGTTGGCCTCAACACAGTCTTGAACACTTTTCCTTTCATTCTTGCCGATACCCTCCTATCACACAACACACCGGATACTTTTCTCCAACCATTCCAACCTGCCTGCACACGCTTCTTCACCTCTTTTCCACACTCTCCATTGCTCTGGATTGTTGAGCCTAAGTACTTAAAATCCTCCACCTTCCTTATCTCTGCTCCCTGTAATTTCACCGTTCCTCTTTGGTCCTTGTCATTCATGCATGAATGTGTGAGATGTGTGACATCCCCGTGAGCGACTATAAATAGTATTATTTGTCTCTAAAATTATTAGTACACCTCTGCATAACATTGTATCTTTATTAACATTAAAAACAAAAAAGAAATATAGTTCGACTTAAAGTAAAGAGAAACTTCATGAACATTGTTTTTTAATCTGTAATAGAAAAGATTTAAAGTGCACCAATGTGCCTGAAATTTAAAAAATACATCCTTATTTAAACTCATTCAAGTTATTTATGTCTTAATATTTCCATATCTCTCTTCGTTCGTAAAATTTTCCGTGTTGTTTCTTGAGGGGCTGTGTACTGCACTTCATATCGTTTGCTAGTGCAAAAAACTGCTACACCATATCATGACAATGAGAGCGCCACTGTCAACTAGTGGAGTGGAGGTGCAATTACACTTAATTCTCGTGCACTATTCCAGAAAAGGTGGCACGGTGGCATAGTGGTTAGCACGTCCACCTCACAACAAGAAGGTCTGGGTTCGATTCCAGGCCTAGACGTTTCTGTGTGGAGTTTGCATGTTCTCCCCGTGCTTGCGTGGGTTTTCTCTGGGTACTCCAGTTTCCTCCCACAGTCCGAAAACATGCCCAGTAGGTTAATTGGACGTTCTAAATTGCCCGTAGGTTCGCATCGTGCAGAAGGCGATGGCAAACCACTGCACTATCCTTTCCAAGAAAACTTCCATGAAGATGATAATCAAAGGGTATCCTTCATGGCAGGTCAGCAAAAGTCGTCCTACGACTCGGAAGGTACCGGACCAGACCATTCCAGAATAGCATGTTCCCCAGGGTCATACGCGCTCCACCTGGCATCACACCACACCACCCTGGCATTTGAGAAGCACTGCTTTATTGCAGTGTTTTTCACTTGAATCAGTGCTACTGATTGCAGCATTTCATTTCTATCTGAACCGCTTTTTCTGTGTCTAGTGAAAACATTTCTTAGCACGGACCTCACAGGCTTATAATGTGCACACCGTTGTGCTGGCTACATATCAACTGAAAGCTTGTTGTGCTTCTCACTAAAACACTTACCAGGCAACCTGACCTCAGTGTTAAAACACGCAGATGAATAGATGTTCTTTATTCTGAACCTCTGGATTTGACATTCATTTCTTATTTATTTTTACTCTTTTGCTCTCTGTCTCTTGCTTTCTCTGTTCCTGGACTCTCTCTGTCTCAGTTTTTTATGTCCCACGTGTTCTCAGATGTGTGATAAAGACGTAGGCCTAATATTTAATATCTGATTCCAGTGGAAGTTCACCCCAGGTTGAGTTTTGATCAGAATCTATTTGTGTTTGTAAATGAGTGTGGTTTTTACACACTACCATTCAAAGGGCTGGGATTGAGGTGGGCAGTCTGCCCACATTCAGTCATGGTGTTAAAATTCGGCCTTTTTTAAAATAAAAATTTCACAATGTTGAGAGATTTACCAAACAGCAAACTCTCTATCAGCATGGGTTTTACAGGGGATATGATCATTATTTTAAACAGTTCTCAAAATTAGTTTAAAATATAACGCTTATAATGTAAAAGAGAAAATAGGCTTAGTCGGAAAATTTTAAGCTGTGAATGAAGCTCTGTGGGTGTGATGTCCCAGTGTGATAAAAAAAAAAAACTTTTTGAAAGAATTTTAAGTAGAATTTTTGTTTCTTTTGGCTTTTCATCCACCTTTAGTGTGATACTGTGACAGAGAGAGAAACACATCTGGCTGCTAAGTGAAGCACCATTATATGGGACATCCCATCGCTCTCTGCATCTACATCCAATCACGAGGAATGGACGTCGAGCCCTGAAGCTTGAATGATGCTCATACAGGGATTGTCATGGCTATGATCACAATGATGTACTGTATGGTTCGCCAGGCCACATACGGACTTACTCACAAATACAGGCAATTTGGAACAGCCAATTAAGTACTGTGCATGGTTTTGGACTGTGGGAGGAAACCGGAGTACCTGGAGGAAACCCACACAAGCACGGGGAGAACATGCGAACTCTACACAGAAACGCCCAGGTCAGGAATCGAACTGCCTTCTTGCTGTGAGACAGACGTGAACGGGCACTACGCCACCGTGCCGCCCGGGACATCTCAAGGTAGCAAATATACTTCTCTCTCTCTCTCTCTCTCTCTCTCTCACTCTCTCTCTCTCTCTCTCTCTCTCTCTTCCTCTTCCAAAGGTCCATGAATTATAATGTTTATAATGTTTTATATATAGTGTTTCCTTTTTTCATGATCCTCTTGTTCCATTTCTCACTCTCTCTCTCTCTCTCTCTCTCTCTCTCTCTCTCTCTCTCTCTCTCTCTCTCTCTCTCTCTCTCTCTCTCTCTGTCTGAATAAACAAATAAAGGGGAGTTAAAACAGAGGACAATCTCATGTAAATCCTGAAAGAAAATTAATTGAATTGTGGCCTTTGTCTGCCCCGAACACTTGGCCATTTCATTTGTCCCCATCAGTTTAAATTGCCACCAGGGTTAAGCTGATTAACCCAAATAAATCACCTTTATCCAATTCACAAGCTCTAACGTTTGACTCGCTGCTGACTCTTTGAGGAAAAAGAATAAATTATGACTCACTTTAGATGCTTATAACTCCTGCCGTCAGTTTAGCAGGTTAAACTACCCTGTGGGTTTCTTTGTGGGTGTTTCTATAATATTTTAAATAAAAGACACAAAACAACATTTGGTATTAGTTTAGGTCTCGTTATGAAAAAGTCAGGGGTGACAACATCAAGGGAAAACCATTTAGCATGAAACAGGAGCTTGAGAGGGTCATTATTTAAATATTCATAATTAATATATACTGTAATACAAAGTCTAATTGGTCTGATGTCTTGGTATCATAAATCCTTGTTCATTGTTGGATAATGTGTGAATCAAAGTGACAGACACTCACAGTTTGTCACAGGCACTCGAGCTGGCAGTGTCATCATTATTCATTCATTTTCTGAACTGCTTAATCCTAATTAGGGTTGCAGGAAGGCTGGAGCCCATCTCAGCCAACTCTGAGCGAGGAGCGAGTACACCCTGCTCAGCTTGCCAGGCCATCGCAGGGCAGAAACATGCTGATGGCAACCCAATGGCCTACTCTTTATGAACAACAGCAATGGTTCTTTTACTTACCTCTATGAAATGAATAAATTAATTTAAAAATATAATGTATAAAAATATGTTTTAAATGGCTTTTCATTATGTTTCTTTCCCCACGGTACCATCACAACTTAGTAAATAAATAGATAAATAGGCGCCGTGGTGGTGTAGTGTCCACCTCCCAGCAAAAAGATGCTGGACTCATTTCCTGGGCTTGATTCCCTGGGCTTGAATTCCTGGGCTCGATTCCTGGGCTCGATTCCTGGGCTCGATTCCTAGGCTCGATTCCTAGGCCCAATTCCTGGGCTCAAATTTCTGGGCTCGATTTTTGGGCTCAAATTTCTGGGCTCGATTCTTGCGCTCGATTCCTGGGCTCGATTCCTGGGCTCAAATTTCTGGGCTCGATTCCTGGGCTCAAATTCCTGGGCTCGATTCTTGGGCTCGAATTCCTGGGCTCGATTCCTGGGCTCGATTCCTAGGCTCGATTCCTAGGCCCAATTCCTGGGCTCAAATTTCTGGGCTCGATTCTTGCGCTCGATTCCTGGGCTCGCTTCCTGGGCTCGCTTCCTGCGCTCGATTCCTGAGCTTGATTCCTGGGCTTGATTCCTGGGCTTGATTCCTGGGCTTGGGTGTTTCTGTGTGGATCACTGTAATGTGCTTTTTTGCTTAGGTGGTAATATATACTGATGTAGTTACATACCTCAGGATCAAAGGATTTTGCAAAAATAAATATCTCAATTGACACGTTAAATTCCAGATAGTAGTGGTAGGTGTTGATTATCACATTGTTATTATTAGAATATTATCCCGGCCCAATTTCTGACTGTATCCCACCAGGTTTTGTGTACAGTTAAGGTGATGAAATATTGTGTAAAAATATGCAATACCAGTGTGTCTTTTCTGTAATGTAACCTACTCAGAAGAATCTTGTGACAGGTACTGTAAGTATAATATGATGGAAATATGGTATTTGTGTAAAAATAAAATAAAATTGCCTTCAGCTCTCTCAGAGTTGATATGGGGGTCACTGTGTGCTGCTCCATTTCGGATGAGCTTTATTCAGCTCCAGAGACACAGATGAAGGTGCTGGAGTCCATCCCTGATAACAGTTACATGCCAGTAGCACACTAATGCTGCCTCTTAGCTATGCATGAGAGGAATGAGCATCGACTCCATTTCAGTATCCCTTTACATGGTGTGCATTGTTATACACTTGCAAATTCTTCACCTCATAATAGCTCTGAACGGCATTGATGAAAGCCTCGTCTGCCACGATCTGCGTGTCTCCGTTCAAGAAGGTCTGGAAGCGATCCTTTGCTACCTGAAGCTGCTGTTTGCTGATCTGAAGGGAAGAGAAAACAAAAGAAGAGAAGTGGTGATAAAAAAGCAGATAAGAGAAGGGGAAGCGAAGAGAAATGGAGAGAAGAGTTGAGAGGAGAGAAAAGACCAGGAGAGAAGGAGGAGTAGAGATGAGAAGAGTAAATGACAGATCATGAAATTGAAGAAAATAACAAGTGAAGAGGAGAAAAAAGAAAGAGAGAAGAGGAATTAAGATGAAAGGAAATAAGAGGAGAGCAAATGAGATGAGAGTAAAGAAGGAAAAGTGAAAAGGAGAGAAGCAAAAAGGAGAGAAAAAGGAGAAGTGAAGGGGAGAAAGGAGAAAGAGAGAAGGAGAGGGGAGAAGAGAACAGATGAGAAGAGAAGAGAAGAGAAGAGAAGAGAAGAGAAGAGAAGGGATTACACTCACAAAGTCAACCAAAAATGACTTAAAATTCAAAAGGACTTCAACTCATCTTTGTGCTCAAAGTGAAAGTCATGACGCAGTGATTGAATTCCGAGCGATTTACTTGTGAAACACTCGATGTTTATAATCCTCATTTAGTTCTGAGATTAATCACTGTAATGTAACACTTTGTATTCTCTGTGTCACCTTTCAGCTTTTGAACATTTGAGACACACAGATCATTACCATGCTGAGAACTGACCTCGTCTCGCACTAAAAATAAACTAATAATAGACTCAAGAAAATGAGTAATTACCCAAAGTATTTTGGGCTGCCCGCTCCTCCGACCCAAAAGCACGGTTCGCTCTGTTTGTCACAACAGTTTAAAAGGAGACAATGAGCCTTTCAGTAGAAGAACCTAGCACCCCATCCATAGAGACACCCACTGGTCTAGGATCAGTTTTTGCATCCACAAAGTGCCCTAATGGTAAGAACTGGTTGTCATTGATGACGAACTGACTCCAGATCAGCCTCCTGCTGTGAGAAGCATAATGAACAATCAATACAACACAAGTGCAAGGAGTCAATGGATTTCAGATTAAAATTAATTTAGCGTGTGTTGAAGGGTCGATATGCGTGGTGCTGCCAAATATACACCCCGTTCAGGTCCCAAAGGAGCGCTTTAGGACCAACTAATCTAATTTGAAATCGTATTGGGATGATATTATTACTTTTGCATCACACTTTGATAGACTGCGTAACAGCAGTGTTTCTTCTCTCTCGCTCTTTCTCGCACACACACACACACACACACACACACACACACACACACACACACACACACTGAGTCATACTCTCGTGTAGCGCGGCACGCGCAGTGTGGGCTCTGGCTTGCACTTCTGAATGCTTCAAAGAGTAACAGCTATTGTTACATGCAAGAGAAAATCAGTTATGAAAAATATCCACTGTATAATCGTTGTCATTATGGCACAGAACTTTTGGGAAACATAACTCTGAGAATCAACGTTCAGCAAAAGCAAAATGGATGCAATATATATATATATAGGCCAATGCCAATGATTTCCTCTACATTCAACCCCTCAAAAGTGAGCACACTCAGATCAGTGGGCTGCCATACACACATTGGGGTGCCCGGAGAGCAGTTGGGAGTAAGGTGACATGCTCAAGGGCACTTCGGCCATTAATGTGGAGGAAAGGAAGGTGCTACTCACTCCCCCACAGCTGCACATTTTTCCTGCTGGTTCGAAAATCAAACCAGCGGGCTTTCAGTTCTAAATCCGCTTCTCTAATTATTAGACTACGGCTGCCCCTACTGTATTTTACAGTATAATCCTGCCGGGTTGCGTCAAGTCTGAGTGAAAAATGAAGGATAATAAATCTTAATACTCCTTTTGTTTTGTAATTTTGTCTCTGCTAAGAACATCAGACTTTTCCCGTTGTTTGTGAGTTTATTTGTTGGCATGAATGCACACAATAAAAATGTGGTTTTGGGTATTTTTCTACCAGAAATGGAAGATTAAAAAAAAAAAAAAAAAAAAAAAAAGTGGAAGATGATCCAAATCAAATTTGAGATCCAAGAATTTTTTCTTTCTAAAGGATTCTTTAATATTATAGGAACACGATTTTTGACATTTTGGTTCAAACTGTGCCATTGCTTGGTTTGGCAGGGATATACACTTTCATAATACTGTTGTGCAAGTGAAACTGGAAGGAAGCAGCAGAAGAACAAAAGAAAGAAGAACGCAGAATCGGTGTTTGCTGGTGCTGGGTGAAACATCCGAGAAGCCAATTTTATTTATTTGTTTATTTATTTAGTTATTTATTTTTGGAAGAAAAAGCATGAATGTAAGTACTGTACATGGTTGTGCGATTCTACATACAGTAAATCAAAGGTGTCCAAACTTATCTGCAAAGGGCCGGTGTGGGTGCAGGTTTTCACCTCAATCAAGTGGCAGCCATATCTTCCACCTGTGTGAACCACTGATCCCAGAAAGTGATTGGATCAAATACAGGGATCCCTCGCTACTTCGCGCTTCAATTCATGCGGCTTCAGTGCATCACTTTTTTTTTTTTTTAATATTCATCAAATTGAAAAATAAGCAAATTAAGGAGGAATAGGGGAATAAGTTAAGGAAAATTCCCCAAAACAAGGCCAATTATGCAAAATAAATAAATAAATAACCCCCCCCCCATCAAAACTACTTATATTTTTATGTGTAGTGTGCATCTTGTAGCATTCATTGTTAATGATAACCCCCCGGAACTTGGTACATTCTGGTCCTGAAATGCATTAGGGGATTAAAGAAGTAAAGTGAAGAGAGGGATGTTTGTTGTGTGTCTCATAACATGAATTAAATACTGTTACAGTTAAATCTGGGAAGCGTATGTTACACATCTGAGTGTGTGCACGCGCATCTGTGTGCACGCGCGCACGTCTGTATGTGTGTGTATTTTTTTTCATCTTTTGCATTATTTTTGAATGTTTAATTGTTATTATAAGCATTTATTGATATTATACACACATATACAGGTACGTATAGGTCAGTTAGCGGTGGTTGATCCTACTTCATGGAATTCGGCGGTCATGGGGGGATCTCGGTCCCAATTAATTGCAAGAAAGTGAGGGATCCCTGGACTGTATACTGTATTCTATTGCTTACATGTGGCAAAACCTGAAGTCAGCTTGTTGCCATCTCAGTGAGACAAAGATGAAGAAAAATATTGGCAAAGTTATGTTAATTTATGCAGTCGACCATCAACGGTAATATTTACGGATTTCCGAGCAGTGTTGATATTCAACAGCTCCTTTTTGAAATCTTGAAGCAAGGTGGTCTCACTAAGATGGCTGCCAATTGGCTTCAAAATTGAAACACTAATGTGTGTTTTAGTCTTTTTTTTAATCAGTGATTGAAACAAGTGGCTACTTCTTGGTTGAAATGAAAACCTGCTTTCACACAGGTCCTTTGCAGATAACATTGGACGCCCCTGCACTAAATACACACTTGGAAAGGAAGGGTTCAATCAGCTGAATCCTACTTAATGAATCTTTATTCCCATGTCTGCTACGTAACCAAGAAATTGGAAAGCGCATATTGTTGTCACACTAAAGAGGAAACCGTGGTGATATACAAATGAGCCACAAAATTATTACTTTTGTCCATGTATCTGCTAAAAATATTGCACTTGATTAAAAAAGAAAGTGGATAATATCATGATTTTAGGGTAGTGGTAGCTTAGTGGTATAGGGCACCGGATCCCTGATCCTAAGGTTGGGGGTTCGAGTCCCACTCTCCACAAGGTTGTCACTGTCCCCCCAGTGCAGCTAACTGGGTTATCAAAGGCCGGCCATGTCTTTCACTGTCCATGGTGAGAGGCATGTAAAAGAACCATTGCTGACTTTCGTAAAGAGGAGCTGCAAAGCTGTCAGCGTGTTTCTACCCTGCGATGGCCTGGCAAGCTGTCCAGGGTGTACTCTGCCTAATTAGGATTAAGCGGTTACAGAAAATGAACTGATGATGGTGATTTTAAATCTCTAACTCATCAGTAAAGGGAAGCTACAACTTTGAAACCTACAATTTTGAGTGAAAATGGGGAAGCTTTCCTATTTTATGAGAGACTTTTTAATTGCTCCTAATTTGAGCATGAGTAAAGTTTCTCCAAACACTTTAATTAGTCATTTGAAAAATGTACGACCTCGCTGCAGTTAGAAAAAAACCAAAGGGGAAACCGTGACTGGCTAAAATCCCATTTAGATTATTTGAGAATATACACTTCTGCAACATCAACACTGGTGATTCATTGTGACATTATGAATGAGTCGACTCTACAGAATTCTTATTTTATTTGAGATTTTGAACCCTTTTCACTTCTGACTAAAAACTTTAGTTTTCTTTATTTAGTCATCCAGTGAATCATACCATTTTGGTCGTTACACTATGATTCAGTGCTTAGCGCGTGCACACAAACATACACACACACACACACACACACACACACACACACACACACACACACACTGCACAAAACTGAATCACTAACCTATCCTATCTAAACCCATCTGTTTTTAATTCTGCACCTGATGTGATGACAGACGCCTTTGCATTTCAAGAGATCTTTATAATGCAGGACCAATAAACAATCAGCCTTTGATATGCACTGCAGCGTGCACTAACAAACACGGACGCGTCCACCTCCCTTCCATCTAGCTGTCTCCTTCAAAGCACGTGCTAAGTAGATGCGTATGGATAGCCTCGTCTCAGAATAGCCGTTGGGTGCAAATCCATGAAAAGTTCACCAAAAACTTGTGTAGATCTATCATTCTCTGTCTCTCACTCTCTCTCTCTCTCTCTATCATCTTCTCCTGAGGCTACATTTCCTCAGATGGTTGCCCAGCTCTTGCATTAACTCCATTACTCTCATGCTGACTTGCGTAATGACTATGAAAATAGAAGTCAATTATGTGAAGACCACATCAATTACATCTTCACCCTCACTAGCTTTCCATCGTAGCCATTGTAGTCTCTTGAGAAGTCCCCCCCATGTATTAAAGACCAGCAAGATGGTGATGTTGAGGCTATCATCCATCATTACCTCATGAGGACAATATACAAAATAGGTCAATTTGGGAATTATGATGAGGTTGGAAAAAAAATCATTGAGTAACTATCAGTTATTGCTTCTTCTTCTTCTTCTTCTTCTTCTTTACCTCAGGTTTCTATGTGGTCTTTGGAGATTTTAAAGGCCAGACAGCTTTGACAGCACCAAGGCTGTCCTTTGTCACCAGCTCGGTTCATTTTAGGTATGTATAACATTTCTACGGTTCAATGGTGGCCCAATGGTAGGGTGCTGGATTACTGATCCAGAGGTTGGGTGTTCAAGCCCCACTGTCAACGGGTTGTCACTGCCCCCCCCCCAAGTGCAGCTAACTGGATTGCCAAAGTTATCAGTCTGTTTATCAGTCTCTGTTCATAGCTGTCAGCATGTTTCTGCTCTGTAGTGGCCTGGCGAGCTGTCCAGAGTGTATACAGCCCTCACCCAGCATCGGCTGAGATAAGTGCCAACCTAATTTACCTGTGACCCTAATTAGGTTTATAATGCAGCCGTGAGGGGGGGGCACAAACCAGTGTCTCTCCCTCACGCCGGTCCCAAGCCCGGATAAATGCAGAGGGTTGCGTCAGGAAGGGCATCCGGCGTAAAACAAATGCCAAATAAACTATGCGAATCACAAGAAAGAATGACATACCGGATCGGTCGAGGCCCGGGTTAACAACGACCGCCATCAGTGCCACAACCAACAGGGTGCTGATGGAAATTGGACTACTGTTGGTCAAGACGCCGAAGAAGGAGAGGCGGGAGGCGTGTCCGCTGCCAGAGAGAGAAGAGGAAAGGCATGAGTCTAGGACTGAAAGTAGGGACTTTGAATATTGGAACTATGACAGGAAAAGGTAGAGAGCTGGGCTGACATGATGCAGAGGAGGAAGGTGGACATACTGTGTGTTCAGGAGACCAGGTGGAAAGGTCGCAAGGCTAGAAGCATAGGAGCAGGGTTTAAGCTGTTTTATCACGGTGTGGATGGGAAGAGAAATGGAGTCGGAGTCATCTTGAAGGAGGAGTTTGCCAGGAATGTTCTAGAAGTGAAAAGAGTGTCAGACAGAGTGATGAGTCTCAAGTTAGAAATTAAAGGTGTGATGGTCAATGTTGTTAGTGCTTATGCCCCACAGACAGGATGTGAGCGAGAAGAGAAGGAGAGATTCTGGAGGGAGTTAGATGAAGTGATGCAGAGTACCCCAGAGGTGAAAGAGTGGTCATTGGGGCAGACTTCAATGGACATGTTGGTGCAGGAAACAGAGGGGACGAGGAAGTGATGGGTAGGTTTGGTATCCAGGACAGGAACGCAGAAGGACAGATGTTGGTAGATTTTGCAAAAAGGATGGAAATGGCTGTGGTGAATACTTTCTTCCAGAAGAGAGAGGAGCATAGGGTGACTTATAAAAGCGGAGGTAGGAGCACACAGGTAGACTACATCTTGTGCAGGCGATGTAATTTAAAGGAAGTCAGTGACTGCAAAGTAGTAGCGGGTGAGAGTGTTGCCAAACAGCATAGGATGGTGGTGTGCAGGATGATGCTGATGGTGAGGAAGGTGAAGAAGGCAAAGGCAGAGCAGAAGACAAAGTGGTGGAAGTTGAAAAGGAAGAGTGTCGGGTTGTCTTCAAGGAGGAGTTGAAACAGGCTTTGGGTGGTCAGGAAGTGCTTCCAGATGACTGGACAACTACAGCTTAATGTGATCAGGGAGACAGGTAGGAGAATTTTTGGTGTGTCATGTGGAAGAAAAGTAGATAAGGAGACTTGGTGGTGGAATGAGGAAGTGCAGGAGTGTGTACAAAGGAAGAGAGTAGCTAAGAAGAAGTGGGACTTTGAGAAAACCGAAGAGAGTAAACAGGAGTACAGGAGACACAGCGTAAGGCAAAGGTAGCAGTGTCAAAGGCCAAACAGAGTGCCTTTGATGACTTGTATGCTCGGCTGGAAAGTAAGGAGGGAGAAAATGATTTATACAGGTTGGCACAGCAGAGAAATAGAGATGGGAAGGACGTGCAGCAAGTTAGATTGATAAAGGACAGAGAGGGAAATGTATTGACTGGATGACAGAAGTGTGCTGGGAAGATGGAAAGAGTACTTTGAAGAGCTGATGAATGAGGAAATGAGAGAGAAAAAGAGTAGAAGAGGTGACCGTTGAGGACCAGGAAGTAGCAAAGATTAGTAAGGGTGAAGTGAGGAGGGCATTGAAGAGGATGAAGAATGGAAAGGCAGTTGGTCCTGATGACATACCGGTGGAGGTATGGAAGTGTCTAGGAGAGGTAGCAGTAGATTTTCTGACAAGAACATTTAACAAGGTCTTAGAGAGTGAGAGGATGCCAGAGGAATGGAGGAGAAGTGTGCTGGTGCCCATTTTTAAGAACAAGGGAGACGTGCAGAGTTGTGGCAACTACAGAGGGATAAAGTTGATGAGCCATACGATCAAGTTATGGGAAAGAATAGTGGAAGCTAGACTAAGGGCAGAAGTCAGCATTTGTGAACAACAGTTTGGTTTCATGCCCAGAAAGAGCACCACAGATGCAGTGTTTGCCTTGAGGATGTTAATGGAGAAGTACAGAGAAGGTCAGACGGAGCTGCATTGTGCCTTTGTGGATCTGGAGAAAGCATATGACAGGGTGGCGAGAGAAGAACTGTGGTATTGCATGAGGAAGTCTGGAGTGGCAGAGAAGTATGTTAGAGTGGTGCAGGACATGTATGAGAGATGTAAGACAGTGGTGAGGTGTGCTGTCGGTGTGACAGAAGAGTTCAAGGTGGAGGTGGGACTGCGTCGAGGGTCAGCTCTCAGCCCCTTCTTGTTCAAGCTATGGTGATGGACAGGCTGACAGACGAGGTTAGACAAGATTCCCATGGACTATGATGTTTGCAGATGACATTGTAATCTGTAGTGAGAGCAGAGAACAAGTGCAGGAAAATCTAGAGAGGTGGAGGTATGCCCTGGAAAGGAGGGGAATGAAGATTAGCCTCAGTAAGACAGAGTACATGTGCATGAATGCCAAGGACCAAAGAGGAACGGTGAGATTACAGGGAGCAGAGATAAGAAAGGTGGAGGATTTTAAGTACTTAGGCTCAACAATCCAGAGCAATGGCGAGTGTGGAAAGAGGTCAAGAAGCGGTGCAGGCAGGTTGAAATGGTTGGAGAAAAGTGTCTGTGTGATGTGTGATAGGAGGGTATCGGCAAAAATGAAAGGAAAAGTGTACAAAACGGTGTTGAGGCCAACGATGCTGTATGGGTTAGAAACAGTGGCCCTGGGGAAAAGACAGGAGGCAGAGTTGGAGGTAGCAGAGATGAAAATGTTGAGGTTCTCTTTGGGAGTAACGAGGATGGATAGGATTAGGAATGAGTACGCCAGAGGGACAGCACATGTAAGACGTTTTGGAGACAAAGTCAGAGAGGCTAGATTGAGATGGTTTGGACATGTACAGAGGAGGGATAGTGAGTATATTGGTACAGGATGCTGTGGCTGGAGCTACCAGGCAACAGGGCTAGAGGAAGACCAAAGAGACGATTCATGGATGTGGTAAAGGAGGACATGAAGGTCGTTGGTGTAAGAGAAGAAGATGCAAAGGATAGGGTGAGATGGAGGCAGATGATTCGCTGTGGCGACCCCTGAAGGGAAAAGCCGAAAGGAAAAGAAGAAGAAGAAGAAGACCCTAATTAGGTTTATGAAAGAATTTCTAGACACAGCCAAGGCATTGAAGGGTTCTGGTTTGGTGGCCAGGCAGTGGTGGTCTGGTGGTAAGGTGCTGGATCACTGATCCTAAGGTTGGGGGTTCAAACCCTGCTCTGAACAGGTTGACACTGTCCCCCCCAGTGCAGCTAACTGGGTTATCAAAGGCCGACCATGTCTCTCACTGTCTATGGTGTGAGGCATGTAAAAGAACCATTGCTGACTTTCAACAAGAGTAGGCCTGAAATGGCCTGCGAGCTGTCCAGGGTGTACTCTGCTCTCCCTGCAGACTTAATTAGGATTAAGTGGTTACATGAAATGAAATGAATGGTGTGGTGGTCATAGGACCTCATCTCTGCTTTCTGAAGATGATTTTGTCCTTTTGGCTTCATCAATCCAGGACCTCCAGCTCTTACTGAAGCAATTCACAGCTGAGTGTGAAGCAGCTGGGATGAGAATCAGCACCTCCAAATCTGAAAGCCATGGTTCTCAGCCGGAAAAGGGTGGAATGTACTATCTGAGTCTGGAATGAGGTCCTGCCCCAAGTGGAGATGTTCGAGTATCTTGGGGTGTTGTACATGAGTGAGGTAAGGATGGAGTGGGAGAATGACAGGTGGATTGCTGCAGCTTCTGCTGTGAAGCGAAGCATGTACCGGTCTGTCGTGGTGAAGAGGGAGCTGAGCTATAAGGCAAAGCTCTCAACTTTCCAGTCGATTTACATTCCTACCCTCACCTATGGTCAAGAGCTTTGGGTCGTGACTGAAAGAACAAGATTGTGAATACAAGTGGCTGAAATGAGCTTCCTTTGCAGGGTGGTGGTAAGGTAGAAGTTCTGTCAGCTTGGAAGATCTCAGAGTAGAACAGAGAGGCTAGTTCAGGTGACTCAGGCATCTGACTAGAATGTCTCCCAAATGTCTCCCTGGTGTGGTGTTTTAGGCATATCCAACCCAGAGGAGACCCCAGGGTGGAACTGAACCCAGAACCTGCTGGAGGGACTATGTCCGGTCTATGAACACCCCAGTGTCCCCTGGAAGAGCTGGAGGAAGTGGCTGGGAAGAGGGACATCTGTACCTCACTGCTTAGACTGCTGCCCTGCGACCCGACCCCGGATTAATTGGAGGAAGATGAAGACATATATAAATTAGAAATATTAAAAAGATTATTTAAATTTAAAAAAAAATTGAATGCAAGCTATGAACAAGAACTAACAATGTTGTTTTCTCATCCGGAACAGCTTCCTTTCAGCTTTTAAATAAATCCATTCTAAATAAACTGGTTTTCTGGAAAAAAAAATATATCAACACTTTTTGTCCATAGTAACCTCACACAGATTTCAGATGCACTAGAAATTAAAATGACAAACGTTAAAATATGTCTTTAATACCTTAGATAGTATGATACTATAAATTTTAGATTGTTGGAACACCCACATTATTCGCAAATAATTCCTCAACTCATTCAAAACGCTTTCCTCAAGGTGTGATATATGTGTAACCCAGGAAAAAGCAGCTCAGCTATTTTATTGTCTCTGAATGAGCAATGCAGCATGAAATAAACCAGCTAAATCTGTCTCTTCCGAACCATCTGTCTGTCTGTCTGTCTGTGTGATTTAAATATGGTGAGTCATGTTATTCCCCCCCAAAAAAAAAAATCAGTTTTGCTTTCCAGCCTTTGCATTAGCTAATAGTAAAGCTGGCACACACACACACACACACACACACACACACACACACACACACACACACACACACACACACACACACACACACAATATCTCATTCACCCTGAGATCTAGCTCACACCTGCCTGGCCCTGTGGTTACTATAGAAACAGACAACTCATGGATAGTAATTTACTATCACACACACACACACACACACACACACACACACACACACACACACACACACACACACACACACACACACACACACACACACACAATATATATATATATATATATATATATATATATATATATATATATATATATATATATATATATATATATATATATATATATATATATTCTTGCACAGTGGCCACTATACCACATGACAGAAGCCAAGCCTAGTAGACCTAGGGATGAAATCTGATTCAACAGTCAAATTCTCTTTGCTGTTCTGCTTGTGGCATCTCATCTTTGTGTACAAATAAAACTGTTTCCATCATGTTGATTTAAGTGCAAGAAAATGACTAAGCCAAATTTAGAACGTGTGAATTTTTTTATTAAAAGCATACTTTTCAGAGAACTGGTGGTTATTTCAGTGACTACAAGTGTCCATGTAAACATAAAATAATAATCAAACATCCATCGCTCCATCGCTCCAGGTCTCCATTTCTATAAATTTGCATGAAAATTTGTACCATAAATGCAATAACTACTCAAAATGTAACTGGCAAAAAAAAAAAATATATGACAAAAATATTTTTTAAATTTTACATTGTGTGGATTAAAAATGGCTCCAAACGCCATCTACTGGTCAAAATCAACCTGAACCCTGCAAGGTCAAGGCTGGAGTCGACCGGTTGTTATTTCTCTATATAATAAATTATATTTGCAGTAAAGGATTCACCTAATCCTAGACGATTCACAAATTCAATTTCCAAGTCCCAGTTGATAGGCTGAGCTCTCAGGGATGGATGAATGAATGGATGGTATTCCCTCATTGTAATTTGCAAGCGAAACTAACCAAGCATGGATGTCTGTGGGCTCCTTCATATGAATGGGGCAGTTAGCACTTTTCTTCGAGTGTGTCACCAAAAGAGCGTATTTTGATAAAACGCAGTCGCCTGGCATCACATGATGCAGTGGATTGATGTAATGACCAGCTGTACTCTGTGGTTTGTAGTTGTGATGTGATAGGGAATACTGCCTAACAGGTGAGAATTGGCTAGTACCAAATTTAGGGGGATATCATCCAAAAATAAAAGAAATAAACAAAATGCCTCCTTCATCTCAGGTTTCTCTGAAACCATGTTCATTTTCAAATATATATAAATTAGGACTCAACGTTCACAGGGGTTTACACACAGACACACACTCCACCTGCCTCTTTTATCCTCCTACAAAATGTACCTTGCTACCTGGCTAGTTTATCTTCTTGCAAATTTCTAAAAGGCCTTTTAAACCCCACATTAGTAATAGTTATAATAGAGGCAGTGGTAGCCCTGGGCACTGGATCGCTAATCCTAAGGTTGGGGGTTTGAGTCCCACGTTCCACAAGTTTGTCACTGTCCCCCCCAGTGCAGCTAACTGGGTTATCAAAGGCTGGCCATGACTCTCACTGTCTATGGTGGGAGGTTCACGTAAAAGAACCATTGCTGACTTTCATAAAGAGGAGCTGCATAGCCATCAACGTGTTTATGCCCCTTGATAAAAAGGGTTGTGTCAGGAAGGGCATCCGATGTAAAAACCTAGGCCAAATCAAACATGTGATTCAGATGATTCGCTGTGGCAACCCCTGGAAAAAGTGAAAAAGTTGAAAGGAAAAAAAGATTAATAATAATAATAATAATAATAATAATAATAATGTGAGGGGGCACAGGTGGCCTGGTGGTAAAGGTATTGGATCACTGATCCTAAGGTTGAGGGTTCAAGCCCCACTCTCAATGGGTTGTCACTGTCCCTCCCAATGCAGCTAACTGGGTTATCAAAGGCCGACCATGTCTCTCACTGTCTATGGTGAGAGGCATGTAAAAGAACCATTGCTGACTTTCGATGTTTCTGCCCTGTGATGGTCTGGAAAGCTGTCCAGGGTGTACTCTGACCTTGCCCGGATTCAGATGGGATGGGTGCCAGCCTTTCCATGATTGTAATTAGCGGTGACAGCAAATGAATGAATTGATGAATAAATAATGTGACAAGTAATGTAAATGAGATATAGGAGTTCCTGTTACCACTGAAACCAAAAAAGAAAATTAAATGCTTTGGAAGGTTTTTTGTATGTTTTTGTGTTTGTTTTTTTTTCCCACTGCAAACTGCTTGAATGGAGATTAAATGACTCCCTAACCACGGACGTGAGTGCATGTCTATTTCAGGGTCTCTTTTGGCCAGCCTATTCTTGAAGCGAGCTTCAGGGTAAATGCGAGTAATTTAGTTCCTCCTGATGTTTTTTTTTTTCTCTCTGTTATAAATATCTCTGTATTCTGAAGCAATTTCTCATCATGCGTTCCATTTCTAATCACATAAAACTTTAATTTTATGGAAAATGCCAGTGTGAGATGAAAGTGTACTCATGATTAACAGCACTATTTTTTTCTCCACATGAAGTTTGCAAAGTGCTTTGAATCTACCGTATACTGATTATGTGCTTTATCTCACAGTGTATTCTACACAGGGTTTTACCTCACAGTGTGTCCGCCCTAGAAAGTGCCAGATCTCATAATGTACTCTTCCCACACAGTGTTTTACCTCAATGTTTCCTCCCTCCAAAGTACTTTCCCTCACAGCATTTGCTTCCTACAAAGTGTTTGTTTTACCTCAAAATGCATGTTTCCTACAAAGTGCTGTATCGCAATGTCTCCTCACGAGAGAGTGATTCCCCTCACAGTGTCTCCTTCCTACAAACTGCTTTCCCTCTCAGTTTATCCTCACGAAGAAACAAGACCTGCCTTCGGTTCCCAGGCTTGGGTGCTTATGTGTGGAGTTTGCATATTCTCCCCGTGCTTGCGTGGGTTTCCTACAGGGACTCTCGCTTTCCACCCACAGTCCATAAAGCACATGCACAGTAAGCTAATTCCTTGTTCCAAATCGCCCCGAGGTGTGAGAATGAGTGTTAATAGTTGTGTGTTTATGTGTGGTGGCACTGCAATGGACTGGCGAGTTGTTCTAGGTGGACCCCGTCTTCGCCAAGAGTCAGTTGAGACAGACACCTAACCTCCCGCAACTATAATGAGGATGAAGTGGCTGAGGACAAGAATGAATATATGTATGTCCCCCTGACACAATTCTTGACCTCAAAGTTGCTTCACCACAAAGTGCTTCACCTCATAGTGTATTCTCCCCACAAAATGCTGTACCTCACCAAATACGCGACCGAAAAAATGATTTTGATGGTTTTCACCCAGATGGTTTTCGCCAAGATGGTTTTTACCCCTAACCCGAACCCCAACCCCCAACCCCTAACCCGAACCCCAACCCCCAACCCCTAACCCCAACCCCAACCCCCAACCCCTAACCCCAACGCCAACCCCTGACCCTAACCCTAACCCCAACTCCAACCCCTAACCCTAACCCTAACCCTAACCCAAACCCCAAACCCTAACCCTAACCCTAACCCCAACCCCTAACCCTAACTCCTAACCCTAACCCTAACCCCAACCCCTAAACCTAACCCCTAACCTTAACGCCAACCTCAACCCCTAACCCTAATCCCTGACCATAACCCTAACCCCTAACCCTGTTTTTCACCTAGATGGTTTTTGCCCTTAACCCTAACGCCTAACCCCAACCCCTAACCCTATTTTTCACCGGGATGATTTTTGCCCCTAACACTTAATCCTAACTCCTAACCCTAACCTCTAACCCCAATCCCTAACCCTAACCCTGTTTTTCACCTAGATGGTTTTTGCCCTAAACCCTAACCCCTAACCCTAACCCTGAAAAATTAATTTTAAAAAGATGGGCGAAAACATGTCCCGACAATTTGGGTGAAAAACACCTGGGCAAAAACCATCTGGGCAAAAACTAGCAACACCCTAAAAAATATTTTCCTTACAATGTATCTTCCCTACAATATGCTTTACCTCACAATGCGTTTTCCATAGTACCTTTCCTCATAAATTATTTGCCTCACTAAGTGATTTAACTTACAATGTATCATCCCTAAAAGGTGCTTTACCTCCTGAGTGGCAACGCATTACACCAATAACCCTAACAAAAGTATTTTTACTCATGCTGTATCCGCCCCCAGGTTGCACTTCCTTTTAAAGTAATTTCTGCATAAAGTGTTTATTATTGGCATATCCTCCCTATAAGCTGCACTTTCTCAATTGCCAGTGCTCCACACAAAGTGCTTTTCATCAGTGCTCTACTCATACACACTCTTTCTCTTCTAACTTCTCCGCCTTATCAAACACCACTCATCTTCTGGGAACCATCCTCAGGAGTGCAGTTTATTTCATTTTTTTTTAAAGTAAATCCTACATTTTGAAGGCAATTTATCTGAAAGTAGCACTGCTAAAAAATATTGTACCTACCTCTCAAGATATGTTGCACTTTAGAAAACATGTTTAATTAATAAAATACTGTAATGCAGTATTTCCTCATCATTATATCTTATCCCTGTATTGTAGTGTAGCAATTGGTCTCTTCCAGAGAAGATTAACCGGGACGCAGGAACGCTTGCTACTTGTCCCCAGAAACACGCTGACGGCTTTGCAGCTATTCTTTACGAAAGTCAGCAATGGTTCTTTTACACGCCTCTCACCATAGTCCATGAGAGACACGGCCTGCCTTTGATAACCCAGTTAGCTGCACTGGGGGCCAGGAACCCCCAACCTTAGGATCAGCGATCCTGCGCCCTAACCACTAGACCACATCCGCCCGACAATGCGGTATTTAAATATTATTTAATAGAATTCAGTTGAAAAATAGTTATTAATCCCAGATTTATTCTTTGTACAAAGATCTTTTTTAATTAATCCTCACTGTATCATTGTAAAGCTCAGACTTATTCTATTCTCCCTGGATATCTTCATGCTCAATGAAGCATTCCACTTGGTTATGTTTGACAGGTGAGCACAGAAACATCTGGGTAATTATTTTTCTTGCACTTTCACCAGAGTTAGAGAGAGAGAGAGAGAGAGAGAGAGAGAGAGAGAGAGAGAGAGAGAGATGAAGAGACAGGCAAGAATTATTGTTTTACAGTTGTTTTATTTCTTGCATCTCACACACACATGTACATACGGACACACACACACACACACACACACACACACACACACACACACACACACACACACACACACACACACACACACACACACACACACACACAATAAGAGGGAAAAAATGCAGCCCATCGTTTTGCTTGCAGCCTCAAACTGCACCTACTGGCTTTTCTTTTTTATAAACAAACTCATTTTGCTCCCTCCAATACTCTGCATTCATTACTCTCTCACTGTTATAAATGGCTTGTTTACTCTCAGCAAAATTCATTCAAGATAAAATGCTTAATTAAAAAAGTCTCTCTGGTCGCATCCTATTAATGCATTGTGCATATTTTGACTTAACTTAGATAGAGAGCACAAATAATGCTCTCTCTGGAGGATTCAACTCATTAAGTGAGGTCAGGTCGAAGTGAAATTCAGTGCTTTTGTACACAGAGGCAGGAGGCGTACAATGTGCAAAGATAGCTCTCTCTCTCTCTCTCTCTCTCTCTCTCTCTCTCTCTCTCTCTCTCTCTCTCTCTCTCTCTCTCTCTCTCTCTCTCTCTTGCTCTCTCTCTTTTCATTGTGTGGTGTGTGTGTGTGTGTGTGTGTGTGTGTGTGTGTGTGTGTGTGTGTGTGTGTGTGTGTGTGAGTGATGCTTGTGTAGGCTGGGTGGCAGAAGATGCCCAGTAAGATCACGGTCTCATCAGAAACCAAAAAAAAAAAAAAAAACAGGAGAAGGAAAAATTCCATCTGCCCATTTCCCCCTCACAATTATAAATATCTCATTCCGGCAATATACCAAGGTGAGAGAATTCCCTAAAAACATATAGAAAAGAAATATACTCATGGTTTGTTTATTACTTTGTAATGTAATTTGTTGTATATTTGTAAACAGTGTATTGTATCCCATTCTTAAGCATTATGTGCACAATAATTTCAATCAGGCTTATAAAGTTTGATGTCATCTCAAACACATCAGTTCCCAAAACTTAAACATATTACAGTATATGGTGAGGATAGACATCATCGTACTCACCATGCCATACACCACTGTACAATTGCATCTATAGAAAATAAGCAAGTGCTTGAATCCTGACAAAAAGGTGGCATGATGTAATCTGTTTCTTCCACTGACAGTCACATCTGGTATTGTATTATTTATATCTTTAAAATGTTGAAAATCTCAACTAATTTGAGCTGATTTCCTCCTAAAGACGTTATTAGAGTCTAGCTGAGCAGCTTCTTTTCCTCTTGACTTTGGGAAAAGAAATATTAATAAGTTTCAAACTAATTAAAGCTTATTCCTTTTAATGTGCAGATCATATCAGTAGGGAGTTAAGAACATTTCTGTCTATGGTGAAAATTCCTGTATGAAGTATGCTACTGGGAACATCATGCTGAGAGGTAATGCAAAAAGTGAAAGGGGCTAAATACTCATGCAAGACACTGAAGGGCTGGAAATAAATTTCCTGCAAACCACATAAATATCTCTCTATCTCTGTCTGTCAGTATAGCAGTCTCTTTCTGTGTGTGTGTGTGTGTGTGTGTGTGTGTGTGTGTGTGTGTGTGTGTGTGTGTGTGTGTGTGTGTGCATGCGTGCGTGTGTATGTGTGTGTGTGTGTGTGTGTGTGTGTGTGTGTGTGTGTGTGTGTGTGTGTGTGTGTGTGTGTCTCTGCTTTGTTATATTTTGTGTGGGGATTGACGGTTGACAGAATTGTAAAAGCTGCCATCCATACAGAAAGAACCCAGAGTAAAGCTTACAATTCTGCCTGCTGACAGCACAATGGGAGGCTTTGTGTGTGTCTGAGTGTGTGTGTGCACGTGTGTGTGAGTGTGCATGTGTGTGCATTTGTGTGCATTTCATGTGATGACATATGAGAAAATCATGCAGGTGTGCCTTCGGTGCATGCTGTCAAATTCTGTGTGTGTGTGTGTGTGTGTGTGTGTGTGTGTGTGTGTGTGTGTGTGTGTGTGTGTGTGTGTGTGTGTGTTTGTGTGTGTTTGTGTGTGTGTGTCCTCACGGGATGATTTAATAGTATTTTTTACAAATACTGTACTGAAAAAACCATAATGACTTTGTCTGTTTGTGAGTCACACACAGCATGTATCTGTACACACATCTGGGAGAAACACAAGTTAACCCGTTAAATGTGACAAAATTTAAACATACTCAATGGTAGAAATTTTTATTTTATAGTCATGTAATTTTAATTACAATTCGTTATTTAATTGTATATAATGGAAAATTTGGTGCAGTGGTGGCCCGGTGGTAACTTTCTGGATTACCCAAGGTTGGGGGGTCAAGACCCACTGTCAACGGTTGTCACTGCTGGTCCCTCAGTGCAGCTAACTGGGTTATGAAAGGACGGTAATGTCTCTCACTGTCTATTGTGAGAGGTATGTAAAAGGACCATTGCTGAATTTCATCAAGAGTAGGCTGTGTCAGTGTTTTTATGTCCTGTGATGGCACGGCAAGCTGTCCTGGGTGTACTCTGCCCTTGCCCAGCATCGGCTGAGATGGGCACCTGCCTCCCCACGATCCTAATTAGTATTAAGCACTTCAGAGAATGAATGAATGTTTTAAATACTGTGTATTACATTCACTTTCATTCAAGTTATGTATTAAACAGACAGACAGAAAAACAGTTAGTCAGTCAAGCAGACAGATTTGGATGCCAAATATCCATCCTTCCTGAGATAATGAGAACTACTGGATGTATTTGTGCTTGGTGAGAAATTCATGTTCTTTTTGAACATTCAGAACATTTTAGAAGAGGTTGGAGCGATCTTTTACTTTTCGTATCACAGTTTGGGTTGACAATCTCACGTAGCTCCAGCAATGCATATTACTACACAGGCATATATGCACACTAGCATGCAGATAGGAGGACAAATAGATATGGGACCTAAAACCAACAGACAGACAGACAGACAGACAGACAGACAGACAGACAGACAGACAGACATATAGATAGATAGATAGATAGATAGATAGATAGATAGATAGATAGATAGATAGATAGATAGATAGATAGATAGATAGACAGACAGACAGACCATATTATTATCATAAAGAGAGACAGGTAGGAAGATAACAGATTGGAAAACAAGCAGACAGATACACAGACACACAGACATACAGGTATAAACCCAGCATATAGATAGACAGATAACCACAGGCAGACAGAGAGACAGTCAGGTAGACAGAATGAGAGAAAAATAATCAGGCAGGGAGACAGACTAGCAAATTCAAAGAGGGGCATATTGGTATTGTAGGAGACATGCGATCAGAAAGAAACAGAGACATACAGATAATATTTTCTCTTTGTCCCATGTCTTTTTTTGTTATTGTTGTTGTTGTTGCTGTTGTTTTGAGGTTGTAATTAGCTGCAGACGCAAGACTGTGAGTGTGGCAGAGCAGGTAAAAATAACGTGTGAGGGAGGGAGTGTGACCCACTCACAATTCATTTACCAAAACTCACCATTATTACAAGAGGCCATGTCCTCAAAGACTCACACTCTCTCTGGCTGAGTCTGGAGAAGCCGTAAGTGCAGCCTGGGTCACAGTAAACTAGTGTGTCATGCCACTCTCTGTCCTGAAGCTGCCACGGAAGTAAGAGCGGGTTCAGGAGAGAAGAGGCACTCATATGCACAGCATGATTTATCCTGAATGCACTTCAGGTTTGGGCGAATGGATTTAAATGAGTTTAAAATGTTTTGCTTCTAATATTACAGTATAGAACATTTGCTTCTTAGGTTCATTTGAATATTAGAAACATTTACTTATTAGATTAGTGTCGCAAAATCAAAGCTGTAGAACAACGCACCAATTCAGTGCTAGCTGAAATGTTCTGAAACACTCTAAGTATAGCTAGGTACGAACCAAATAGCTTTACATTAGCAACTCATCCAGCTATATTTAGTATTTGCTGATTCTGGTCATCATTTTTGTGGCATAAATAACTGTTTCCAATGATGGTATGCATTTGAACATTTTTCTCCATCGCCAAAGACGGCATCTCAGCATCAATTTTTTTGAATGCACGAGAATGATGGAAGTGATGTGATGAAACGTTTTTTTTTCTTGTGTTATGCTAAGAGTTTGTGCAATGTTTTGATGATCTCCGTAGCAAATGGTGTTTAGAAGAAAATGCTCGATTGAACAGGTTTGCTCAAGCATAATATTACGTACATAGGGCTGTGATGTATTATTTATGTATGTAAAGCTATTTGTTTGATAAACTCATAAATAAAGTAATACAGAAACACCCCCCCTCGTGTGTGTGTGTGTGTGTGTGTGTGTGTGTGTGTGTGTGTGTGTGTGTGTGTACGCAAGGGAGGGGAAAGGGAGGGGTACTAAAGGCTGTAGTAGTAATTACACTAATTAAAGGCTCATAGTGTGTGTGTGTGTGTGTGTGTGTGTGTGTGTGTGTGTGTGTGTGTGTGTGTGTGTGTGTGTGTGTGTGCGCAAGACGTGTGATGAAAACTAGAAAGCAAGTGGTAGGCAGTTATTGAGTGACACTGAATGGCCTTTGTTTTGTGTATGTGTGTGTTAGAGAGAGAGAGAGAGAAAGAGAGAGAGAGAGAGCGAGAGAGAGAGAGAGAGAGAGAGGATGAGTTAGTGTGTGTGTGTGTGTGTGTGGGTGTGTGTGTGTGTGTGTGAGAGAGAGAGAGAGAGAGAGAGAGCGAGAAAGAGAGAGAATGTGTTAGTGTGTGTGTGAGAGAGAGTGTGTGCAGCTTGTAGCCATGAATAACACAGTAATGTGAAAACATTAGGACACCACATTAAATAGTTAACTCTTTATTCAGAAATGTTCACATAGCAATGTCCAATCTTGTTTTTATTTATTTATGGAAACTAAAGTGATTTAATTGTAAGTAAACAACATACAGTAAAATATTTTTATTCATCAAGCAATAGATATTTTAATAGATTAATCAATAGATATAACAATACATATTTTAATGGAGAAAGAAATCAGGACATCCTACTCCCTATAAGCTAGTGTTGCCTCCCTTTCACTGAAATTACCTCGGTGAGATGCTTCCTGTAGACATCTACCAGTCTCTCACATCAATCTGAGGAAAGCTTGCCCCAGTCCTCAAAGAAGAATTCTTTTACCTGTGAGGTATCTGAGGGGTTTCTTGCATACATAGCCCATTTCAAGCCACCCCCACAGCATCTCAATGGGATTAACATCCGGGTTCTTCAAGCATGATCTGATACCCAATAAAATTCATGGTGCATTCTATGATGGTGAGCTGTTCAGGACCTGCTGCAGCAAAGCATCCCCAAAACATGACACTTCCACCTCCATGCTTCACAGTTGGTATGAGGTTCTTTCCCCGGAATGAGATATTTTGTTTCTACAAAACACGTCTTCTGTTCTAGTGTCCAAATAAGTCAACTTTAGACTCCTCTGTCCAAAGAACATTATTCCAGAAGACCTGGTCTTTGTCTATAATTCTGTCTGGCAAACTTCAGTCTGACCTTAATGTTCGTTGTACAAAACAAAAGTTTCCTCTTTGCACACCTCTCATGAAGGGCAAACTTGTGTGGTCTTTCTCTGAAAGTAGAGTTGTATGCTTTGACATCGACAGTAGCGAGAGCCTGCTATAGCTCTCGTCATGATATCTTAGGACTCTTGATGACTTCTTTTAGCATCTTGGGGCCTGTTCTGTGGTGAACTTTCTTGGACAGCCAGATCTGGGCATGATGGCAGTTAGTTTTGAATGTCCTCCACTTGTAAACCATTTTCGGGATGGTGCGATGGCTGAGGTCAAATTCATTTTAATATCTTTTTAAATCCCAAACTCATAAGCAGCCGCAATCTTCTTTCTGACGGCCTCAGACAACTCCTTAGATCTCATCATGGTGCTTAGTCTCACTTCAACAGACAGGGGCACCAAACTAAATGTCTGAGGTTTGAATAGGGCAAGTTTTCTTTAAAATGCTGAGTGATGCTGTTCTGATCATGTGCACTTGAACCGATACACCTGGGTGTGATTATAGCCATTTTAATTGGGAAAATATGTGGGGGTGTCCTACTTTTTTCCTCCATTGAAATTCACATTGTTGTACATATCTTTTCTTTGCTGAGTATAAAATATGTTAATTGATATTGTTTAAGTACAAATAAATAAAAACAAGGACACTGTTATGTGAACATTTCTGAATAAAGAATTGACCATTTAATGGGGTGTCCTGATGTCTTCACATGACTGTATAGTGTGAACGGAAAAGTGGCAGCATAAACAGATGCAGTAACCACTAGCAATCAAATAAATACATGGTGGTCAGGGAACAAACAAAAGTAACACTGTGATATTTCCTATAGATATCACATTTAGATATTTCTATGAGTCGCCCATTTAAGATACTGCTGAATCAAATATGTAATGATAAATTTGGGTGTAAGAAACTATTAGGATCTGTATAAATAGTGTACGCTTCAGTGGCAGCAGGGCCCGTAAACTGGAGAAGGAGTCACAGAAAACGAGCGGGTAGTGAATGATTGTCTCCACCAAAATCTAGATGCTTGTTTTCTTTCGCTGTGCATATGCTGCCAGATACCTGAGCGACACAATCGATTGGATCCAATCTGAGCTGATCTGCCCTGAGCTGAAGTGAACTTTAGCTGAACACAGGTACATATATACAGTAAAACCTCCGCTGACGAACGCTTAAGCTCACGAACTTTTCGCCTCAAGAACATTAAATTTGCGAGCATATAGTCTCTGCTGACGAACTAGTTTTTGGCGGACGAATCAAACCACGCGGTCGAACAGCGCCACGGTGGCGGCCACGAGAAGCTGACGCACGCTCATGGCGTCACAGTTCGTCACACCCCTTTCTTTGAGTGCGGAAGTGGTTTGTGTTTGATCGACATTTTGGACCATATTGAGTGTACTTTTGCTATTATGGGACCGAAAAAGACCCCACCACAGGCGGAGATCATTGAAAAACACGAACGAGGTGTGCGTTTGTGTGACTCAGCGTCCCAGTACCAGTACGCTAAGTCTACCATTGCTCCCATCCTTAAGAACAAGGAAGCTATTAAGGGTGCGTGTGTGGCTAAGGGTGTTTCCAAACAGTAGGCGTTTCCAAACACTCCTTCCAAACAGTAAGTCCCTCCCTCCCTCCTCCTCCCACTCCATTCCATCAAGCCATCAACTACCATCACAAAGGTAAATAAAACGACTTTATTATACAGTACAGTTTATTTCTTTAAATACAATACAATAGCACATTTATTATACATAAAATAAGGTATATTTTTGTGTAGTTTTAAGGCTTATTTAGTAGAAAATTATGTTTTATGGGGACCTGGGAACGGATTATTCTCATTTTAATGGTTTCTTATGGGAAATAAATGTTCGGAAGACGAACTTTTCGCCTTACACACACTTTCTGGGAACCAATTATGTTCGTGAGCAGAGGTATCACTCTATATCGATTTGATCTCAGTGGTTTTGTTGAGTGTGAATTAAGTGTTGATAAGTGTGTGGTAATAAAAAGAACAGCTTTGCCTTCTGTTTCCTTCTTCCGATGTTGATATCTTTCACTGTTATTCGGTATTGAGGTAGCTAGCCAACATGTTTACCTCTTTTTTTAGCATTAAATATGCTTCTTCAATTATTTCCTTCTGTCAAATTTCTTGTAGCAGCTCTAAATCTTCACCTTCTCAACGGTAAGAGAAGAAAACATTAAAAAAAAAAATACACACAGCTTATATCGCCAAGAAACTGCCAAGAAACATTAAAAGAGTAGACAGCACTTATTAAAAGTTAAATCTTTAAAAAAGCTGTAGCATAAAATCTTTCTATGTGCAAAATCTTACACTGAAATTCTGCAATTTTAAAGATTTTATAGGATGATATTTAAAAACTGAATCTCAGGGTGATAACATCATCAAGGCCCAAGTTAAACATGGTGGAGTTTGGCTTCAAACATGATTTCCTTTGGTATTCCTGAAGTTTGTGCTTCAACTAACCCTGGTGCACAGATATTGGTTTTAATCTAACTCTTTTCGCTCCTCTAACACAAATCTGCTTTTACATATGCCTCATAGATTCTATCAGACGAGCCCACAATTTTGTTATGTATGGAATTTAGAATAATAAAATTTCTCCGTGAAACCAGTAAAGCATGACAGGCCGCGACATAAACCATATACAATTTAATAATATAAACAAGGCAGGCCAAAATAATACCGACATCTTAGAGCTAAACAAAATACATATTAAACAAAGGGTCCCATAGTCACCAAGCACCTGCAGAAAGGTAAATCTAGAAGCAGCGCACGCACTGGTGGGGGAAAGGCTTGTAATCCTGCGTTAGACAGAAACAAATGATTAAAATCCTCGCATTGGCTGTGGGTGAGCGGGGACGATGGAATTTGGCGATGAAGTTCTTGAACGATGAAACTTTGGTGAAGTTTCCATGATCTGTCATGGATGAGATGAGCCATCGCGATGAGTTTCCTTAGAGAATCTGCAAGCTGAAGAGACCCAAAGAGACTGGAAGAGAGCTGCACGAGACGGGAAGAGGCCCGAGCCAGTCGGCACCAGATCCTTAATATAACCTCGCCAAAGTTCCATAATATTCTATTCTCAAAGTTTCTGAGTCACCTGACCCGCCACCAGGGCGCATGCGCAACCAGGTCCATCTCGAAGTTTCCAGACCCCCTTACTGCAGAGTCATGCCACGTGACACTAGTTACAGCACAGTCTAAATCTCGTCATGTACACAGTTTACACAGTCACATTTATATACATGCCTCTAACACATCAGTAATTGGCATCTATGTGTCAAAATCCTTTATTTGTGCATGTTAACTTGGGCCTCAATGACATCATCATTCTGAGTCTCACTTTTCAAATAACTGTCCAGAAAAACATTAAAATAGAAGCGATCAGCCTTAGATTATGCACAGAGAAAAAAATTAATCTTGATATTCGAATGGGATTAACGTTTTCAGTATTCTCCTTTAAACAGTAAATTAAGCAACGCTTTTAAACAGAATAAAGATATATATATGGTAGGCCTCCGTCAGTCCCGAAGGACTATGGCTGTGCTCTGGCTGGTATCCCGGCTGGTGATACTCCCCAGTGCGCAGAGCCTGGGTAGGGAGTAAGGAGGGACAGGCTGTTACCCAAGCAGCAAGTCCCCCCCCCTGTCTCGGCACCACCAGAAGGATCCAATGGAAAGGCAAATACCGATACGACTGGGTTCCAGTGCCGCTGCAGGAGAGAATCTACAGTCAATTTAGAACGGCCAATTAACCTACAGTGCACGTCTTTGGATTGCGGGAGGAAACCGGAGCACCCGGAGGAAACCCGCACAAGCACGGGGAGAACATGCAAACTCCACACAGAAACGCCCAGGCCGGGAATCGAACCCGGGCCTTCTTGCTGTGAGGCGGACGTGCTAACCACTACACCACCGTGCATATATATATATATATATATATATATATATATATATATATATATATATATATATATATATATATATATATATATATATATATATATATATATATATATATATATATATATATATATATATATATATATATATATATATATATATATATATATATATATATATATATATATATATATATATATATATATATATATATATATATATATATATATATATATATATATATATATATATATATATATTGAGAGAGAGAGAGCATAAAGTGCTTCAGTCAGTCTCAGTTTCTAAATAAACACAGTAATGTTTTCCACATAAAATCATTCATATTTTCATGAATACATGAATCATACCATGACTGGTCAGAGGTGACCTGGTGGTAAAAGGTGCTGGATCGCTGATCCTAGGGTAGGGGGTTCGAGACCCACTCTCCACAAGGTTGTCACTGTTCCCCCTAGTCCAGCTAACTGGTTTATCAAAGGCTGCCCATGTCTCTCACTGTTTATGGTGAGAGGTTCATGTAAAAGAACCATTGTTGACATTCATCAAGTGTAGCTGCATAGCCGTCAGCATGTTTCTGCCCCTTGCTAAGGGTTGTGTCAGGAAGGGCATCCGACGTTAAAACCTATGCCAAATCAAATGTGCGAATCATTAATATGACTTCCTTGAACATGGAGGCAGATGATTCGCTGTGGAGACCCCTGAAAGGGAACAGCCGAAAGGAAAAGAAGACATGAATCATACCATGGTATATCAGACACTATGCAGATTTTCTGGTGAGAACTATGTTATTAGCCTGAGAATATACCTGTCGCTAGAATGACTGCTAAGGCTTTTCCTTTAAATGGCACAGACATACTTAATTGTTTACTGCCATCGTTTCATTCCTCCAACCATGTGGGATAATAGTGTGGTTTTTATAACGCACACGCAGACAGAAAATAATATACCCACGACCATATAGCAATGTCTGCTGGCACTGTGGTTTAGTGGTGAGCACACTCACCTCACAGCACAAAGGTCCTGGGTTCATGTCCCAGTGTCGGATCGGAAGCTTTTGTGTGGAGATTGCAGGCTCTCCTCATGCTTGCTAATTGGCTAATTGATGACAGCAAATTGCCCTTAGTTCTGAGTGTGAGTTACGAATGGTTGTGTGTTGCCCCATAAAGGTTTGGTGAGCTGTTTTGGGTGTACTCCACTTTTACCAGTGATGGTTGAGATAGGATCCAGCTTCATTCTACCACAGTAGGATGAAGCAGTTTGGCGTATGAGTGATAGTGGAATGAGCACTGTGTTGAAATCTGTGTGAATTTTGCTGCAACATGTGCAAAAGGTTTTGTTCCACTTGTTTTTCCCAGGGGCTCAAATTAATGGTGACAAAAACTGAACAAACAGCTGATTTCATTCATCTTCATTAAATGCTTGATCCTTTTCATGGTGATGGTGGATCCTGAGCCCAACACTGCATACGAGACTTGTAAACTCATTAAGATTCCTATCATAATTTTGTCTCTAATCTCCACAGTAAGGAAAAAAAAAACAAAAAAAAAACACACAAATCAATCACATGAAACTAGTTTTCTATCTATGGGCAGCCATGGCTTAATGGTAAGAGAAGGTTTGGGCCTGATAGGTTGCTGGTTCAACTCCCATGTGTGATAGATAGCAGGGGAGTGAGCAACACCCTTCCTTCCTCCACCTCCATAACTGAAGTTCCCTTGAGCAAGGCGCCTATTCATACTGCTTAGGTTGAAAAGTAAGGTTTGAATTAATGTTTATAAAATAAACTATTGTAAATAACCACTGCATCACTTAACCGCTGACGAAAATTAATTAATTTAATTATCTTTAATTCCTTTTCAATATAACTGAATTTTAAGTGGAAAAAAGAATCATAGCAAGTCAGTTGCTATAGTGAAAATAAGAAGCATATAAAAGATGAAAAGAGAAGAAAAAGAGAAAATTAAACGAGAGAAGAGATTCTGCAGAAGAACAATAGAATAAATTGCCAAAGATTGAAGTGACCAGACATCACGGCCATTTTACCACTAAAATCAGATGCTTCTTTTCATCCTCATTGCCCCCCTCACCCCAGCCCCTCTCTCTCTTTCTCTCTCTCTCTCTCTCTCTCTCTCTCACAGCTTTATTCTCAGAAGATCTTGTGAGTAGGGAAGGAAGCAGGGTTATTGTGGAAAAACAGCATCCAGATGTCAGACCTTCTCATCTGCATCTGAGCTCCTGAGCTGCATTTGAGGAGAAGGCTGAAGGATCCGGCCGCTTTGATAGAAGGACAGGGTTCTTATGTGAATGAAGAACCCTGTCCTTCTATCAAAGCGGCCGGATCCTTCAGCCTTTTCCTTGCCGCTGCTGTTGGTAGTTTCTTTTTTTTTTCTTGATTGGCATGTGCACTTTGAAGGTAGCTGATTAGCATATCTCATCAAACTGCTGGCTGTGTTTTTGTATGTTACACTGAATTCTAATCTTGGAGAGTAGAGGATGGGGGTGGGGATAAAATAATACTCGAGATTCATTCACAATAATGAAACACATGGATGCATTTTAAATAGGAAGAATTGCTTCTGTTATATAATCTGTTGTACCAAAACAACCTTAAGGTCCAGAACTTCACAGCTGCCATGACTTCATTAATGCTTAAACTGCTAATTATTGTGTGAAACAGTTAAATACAAAAGCATCGGGTTTAATGAGGCTTCGAAAATAGCAAGACTGTCCTCCGTCAGATTATACATACTACAATGCTACTGAATTCTTGAATCTGATTAGTCAGAAAATATTACATTATTTTCTAGTACAACTAGCATGGTCCAGGGAAATGTTTCACATGAATGGATTAAAGTGCTATGCTCAAGTATTTCTTTACAAAGGTGTTTATTTATCATTTCTAGTAGGAATCTCTAGTGTTAATTATTGAGCTGGTCGGATATAATGCATGGTGGTACAGTGGCATAGCAGTTAGCATGTTTGCCCCACAGCAAGAAGGTCCTGAGTTTGAGTCCCCGGCTCAAGCGTTTCTGTGTGGAGTTTTCATATTCTCTCCAGGCTTGCCTGGGTGACCTGTTATTTTGGTTTGAGCAGTAAAAGACAGATACATAAGCCTAATTGTCTGTCCCTAAGTGTGAGTGTGAATAATTGTGATCATATTGTTGAGTGAGCTGTTCAGGGTGTACCCTGCCTTAGCTCATGTAGGCTGTCAGCTGATGTCAGCTGTCAACAAATCAGCTGATATAGGCTCCAATCTCTGTGCAACCCTAGTAAGATCAAACAGTTTGGCAATGAGCAAGTGAGAGTGAGTGGATATAATTCTGTAAGTTTTTTCCTTCACAATAAAGTCTTCAAAATTATTAACTTTATTATTATCTTTATTTGTGTAAAACCTTTTCTGGAAAATGTCACTAGGCTTTCAAAGGAAATTTCAATATGATTGAATATGGAATATGATCTGACATCTGATAGAAATAAATTTTTATTGGTCTCCAGGAAGTTTAATTAGTATTAACAGAAGAAATTGTTCATGTTCATGAAAGAGATGGATTTTTTCTCCCTTTTTTTTTTTTTTTTTTTTTTTTTTTTTTTTTTTGATAATTCAGCTTGTGATATACATTCATTTTCTGAACCGCTTAATCCTAAGTAGTGTCACGGGGAGTCTGCCACCCATCTCATCTGACTCCAGGCGAGGGTGGGGTACACCCTGGACAGCTCACCAGGCCATCACATGGACATTATAATTTTCCTTCACTGGTAATAAGAGGTTGTAGAATCAGTTTCAGCACAATACCATATTTATTAATGCTCTTGTGCATGAAGCCTTCCCAGAAGAGTACACATTCATATAACAGTAACGGGGGAATAATCTGGGAATGAGATGTTCAGAGAGCACATATAAGTGGCTTCAGTAGGATAGAAAATCTTTACCTGTCTAATAAAAGCTTGTAAATGTCCAACATTTTCTCCTTTATACAAAAAAAACATTTACTGAAGCAAACATAAAGGTGGGATGAATAGAAAACTGCAGCCAGGTTTATATATATATATATATATATATATATATATATATATATATATATATATATATATATATATATATATATATATATATATATATATATATATATAGAAGATCCTCTTTTGTGCTTTATCTAGTCACATGTGATGATTTAAATGATTTAGCTGAAGCTGGTTCATTAGAGCAAAGATCAACTACAGGGTAGGGTATGAAAAGTAGAAAATGATAAATTACCTCACTGTAAATTCATATAAATAGAGATCTAAACAAAAAGATCACTATCCTTTTTCTGTTACAGTTCACACCGTAGTGTTTTTGGACCAGAGCTGCGGTCCTCTTACTCGAGATTAAAGGCAAGAAAGTCACAGAGGTAATTTTATACTTTGATGCAGGCATGAGTAAGATGTTGAATACAAAGCTAGCAATGATTGTGTTATGTGCATCGGTTGCATGTTTTAATGACATACCGTACTGGCATTGTTTTCAATGGCACACCCACTCCAGGTTTCAATCTGTACAAATACTCATATACAAATGTACAGTAGAGAGTGGTATACTGTTACACCCCTACTACAGACAGCTTACAAAAAAAAAAAACTTTTTACAGCCAATACAGAGCAGGTGCGATGCTCAGCATTATTACATCACAGCAAGGAGGGCCTGGGTTCGAACCTGCTGTTTGACCGCAGCCTTTCTATATGGCGGTTGTGTGTTCTCCTTGTTTATTAAGCTACTCTAAATTGCCCACTGTTGTGAATTTGAGTGTGAATGGTTATTTGTGCCTGTGTTAGTCTGATGGACTTTTTCAGAGTGAATCTTGCCTCTCAACTGAAGACAGCAGGAATTGACTACAGCTTTCCTCATGGCTCTGATAGATAGATGGTACAAATGATGGATTGATGGAAGGATTGATAGAGAAATGGATAAAATGATGAATGGATGAGTGATCAAATGGATAGGTAGAGAAATGGGTGAATAGGTGGACAAAAGGATAGATGGAAGGATGGATGGACAGATAGATAGATGAGTAGAGAAATGGATAAAAGGATGGATGGATGAGTGATTAGATGGATGGGTCAAGAATTGTATGGATGAATGGAAGAATGGAAGGATGGATGGTTGGACAGAGAAATAGGGGGTAAATGACTGTATTGGATGCATGGGGAAAATTAATAGATGGATGGGTAGATGGATTAAGGGATGAATTGATGAATGGGTAGAGAACTGGATAGTGAGGTAGAATGAAGAGTGATTGGATGGATTGGGAGATAAATTGATGGGTGGATGGGAAAAGAAATGGGTGAATGGATGAATGGATAAAATTTTAGTCCTGCTTTTTGCTTCATATTTTTACACCCACCAAAAAACTCACCAGATCAATAAAAGATAATAGATGTTAAATGAATAAAATAAACTTACCACATAGTCTGCACATAAATTGGGCATCACCTACACTACAACATAGCTGGTCTGTACAGATCCCCCCATGAATCCCTCGAGTCAGCAGGTCCCATTGTGACCTTTTTTTATTTTCCCAAGACAAAACGATCAAGAAAACAAGCCAGAAAGACTCCCAGGTGAGCGCTGAGCCTGAGATAACAGTCATGTTTTCTTCAAGTTAACAGGCGTTCAGCACCACAGGCGAGGTGCACTGCCTTTTGTAGTGATTTTGTTGGATAAGATTCATGCTGATTACAATGACTTCCTTATAATAAGCTCTAAATAAATTAGCAACTATTTCTGATAAAAGATAATACCTCTCCACTTTGATTTCCTTTTATCATCACAGACAGTATCTAATGCATGTCATAAAAAGCCAGTACAGATGGAGTTCTCTGAGACGGATTGTGTTTCCTTTCAATGCCACAAATGACTGTTAACATTGTTAGACTAAAAAGTACTCAAATCAGACTAATATGTCATATGAAGGAAATTATTTTAACTGTATTATAGGATATATTGAGACATAATTGTGGTATTAAAAATCATAATTATTATTTGCCTAAACATGTTTCAGCAGCAAAAGCAACACCATTAAACATCTGCCAGATCAATAGTTCCAGCTCATTGCAGCACCATCCCACTGACTGCATTATGGATGGTCTCACTGGGTTTTAGCTTTGTTCTATAGAAGCAAACCAATATTGCTTTCAGCAGATGGGATCCGTTCACTTCAACACATAACACTTTTTCAACTGAAACCTTACCAGTGTATCTCGAGGCAACTTGATTCTGTTTTTCCAACATTTGTATGAGGAGAAAAGCTCACTGAACAAAGAAAAAAAATGCTCAAACAAGTGGCAATTTTTTCCAGAATCAAGAGACCAGGAAGTCAGGAAGCTTGCTGTATTACACTGAGTAAACATGTATGCTTGTTTAAGGGAAAAATAAAGTTGTTTTAATCTTGTAGTGAAAATGTACATGCGCATTTCATTATTTATTTATTTATTATTTCCATTTTATAAATATAAACTTCTTCCAAAAGTGCTACATTCATGTTTTCTAACAAAAACAAACAAACAAATACATGTTTATGTGCAGTATCTACTGTACTATGCTGAGTATGAGGTAACTACAGGGATGATAGGTTATGAGAGTGGCAGCAATGGTAGAAATAGAAATGCTGTTGGAGAAATACACTGTACTGGAATACCAAAATTAAAAATGAAATTTCAGTGCACTTTCCCAATCATAATTATCAGGGTGGAAGGTTTAATCACGCTATATCTGATTGCAGTGCCCATCTCTGAGCAAGATCGATATAGTGAAAGGACTGATTAAGCCACACAGATCTGGATTTTTGGCTTAAAAAAAATACACTCTGTGTGTGTGTGTGTGTGTGTGTGTGTGTGTGTTTGTGATTTGAAATCTTTCTTTATATTAGTAGTAACATGAATTGAGATAAGCAGCTGGTTGCTGCTGTAGAACATCTCTGAACATCTGATGGATGTTCCCTCATTTAGAAACACTCGAAAACACTTCAGTTTTAATATGATTTATATCTCCATTCTTTATAAGCACTCATAATGCTTCAGCTCTAAAAGGATGTATAGGGCAGTGGTGGCCTAGTCACTAAGGCAATGGGTTACTTATTGAATGGTCATTGGTTCAATCACCACTGTTGTGCCCTTGAGCAAGGCTCTTAAGCTCAACCTTAAATTGCTCAGTTGTATATAAAAAAAAAGAAAATAGTAAGTCTGCCAAATGTAAAATGTAATCTCTACTATCTATAAGTATTTATAAAGCTTAGTTTTTAAAGAGATGCATATCTATACAGCATAAGCATAAACATATAAGCATTCATAACGCTTTCATTTTCATGTAATGTATATCTTCACCCTCTATATATTTATAAAACTTGATTTATATATATATATATATATATATATATATATATATATATATATATATATATATATATATATATATATATGTGTGTGTGTGTGTGTGTGTGTGTGTGTGTGTATGTGTGTGTGTGTGTATATATATATATATATATATATATATATATATATATATATATATATATATATATATATATATATTTCCACCCTCTATAAGCATTTATTAAGCTTTGTTGTGTTTCTAGGGTATCTCTCCACACCCTACAAGCCCTTCTTGCTCCAGCATTGTACATAGGCTGTTTCTTCACTCCTATAAACATTCATAAAGTGTCCCCTGGCTGATTTTTCCATCATAAAAATATTCACCGAGGAAACGTCCAAAAAATTATTAATTCTTCTAGAACTAAGTGGACTTTTATGTTTTGAACCAGTATGAAGAATTTAGGTAACCTGGAATTCAATGCACTGTAGTTACAGATGTTTGTCAGATAGATTTTTCTCTTTCTCTCTTTCTTTTCACAGCAATCTGTTGCTTTGTGACCTTTTTACCTTCGCTCCGTTTCTTACCTTCTGCTGTCTCCTCGCCATGTCCGTGGGCTGCTTGGCGTTGAAGGGGTACGCGATGCAGCGCATGACGAACACATAAAGCTGCAGCCTCTTCTTTCTTTCCTCTTCCTCCCTCTGCATCTTCTCCACATCGTCCTTCTCCTTGTCGCCCGTGGCCGCAGGTCCGGGGCTCGAGGGCCGCGCGTGACCACCGCGGCTTTGCGGCAAGCTACTCGCGCTCTGGCCGGAACGGCTCGATGAGACCTGCGCGCTCCCGGCGGCCTTTGGAGCCGCCACCGCCGCCGCTTTGCGTTCTTCCTCCACTACCTCATCTTCCTCTTCGCTCGAGGACGGGTCCAGCATGGTGGTGACTCGAAGTTACAGGGATATATTCTCAAGAAAGGACGCGGAGAAAGAACGCGCCGTTCAGTCACTGAAGAGCCGCGGAGATGCGCCGGCGCATGACTTGATGTGCCATCAAAGCCTCAAACTTCACTCTGTGACTTCTCCGTGAGGAAATCCCCTGCTGCCCGACAGCCTGTACAGTCGCTCCGAGTAATTGTTGCTCTTTCTTTCTTTCTTTTTTCTTTTCTGCCGTATTTGCTTTTATACTCTGGTTTCTATCCTTACAAATCACGTGAAGCTTTTCCGAACGATTAATTTGAAATGATGTACAAATGGGACTTTCTTTTCTTGTTTCTCTCTGTATCTCTGCTTTTCCAGCTGCTCTTTGGCGACTGATAACCAGCGATGGCCACTTACCAAGAAAAAAAAAAAAAAGCTGCGATGGGCGCTGACCGCGGTCCTGAATCTCAGGGCGTGTCCAAAATATAGCCAACCTACAGGGCACTATCTCGCGCGCCCACGCTGCGTTTTTCATATCCTTTGTAGTGGACGTGTACAGAAAGGACAAAGCTATTTAGGATCCAACCATGTATCGTGGATATGCTTCGGCTGAGGTACAAACTGAGGTCCCCATTGAACATCTAGTGCACTGCAACGGGTGGTGAAGGTTCGATTTCATACCGTATTTAGCGCACTTGTGTAGAGCGCATGAAGCGATTTTGGATGAAGCCACATTGGCCGTGGGGGAGGAGGGACGTTTTGACGTGGTTTCCGCGACAGCTGCTCGATCTCTCCATCTCTCATTAAGCCAAAGCGGCTGCTTTAGTGCGGCTTATAGTCCTTTATATTTGAACGTTAATCGGAGCAAGAGATCACTGCATCAAACTTCACAGCCCCAGAAGAACCTTTTTTTTAAATAAGTGACCTGATTATTTACTCATGAGAAAATGTCTCAGGCAGGTAATTGTATTTAAGGAGTTTGATGATCAATACATCCTGAAAGAACCCTGGAATAACCTTTTAAAGTTATAGTTTATACTGGAAAATTTTCCTGCCTGCGGTCAACATAGTAGTAAACATTCCTGGGCAAAAAAAAAAAAAAAAAAAAATGAGTCATACCTGTATTTTCCAAAATGTTAATAATTATTAACTATAACATATTGAATAAGTATGCTAATTAAATAGCCAATATGGAACTGCTTTCCCTTTTCACAAGCATTTGAGTGTTTTGTTCAGACTCACTGAAAGTTTCTTGCTTCTGGAAATGTCCAAAGTCATCCACTTGTACTTGACAGCTTCCCAAACTTCAGTGGTGCTACTAAACTTTCATCCACTTAAGTTATGTTGGATGTATGCCCAGATCTTATCTGTTGTGTTCAAATATGGACTCTGTCCCGACCAGAATGCTGTTCATGTCTAGTCAAGTCTTAGTGGCCTGTTATGGGTTGGGCGTTTATTTGCCATAAAACAAATGATTTGATACAAATTAGCTGGAGTTCAGACAAACCATCAACATTAACTGTGTTTATGGCTGTTACATACTTTTGCCACTTCTTCTTCTTTCTTTTTTTCCTTTTGGCTGTTCCCTTCAGGGGTCGCCTCTATCTCACCCTGTCCTCTGCATCTTCTTCTCTTACACCAACTACCTACATGTCCCCCTTCAACACATCCATAAATCTCCCCTTTGGTCTTCCGCTAGGCTTTCTGCCTGCCACTATACCTACAAATATGTAATTTCAATGCTGTCTTTTTTTTTTTTTTTTTTTTTTTGCTCAGGACTGTAATGGTTTTCACATCTGCCTCACAGAAAGAATGTCTTGATTCAGGTCCCAGGCTCAGATGTTTTTGTGTGGAGTTAGCATGCTGTCTTTGTGCTTGTGTGGATTTCCTTTGGTTTCCTCCCACAGTCAAAAGAGAGGCACAGTAGGTTAATTAGCTGCTCCAAATTACTGGTATGTGTGAGTGTGAATGTTTCAGTGTGTTGGCATTGTGATGGTCAAGCGAGCTGTTCAGGGTGTACCCCTCCTTGTTCCAGTGTTGGTTGAGATAGGCTCCAGCCTCCCGACGACTCTAATAGTATTAAGCTGTACAACAAATTAATGAATCATATAAGTTTTTTTTTTTTTTTTAACTTTTTTATGTTGTTGTTTCAGTTTTGGTTTGTTTTAGGTCTGTCAGATTGTAATTTTTCATAACTTTTGAATGTTTTTAAATAAACTGAATGGAAAACTGCTGACTAGATATTAAAATCTGATATTTTTTGTGGTTTTAACAGAAATTCATGCTATGTAACAGAAATATTTTAATATTTTGTGTAATAAATATTCAATGCGGGTCAGTTCTTAGTATGGCACAAAATAATATAGCATGCCAGACATGCATGAAGCAAGTAAATCCTACACACCACACAACGATTCACCCTCACACACACACACACACACCCACACACACACACACACACACTCACACACACACACACACACACACACACACACTAGCATGGACAGCTTGCCAGACCATTTCAGGGCCTTGAAGAACCCTTTTTTTCTAAAAGTGCACAATTCTGAAAATATTATTATTTAAGAGATATAGATTCTTTTCTTTGTTCCACAAAAGAAACTCCCCAATTTTCTCAGATAGTTTTTTTAACTTTATATGTAGAACCTAGAGTTTCCCCATCAAAACAGATTCTGAGTAGTTAAGACTGCCACTGATATTTATTAAACTCCAAAGGGCACAAGCTCAGTGTTTAGCAAGGTCAAATCAAAGGAAAAGGTTTGGCGTTCAACTCTCAGACAAAGGCAAGTTTGTGTGTGGATTGTGTTTAAGGTCTTTTGTTTCTGCCCCCAAATACAGAGGGTGGCATGTCCCCCTCACATAATGAGGGTCTTAAGTTTGAGTCCCGGGCTCAGTAAGGGTGTTTCAGTGTGGAGTTTGCACCGTGCATGTGTTGGTTTCCTCTGGGTACTTCATTTTCCTCCAAGATATCTACATTAGGTGTGTGTTAGAGAGAGAGAGAGAGAGAGAGAGAGAGAGAGAGAGAGAGAGAGAGAGAGAGTTGGCTATGCAACTAGACTGGTGAACTTTAATGGGTGTACATTGCCTTTGCCCAGAGTCGGCCAAGATGTGCTCAGTAAATGAAAGAATACATTATTGGGATCCCGTGAACACTGGACAGTAGGTGGAGACACAACATCAATCCAATCAGTTAGACACACATTCACACATTTGCAATTAGGGTCTCCAATCCAATAGCCACCCACGAAAAATGTAAAAAGATAGAAGGACAACAAAGCCTTAAAAATCAAGCCAGAACCAGAAACATTGGATTGATAAGGAAGTATTTCTACTGGCTGCATCACAAGTGTACAGTAATTAATTTGAGTTCGCGTTGATTGAAGGCAGGTCAGGACCTCTAGAGTAGATTAAAAGGGTCATTTCAAGGGTCAGACTTGAATCTTGTGGTCTGAATCTATAATTTTCCTTTGAGCAAAGCATCAGCCTTTACAATTTATGACTACATCAACGCTCAATCAAAAGTGAAAGAGGCTTGGCAATAAAGTAGTATCATGATTTCTGGATTAAGCCAGGAATTATGTCCCGGTAAACATTTGTTCATTTTCTGTAACCGCTTAATCCGAATTTGGGTTGCGGGAAGGCTGGCGCCTATCCTAGTCGACTCCGGGCGAGAACAGAGTACACCCTGGACAGCTTGCCAGGCAAGCTCGACAGGCTCACCATAGACAGTTAGAGACATGGCCGGCCTTTGATAGCCCAGTTAGCTGCACTGGGGGTCCCGGTAAACAGCTTTCGTATAACTCAGTTCATTGTTTTAGGAGAACTTATGATGAACCTAATAAATGATCCTCTGTGTCAGACGTTCCCAAACTCTGGTCCTGGAAGACCTTCTTTCTTGCACATAATAGTTCTTTCCCTGCTTTTCAGGCCCATTTCAAGTCACGAAGAGCCGTAAAATAGCAAGCTAATTAAATCATGGAAAACACTAAACCGTGCAAGGCGTCTGGTCCTCCATCACAAGGGTTGGAACCTCTGCTCTAGATCATAATTCAACATTATTACTTTTTTTCCCCTTTTTTGTAAAACTTAAGTTTTTTTGTCCTGTAATGTATAAAAATAATAATAAAAAAAGCCAAGGGGGAAGGATAAACCCTGTCTACAGAGCCTTATTTGTGTGTGTGTGTGTGTGTGTGTGTGTGTGTGTGTGTGTGTGTGTGTGTGTGTGCGTGCGTGCGTGCGTGCGTGCGTGCGTGTGTGTGTGTGTGTGTGTGTGTGTGTGTGTGTGTGTGTGTGTAAAACAGTACTGCCGGAAAAGGTAGACTTTTCACACATCATTTGAAGACACCTAGTGACTCTGTCCAGACATCCAGAGGAAGTTCATTCCACAGTGGAGTTTGAACAAATAAGAGTTCTGATGCATTTTCTCTTGTCCTTTGGTAGAAAGAGGGACCGGTCTAGCAGTGCCTTTGTAGCTGACCTTATGATTAAAACAAAAAAGACACGACTACATCTAAAAGTAAAACTCTAGTCAGTGAAATGACCAGGTCATCCAAGAATCTGGACTATTATGTCAGATCTTAAAACTGCAAGAATCAAACTTGTTTTATTTTATAAATGATTCACCATTACACGTCTCTTTATGTAATAAGCACAACATCAGTGTAGTCTAAACCCAGACTATGTTCCTATATATGAAACATGCTAGTAATGTGTCTTAAAGGTGTATGAAATATCGGGAAAGACCAAAATCAAAAGTGAAACAATGTTGGTCAAAAGTTCCAGTGTTATAAGGATACTCCTAAAAGTAGCCCACATGATCAGGTTCCTGACACTGACCCATGGATACCAGTTGCTACTCCGGATGCCACCCCAGCTTTGGCCTCAGTCGTCTTTGAGAGCTTAATTACTCATATGTCCAATTAATAATTTATAAAACATTGCTGAATTCTTGATTTTGATCAGCAAAATAATTCATTCATTCATTCATTCATTTGCCATACTCTTTAATACTACTGAAGTTACAGGGCTAGAGCCTATCTCAGTCAACTCTGGGTGAAGGCAGAGTACTCCATGAACAGCTTGCCAGCCTATGTCAGGGCCAACACGTGCGCGCGCACACACACACACACACACACACACACACACACACACACACACACAAAACCATTTACACTCACATACACAGCTAGGGACAATTTAGAACAGTCAATTATCCTAATGTGCAGATGTGTCCAACCCTTTCCTGAAGAGTTACCTTCCTGAACATTTTGGCTCAAACCCTAATCATGCACACCCAACTATCTCATTATTTCTTTTTGAGGTTTCTGACCAGCTAAGAAAGCTGTGTTAGATTTTATTTGGAGATAAAAACCGACTGTAAGGAACATGGTTGGAGACCCCTGCTTTGACTGTGGGAAGAATTCAGAGAGCCCAGAGAAAACCCATATAAACATGGTTAGACCATGCAAGCTCCACACAGAAATGCCTTCGAATCGAATCCGAACCTTTTTGCTGTAAGGCCGACATGCTACGGATACACTATGTCACTAATCCACAAAAAACAAAATATACGGAAGTGTTCTTCAGATGACAAGCCATATTTAAACAGGATGTGATCACCCTGTTAGATTAAAATAGTCCAACTATAACTACAGATAGATATACAAATAGAAATACCATGGAACCAGTGTCTCTCCCCCTTATGCCGGTCCCAAGCCTGGATAAATGCAGAGGGTTGCGACAGGAAGGGCATCCGGCGTAAAACTTCTGCCACATTAAAAATGCAAATGGTCAAAACAAAACTCATACCGGATCGGTAGAGGCCCGGGTTAACAACGACCGCCATCAGTGCTGTCAACCAACAGGGTGCTGATGGAAATTGGACGACTGTTGGTCGAAGACATCGAAGAAGTAGAGGCGGGAGACGTGTCCGTAGGCAGAGAGAAAAGAGGAAAGGCGTGAGCCTAGGACTGAGAGTAGGGACTTTGAACGTTGGAACTATGCAAAGAAAAGGGAGAGAGCTGGCTGACATGATGCAGAGGAGGAAGGTGGACATACTGTGTGTTCAAGAGACCAGGTGGAAAGATAGCAAAGCTAAAAGCTTAGGAGCAGGGTTTAAGCTGTTTTATCATGGTGTGGATGGGAAGAGAAATGGAGTAGGAGTCATCTTGAAGGAGGAGTTTGTCAGGAATGTTCTAGAAGTGAAAAGAGTGTCAGACAGAGTGATGAGTCTCAAGTTAGAGATTGAAGGCGTGATGGTCAATGTTGTTAGTGCTTATGCCCCACAGGCAGGATGTAAGCTAGAAGAGAAGGAGAGATTCTGGAGTGACTTAGATGAAGTGATGCAGCGTACCCCCAGAGATCAAAGAGTGGTCATTGGGGCAGACTTCAATGGACATGTTGGTGCAGGCAACAGAGGGGACGAGGAAGTGATGGGCGGGTTTGGTATCCAGGACAGGAACACAGAAGGACAGATGTTGATCGATTTTGCAAAAAGGATGGAAATGGCTGTGGTGAATACGTTCTTCAAGAAGAAACAGGAGCATAGGGTGACTTATGAAAGCGGAGGTAAGAGCACACAGGTAGACTACATCTTGTGTAGGCGATGTAATTGGAAGGAAGTCAGTGACTGCAAAGTAGTAGTGGGTGAGAGTGTTGCCAAACAGCATAGGATGGTGGTGTGCAGGATGACTCTGATGGTGAGAAAGGTGAAAAAGGCAAAGGCAGAGCAGAAGACAAAGTGGTGGAAGCTGAAAAAGGAAGAGTGTCATGTTGTCATCAAGGAGGAGTTGAAACAGGCTTTGAGTGGTCAGGAAGTGCTTCCAGATGACTGGACAACCACAGCCAATGTGATCAGGGAGACCGGTACGAGAGTACTTGGTGTGTCCTCTGGAAGGAAAGTAGATAAGGAAACTTGGTGGTGGAATGAGGAAGTGCAGGAGTGTGTACAAAAGAAGAGGTTAGCTAAGAAGAAGTGGGACACAGAGAGGACCGAAGAGAGTAAAAAGGAGTACAGGGAGACACAGCGTAAGGCGAAGGTAGCGGTGTCAAAGGCCAAACAGAGGGCCTTTGTATGACTTGTATGATAGGTTGGACAGTAAGGAGGGAGAAAATGATTTATACAGGTTAGCACAGCAGAGAAATAGAGATGGGAAAGACGTGCAGCAAGTTCGAGTGATAAAGGACAGAGAGGGAAATGTATTGACTGATGACAGAAGTGTGCTGGGAAGATGGAAAGAGTACTTTGAAGAGCCGTTGAATGAGGAAAATAAGAGAGAAAAAAGAGTAGAAGGGGTGACCGTTGAGGACCAGGAAGTAGCAAAGATTAGTAAGGGAGAAGTGAGGAGGGCATTGAAGAGGAAGAAGAGTGGAAAGGCATTTGGCCCTGATGACATACCAGTTGAGGTATGGAAGTGTCTCGGGGAGGCAGCAGTAGATTTTCTGACAAGAATATTCAACAAGGTCTTAGAAAGTGAGCAGATGCCGGAGGAATGGAGGAGAAGTGTGCTTGTGCCCATTTTTAAGAACAAGGGAGATGTACAGAGTTGTGGCAACTACAGAGGGATAAAGTTGATGAGCCATACAATGAAGTTATGGGGAAGAATAGTGGAGGCAAGACTAAGGGCAGAGGTCAGCATTTGTGAACAACAGTTTGGTTTCATGCCAAGAAAGAGCAACACAGATGCAGTGTTTGCCTTGAGGATATTAATAGAGAAGTACAGAGAATGTCAGAAGGAGCTGCATTGTACCTTTGTGGATCTGGAGAAAGCATATGACAGGGTGCCGAGAGAAGAACTGTGGTATTGTATGGGGAAAGCTAGAGTGGCAGAGAAGTATGTTAGAGTGGTGCAGGACATGTATGAGAGATGTAAAACAGTGGTGAGGTGTGTTGTCGGTGTGACAGAAGAGTTCTACGTGGAGGTGGGACTGCATCAAGGGTCAGCTCTCAGCCCCTTCTTGTTTGCTATGGTGATGGACAGGCTGACAGACGAGGTGAGACAAGAATCTCCATGGACTATGATGTTTGCAGATGACATCGTGATCTGTAGTGAGAGCAGAGAACAAGTGGAGGAAAATCTAGAGAGGTGGAGGTATGCCCTGGAAAGGAGGGGAATGAAGGTTAGTCTTAGTAAGACAGAATACATGTGTGTGAACGACAAGGACCCAAGAGGAACGGTGAGGTTACGGGGGCAGAGATAAAGAAGGTGGAGGATTTTAAGTACTTAGGCTCAACAATCCAGAGCAATAGAGAGTGTGCAAAAGAGGTGAAGAAGCGCGTGCAGGCAGGTTGGAATGGATGGAGAAAAGTGTCCGGTGTGATGTGTGATAGGAGAGTATCGGCAAGAATCAAGGGAAAAGTGTACAAGACGGTGATGAGGCCAGCGATGTTGTATGGTTTAGAGACAGTGGCCCTGGGGAAAAGACAGGAGTCAGAGTTGGAGGTAGCAGAGATGAAAATGTTGAGGTTCTCTTTGGGAGTAACGAGGATGGATAGGATCAGAAACGAGTACATCACAGGGACAGCACATGTTAGATGTTTTGGAGACAAAGTCAGAGAGGCTAGATTGAGATGGTTTGGACATGTACAGAGGAGGAATAGTGAGTATATTGGTAGTAGGATGCTGAGGTTGGAACTACCAGGCAGAAGGCCCAGAGGAAGACCAAAGAGAAGATTTATGGATGTGGTGAAGGCGGACATGAAGGTCGTTGGAGTAAGAGTAGAAGATGCGGAGGATAGGGAGAGATGGAGGCAGATCATTTGCTGTGGCGAACCCTGGAGGGAACAGCCGAAAGAAAAAGAAGATTTATAACACACTAAATATTTGGCAGCACAGTGGTGTAGTGGTTAGCACATCTGCCTCACAGCGATAACACCTGGGTTTGATTCCCAGCTCGGGTGTTCCTGTGTGCAGTTTCTATGTTCTTGTGTGGGTTTTCTCTGGGTACTCCGGTTTCCTCCCACTGTCTATAAACATGCACAGTAGGCTGTTCAAAATTGCCCATAGGTGTGGGTGAATGGTTGTGTGTATGTTGGCCCTGCGATGGGCTGGTGAGCTGTCATGGTGTAATCCACCCTCGCCCAGAGTCGGTTGAGATGGGTGCCAGCCTCTTCATGGCCCTAATTAGGATAGAGCAACTAAGAAAATAAATGAATACAACGAAATATTCAGATATTCAGTGCTTATGTAATCATGGATGAAATATGAAGTATAAAGCTTAATAATAAAAGGAACAGGCCCGGTGGTAGGGTGCTGGATCACTGATCCAAAGGTCAAGGTTCAAGCCCAGCAATTGATGGGTTGTCTCTGCTGCATGTCCAGCGCAGCTAACTGGGTTCTCAAAGGCCTGCCATGTCTCTCACTGTCTTGTGAGAGGCACATTAAAGAACCATTGCTAACTTTCCTCAAGAGTACTGTATGCTGCATAGCCTCCCCATCCTCCTCTTGACTCTAATTAGGCATTAATTAAGCGTTCAGAAAATTAATGAGCAAATAAAAAAGTGGTCTTTTTCCTTCTCTCCTCCAAATGTGGGGAACAAAAGCCTTCTATGTGTTGTTTCCTTTTTTGAACACGCTTCATCCTAATTCGCATCCCAGGGAGGCACTTGAGGATAGTTGTCAATGGTTCTTTTACATGCCTCTCACCAGACAGTGACATCTCAGCTGACTCTGGACAAGGGTGGGGTACACCCTGGACAACTCGCCAGGCCAACAACCCTTCACACTCACATCTAGGGTGGGTTTGAAACACCCAATTAGAGTACTGTTTTTGGACTGTGGGAGGAAACTGGCATACCCTGGAGGAAATCCACACAAATACGGGGAGAACATAGAAAACTCCAGAAAGAAACGCTCAACCTGTGAATCGAACCTGGGACCACGGACATGCCAACCACTACACCACTGTGCCACGTGCACATCAAGTGCTTCTCAGTTATTTTCTGTGGCGTCCCACCTAGGAAGAAAATAACATTTCACACACACCCCTCCCCCCACCGCCCCATGAGCGACTATAAATAGTATTATTTGTTTATAAAATTTTATTAGTACACCTCTGCATAACATTGTATCTTTATTAACATTAAAAACAAAAAAGAAAGAAATACAGTTCAACTTAGAATAAAGAAAAAATTCATTAACATTGTTTTTTAATCTGTAATAGAAATTTATGTCTTAATATTTCTTTTTACTTCATAGTTGTGACAGGAAGGGCATCCTACGTGAAAACCTGTGCCAAATCAAACGTGCGAATCAGACGACAATGAGAGCGCTACTGCCAACTAGTGGAGTGGAGGTGCAATTACACTTAATTCTCATTCACAATTCCAGAAAAGCATGTCCCCAGGGTCATACGCACTCCCCCTGGCATCACTCCCCCTCCAAGGGGTCGCGCCGTACTACTTGAGAAGTACTGGTGTATATGTATATCTAGTCCTTCTCAAAAAATTAGCATATTGTGATAAAGTTCATGATTTTCTGTAATGTACTGATAAATATTAGACTTCCATATATTTTAGATTCATTACACACAAGTGAAGTAGTTCAAGCCTTTTATTGTTTAAATATTGATAATTTGGGCAAAACAGTAAAGAAAAACCAAAAATCCCTATCTCAAAAAATTAGCATATTTTATGCGACCAATAAAAAAAGTGTTTTGAATACAAAAAAGTCAACCTTCAAATAATTATGTTCAGTTATGCACTCAATACTTGGTCAGGAATCCTTTTGCAGAAATGACTGCTTCAATGCGGCGTGGCATGGAGGCAATCAGCCTGTGGCACTGCTGAGGTGTTCTGGAGGCCCAGGATGCTTCGATAGCGGCCTTAAGCAGTGTTGGGTCTGGTGTCTCTCAACTTTCTCTTCACAATATCCCACAGATTCTCTATGGGCTTCAGGTCAGGAGAGTTGGCAGGCCAATTGAGCACAGTAATACCATGGTCAGTAAACCATTTAGCAGTGGTTTTGGCACTGTGAGTAGGTGCCAGGACGTGCTGAAAAATGAAATCTTCATCTCCAGAAAGCTTTTCAGCAGATGGAAGCATCAAGTGCTCCAAAATCTCCTGATAGCTAGCTGCATTGACCCTGCACTTGATAAAACACAGTGGACCAACACCAGCAGCTGACATGGCACCCCAGACCATCACTGACTGTGGATACTTGACACTGGACTTCAGGCATTTTGGCATTTCCTTCTCCCCAGTCTTCCTCCAGACTCTGGCACCTTGATTTCCGAATGACATGCAAAATTTGCTTTCATCCGAAAAAAGTACTTTGGACCACTGAGCAACAGTCCAGTGCTGCTTCTCTGTAGCCCAGGTCAGGCGCTTCTGCCGCTGTTTCTGGTTCAAAAGTGGCTAGACCTGGGGAATGCGGCACCTGTAGCCCAGTCCACTTCTTCCACAGGTCCCCCAAGGTCTGGAATCGGCTCTTCTCCACAATCTTCCTCAGCGTCCGGTCACCTCTTCTGGTTGTGCAGCGTTCTCTGCCACACTTTTTCCCTCCCACAGACGTCCCACTGAGGTGGCTTGATACAGCACTCTGGGAGCAGCCTATTCGCTCAGGGATTCTGTGTCTGACCCTCTTGCTTGAGGGTGTCAATGATGGCCTTCTGGACAGCAGTCAGGTCGGCAGTCTTACCCATGATTGCGGTTTTGAGTAATGAACCAGGCTGGAAGTTTTTAAAAGCCTCAGGAATCTTTTGCAGGTGTTTAGAGTTAATTGGTTGATTCAGATGATTAGGTTAATAGCTTGTTTAGACTACCTTTTCATGATATGCTAATTTTTTGAGATAGGGATTTTTTTTAGAGGACTAGTAATATAAATAAATAAATTGTATGAAATCTAATTAAATAAATTGGATATAAACCCTACCATAATAATTTAGTTTATTATCTAATCAGAACGGATTAATGTAATCATCCAGTCAGCAGGACTACCCGACACTTCTGATTTCAGACTTTCGTTCTTGTTTTCATGCAAAACGAAACTCTTCTTTCACAATCCAGCGCCGCTCCGCGTCACCCACCCATCACCAGACATGACTTTTCAAGTGCCAGAAAAACACACCCCTTTCCCCTCAAACCACGCCCATTCACTCTCGCTCCCCACCTTTACGTGTGACGTTGCGATCAAACGTCACGAGACGCCCCCTACTCTGTGTCCTTTCTTGACTGAGTTGAGAATGATTTCAGAATCGCGCACACGCATGGTGTATAAACGTGGGAACTTTCTCTTCTCTTGCTTTACGCGTTTATTCGTGTGTGTGGTGGTTTAATTTTGTTTTTTGAGCGTCGAGATTACTGTAAGCACAGAGGGGCATTCATTTTTCCTGATAATACGACAGTAGTGCAGATATGGCAGCTTCGGATTATAATTTTTTACTTGCAACGGATTCTTACAAGGTAAGAGTTTGTATTAATGCGTTGTTTATCTTCAACAATTTAAGTATTATTGTTATGGGTTTTTTTTTAAGAAATAAAATGTGTAATGTATTGAGAGCTACATTCTCAGTCGCTGTTGATATGCTTGCTACATGCTCATTGGTCTTGCTAGCTTAGCCAGTTTAGCCGTTTTATTCTCCTTCTTGTCCTTGCTTGTCATTTCTTTTCATGGTCTGTTTAACAGAGCTTTACTGGCGTGAATTTAAAAAAAATAGTAAATATAACTGACCCCTGTTAGGCCGACACAGTCACGTGATGTTTCCCATAATTCATATTTTCAGACTGCCAGACTGCGGGTTTATTTCCTTTTAAATGGCCCGCTTTAGCTTTATTGAGCGTTGTTGCAACTAATGCGGCTATACGCAGGGATTTACGGTAACCTCCAAAGTACAGATTTCAGATTTTCTGAAATTATATATAAACTCTACATACCATATATACTAACTCTCTTTATGTCCAGAACATTTTTATGAACTTTCCTCACAATAGAATTGATCGATTGTTTTTTTTTTTTTTTTTTTTTTTAAGAATACAAATTCAATTTAGATTTATTATGGCTCCAAGGGTCAGCCACTTTAACTAAACTCTCAACGTAACGTCATCGATTCTAATTTTCTTATTTTTAAAGATTTCACCCACCCCAAGTTCACGAAGTCATCACTCCAATTCACTCACCCATTTTGACCCAATTTTTAGTATGTAAAACAAATTCTCTTGAAGAATGTTATCTCGTGTTTCTTCTTAACTCCATCTAATTGTTTAGTTTTTTTTTTCTATTTTCTCATTTCGCTCATGACTCAACTTCACCATTCATCACGACCGTCTAGTTTTCTCTTCACTGTTTTTCTCTTCTCTTTATTTTCTCATTTTCTTCTTCATTTATCTCTTCACTTAGATCCCAGGATGCTTGTTGCGGTTATATATAAAATATAAACACGACAGAAATTTACATACAGTCCATATTTAGTAATGAAAACAGTCAACATAACTAACATATTAGTTTTGTATATAATTTACTTGTATATTTATGTGACTAGCGTAACACCATTTATATACGCGCAGTAATTTTCTACAGCAGGTGAACAAGTTTGTTTTTATAGGAATAAAGCGAAAGTTGTTCTTGTTTAAGTCATAACTTTTGATGTAAATACCCCTGATTAATCTGAGGTCGTCAGAGTGACCGTAGTTCAAGCAAACATTTCATAACCGAAAAACGAAACCGAAATTTCTGTGTGACTTTGGATTCTCGTTGGGCTGCTTTCCAAATCCCTCTGTAGTGTGCTCAGTTTTATACTAAAACAGCGCGTTACCATGGTTACCAAACGTCCTATAAGTGTTGAGGTAAGGTGGTGTGGAGTGAGTGAGTTGCTTGTGATTTGGAACGCGGCCTTTTAAATTCAGCTATCTGAAATGGATAGTTTTTTTGAAAGTGCCAAAGGAGGGGTTTTTTTAGGCGTTTATATTGAAATGATTTTTTTAATCTCTGTAGAATCTCAAATATGTCATTTTGTTCGTTAATTAAAAAATGTTTATGGTTAAAATGTATTTAACAAATGCTGGAATATATTTTAATTATTAAATCTAAAAAAAGTAATTAAAAAATAAAATTATTCTATTAAAATTTAAAATTACTTAAATAATCCCAAATTATCTAGTAAAATGTTTTTTTTAATTTTATTTATTTATTTTTTTTTTTATTAGTGGTCACTTATTTCCCAAACTACTTAGTCCTAGTAGGGTCATGTTGGGGGGGGGGGGGGGTGTTAGGTTTTTTGTTTGTTTGTTTTAAATCTCAGCTGACTCTGGGCAAAGGAATTCTGAACAGCGCACCAGTCCATCACAGATTTATTTCCTCTCTCAGCATAGATATATTAAATATGAAATAATGCCTGTTTATTGCCTATCTTACTGAGAACCAGACTGGACCCAAACTGACTCTACTTTTTGGACCGTGAATTATGTTAGCATATGTTAAACCTGTAAAACTCATCAATCAAATATGTATATTGTCATAATCAGGTGGTTTTTATATACATTTCCAAAGTTGCAATTTGATAAAATTTCTTTGGTAGTTTGCATTAGCCTGTTTGAAAAGACCACTATTTTTATTCACTGTTGTGAAATCGCGATAAGTGTCAGTCCATTTAAGGAAAGCTAGGCCATGGTGACCCGGTGGTAAGGAGCTGGATAATTGACCCCAAGGTTGGGGGTTCTGTTTATGGTGAGAGGCTGTAAATGAGCCATTGCTGAATTTCATCAAGAGTAGCTGCATAGCCATCAGTGCGTTTCTGCCCTGTGATGGCCTGGCAAACTGTCCAGAGTTTACTCCGCCCTCGCCCATAGTCAACTGAGATGGGCGCCAGCCACCCGTGACCCTAACGAGGCTTAACGGTTCAGAAAATGAATGAAGATTGTATTAACAATATCACATTTTTATGTGCAATGTTATATACAATATACGTATGAAAGTTTTTTTTATTATTAAGTATGGGGTATGGGTTTATTTCCTCTCTAAGGTTACTTGAATTAAAATAAAACTTTAAGGTTTAATTCATGACTTAATGATATTTTCTGTCATTTTATGTGTCTGAAAATATGAAATTCCTAGTTGTTTGGATCATATTATGCTTCAAAAAGTGAATTCCCCACTGAAAGAGTGCTTATCTGTGCTCCTCTGACTGGAAACAGGCCAGAAAAGGTCAGATGTAATCGGAGGATGTCAGACGCCCCCCTTATTTAATCACTTTCAAATGGCAAAGGATGTTTTCTTCCACATCCAAAGGCCCACAGGCTCAAATGTCACCTATGTACATACTCCAAAACTTATATACTCTTTTTAAAGTTTATCTTTGTCAGCTACTTTAAATAAAGCTCTCATTTCAGCTTTGACTTAATTATTCAGTCTGAAGGTGCAATCCAAAAATTGACCAATTTCCTTTTTCTGAAAGTAACTCCCCTGCATGTAAAACTTCAAAATGTTACAAGTTGCCTGTATTTCCTGTTTGACATCAGCCCCAGTTTGGAGCTTAACTTCACCTACTGTAGAATTAAAAAAAAAAAAAAAAAAAATGCTAAAAAGTGGGCAAAAGGCAGGGAGTGGTGATGAGACTGAGAGGAGGCGGGGAGGGGCTGAGGAAACGCGGGGAGGGACTGAAAAGGGCAGGGTGTCCTCACATGTAAGCGATATAACCATGAAATAGGGCAGAATAGTGCAACTTTTTTTTCGGTTGTTTTTGGATTTAACTGGCTGAAAAAATACTCACTGACAACATACAATGTAAATTATTATTGAGGATCACTGACCCTGCACTCACTGTGTGATCTATTGTATTGAACCTGCCCATAAAATGTAAATAAAACTTTCTTTAATGACCTTTTGCTTTTGGGGTATTTGTTTGTTTGATTTTCTCTCTGTTTTACATGTAGCCTCCATTAGATCATCTCGAATCCAGGGTGAATGAGTTGTGTATATTTAAGTATGAGCGGCTCAACTTTGGCTTATGGGAAAGCATTATTTCTGCCCACACTATTTGTGTGTATGTGTATGTGAGACAGTGCGGCACGGAGATCTGTGGAAAAACCTGCGCCTACTTCCGTGATTCGTTCATTCCAGGTCCGATTGGAGAATAATTACCTGTTAGAGGTTTTTATTAATTAAACCCGGGATTTATTTATTTTGGACGTGCATAACAGACTAGATCAGCTTTTCGACTTGAGCTGATAAGGAAAATCCCGTTTTACAAAAGAAGAGATTATGTGGTTCAGTGGTGGCTTAGTGGAAAAGGCGATGGGTTGCTAATCCGAAGGCCAGCAGTTCAACCCCCACTGTCACCACTGTAGGGTCTTGAGAATGGCCCTTAACCCTCAATTGCTCAGTTGTATTTGTATAATAAAAAAGAAAAAAAACAGATAATTATAAGTCGCCCTGGATAAGAGTGTCTGCTAAATGCTGTAAATATGTGGGAAATCAAAGTTGAATTAGTTATTGAGGGAAAAGTAAATAAAAGAAATACAGCAATAGATTACCGCATAGCCGATATTTATTTCCTATATATCCCCTGTAATGCACCCCAAAGATTCAGATCTGAGCACAAATGGAACAGATATGAGATGTGCGTTCCTGTGTGTGTTGTGAAAAGCAGCCTCAGCAGTAAGTCCACTGACACTGAAACAACCATTTATATTTAGAAATAATATTATATTTATAATGTATGAGAGCTGGCAAAAGGCACGCTGCGGGTAGGAAATATGCAGATCTTTTTTTTTTTTCCTTTTTTCTTTTTGTAAAACAAAAGTGTGGGTGCATGGCTCCTGATAGAAGTCGAAGTGTCAGGTGTCGCGTGATGTGCAAAAATCCGCTACTTGAACCCTCAAACAATTCGAGGCATAGAATTTGCACCAAATTTTGAGCCGTACCAAATCTTTTTTCCTAGATCGCGAATATGGACCTTTTACCTCAAATTCGAACAACTACCGTTTAGAATATATTCAGCGACCCTCGTGGGGAAAAAATTTTGCTTGTACATTCCGCCATGATTGTTTACATATGAGCTAGTCTGAAGGAATCAGAAGCATCGATCAGTTTGTATTTGAAAATGAGAATGTTTTCATATGCTGCATTCAACTCAAAATGGGGACTGGGGACCTGGGGATTACACTTTTCTGACTAAAGGGCAGATTACTTCTCAAGATTGATGATGTTAAACGGTAAAGTCCAATTCAGAGATGTAACAGGAATGAGGCTTCATCACTCCAATCAGTCAATGATTATTTTTTTTCTAATTCAGTGCTTCGCGATTATTTTCAGTGGTGCCCCCTCTAGGAAGAAAAAAAGTTTCACGCGCCCCCCCCCACACCGCCCCGCGAGTGACTATACTATAGTATTATTTGTCCATAAAATTGTTATTAGTACACTCTGGATAACATTGTATCTTTTATTAGCATTAAAAACAAAAAAAAGAAATATAGTTCAACTTACAATAAAAAAAAAAAAAAATTCATTAGCATTGTTTTTTTAATCTGTAATGGAAAAGATTTCTCCAATGCACCAATGTGCCTGAAATAAAAAATACATCCTTATTTAAACTCATTCAACTTGTATATGTCTTAATATCTCCATCTCTCTCCACCTTTCTCTTCGTTCCTGTAAGAAATGTTTCCGTGTTATTTCTTGAGAGGTTGTTTACTGCACTTCATATCGTTTGCTTGTGCGAAAAAACGCTACACCATAGCGCGACAATGAGAGCACCACTGCCAATTACTGGAGTGGAGGTGTAATTACACTTAATTCTCGTACGCTATTCCAGAAAAGCATGTTCCCCAGGGTCATACGTGTTCCCCCTGGCATCATACTGGCGTCAGCCCCATTATTTGAGAAGCGATGCTTTAACTACGTGTCCTGAAGTGTTTTAATTACAAGCACATTCAATTCTATAACAGTGTTTATGCTTCAAAATGAAATGTTTTGTCATTAATATTCACACTACTATTATTATTATGGGATTTTATTCATTAATAATTGAATGATTGAAATTGTGTGGGTATTCCGATAGACTCTGTACTAGTCATTGAATGCTATTAGAAATAATGTTAATAATGATGGTGATATTCCAGTAAACAGGGCTTCAGTCACATGTACGAGTTGAAGTTAGTGGCTCTTGATTAGAAAATGCGTCTTCATTCAGCGTACAGTGGGCACTCTGTGTTGCTGAAGAATTTTGTGTTTCTCCTCCTGCAGATTTTCTTTTTATGACTGTACAGTACACACAAGGAGTTCCCAGGAATGTTTCTTCTTCTTCTCCTCCTTACTCACTCACTTGCCAAAACACTTAATCCTTAGGGGCTGGAGCCTGTTTTAGCCAACATTGAGTGAAGGCAGGGTACACCCTGATCAGCTTACCAGACCAGCGCTGGGCCAACACGCACACAAATATTCACACTCGCATCTAAGGGATATTTAGAACAGCCAATTAGCTTAATGTTCGTGTCTTTGGACCGTGGGAGGGAAAACTGAATACCCGAAAGAAACCCACACAAGCAAGGAGAATAAGCAAACTCAACACAGAAATGCCTGAGCCCGGAACTTGAACCCATGAGGCTGTGAGGTGGACATGTTAACTGTTGTGCTACCCCAACATCTTTTCTGTTCTTCATCTTATTCTTTTTTTCTTATTATTATTATAATTATTTCTATTCACCCGAGGTGTAAGTGTAAATGGCTGTGTGTCTGTGTTGGCACTGCAATGGACTGGCAAGGTTTTCTCTTCAGCCAGAGTTGGCCGAGACTTCACCCAGACCCCTCGTGACCTGAGTAGTCTTAAACAGTCCAGTGTATGAATGAATGTTGCATGGGGGAAAAATTGATTTTTAGCTATCATTGTTCATTCTCTCTCTCTCTCTCTCTCTCTCTCTCTCTCTCTCTCTCAGATCACACACTACAGGCAGTATCCTCCAGACCTCAGCCACATGTACTCTTACTTTGAGTGCCGGCAGAAGAAAGGGACCCAGTTCAATGAAGTGGTGTTTTTCGGTCTGCAGTACCTCCTGAAGAAGTATATTGCAGGTGTTTTATCTTTACTGTAGTTTTGATTTGTGATGATAATTTGTGCAGGAATCATTGAATATTTATTGAGTCTTGTTAATGAGTTGAAATGTCAGGTGTATACTAATGAAATAATTATTCTTTAAAATATTTATTGCCTACAGGAAATACATTGTCTAGGCATTGTTTTTAATCAAAAATATTATTTTAGATAAATAAAGAATTGATTGATTATTGATGTTTCTTCATAAATATCCTCTCTATTAATTGTGACAATTTAGTTTGGATTTTATCAGACGAGAATTTTATAAATAGAACCTATTATAAAATGTTTTATTTAAACGGATTGCCATTTTTGAATTTGGAATGCTTTATTTAAATCAGCTTTGAAATTAATGCAGATTTAAAAGTCATAAGTCAGAAACTAAAACACAGAGACAATAATTACATTTCAACGGTTGCAGTCAAAAATTAACACACATGGTCAAAATTATAAATATGTTATTCGACGTGATCAGTGCCCAGGGCACTTAAAATATTGGAGTGGGTGGGCGCTTATTAACATGCTACCAGCAGAGTGGAACGGTAAGTGCTTATTACCATCGAGGTGGAAAACATGAATAATAACAGAACAATCAAAGAGTTTTACTGGTATTTGTGTCATTCATTTTGTGGTATCAACCAAATTACTTACATGAAAGCTGAAAATAAACAGAAAACAGCATAATTTAAAAAAAAAAAAAAAAAAGACCTTTTAATTTTCCCTCCCTGTGCTGTTCCTTTAAGTATGTCCCCCAATGTAAAATTGAGCCAATCAACATGAATGTCAACTTTAGCACATGGCACGTTGAAACAATCAACACAAAGGTCAATTTAAGCAAGTGGCAAAAAGCACATGACCAGGAACAAATTTATGAAGTTCGTGAGCAGGAGAATTGGGTGAAAAATACTCATCATTTTCTAATAAGTCCATATCTGGCTCATCGCTCCATTCATTCAGAGCATCCCATAGTTTTGCTGTAGCAGTGTCTAATGGTTCATCCTGTTGGATCTTTACCAAGAGAACACAGCAAAATACAGGGATCCCTCACTACTTCGCACTTCAATTAATGTGGCATCAGTGCATCGCGGGTTTAAAAAAAAATTTGATTGAATTAAAAAATAAGGAAATTAAGGAAGAATAGGGGGGGAAATGTCACAAAACAAGGCCAATTAGGAAAAAAAAAAAGAAACCCTGAAACAAACAAAAAACAACCCAAAATCTCCCATCAAAACTAGTTACATTATTGCATCTGTGTGTGAACGGACATCTGCGTGCGTGCATGCACGTATGTATGTGTGTTTGTCTTCTTCTCATGCACTACCATCTGTATGTGTGTGTACAGATGCTCCCCAGCTTACGAACGAGTCAGGTTCAGGACGGCCGTTCTTAGATGAATTTGTTTGTAAGTCGTTTACAGGACATTCTTTAGAGAGGAACGTATGTTTAAACCTTGTATAAGTAACCAAGATGAGCTTTATACTGTATGCAATCTCTCTCTCTCTCTCTCTCTCTCTCTCTCTCTCTCTCTCTCCATAATCATCTGTCTATCAATATCATTATGCCCAATGTTTAAACCCCTGGTTCCTCTCAAGCACAGCACAGGATCTGATTGATTTACAGAGAGTTTTACTCTTATCCAGTTCATTATAATACTGGAGTCAATTTGTTTCTTTGAAAGTTTTGGCAATAGTTCAGAAAAGTATCATTATGCTTCTCCCCAAAGTTAGCCACACCCCTCTACCAGAGCCTTGTATTAAGTGTACCTCAGGATAATATTTAATCATATTTAATACTTATATTTGTGCTCCATCTTTCTGTAGATTTTATTCCATTTCTATTTCTACTAGTTCTTCAATTTCATTTCACTTTCATTTTCGATCTTTGATAGTTGGTATCTCCGGATGTTTGCAAAACGAATGTTGGTAAGTTGGGGAGTGTCTGTATTTATATTGTATTTACATCTTATGTTATTTTCTTAATGTTTAATTGTTATTATAAGCGTTTATAACATTGAATATGTATCTATTGCTATTATATACACATATATATGTACGTATACGTCAGTTGGGGGTGGGGGTGATCCTGCTTCGCGGATTTCGATGGTCGTGTGGGCATCTTGGTCCCAATTAACCACGGAAAGTGAGGGATCACTGTATTTTCTTGTTTTTTAAAGCATCGCGGATCGATGAAATGTGTTGTTACTGATGAACATTATAGACATTCCCCAGTGGCAGGGATTTTGAAATACCGTTTAAACTCACTTTTACAGGCAGTGAACGCCTCATTTTACCGTTACACAGACTGATCGAATAAAATTGATACGTTTCATCTACCATTTTGCTCCCAGTACACATGGGCTGTTATTAAACGTAAGATCAAAAACACTGGGGGGAGGGGGCTTGCTTATTGGAGCAGGGTGCTTATTACCTCGAATACGGTACATGCACTTGGATTAATAATTCGGTGGTGCTAAAAGTTCCAGAATCTCTTTTAACTTGTCAAGTTCAAGTCCAATAACCCAGAGTTTAAACTGGCGCACGATGTCCGCAACCTCTACAGTTCAAAAAAGCATGGCGCTACATGATTTATGACCACATTTGGGGAATAAAAATAGTGCATGAAAGAGATGAAACTTGAAGGAATTGTGTTTCTAAAGTTCATCAAGATTCCATCTGATGGCACATCAAAGGCTGCTACACCCTGTTAAGCTCTGCTATGCTCTACTATGTTTCCTACTTTCTGTAACAATTGGCGTCAAATCGTAGTGCATCGTAATAACATCATGGTCAGGGTGATCATCACAAATCAACCAAGTTCCTTCAAGATAACAACATTCGCTCCATGACACCCCTCCCCCCACACTCCTCAAAATTTTTTCAGATCATAGACATTGTTCTCCAGTGTAAACTGAGGGTAATGTCCTTTTGACTGAGTACATCTGTTAGCTTCTGTGCCACTTAAAAATGGTTTGCTCACAGCACTTCTTGGATCAACCACCACAGGCAATGGGAAATATATATATATAGTTCAATGCAGATTTGAAAGAGAGGAGCGTAGAGGTGTACAATAGTACAAATCTCTTGTAGCCATTTCTAAACAAATACAAATGCTATTCATTAGTTTCAAATAATTTTAATAAAGTACAAGATACCGCACCGGACTAGTATGCCATCCAGGAGGAGTTAAACTTCATGCTCCAGAAACCGGGGATGAGCACCAACCTGATGAGCCACAGGGTTCAAGTGTAAAAGCCAACAAGCTATATATCTTGAGGTCTAGACACCAACAGTCTGCTGAAAGAAAATAGATTCAGATCATCGAGAAGAGCTTTGGAATGATCGAGACACAGGTATCTCATTGACTAGAAGCTTCCGGACCACCACTTTTTCCTGCTCTCCAAAAAGTGAGGCATTGCTCCAAAATCAACAAAGTAAAAAGGTTCTATAGGAAAGTATGTCCACAGTTACCAGAGGTATGTTTGAAGAAGTAAAGGTGAGATATTCAACCCTGAGAACACTGCACCAACTGGCATGCATCGTGGTGAAAATCTCTGACCCTGGGGCTGTTTGGTTGCCAGTGGAATTGGATGGAATAATGAAGAATGAGGACTGTAACAGGATTCTTCAGCCTGACCTCACACTATGAGAAACCTGGAAGCAACTGAATGTTCCAACAGGACAATAACCCCAGATACACATACAGTAGGCTCTTGACTATTCGCGGTCTTGCACTCACGGTTTGCATATTCGCGGACTGCCGAGCAACTGTCGCATCATTCAAATTCAGCCAATGCCTGTCCTCCTTCCTGCTGATTGGTTGAGATGATGTAACACCCCTTTTTCCTAATTAGCACACAAGTTGTCAATTAGCTTTTTTTAGTGTGTTTTAATTCCCAATTAAGTTCTATGATGCCACTCAAACGTCGGCTAAGCGCCAGAAAAAGCTAATGACGTTGGATGTCTCTTCTGAAGAAATAAGACTTTCTCTGGAAGAAATGACAGTTTCTTCTGAAGTGCCTGAAGAGGAATAATCATTTGAACTGTTGTAAAACACTCCACTATTCAAGTTTTATTCAATTATTATTCCAGTGCAGTACCTAAGTTAATGTTTAGAATGTATGTATGTGTGATTTTATTTACTGTGGTGTAGCATGTTTCTCATTTTGAATCATATATATATATATATATATATATATATATATATATATATATATATATATATATATATATATATATATATATATACTGTATAATTTGTATATTTTATTACCAATAAATATCACAGTAACAAATTAAGTTTTTATTAATCATTACTACATTTTACTTCATTAATACTGTATTAATGAGTAAGACTGTCTATAGAATGTCCCCCAGTGCGGCTAACTGGGTTATCAAAGGCGGGCCATGTCTCTCACTGTCTATGATGAGAGGCATGTAAAAGAACCATTGCTGACATTCGTAAAGAATAGGCTGCAAAGTCGTCAGCGTGTTTCGGTCCCTTGCTAAAAGGGTTGTGACAGGAAGGGCATCCGACGTAAAAACCTCTGCCAAATCAAACGTGCGAATCAGATGATTCACTGTGGTGACTCTCGAGTAAAAAGGGAAAAAGCCGAAAGGAAGACAGACAGACAGACTGTCTATAGAATGTGTTCAAGAAGCATATTTTAACGCATATAATAGCTACATAGTATTTTACTTCCGGTTGATTATTCGTGCATGTAATATGATACATGGGGTTTTATTTCCGGGTACAGAACGCGCGGATTATCTTCATTTGCGGGAGGGGCCAGAATAACGAGGGCCTACTGTACATGTGTTTGGGAATATATAAAACAGGCTGACATTAAGCTCTTATAATAGATGTTTCAACATCCTGATCTAAACCGTGTGAAAAAGGACTGGACTGGGAAATATCCAAACAGAGTTCTGCTGGAAGTTTGTTGAAGACAACCAACAGCGTCCGATGAACGTGAAGCTTCCTGACCAATATGTAACCAAATGTGATTATTTCATTAATTATTCATATATTAATACAAAACTGTAATTAAGTCTCATCTCACTCATTTATCAAGCTGCTTTGTTCTATTATGGTTGTGGGAAGGCTGGATCCAATCTCAAAAAAAGCTGTCCAGACCATTCCAGAGCCAACGCACACAACCATTTACATACACACTCGTAGCTAGGGTCAATTTGGAACAGCCGATTGGCATAATATGCAAATTTCACAAAGAAATATCATTGCTGAATCCAAGGCTTGAATCCTAGACCTTCTTGCTGTGAGACAGACGGGCTAAATATAATTTAATCTTGGTAATCGAATTAAGAAAAAAAATTGTTGTTGTTAAAGATGGATTTTTTTTATTTATTTTTGCTAAATAATCATTCTGCCACAAAAAAGGAACATCGACAAAACCCCTGGAAGCCTGATATCCTGTGCTCCATAGTTATGCAAATGTCATGTTGTAGAGCTTGATTTTGTTGACGTGTCTGTGCTCATGTGTCCACATGCTTGTGTCTGCTGCCACCATCAACGCTGAGTGCACTTACATATCACATCTTATTCTCCTACTTTATATATACAGTCGACCCCCTTCTTACGAAATTATCCGTTCCAGTGCCCTTTTCAGACCCTGGAGTTTTCGTAAGTAGAGGCGCATTTTACATGTTAAACACGTGATTCGTTCCAAGGCTCCCAAGACTACCCATTCAAAATTATAAAAGCATACCTTTTAAGGTACTTACTTCGTGTTGACCATGACTTCTTAGCAGAGTTATAATCTTACAATGACCATGGCACCAGAAATCATTTTCACCGGCAATCACACGTGTGTGTGTGTGTGTGTGTGTGTGTGTGTGTGTGCGCGCGCGCGCACGTGTTGACCATGTCTTCTTAGCAGAGTTATAATCTTACAAATGTCTATGGAAGGTTAAAAGCCTGAGCCATAAAATATAGTTGGAATGACACACAAAAATGAACATGGTTCACACAAACTTGAACAAAGTTGGAACGACAGCGTCATCCCTCCTAGCCAATGGGAGGCCAGCGGGGCGGGATGTTGAGAGAGAGCCAATGGAAGGGAGCGGCGTCATCCATCCTAGCCAATGGGAGGCCAGCATGGGTGGGATGTTGGGAGACGGCCAATGAGCGAGCAACTTGCGCATTGTTTGAATGTTTGAATGGCACGTTTGGCGCTTTTCATAAGAAGTTGTTTCGTATACAGAGGACAAAAATTCAGGAAAATATTTTTCGTATACTGGATTTTCGTATTCAGGGGTTTTTGTAAGAAGGGGGCTGATTGTACATGTTTTTGTAAATTTATACAAACAAACATTTTCAGAGCTTCGCTTTTAGGCAGTGACAAAATATTTATAATAATTAAAGTAGTGTACCTGTGCCATTGTAAGCTATCGGCCATGGGTTGATCCTAAATCATTTTTTGTTTTAGTAAATGTTATTAACCACTGATAAAGCACTCCACATTGTCACAGGTTTAGCCAACTTTTTTTTTTTTTTATCACAGACAAAATTGGCATTTCATTTTTTTTAGCTTATTATTATTATTATTATTATTATTATTATTATTATTTTGCAGTTTGTCCCAGCGCTAAGCCTCGTCTGAGTTCAGGCTCTTAGACAGAACAGTAAAGTGTCCATTGAAGCATTGTATGAAATTGCCCACTTCACATGTCTCGCATTGCTGTTCCTCTTGATGTTCTGTGTGTGTTCTTTGTTGACAGGACCACTAAAAGAATAAATGGACAGCCGGAACAGTTGAGCATGAGACGAATGAGTTGCTCTGCAGAAAGACAGGCCTTTACTTTTTTTCTTACGTTTCCCAACAAACACGCGTCTTTAGTTTAAGCACTCAGCCTGATAGATAAAATAATACAAAGCATATTTCATTAATACGTCTGTTTGTGTGAATCAAGGACTTTAGATCAGTGTTACGTAATCATCAGTGAATTCTGCTCATGAACAATGTGGCTTAATAAAAGGGACAAACACAATCATATGACCTTTCTACACCATACTGTCCAGCTGGAACCTGTTTATCAGAAGCACAATGGCAAGAAATATGAGCTAAATCTGTGTGCTGCGATTGTCCTGTCACAGCAAACTAAATGTTTTATGAAAATGTTTTATTTCTCTTGTGTAACAGCAGATGTGTGTTTTTGTTTTTATATATTTTCCCCCTTTTTAACTTAGAACTAAGGACACAACAAGGTGCCGCCTTTATTTTAAGATGCATCTCGAAAACGTCATAATTGTTAAAAATCACTCACACTGGACACTCATTCTTGAAAGAGAAAAATCCTCTCACAGAGTTTAGTAGACTAATTTAGTCCATGTATTTTTATATTAGGCTAGTTATCCACTATAACCCTTCCTGTGAATTAGCCATTACCACTGATAGTAGAAGCATGGAAGGTGCTGGTCTGTTGTTCTTCTGTTCTATAGGAATTAAATCAAACTTCTTCCACTATGGTGCCAAATTTGAAGCCAGGATTTATGTATGGGGTACGTGCACCCCTTCTGTCAGTAGCATCTAGCTCTGCACATCAGTCAAAGAATCAGTATTTTCATTCTTGTGTATATCAGTGCCTTCTTGTCATAAAGAATAACCTTCTGGGAGAAGAATTATATGCCGATATCAGCAGTAGGAAGGCTAACTGTTTGAACTAGACTCTGTAAATAGGAAGGCAGATAGATAAGAAAAGGGATCCGGCATGGTGGCGTCGTGATTAACACGTCCTTCTCACAACAGGAAGACTTCTGTGTGGAGATTGCATGTTCTCACCGTGCTTGCGTGAGTTTCCTCCTGGTACTCCTGTTTCCTCCCACAGCCCAAAAACGTGCAGAGTAAGATAATTGGCTGTTTCAAATCTTCGTGTGTGTGTATATGTGTGTGTATATGTGTGTGTATATGTGTGTGTATATGTGTGTGTATATGTGTGTGTATATGTGTGTGTGTATATGTGTGTATATGTGTGTATATGTGTGTGTGTGTGTGTGTGTGTGTGTGTGTGTGTGTGTGTGTGTGTGTGGACCCTGTGATGGCCTGGCGAGGTGTTCCAGGTGTACTGCACCCTCTCCCAGAGTTGGCTGAGCTAGGTGCCAGCCTCCTCGCAATTCTAATTAGGATTAAGTGGCTTAGAATATGAAATACCTTGGGATCCCTCGCTACTTCACGCTTCAAGTCATGTTTCTTCAGTGCATCACTTTTTTTTTTTTTTTTTTTTTTTTTTAATCTTAATATAAATATTAATATAAAAATAAGGAAATTAAGTAAGAATAGGTGAAAAAGTTAAGGAAAATGCCACAAAAACAAGGCCAATTATGCAAAAAAAAAAAGCAAAACCCTGTAAACAAACAAAAAACAACTCAAACCCTCCCACCAAAACTAATGACATTTTTGTGAGGTGCTAACAAAACAAAACAATAAACATGCTACGCCACAGTACATAAAAATCACACACACAAAAATTCTAAAAATAACTTGGGTACTGTACTGGAATAATGATTGAAAAATACTTTAATACTAGAGTGCTTTCAGATGATTATTTCTCTTCAAGCACTTCAGAGGAAACTGTCTTATTTCTTCAGAAGAGATATCCAACATCATTACCTTTTCTAGCGCTTAGCCAGAGAAGACGCACAGCGTTGGAGTGTCATCACAGAGCCTAATTGGTAATTAAAACGCACGAAAAAAAAAGAGGCTCATTGAAAACTTGTGCGTGAATGAGGAAAAAAGGACGTTACATCATCTCAATCAGCAGGAAGGAGGACAGCCATTGGCTGAATTTGAGTGACGTGTCGGCTGCTCGGCAGTCTGCGAATACTCAAACCGTGAGTGCAAAACCGTGACTCGTCAAGGGCCTACTGCACAGCCAGTCAGCAGTGGCTACCCAAAGCTAAATTTAAATTGCACATCTTGAGATTTGAGAACTGAACAATACTCTTGTATGGCTGTGACTTGCACAATTTACACAAAATATTTTATTTGTAACCGAGAACATCACTAATCTCTCTCCAGGATGTGTTGTCACAGAGGAGAAGATTCAAGAGGCGAAAGTGTTTTACCAGATGCACTTCAAGCAGACCGTGTTTGATGAAGAAGGCTGGAGAAAACTGTTGGAGGTAGGATTTACCTCCCGTTAGCATTGGTTTTGACAAAAATCTTCTTGTGTCTGCACTAACGGTCGCATCTCTATCTGCTTGTGTTCCAGAGATACAATGGTCGTCTTCCCATCCGTATCAAAGCTGTTCCTGAGGGGAAAATCGTTCCCAGGGGGAACGTTCTGTTCACTGTCGAGAACACAGATCCAGACTTCTACTGGCTCACCAATTACATTGAGGTATTTTTTTATTTCACTTAAGAAAATGTGCCAAAATATAGAATATACACTTTTCTTAAACTGGAAATAAAGGAAGGCCTTCCAACTGTCCTGTAATACTGAAAATGTGTATAATTTTATCATCAGGTGCTTTTTACTTACATCGACAAAATTGCACTCTGCTAAAATGCATTTGATAGTTTGCATTAGCCCGCATTAAAGACTGCAATTTGTAGTCTGGCTCACTCTCGTAAAAGTGCAGAATAGTGAGAATATGACACATACTAGTATTATTTTTACATTTTTAACTGTTATAAGCATTTATAAGAATGTGTATTTGTTGATATTATATACACATACACATGTATGTATACGTCAGTCATGGGGGTCGATCCTATTTCGTGGAAATCGGCGGTCGCGGGGGTCTCGGTCCCCATTAACCGCGGAAAGGGAAGGATCCCTGTACATTTCCTTATTTCATGGGACCTTTTTGGATTTTCCCCCAAAAAAATGTATGTGTCATTTCCCATCAGTTTTTAAAGATGTGTGGGCATGCTCTTTCTTGTTTGATCTAAGTTTTGATACAAACTTGTAGTAAGTAAATTGCATACATGCATTTACTATTGATCCCCAGAATGAATATCTACATGATCTGTATATATATATATATATATATATATATATATATATATATATATATATATATATATATATATATATATATATATATATATATATATAGTGTGTGTGTATGTATGCAGATTCCTACATGAGAATGTAACACTAGTGGTGTTGGACTTGGTATTACAAATTGAGCTGACTTCATCACAAAGATACTAAATAATAGTATAATAATAGGGTAATATTAGCCTTTTGCATTATCGCAACATTTTTGTCACTATGTTAAGTGTTTGATTTGCTTCACATATTGCTCCAGCTGTAGAAAAAGATCCCCTACACGGGTAACACTCTGGTTGTGTTATGCACACAGTCCTGCTGTGCCATTGTGCAAGCCAGTGGCTCGAGCTCTTTTCATTTCCAGCACGTACTTGGCCTCTGCAGCAGGTCTGAAACAGCAAAGAAAACTTTGATTATAATGGTGTGGGGTTAGCGAGGCTGAACTCATGACTCTGTGAACCTGAACAGTGAGGTTGTCTCACCTCAGACTCCACTACACCATACGCTACATTTTACAAGTTAGATTCTGTCATTAAATGTTTGTTATATTTGATGTAAACATCAAGAAAAATCAGTCTCTCTGTCAGTTAGTATGTTAGCTGTCTGTTAGACGATCAGTCTGCCAGTTAATCCATAGGTCAGTCTATCAGTTTGTCTGTCTGTTAGTTAATCTGTATCGCTGTTATTCAAATTGTCAGTTAATCAGTCTCTCTGTCTGGTGATCTGGCTGACTCTTAGTCTATCAGTTAACCTGCATCTTTTCCAGTTGTTCTGTTTGTCGGCTCATTACTGGTCTCTGTCAGTTGGTTAGTCTGTCACATAAACACTCTTGACAGTTGATCAGTCTGTCTGATGATTGATTTGTCTGTCAGTCTGTTTTTTAGCTAATCTGTGTTTTTCATTTGGTTGGTTTGTCTGTGTGTTAACTTGTCAGTTGACCTGTCTGTCTGTCATTGAGTAATGTGTCTTTTGATTGTTTGTCTGTCAGTTGATCAGTCTTACTGTGTTGGTTAATTTGTCAATCAGTCAGTCTGTCCATCAGTCAATGTTTCTGCCTGTGGGTTTGTCAGTTATTGTGTCTCTCAGTTAACATGGCTGAAATGGCTAGCTATCAGCTGGTCAGTGTGTCTGATGGTTTGTCCTTAGTGTATCTGTCAGTACATTCACTCACATGTCTAGTTTTCATTTAGTTGGTCAGTTAAACACTTGGCTTTGTCTGTTAATCTGTTTGTTAGTCAGTTGGTCTGTCAGTCTGCTGGTCAATTGAAATATCATGTTAATCTGTAAATGAGTCAGTTTGTTTGGTTGGTTGACCCGATGGTCATTCACACAGGCTGGTTTGTCTTTTGGTCTCTTCTTTATACATAGACATGTCTATTCTTGTAACGCCTAGTTTCTCTCTGAGCTGTGTATTTCTCAGAAGTTCAGCTTTATCTGTTAGCGTTAGTTATAATGGAAGTTCATTGGGGTAGCTATTAAAACTCAGGAGTACTTAGGTTTTAAGCTCCAACACCCCCTGCTTTGACTCATGTGTCATGTGTGCTCTTTGTTCTGTCAGACCATGCTGGTCCAAATGTGGTATCCGATCACTGTGGCAACGATCTCCCGGGAGTTCAAAAAGATCCTCGCCAAGCACCTGAAAGCCACCTCGGGGAGTTTGGAGGGGCTGGAGTTCAAACTGCATGATTTTGGTTACAGGGGAGTCTCCTCTCAGGAGGTAGGAGTCTGCACACATTTGCTGAAACCTCAGCTCAATAAACTGGTTATATCTATAACAACCGGGAAATTTTGTGCATCAGAATCAAGTCACTGGTTCGGGTTCCATAGCTTGTGTGTGTGTGTGTGTGTGTGTGTGTGTGTGTGTGTGTGTGTGTGTGTGTGTGTGTGTGTATATTTATATATATATATATATATATATATATATATACACACATACATATATATATATATATATATATATATATATATATGTATGTGTGTGTGTGTAAGCTGTCATGATGTAAAAAATGTTTTTAAGAGGTTTTCATTACATTAGGCTGCTAAAATGAATAACTCTCCAATTATTAATATACATGAATATATTTTTGTCAAAACAAACGAATCCAAATTTAATACATATCTTCACGAATGTAAAAAAAAAAATTCCTTCACGAGGAGTCACCTGCCATTTAAAGGAAAGCAGAATAACCAAGCTTCTGCAGCTTTGACTGCGCATGTTTCATGCATTGTCTGGTCATATTTGGCCTTGGTTTTATTTTCATTTCTTGGAAAGGAACCTTACTAGGACCTGTTTTATCACCTCTCTCAAGGAAGTCATGTTTTTACTTGTCATTTGTGTGTCTGTTTGTTAGCAGGATTATGTGAAAGTTACGTCCCACTGTATGAAATTGTTAGCTGGGGCTTATTGTTAGCTGGGGTGCGGTATAGCATATTAGCCTACAGTTCATAGCTGTAGTAGGGTCGACCGGTCATAGACGAACATAGTGCAAAACATGAACAAACAAATAAAAGAAACAATTTGACTCTGAGAACTCTGCGACGTCGTCCTCTAGGCAGCACCATCTTGGAGACGTCACTCCAAGTTCAATGTAAAAGGACATGAAGCGTAATAAAGTTTATCTTTTTGGTATCGTTTGTTAAACATGCTACAGCACATAAAATCTCACGCACAAATATTCTAAACATTAACTTAGATACTGTACTGGAATAATAATTCACTTCACTTCACTTATCCCTTAACATCTGAGGATGTCGTTGGGGTGCCTTCATGGCGAAACATGGGCTGATTTGGCCTAGTGAAGTCCATCCCTCTCCAGCCTACTCTTTTTACGAAAGTTAGCAATGGTTCTTTTACATGCCTCTCACCAAAGACATTGAGAGACATGGCCTGCCTTTGATAACCCAGTTAGCTGCACTGGGGGGACAGTGACAACCTTGTGGGGACTCGAACCCCCAACCTTAGGATCAGCGATCCTGCGCCCTAACCACTAGACCACCACTGCCCTTGGAATAATAATTAAAAAAGAGTTTAATACAACAGTTCAGAGGAAATTGTCATTTCTTCAGGAGAAAGTCTTATTTCTTCAGAAGAGACATACAGCGTTTTCTATCGCTTAGCCAGAGAAGACACACAGCGTTTGAGTGGTATCATAGAACTTAACTGGTAATTAAAACACAAAAAAAAGAGGCTCATTGACAACTTGTGCGCAAATGAGGAAAAGGGGGCGTTACATCATCTCAACCAATCAGCAGGAAGGAGGACAGCCATTGGCTGAATTTGAGTGACGTGTCAGTTGCTTGGCAGTCTGCAAATACTCAAACCGTGAGTGCAAAACCACGAATAGTCAAGGGCCTACTGTACATTGGTGATGGTTGTCATATAAATTAATACACTGTAATTGTTATTTACCTGAGTAATATCTCAACATTAATTAGTAACTAGCAGGCTGGGACAGTTAGTTGATAATGTTTCATAAATTTATAAAGTGGTTTACAGGAAATATTTGTGTATTTTTTTCATCTTTCATTAATACAACACAAAACATAGAGCCATTGTTGACCGATTTCTCAATTCTGTATATATATTATATTGCAAATACATATATGTTTACAAATAAAATGCAGCTAACTGGGTTATCAAAGGCTGGCCATGTCTCTCACTGTCTATGGTGTGAGGCATGTAAAAGAACCATTGCTGACTTTCGACAAGAGTAGACTGAAAAGCCGTCAGCGTGTTTCCGCCCTGCGATGGCCTGGCGAGTTGTCCAAGGTGTACTCTGCCCTCGCCCTGGGTTGGCTGGGATGGGCACCAGCCTCCCTGTGACCCTAATCAGGATGAAGCGGTTATAGAAAATGAACTGATATAAGTACTTTAAGTACTGTACTCACCTCTGACAATAGCTCTTCTCCGTTTGATCTTAATAATCTTTTTTGATGTAAGGCACTTTAGATTAATTTATGCTGTAATGGCGTGTTACATGGGCATACATATTGCCCACCATCAGCATATCTAGCAACTTCACTTTTTGGTTCACTGTCATCATATTTTGCTTTTTCTTGGGCTCATTGGATGCCTTAGATGGTGCAGGACATTCACAAACACTATAAGTTCACAAAATCACAAAAATTCCCGCGGGAATGTGCGAGGCTACAGCGTCATGCGTCTAAGCTAATCAGCTTGCAAGATTGAGTTGAGTGGGCGGTCCCTGCCTGAACTGGGAAGGAGAGGCACTTCAGTCTGTCGTTTGTAAACAATGGCTGCAGCCTGCCTTGGGTCCCTGCCTTCCGCTTGCGTACATGCGAGTTTCAGCGCAAATTTTGAATTTTTAATGAATATTTTTTGATTTTGGATACTTATGGAAAATACCGCGATGCACCGAGACCGCAAACTTCAAGTAGCTAAGTGGCAAGGGATGACTGTATAGGCTATAGCATGCATAAAGTTATATTAATAAACAATAACCGTATATATATCAGTCAGTCCTCTACTTACAAAATTAATCCATTTCAAAGCCTTTTTCGTAGCCTGGAGTTTTCGTAAGTAGAGGTGCATTTTACATGTAAAATGAGTGATTTGTTCCAAGGCTCCCAAGACTACCCCATAAACCCTTTAAAAATGATATAAATACGCCAATTTTGTATAAAATATGTATGATATGTGTTCAAAGTAAAAGAAAATTTATTAAACCATTTAAACATTTTATTAACATATTTATTAATTAAACCATTATTAAACATTTTTTATTAACGCACATACACACAACACTGTCTCTCTCTCTCTATGTCTCTGTGTCTCTCTCTCTCACACACACACACACACACACACATGCACATACACAACACTGTCTCTCTCTATCTCTCTCTCTCTGTCTTCTCTCTGTTTTCGTAAAAAGAGGACGAAAATTTAGGAAAATGTTTTTCGTAACTTGGATTTTTCGTACTCCGAGGTTTTCGTAAGTAGAGGGTAGACTGTGTGTGTGTGTGTGTGTGTGTGTGTATATGTGTGTATATATATATATATATATACAAACACATACATACAGTGGTGCCGACCATAATTTTGTTCCCGACAGCTGGTCGAGTTCTGAATCCGCTTTTCCCGTTACAAATAATGTAAATTGTCTTAATCCATTCCGTCGTCTTTTGAACAGAAGTTAACGGTACCGTAACTCACACCATAAGTCTGCAAATTAAGTGAAAAAAATTATTGAATGCAGTACACTATGTTATGGTCTGTGTTGTGAGACTCTGGCTTTGGCGGCTCTAGCTCTCTCTCTCTTTATGCATGCTCGTGCTGGAGAGGGGCGTGGCTGTCACACATGGATGAAGTGCTAAGCACACACACCTGATTCCACTGAGCAATCACCGGGCTTCTCTAACAGTGACTATAATTTCCCCGTGATCTAGTGCCTTCCCTGTCAACAATAAATCTCATCCTTTTTCGTCACACTCTGTCTCCTGCATTTTTGGGTCCGGCTGAATATTCCTGGTGTCACAGAAGGGCTAGAAGATTCTGTGAGGGATCCCTGTAGTGATTCGTGCTGAATTTATCTTATTTTGTCCTATTTGTTGTTTGCTTCATCAAAAAAAAAACAAAAAAAAAAAACGAATCACATCTTCAAAGTTGTAGGCATGTTCTATAAATGAATATGTTGAACTATGATTCACTCCCTATCACAGAATTAACAAATGACTATATATACACTATATATACATATGGACTGGCAATTTGAAAACAAATGGTCTATTTTTGAATATAGAAATGGAAATTTAAAAAAAGTGATGAACATAACTTTATATAAGAAAAATAGTTCAAATTGTGAAACTAAACAACAAACGTGCGTTTTTCCATAAAGGCGACTAGTTTTGTTAAGAACAAATCTGGCGAAAAGGAAGATGGTACAATCGTTGATCCAATAAAACTCTTCATGTGTATAAATTAATATTAGTCATATTTTTAGTGACGACATTAGTAAAAGAAGGAAAAGGTGACATGGGATTGGGATGCATAGTCTGTGTTGACTCTGACGTATTCAGTTAACATTACGGACAGTTAGTAAAGAAGAGCAACACGCCTTTGAGTTTCGTCTATTAAACAGCAGCTGATTTCCTAATTATGCTGATTTTACACAACATTAGCAAATACTTGCACGATACATGTCTTAATGTCTTGATTGGATTAGATCTTGATTAGACTGTACAGTATTTATGTTCTGTGTTAAAGCCACCCCAAAACACCACCACTGGATCATTTACCTGAGTCAGTACTTGATCAAGGTTAATATATTTATCATACTTGTATAATCCTTATGTTTACAGACTTGTGTGAAAATCTGATATTTTAGGTCCTATTTATTATTTATCCAGAAATTATAACAGACTAATGGGTTGACAAACTTTTATGTGCCCCTGTAGTAGTCAGATTGGTTCCAAAGCCATGCAATTCAACTATTTGCACAAGTATTTTATTATGAGATCAAACCACATCTGAAACATACCTCACTGTGTTCACAGTCCTTTTGATATCTAACCTCCAGCTTTATGTTTAGTGATAAAAGTAATTGAAAAAGAAGGGTCACATACAGTACCTTGCAAAACTACCCAGCAGCATTTTTCAATTTTTGCTACCTCACAACTTGGAAGTAAAATGGATTGTTTGAAGGTTTGCATCAATTCATTTACAGAACATTCCTACAGCTTTGAAGATGTGATTTGTTTTTTTGTTTGGTTGGTTTTTTGGTGAAGCAAACAACAAATAGGACAAAATAACAGAAATTCAGCATGATTAACTACAGTACAGAGATCCCTCACTTTCTGCAGTTAATGAGGACTAAGCCCCCCCAACCCCGCGCATGTCATAATTGGCCTTGATTTGCAGCATTTTCAAATCACAGGTAGACTGAAACAGGTTTTGCTCAAGAATATTCCTGTATTTAGCACCATCCATCTTTCCCTCAACTTGGATTAGTTTTCCAGTCCCTGCCGCTGAAAAATATCCCCACAGCATTAGGCTGCCATCACCATGTTTTACTGTGGGGGATGGTGTTCTTGGGGTGATGGAATGTGTTGAGTGTAAGCAATACATTGAGTTCTCCTTGGTGGTGGAAAAGTTAAATTTTAGTCTCCTCTGACCTGACCACCTTCATACATTTGGGGGAGTTGCCCATATGTCTTTTGGCAAATTCAAAACCTGCCTTCTTATTTTTAATACCAAGTAATGGCTTTTTTCTGACCACTCTTCCATAAAGCCCAGCTCTATGGAGTGTACAGCTTATTGTGGTTATGCACAGATTCACCATTCTCTACTGTGCAACTCTGCAGTTTCTTCAGGTTACCTTTGGTCTCTATGTTGCCTCTCTGATTAATACCCTCTTTACTCGTTCTGTGAATTTGGGTGTGTGACTGTCTCTTGGCAGGTTTGTTGTTGTACCATGTTCCTATCATTTGAAGATGATGGATTCGATGGTGCTGCGGAGGATCATCAAAGATTTGGATATTTTTTATAACCCAAACCCTGACATGTACTTCTCAACAACTTTGTCCCTGACTTGTTTGGATAGCTCTTTGGGCTTCATGGTGTGATATCACTTGCTTAGTGGTGTTGCAACCTATAGGGCCTTTCTGAAAAGGTGTTTATACGGATAGATCATGTAACACAGAGTGTACACACCTGAACATGATTTCACATCATTGTGATGAACTGGTGTGTGCTTGAATATCCAATCCAGAATAATCCAAGTCAGGCAGAGTTGGTCGGTATAACAGTTTATGGGTCAGTGAGGGAGTTGGAGGGAAAGAACAAAGGTTGGCAGTGGCTTGGCATGGTTAGAGTTCCAGTCGTGTTTTTGGTTGTCCAGGGTTCAATGCGTTCCATCACATAAAGGATAAAATCATTACTGCAGAACACTCTCATATCTTTTATATCTTCGTTTACGTCACAGTTGATGTATACCTTATCGTAGATGGTACACATCTTGAAGTCGTCATCACAACCACTGCGGCACATGTCCACCGCATCACACCTCCCTTCCTAAAAGAAAAGTTGAAAGTCATGACAACTTTGTGGAAAACCTTATAATATGAAAAAAGGCAATTTCAAAATGAGCATGAAAATGAAATTGGGACACTCTGAGATGTGCTTTACCTTGCCAAGTTTGTCTATGCAGTCGTCTCTCCATGGTGTTGGGCACGAGTCGGTTTTTGTTAACCCTATTTTGTCATATGGTTCGATAGTGCCATTCTCCAACATGTATGGCACTTCCTTCTGCACTAACTCGGCCCTTTGGGAGTTGACCTGGTATGGGTGCTGCTTGATCGGCCACGCATTCCCAACATCCTCATCATTTTGAGCAATGTGGGTTTTGTTGGGAACATCATGGAATAAGGCTTTGATTTATATCAGGACTTCGGCTAATTGGCATCTGTGTTTAGGTGGTACGTGGTTCAGTTTCCATGTGCTAAAGTTAACAGTGTTGATTGGCTCAATTTTACTTCCCAGGAAATGTTTAAAGGGAGGGAAAAGTAAGGGGTCTTTTTTTTTAATTTATGCTGTTTTCTGTTTCTTTTGAGCTTTAATGTAAGTAGTTTGGTTGATACCACAAAATGAATAATACAAATACCATTAAAACTCTTTTATTGTTCTGTTATTATTCATGGTTTCCACCTCGATGGAAATAAGCACTTACCGGTCCACTCCGCTGGTAACATTTTAATAAGCGCCCATCCACTACGATTTTTTTAAGCGGCCTGGGCGCTTATCACGTCGAATATGGTGTTTTATTTTTCAGTTCACTTTGGGAACAGTCTATTCTGTGCGGCTCCGTAACATAAAATTATAAAATTAAAAAATACATTAAAAAAAATCCATAGTAAAATTATATAAAATTTATGTTATAGGTTGTAATGTAACAAAATGGGTAAAAATCCAGAGGGTTGAATATGTTTGCCAGGAACTGTACCGTGTCTTCCTCTTATATATTAGAAAATAGTCTACAGTGGTATATTATCTAATAGTTATCACTTACTGTTTTGGGGAATGAGGAAGTGTCATTTAATTCATAATTTAATTCATAATTTATAGAATGTCAGTCAATATTAAAATATGAAACACAGACATTATGAGAATAATTAAGAGAACATAATAACCATGAGAAACTATGAGACAATTCCCAGATAATCCCATGATAATTGGCATAACAAGATAGTCATGTGATAACTGACATATCAAGACACTGATGAGATATGGAAATCATGAGGTATAATCATGAGATAATCATATCACCGTTGTTATGACCTAATATGTAATTTGTGAATGTAGCAAAAACAGGTGTTGACTCATTGTAAGGCTGTGTAGTGTATCATGAGCTACATTTGAGGTCTTTTTTTATGTCTTTCCCACACATGCAGTCAGCAGCACTAGGCGGAGCCGCTCACTTGGTGAATTTTTCTAGCACGGACACAGTGGCTGGAATTCTAATGGCTCAGCGTTACTACGGCTGCCCCATGGCTGGTTTCTCCATACCTGCTGCTGAGCACAGGTGAAATACCCACAGCTCTCTCTCTCTCTCTCTCTCTCTCTCTCTCTCTCTCTCTCTCTCTCTTTCTGAACAGAAACCAGAAGTATGGTTATGGATCCACTCGTCACGAACATTGCTTTCATCTCTCTGATTTTCTTCCATGATGTTGTAGTCATTTGTTTCATTTCTCTGCCTTCTGCATATCTGAAGCTCTCATTAAAAACCATCTGCCACTGACTCATCTCTCAGTGTCTCATTCACTTGGACTCACACAATTTCAAATGGCAGATCCATTAGACAATTTACTCAGTTGTGCTCTTTGTTCCCACAAAGCTGCACTGAACCCTCTCCCTCACGTGATTAACGTCCAACCACAGAAGCTAATCTGGCAGGAAAGCTGGAGGCTGAATACGAGTTGCTCATCCAAACAACCACCAAATGTTTGAAATAAGGAAAACTAAGCAGTAAACAAGTACCGAGTCCTAAAATCAGAGTCCAGATGTTGTTGGTTTTTTTGTTTGTTTGTTTGTTTTTTTTGCACAAAATTTTTTCCCAAAAAAATATTACAGTTGAATAATAATTTTTATTAAATAATCTAAGATTTTCTTTAATTATGTACATTTTAAATAAAGTTCTATTTCCCTGACTATATTTTCAGAATGTTTGGACATATAGAGATTTGCAAAACGTAAATAATTATTAGGGTTTTATTATATATAATAAGTGTCATATGAGCCAGAAAAATGAAAATGGAAATATCAATTAAAAAAAGCAATCAGTTTTTTATACCCCGGCTGTGGTTGTATGTGTGTTACAGCACCATCATATCTTGGGGCAGGAACCGGGAGAAAGAGGCATACGAGTACTTGCTGGACCAGTTCCCTTCAGGTCCTGTGGCGGTGGTGAGTGACAGCTACGACATCTTTAAAGCTTGCAAGTACATCTGGGGAAATAAGCTGAAGGAGCGTGTGATGGAACGCAGTGAAGACTCTTATCTCGTCATTCGGCCTGACTCAGGAGATCCCACAGAGACGCTGCTGGAGGTGGGTGGTGTCCACACTTCAGGTGATATTATGAATGTGTTGCTTGTAGAGAATTCAACGTCTGTAATGAGAAAAAAACAAACAAACAAAATTTAAGTGTAGTTCAAGTTTTAAAGCCGGAGAAGAAATAAGGAGAGAAATAAGTGTTACTTATGTTCCAGTCTCCTCCTTTTGAGTTTAGTTTTGAGCCTGAAGATCAGGTTGGTTTGTTTAGTATGTCCTGACGTGCGTGTGTGTGTGTGTGTGCGTGTGTGTGTGCGTGTGTGTGTGCGTGTGCGTGTGTGCCTGCATGTGCGTGTGTGCCTGCGTGTGCGTGTGTGCCTGCGTGTGCGTGTGTGCCTGCGTGTGTGTGCGTGTGTGTGTGTGCGTGTGTGTGTGCGTGTGTGTGCGCGTGCGCGTGTGTGTGTGAGAGAGAAACAGGATGAAATTGTAACTAATGCTCTCTCCCTCTCCCTCGCTCTCTGTGCAGGTGATAAAGATTTTAGAAGAGTGTTTTAGCTCTACTCAGAACTCTGTAGGTTATAAGGTGCTTCCCTCGTACCTGCGCATCATTCAGGGTGACGGAATCGATCTCTGCTCAGTTGAGAAGGTGAAATGATGATGATCAACCTTTTTCACTACTCAGACAAGGCGGGCCTAATGGTGGCACCGCAGCACATGATTTTATGTTTTTTCTACTCTCAGGATTCACTTGTCCCTCAGTTAAAAATGCTTTTCTCATATGCACGTCTTTGGAAGGAACGTATTATGGTATGGCGATGTCCGTCTGCCTGGTGTCCGCCCGTTAACTTTAACCAAAAATTTTGACGATCTGTACCGACATTTTCCAGCCTTGTTAGATTTCAATGAAACAGTAAATAATGATTCTCTGAGTGATCCTTCATATTATATGATAAGTTTTAATCCAGAAGGTCAAAGGTTAAGGTTGAAATATTATTTAAAAAAACTTGAACCAAAAACTTTATCTTTCCCCGTGCATTTTAACTGTGACAGGCATATTTAGCACTACTGATGCTCTTGATTTTTTTTTCTTGGGTTGTCCAAAACAAAAAAGCCACAGGCACAAATTTTATCTCCACCCACATCCACCTTTTGGTCCGCCTTCAATAAATTGGTGTCAAATTGTCAAGTCTAGAGAAATATTGGGGGCAGACTGTCAATGCACGTTTTTTGTGGTAACCCTGTGTTGCCTGGGCTTCATTTGCGGAATGTATTCTGATTGGATACTACATTTTATGATGCAGTAACTCTTTGTTATGCTTTTGCATTTTTAGGATTTATTTGTAAGAAGCATATGGTATTAATTTGCAAACCTTTAATGATGTCTCTAGATTATCAGAAACAGAGCGATATTGTGCCTTGTGTTACTGTTTTCAGATCTTGAAGAAGCTCAGTGATGAGGGCTGGAGTGCGGAGAATGTGTTTTTCGGCTGTGGAAGTGCCCTGCTGCAGAAGATAAACAGGGATACGCTGAACTGCGCATTTAAGTGCAGCTACGTGGAGAGTTGCGGGAAAGGGGTGAGCTATGTTTTTTTCTTTTTTTTTTCCTTCCCCCCCCCCCCCCCCCCCCCCCCCACATCATGAGAGATGTTTTCGTCATGAGAGACATATTGTACACAAGTCTTATGGATTATGTGTAAATGTGTCTCTAGATGGACGTTTATAAGCAGCCAGTGACAGACCCGTCCAAGGGATCAAAGCGTGGTCGTCTGTCTCTGAGAAGGAATTCGGATGGATTTATAGAGACAGTGGAACGGGGTGAAGGCAAACCAGAAGAGGTAAAAGGAAACAAGTTCATGGATTAAAAGCACATTTTGCACTGAAGCATGACATGTTAACAAATCTGATAAAGCAATACAGTGGTGCCTCGTCTAATTGTCTCTTATAACGAGTTTTCCATGATACGAGCTGCTTCGATCCCACCAAAAATCTGCTCCATCCAACTAGTAAAATTTTGATTTACGAGCTTTCCTCGAAATGGCTTTTCCGGGCCGATTAGCCTCATATTCTTCCGCGTGTATTCCTCCACACTCTTAGAACACCTTGTGCAGTGCTTCTCAATTATTTTCTGTGAGTCCCCCTCTAGGAAGAAAAAAAAAAACATCCCCCCCCCCCCCCCCCAGTGCCCCATTCATGACTATAAATAGTTTTTACTGCACTTCATATCCTTTACTCGGTGCTTTTTCCTTACACCATAGCGTGACAATGAGAGCGCTACTGCCAACTATTGTAGTGGATGCACAGTTACATTAATTTTAGTACAGTATAGCAAAAAGAATCTTCCCCTGGGGGACCCCCGGCATCAAACCGCACCCCACTATTTGAGAAGCATTGGCCTTGTGGGAGCTCACCACAAAACCTGTCTTTGCTGGCATTTGTAGCGTGCACACCCACAAAATTCTCCTCCTCCTCCGTTAAGTACCACCTCCTGCCTGCCCATGTGACCTCTTTGTCGCAGTCGAATGTTCATGTATTATTATTATTATAAAATATTCATTGTTTTTACATGTTTATATTTAATATATTAGGTCAAATATGTGTTTGTGGCGGATTATATGAGTTTGGGAGGGGGTTGGAACGGATTAATTGGTTTTCTGTTATTTCTTATGGGAATAATTCTTTCATATAACGAACTTTTTGTCTTCTGAGCTCACCCTCAGAACGGATTAAATTTGTTAGACGAGGTACCACTGTATTACAACTATTTTGCTTTACCCTTTCCACAAACATTTGTGCCAATACTACTCCAATACACCAGATGGTGCTGTTTGTACCATTATCATTACATTCTCTCTCTCTCTCTCTCTCTCTCTCTCGCTCTCTCTCTCTCTCTCTCTCTGTGTGTGTGTGGGGGGGATGGGGTTGTAAAGGACATGCTTTTAACAGTGTTTGAGAACGGGCTGCTCCTGAAGGAATACTCTCTAGATGAGATCCGGAAGAATGCTCAGCTCTGGGATGAGGACCTTGACTCACTGCAGCACAACCAGGACCACAGCAGTGCACTGGATATCCACCCAAACCACATCATGAATGGATTGCACTAATTACTTCACTGCCCACTCATGAACGGACCAATCGAGCCCCTTCTTCTTTTCAAACCTGGCTCCTTCCCCCACCCACACCAGGCTCTGCCCCATTCCCAATACAGCCAGCACAAACAACATTCAGCAATAGAGTGAGAGATCAGAGTGACGTTATATTTTTTAGCACAGTGATGTTAATCAGGTTTTTACCTTTTTATCGTGTAGATTTTTGTATGACTCTACTGAAGGACAGGCTGATGGATTGAGCATCAGTTGGTGGAAATTAGCACTAACTTCACAAAATTGTATTTTGTTGTTGTTATTATTATTATTATTATTATTATTATTATTATTATTATTGTTGTTAATAGTAATAAACACAGGAAATGTTCATAAAGTATAAATCCATTTAATCCAATAGTTCTGTCATGTAAGAGCCATCGCATAACGTAGCCGCTTTCCGTTAATGTCTAATTTAAAAAAAAAAAAAAAAAAAAAAAGCCAAATATTATTGGTGCTTACAGAAATCATGTCATTAGTATATTACCAGCAGGGTTTATTCTTCCACAGATATTTACAGACCATTGTTACATTTTATTAAGGAATTGTTTTAAAGAAATTTCATCAAATGATCTCTGGGCCAGGAACGATTTATTTTGGGGTGGGAACTCCAAAAACCAATCGTCCAGTCAATACAGCCTATGCATTTCTCCAAGAAGTGGATTGAAATCTACACAGTATGCAGTTAAATATGTCCGAAGTTCTCCTTCGGCATCATTTATAATCAGGTTTGTGCCTGCTCATTGATCAAATCATCATTACTATTGCAACAACCACCCGTGATAATGTGCACTAAATGGAACCAAATACTCATGCATCACTTTGCTGGATCTAATGGGGGGTTTCTAACCAGCAGATGTGCTCATGCTCACCCACTCAGCATATTAATGCTGCACAGAAAGCAACAGTTGCCAGTATAAGGCCACATCTGTAATAATGCATCCATGATTTCATTCATTCATTTTTTTTTTAGCCGATTAATCCTAATTAGGGTCTCGGGGAGGCTAGGACCCGCCATGAATACATTTCTAAACTTATGTGTTGGACTTGTTTATGTATGAGAATGAATTTTATATCAGAAGCTGATGAATGTTTCGGATAAGATCTAGATTATACACACTAAAACATAAGAGGGGTTTTGTTTTGTTTTTGGGGTTTTCTTTTTGGAATGGGTGTGCTGTGTATACAGTCATGATGAAACCATGTTTTTATCACAGTGTATATGCATAATGCATCAAGCTACAAAACTCCAGTGGGCCCTGTAATATGTGTGTGTGTGTGTGTGTGTGTGTGTGTGTGTGTGTGTGTGTGTGTGTGTGTGTGTGTGTGTGTGTGTGTGTGTGTGGCCTTTTTTTTAAGGAAATAATATTGTTGGTATGGATGTGCTGGTGCTTTTTTTATATTTAGTATACTCTTCCTTCTCAAAAAATTAGCATATTGTGGTAAAGTTCATTATTTTCTGTAATGTACTGATAAAAATTAAACTTTCATATATTTTAGATTCATTGCACACCAACTGAAATATTTCAGGTCTTTTATTGTTTTAATACTGATGATTTTGGCATACAGCTCATGAACACCCAAAATTCCTATCTCAAAAAATTACACGCTATTAACCTAATCATCTGAATCAACCAATTAACTCTAAACACCTGCAAAAGATTCCTGAGGCTTTTAAAAACTCCCAGCCTGGTTCATTACTCAAAATCGCAATCATGGGTAAGACTGCCGACCTGACTGCTGTCCAGAAGGACATCATTGACACCCTCAAGCAAGAGGGTAAGACACAGAAAGAAATCTCTGAGCGAATAGGCTGTTCCCAGAGTGCTGTATCAAGGCACCTCAGTGGGACGTCTGTGGGAAGGAAAAAGTGTGGCAGAAAACGCTGCACAACCAGAAGAGGTGACCGGACTCTGAGGAAGATTGTGGAGAAGGGCCGATTCCAGACCTTGGGGGACCTGAGGAAGCAGTGGACTGGGCTACAGGTGCCGCATTTCCCAGGTCAAGCCACTTTTGAACCAGAAACAGCGGCAGAAGCGCCTGACCTGAGCTACAGAGAAGCAGCACTGGACTGTTGCTCAGTGGTCCAAAGTACTTTTTTCGGATGAAAGCAAATTTTGCAGGTCATTCGGAAATCAAGGTGCCAGAGTCTGGAGGAAGACTGGGGAGAAGGAAATACCAAAATGCCTGAAGTCCAGTGTCAAGTACCCACAGTCAGTGATGGTCTGGGGTGCCATGTCAGCTGCTGGTGTTGGTCCACTGTGTTTTATCAAGGGCAGGGTCAATGCAGCTAGCCATCTGGAGATTTTGGAGCACTTCATGCTTCCATCTGCTGAAAAGCTTTATGGAGATGAAGATTTCATTTTTCAGCACGACCTGGCACCTGCTCACAGTGCCAAAACCACTGGGAAATGGTTTACTGACCATGGTATTACTGTGCTCAATTGGCCTGCCAACTCTCCTGACCTGAAGCCCATAGAGAATCTGTGGGATATTGTGAAGAGAAAGTTGAGAGACACCAGACCCAACACTGTGGATGAGCTTAAGGCCGCTATCGAAGCATCCTGGGCCTCCGTAACACCTCAGCAGTGCCACAGGCTGATTGCCTCCATGCCACGCCCGCATTGTCATTTCTGCAAAAGGATTCCCGACCAAGTATTGAGTGCATAACTGAACATAATTATTTGAAGGTTGACTTTTTTTGTATTAAAAGCACTTTTTTATTGGTCGGATGAAATATGCTAATTTTTTGAGATAGGGATGGTTAGGTTTTCTTTACTTTTTTGCCAAAATTATCAATATTAAAACATTAAAAGGTTTGAACTATTTCAGTTTTGTCTACTGAATCTAAAATATATGAAAGTCAAATTTTTATCAGTACATTACAGAAAATAGTGAACTTTATCACAATATGCTCATTTTTTGAGAAGGACTAGTATATATGAGAGATTTCCGTTTGGCTTTTTCCCTTTATCAGGTGTCGCCACAGCGAATGATATATATATAGATAGAGAGAGAGAGAGAGAGAGTCTCATAGAAATTGTTGCTGGATGTTCTTCCTCACACTAAAAGTGAAATTAAGGGGGGGGTGGCACAGTGGCGTAGTGGTCAGCATGTCCGCCTCACAGTAAGAAGGCCTGGGTTCGATTCCAGGCCTGGGCGTTGCTGTGTGGAGTTTGCATGTTCTCCCCGTGCTTGTGTGGGTTTCCTCCGGGTACTTGGGTTTCCTCCCACAGTCCAAAGATATGCACAGTAGGTTAATTGGCTGTTCCAAATTGTCCATAGGTGTGAGTGAGTCCGCATGTGGCCTGGCGAACCATACAATAGATCATTGGGATCACAGCCATGACAATCCCTGTATGAGCATCATTCAAGCTTCGGGGCTCGACGTCCATACCTCGTGATTGGATCTAGACATTGTGTGTGTGTGTGTGTGTGTGTGTGTGTGTGCGTGTGTGTGTCTGTTTCTGTTGCTCAAGACAAAGTTGACTGAATCATGGCATGCAGCTGCCTTAACTGCCTTAACACCCAATTGAAAACCTGCATCTTTTATTTTTCAATCATCACTCACTCTATCACTTTATCATCTGGAACTTTGTTCTTGAATGACTGCTTGTTTTGTTTGTTTAAGTCTTGTCAGCCTTCTTATAAACGTGTGTGTGTGTGTGTGTGTGTGTGTGTGTGTGTGGTGGGAATGGTGGGAATTTTCACATGTTTCAAGTTGCTTTGGGCCACAGGATATGAAGTGGATATTTGCCCTACCTCTTTTTTTTCTACACCACAGTAACGTTGTTTAATAATAAAAACAATGCTATGTAATTACACTAAATGGTGTTCTGATGCTGTTGAGTAAATATTTTCAATATTGAAATTGTTGAATAATATTTTTAGTTTTTAACCTTTTTTCTTCTCACTCTTGATTTTTCATTTTCCGTTTTTACATGAGGGGATATTTAGTAGGAGGAAAAATTAAATGCTGTCAGATTGGACTCGTTGTTCTCATGTTTGTTTAATCAGCATTTTAACACCTCTCAAAATATGTTCTAATTACCTCCGCCAGGGTACCTTTTGGTCTCTGGTTTTTCATGAGATGGAGCTTTAAAGACTCGATATTTGAAAATGATCCAAAATTCTAGATTTCTGGATGAAAAATTTTAAAGGATTCTTTAACACTGTGAAATAAAACTGATTCTAATTATATCATTATAAATGCAGAGTAGAATGAAACTGGGTACTCCCCAAGACCAAACAATATACAGTGGTACCTCACCTTACGAAATTAATCTGTTCATGGAAACGCCTCCGATCCGTTTCAGGTGTCAAATGGAGTTAAACAAGGCTGTGTCCTTGCCCCTACACTGTTCAGTTTGATGTTTTCGGCAATGCTGACCGATGCCTTTAGGGAGACCTCGGCATCCCCATCAAGTACAGGTGTGACGGAAAGCTGTTCAACCTCCGACGTCTGCAGGCCGTCACTAAAGTCAAAGAGACTGTGATTCGTGATCTGCTCTTTGCTGATGACTGTGCCCTCAGTGACATCACTGAGCAAGAAATGCAACAGAAAATGGACGCATTCTCGTCTGCCTGCGACAACTTCGGCCTCACCGTCAGCATCAAGGAGACTTCTTCTTCTTCTTCTTCTATCGTATGCTGTTGTTTCTCAGCCATTCAACCGCGACATCCGTGGCCTCATGTAGTTCATAGAGGCCTCCTGTCAGTTGTGTTTCAGGACACTCTTGTAGTATGTGCTGCATAGTTTGGATAGCTCCACAATCACAATTTGGTGAGTCAATGTATCCCCATTTTTCCAACATGTATCGGCACGGGCCAGTACCGCAGCGAAAACGATTCAATTTACACCACAGGTCTCGACGAATATCCATACCATTTAGTGCAGTTGTTGGATCATTCACGATGTCCCTGTTTGGTGCTGTTCCCTTATTCCATCATCAAGGAGACTGAAGTGATGTATCAGCCCGCCCCAGGAAAACCATATCCGGAACCAAACATCACAGTCAAGGGACAGTGACTTCAAGATGTGGACAACTTCACCTACCTCGGCAGCACTCTCTCTCGCTATGCCAACATCGATGCTGAAGTCAGCAACCGCATTGCAAAGGCAAGCAGCGCTTTTGGGGGATTGAAGAAGTTAGTCTGTGAACGAAGCGGCATATCACAATACACTAAGATCAAGTGTACAGAGCAGTCGTCTTGACTATACTTCTTTATGGCTGTGAATCTTGGACCATCTGAAGAAGACATGAGAAACTTCTCCAGCAGTTCCATCTCTGTTGTCTCCGAAACATCTTTAATATCCGCTGGCAAGATAGGATCACAAACACAGAGAGCAGACCTCCCCAGCGTTATTACCATCATGCGCAAAACTCAGACACGATGGGCAGGACACGTATGTCAGACTCCAGGATACCCAAGCAGTTACTGTACGGTGAACTCAGTCGTGGTAGCAGGAAAGTAGGAGGCCCGTGCAAACGCTATAAAGACTCCATCAAAGCATACCTGAAGGACTTCAACATGAACGTTGCAACGTGGGAAACCGCAGCATTTGACAGACCGGCTTGGCACAACCTGATTCACAAAGGTGCCATCCACTCAGAGAATAAACGTTCGAACGCAGCCAAAGCTAAACGTCAAACACGCAAGGCTCGAGCTGACCAATCTACCAACACGACCCCCTCTCACTAGTGTCCAACTTGTGGGAGGAGTTTCCATGCCCGTATTGGCCTTACAAGCCACTTGCGGACACATCGCCCCGTCTCTTAGACACTGTGTTGTTTGTGTTGCTATGGTCATACTCGATATCGAGTCGACAAACATCATATATATATATATATATATATATATATATATACATACACACACACACACACACACAGTAATCCCCTGCCACTTTGCGTTGTTTCCTACTTCGCATCCCTGCAATATCGCAGGATTTTCCATCGGGAAATTAAAGAATTAAAGATTATTCAAAATTCACGAGCACTACATGTATATTAAACTATGCTACCTAACATACTCTGTTCTCCTACTTCACTTGAGTGTTCTTTGATTGGCTGTGAATCCAGCAAGCTGATTGGTCGAGATTATATTTCCCAGCATCCAACATACCTTTCCTCCCTCATGAAACAATGACTTTTATTGAGCTCAGGGGAAGCACTGGGGTGTGGGAAAAATCGTGTTTACCCTAGTGTTAAGGGAAAAACAAAAAACAAAATCACTGGGAGAGTATCAACATGGAAACTGGTCGAGCACAGAGCTCTTCATAGCTGATGGCAGAGTGAATTCAGGTGCCCTCTCTGGCTTTTGCCTGCGGGCAACAGCCACACCCCTTACCAGCGCATGCAATTTATGGAGAGAGAGTTAAATGCCGCCAACTAGCACAGACCCTAAAGGTTGTGAAAATGGAAAATGTCTTATCATTGTGGATTATGGACTGCCATAAAAATGTGAGTTTGAACACTAACATGATATGTACTACTGTAAAGCAAAGGCTGTGGAGGCACTGACGAGCCCCAATTAAGCACCAGTGCCACCAGTGATTCTTCTCTTCGCCGTGGCCATGGATTTGTTGTTCATAAGGTTTGTTATACAGTGTGTATATATATATATATATATATATATATATATGTCATTATAAGGTGTACAATTTATTTATATATTAATACACGTTGCCTGTATGACATTAACATGCATAGAACACTTTAAAATTAACTTCTATATAAATTTTATCGAATATATAGGTGGGTGGGTTTCCTTAAGAGGTGGCAGAAGTCATTTCGTGGTTTTTCGCATTTCGTGGAGGTGGCAGGGCCCCATTAACGTGTGTGTGTGTATATATATATATATATGCATTTATATGTATGTGTGTGTGTGTGTGTGTGTATGTGTGTATGTATATATATATATATATATATATATATATATATATATATATATATATATTATTGTGGGTCTGTACTGTATAAGCTTTGAACAAAAGGGATTTATATTCCATACAAAGAGGCTTTGATTCAGCGTCACTAGGTGTGTTATGATCAGCTATAAATAGTGTCACAGCCTTTCAGTGGCCGGCACATGGACCACATTTCTGTCATAGCTTGAATAAAACACTCATACAGCCAAGCCTCTGGGAATGGGACATGACAGGACATGTATTGCATCTGACCTCGAGCAGGTTTAGAGAGCATTACACAGAACCAGGGTCCTTTTTAACCACACAGTCGAGATTATAGGCTTATAGCCAACGTTATCTGATAATGGATAAATCCGTCCACTGTTTTGTGGCCTTTCACATTTTTTCAGCCAAGTTGCAAAGGTCAGTGTGATTAAAAGATAAGAATCAAGTGTGCTGTGCATGTGCAAACTGAAACCACGAGATTAATATCTAGTTCTTTATAATTCGAATGGGCTGCAGATTTTGCAAATCCAATCTAGGTATAAGAAGTTAACCATTTAGAAGGTTAACACTTCAAAGGATTATTTTTATATTTCAACATAACTTTGCATGTGTTTGCTCATTTTGTTCTGTGCAATCAGTTAAAGGAATAAATTGGCAGCAAATCCACTGCGCAATTTTCCTCTTAATCCAAACACAGTCAATCAGGCTGCACTGTTTTCTTTGTGACACGTTTCTTTATAGTTGTACACTTGAGTTTTAATGTGACCATTTCACCAGCGAATATTTAATAAGTGAATAATTAATAAAATGGTTTAATATGTTAATAAAATATTTAAATGGTTTAATAAATAATTTTGTTTTACTTTTAACACATATGTCATACAAAATTGGTTGTACGTTTATCATTTTTAAAGGGTTTATGGGGTTTATCTAGTCCAAAGACTGGAGCCTTGGAACAAATTGGGCGGTTAACATGTAAGGTGCGACCCCTACTTACGAAATCCCCACCATAAGAAACGGGCTCTGGAACGGATTAATTTCGTAAGTTGGAGGCCAACTGTGCATCTATATATATATATATATATATATATTACACACACACACATATATAAACACACTGGCCTCCATATTTATTGGCACCCATGGTTAAGGTGTGTTCTTTAACTTCTAATAAATATTGGATATATACATTGTCTGTAACGAGTCGGAATTTCCAACTTTTGTTGGGTTTTCAGCAAAATTGTCGGATAAAGTTGGATTTTTATGTTATTTTATGCCGTTTTGCGTTGGATTTAAAAAAAATAATAACATGTTTTGTATGTAAGTAACCGTGCTTTCTCCCCCGGGCCCGTGCGCTCGCATGCTCTCATACATGGTTTTCAGTGTGAGGCTTGGTAACTGTTGGAGCGGCTCTGAACTCTCGCTATTTTCCCTCATAAGACGTTGATTTACGTTATTTAGCGCCATATTGGGTTTTAAGCTCATCCACAGTGTTGGGTCTGGTGTCTCTCAACTTTCTCTTCACAATATCCCAAAAATGTATTGCCCATACATATTGCACATAATGCATTGACCCTGCCCTTGATAAAACACAGTGGATCAACACCAGCAGCTGACATGGCACCCCAGACCATCACTGACTGTGGGTACTTGACACTGGACTTCAGGCATTTTGGCATTTCCTTCTCCCCAGTCTTCCTCCAGACTCTGGCACCTTGATTTCCGAATGACATGCAAAATTTGCTTTCATCCGAAAAAAGTACTTTGGATCACTGAGCAACAGTCCAGTGCTGCTTCTCTGTAGCCCAGGTCAGGCGCTTCTGCCGCTGTTTCTGCTTCAAAAGTGGCTTGACCTGGGGAATGCGGCGCCTGTAGCTCAGTCCACTGCTTCCACAGGTCCCCCAAGGTCTGGAATCGGCCCTTCTCCACAATCTTCCTCAGGGTCTGGTCACCTCTTCTGGTTGTGCAGCGTTTTCTGCCACACTTTTTCCTTCCCACAGACGTCCCACTGAGATGCCTTGATACAGCACTCTGGGAACAGCCTATTCGCTCAGAGATTTCTTTCTGTGTCTTACCCTCTTGCTTGAGGGTGTCAATGATGGCCTTCTGGACAGCAGTCAGGTCGGCAGTCTTACCCATGATTGCGGTTTTGAGTAATGAACCAGGCTGGGAGTTTTTAAAAGCCTCAGGAATCTTTTGTAGGTGTTTAGAGTTAATTGGTTGATTCAGATGATTAGGTTAATAGCGTGTAATTTTCTGAGATAGGAATTTTGGGTGTTCATGAGCTGTATGCCAAAATCATCAGTTTTAAAACAATAAAAGACCTGAAATATTTCAGTTGGTGTGCAATGAATCTAAAATATGAAAGTTTAATTTTTATCAGTACATTACAGAAAATAATGAGCTTTATCACAATATGCTAATTTTTTGAGAAGGACTAGTATATATATATATATAATGTAGAGGATTTTCTGAGTAGATCCTTCCGTAGGAGAGTGCTCAATACTTTTTGGTAGAGCAAATAAACAAAAATAAACAAAAATAAAAGGACAGGACAAAGACTTTCTATTGAAACTCCATTTATCACTACAGATCTGTTTCGAGGGGTGGTGAAACCATCCTCTCTCTTCAGGTGATTATAGAAGAATCTCGAAACAGATCTGTAGTGATAAATGGAGTTTCAATAGAAAGTCTTTGTCCTGTCCTTTTATTTTTGTTTATTTTTGTATATATATATATGTATGTATGTATGTATGTATGTATGAGGAAAATCCAACCTTTAATTGAAGTGCATTTATTGAGTGGGGATAAAACCCCATATTAAGAAATAATTCTTTTACATCAAATCATTTATGTCACAATTATTAGCACACCTGATGTTAATACTTTGTAGAACTGCTTTTGCCAACAAAACACCACCTAATCTTCTGTAATGACAAGATGGGAGAATAGAGAAATCGGTTTCCTCTCCGCACAATCTCTTTAAATCATCCAGCGACCTGATCCTCTCCTCTGCACTCACCTCTTCAGCTCACTCCACAGGTTCTCATTGTGGTTGCGGTCTGGGGACCGAGATGGCCATGGGAGGAGCTTGACTCTGTGTCTGGTGAATCATTTCTGTGTATTTTTGGCCACATGTTTAGGGTCACCATCTTGCTAAAAGACCCAGTGATGACCTACGTATCTTCAGTTTTCAGGCAGAGACCACCAGATTTTGATTTAAAATGTCCTGGTATTTCAAAGTGTTCATGACACCATTCACCCTAACAAGGTTCCCAGGATTTCTCACATTTGTTGTAATTTTTGAACAGTGATCTTTGGAGAACTTATTTGTCTTACCATCCTCCTCATTTTGTGTCCTGGCAAAATAGCCTCGCATCATCATCAAGCTTGTTTACCACATCTCCAGATGTATTAAAAGGTAAGTCTGTTGGGTTTTTACACCCGAGCCTAGTGGCTTTGCCTTGTGGCTGATCAGGCCGGTGCTTATCCCCGGTTTCCATAGCGTGAAGCGACCAGGAGTTCAACTCCCTCTGGATGGGACGCTAGTCCATCGCAGGTTACCTTCCCAGTATATTTTACTGGTACCCATTTATACTGCTGGGTGAACAGAGGCACACTTGTGGTTGAGACCTTGCCCAGGGGTCTTGGCACAGTGAGGGTATCAGTGGGATTTGAACTCACAACCTCCCGATCATGAGCGCAGCACCCTAACCACTATGCCACCGGCCCCACCCAGATGTATTAAACTTCTTAATAATTCCTGTGACAGTAGATATGTGCAGGTGCAGGTGAGGGGCGATTTTCTTGTAGCCATTACCTGACTTGTGAAGGTTGACATACGTCTGAATTGGTTGAGTGCTGTGTTCCTTTGTCTTTCCCATGTTGAAGAGTGGATAAGAAAAATGGACTTTGTTTCACGTCATATTTATACCCCAGCAAAATAGGAAGTGATGGATGGCAATTATGCATGGCAGTATACAAATATATAAATGACTCCCCCAGTGCCGTTAACTGGGTTATCAAAGGCCGGCAATGTCTCTCACTATCTATGATGAGAGACATGTAAAAGAACCATTGCTGATTTTCTTCAAGAATAGCTGCATATCCATCAGCAGTGCTGTCAGTCTGTTGTGGAAAGGAGTTTGTTTTTCCTCAGTGTTTTTGTTCTTTGCATATTTACTGAAAATTATGAAATACACAGTTGTGTTTTACTTGTACAGTAAAAGAGCGCCCTCTATTGGTTATCTTAAATCATTACAATTTAAATCCATCTCTAAATAACACCTTAAATCTCTCCCTGAGCTATCGGTTGCTGTTATTGTTGTTTTTGTTGTTGTTGCCGCGCAGCTTTTATTCTTTTTTTATGATGTTCCAGGGAGTTTTCTCTTGCTGACAAATTCTCTGGCTGGTTTATTAATGATCTTAATCTACATAGTCTTCGGTAAACCTTCCTTTTCATAACTTTTAATGCTAAACCAACCATCCATCCATCTTTCCATCAATCCTTCCCAACCATCTACTGTGGGGTGAATTTGCACTAATCCCAGCTGATGGTACATCCTGGACCAGTTTATTCTTGGGCTAAGAGACACAGCCAGTCACACTCATGGCTAATTTAGAGTATGCAGTTGGCCTCATCCTGATAGTCTTTGGACTTTGAGCAGCTGCAGGCCTAAGGAGAAGATCTTAACTTCCAATCCAAAACCTACTTGCTGTGAGAGGACAGTACTACCTGTTGCACCACAGTGCCACCCAAAAGCCTCAATAAATACAACTGTTAGAAGTTCTAATCTAACATATCCGAGGTTAACGATCAAACTCACTTTTTATACATCTACGATACCTAATTAAGATATGAAGAAACTGATATTTAAGCAACTGTAAGAAAGGAAAAACGGATACTATTTCAAGGTAGTTTGGAAACATGTACATTATGTGGTAAAAGTAAAATAGGTAAAGTCCGTTGGGCTTTTTCACCCAAGCCTACTGGCTCATCGGCCTGGTGCTTATCCCCGGATTCTGTAGTGTGAAGCGACTAGGAGTACAACTCCTCCTGGATGGGACACTAGTCCATCGCAGGTTACTTTCCCAGTATATTTTTACTGGTAACCATTTATACTGCTGGGTGAACAGAGGCACACTTGTGGTTAAAACCTTGCCCAGGGATCTTAGCACAGTGGGGGTCTCACTGGGATTTGAACACACAACCTCCTGAGCCCAGCACCCTAACCACTACACCACCGGCCCCACATTATGTGGTAAAACATGAATATAATAATCCGACATTAGAAATGATCTAAGGGATATAACTACAGCTTTCTGGGAAAACCTGTATAGGTTCTGTACACAAAAATTCATCTGTAGGTAATTACCGTATACAACATAATAAGCGCCCTGCTCCAATTAGCTGTCAAACACCCAGTGTTTTTAATCTTACGTCTAATAACCACCCATGTGTACTGGGAGCAAAATCGTAGATCAAACTTACCAGTTTTATTCGATCCATCTCTGTAATGGTAAAATGAGGCGTTCACTGCCTGCAAAAGTGAGTTTACAAGATATTTCAAGATCCCTGCCACTGGGGAATGTCTATAATGTTCATCAGTAACAACACATTAGATTGTTCCACCGTGCTTTAAAAAACAGGAAAATATTTTGCTGTGTTCTCTTGGTAAATGTTCAACAACCGATGAACCATTAGAAACTGCTACAGCAAAACTATGGGATGCTCTGAATGAAGGGAGCGATGAGCCAGATATGGACCTATCAGAAAGTGATGATGAGGATTCTCCTGCTCACTAACTTCATAAATTTAGTTCCTGGCCATGTGCTTTTTAACCTGCCATGTGCTAAAGTTCACCTTTGTGTTGATTGGTTCAACATGCCATGTGCTAAAGTTGACATTCATGTTGATTGGATCGGATGCAGAAAATAATTAAAAGAACAGCACGGGGAGGGGGGTCTTTTTTAAATTATGCTGTTTTCTGTTTATTTTCAGCTTTTGTGTAAGTAATTTGGTTGATACCACAAAATGAATAATACAAATACCAGTTAAACTCTTTTATTGTTCTGTTATTATTCATGTTTTCCACCTCTATGGTAATAACCACCTACCGTTCCACTCCACTGGTAATAATAAGCGCCCCACCACTCCAATTTTTTAAGCGCCCTGGGCGATCATCATGTCACATACAATATGTACAAAAGGTGTGTGTTTCATTTGAATGTTTCAGCGCAATGAAAAGGTAAAGTACAGTTTAATCCTCCTTTTGTTTTTTAAGATGAAAAAAAAAAATCTGAAGTCTCATGTATAATGAACACCAATCAACCATAACATTAAAGCCACTAAGGAGTGATGTGAATAACACTGATTATCTCATTTCCGTGTCGGGAGTTTGGATACATTACACAGACGGTGAACAATATGTTTTTGAAGTTGATGAAGAATTGGCAGGTATAAGAATCTGAGACCTTTTACAAAACTTAAAATACAGTTCAATTCATTTTCTGTAACCACTTAATCCGAATTAGGGTTGTGGGGAAGCTGGCGCCCATCCCAGCCAACTCCGAGTGAGGGCAGAGTACACCCTGGACAGCTCGCCAGGCCATCACAGGGCAGAAACATGCTGACGGCTTTGCAGCTACTCTTGTCAAAAGTCAGCAATGGTTGTTTTACATGAACCTCTCACCATAGACAGTGAGAGACATGGCTGGCCATTGATAACCCAGTTAGCTGCACTGGGGGACAGTGACAACCTGTGATGAGTGGGGCTTGAACCCCCAACCTTAGGATCATTGATCCAGCACCTTTACCACTAGGCCACCGCTGCCCCAAAACTTAAATTGTGATAGTTAAATAACTGGATCAATGCATTTCCAAAACTTAGTCTGGTGTGGGGTTCCATGTTACTTTACCTCGGTTTAAACAAAATTAATTATTTTTACAAAATGTACTTCACTCCATGTACTCCACTTGTGGGGCCAGTGGCGTAGTGGTTAGGGTGCTGGGCTTATGATCAGGAGGTTGTGTGTTCAAATCCCAGCTCGACCCTCACTGTGCTAAGACCCCTGGCCAAGGTCTTAACCGCAAGTGTGCCTCTGTTCACCCAGCAGTATAAATGGGTACCAGTAAAAATAGACTGGGAAGGTAACCTGCGATGGACTCGTGTCCCATTCAGGAGGAATTGTACTCCTAGTCATTTCATGCTACAGAAACCGGGGATAAGCACCGGCCTGATGAGCCACTAGGCTGGGGAGTAAAAAGCCAAAAACCATGTGCTGTACTTCACTGCACTATAGTTTGCTCACCACATATTGTATTTTATGTGCTTCATTTGATCAGACTTTCCCTTTTGGATGGTTATTGGAACTGTGCTACAAAATAGTGTTATTTTGGAACAAACATTCACAGAAAATGCTGGAGCAAAAAAGAAAGTGTGATACACCAAAAATTCGACAGACACTCCAACTCTGTATAACAAATAGCTGTCATGTATGCTTTATTATGCTCGATAAACTGATCACTCAGACTAATGGACTGCATACGCCGATTCTTTTTCTCACTAAAAAGAAAATAATATTTCGCATCCAAAAAAATCAAGGAACACATTTTGCATCTACAAACAGATGCGAAATGGGACACGGTAAGAGCAGCGACTGAGCCATAAACAGTAGATAATTAGACAACACTGTCATCGCTACTTTGAGGATTAGTTGCCTAGCAACGTTTTTGCTTAGCTTGTTGTCATGGAGTTGAGTGCTCGGACGCCGGATACTCTCTCAAACGCTCGGGTCACTTCTGACTGGTCTGTCCACATATACATTTATACATATACAATATAGGGCGTGTTTCGATGTGTACATTGAGACACATACAAGGCCTTTAATAACACAGTGAGCTGCACTTGGGAGCTCTGAATTTAACTCACATAAAGTGAGCACACCCACACACACACACACACACACACACACACTCAGAGCAGTGGGCTACCACACAGTGCCTGGAGAGCAGTTGGGGTTAGGTGCCTTGCTCAAAGGCACTTCAGCCATGAGTGTGGAAAAAGAGAAAATGGTGCTCACCCCCTGCCACCACACATTCCCCTGCTGTTTCAGGAACCATACCAGCGACCTTTAACCCAAACCAGCTTCTTGAAGCATGTGGCCACAGCAGCACCTATTTTATATATTGAGTTTACATTGAATACAATACTAACCATTGCTGACTTTCATCAAGAGGATGCTGCATAACTGTCAGCGTGTTTCTGCCCTGTGGTGGCCTGGCGAGCTGTCTAGGGTGTACTCTGCCCTCGCTCAGAGTTGGCTGAGATGAGCACCAGCCTCCCTGCAACCTGAATTAGGATTAAGAGGCTCAGAAAATTAATGAATGAATAAATGCAGGGACAAAATTTCCCTTGTGAGATAAAATCAAATAAAAATGTGTTTGTGTGTTTGTGTGTTTGTGTGTGTGTGTGTGTGTGTGTGAATGCTGTCACGCTATATATATATATATATATATATATATATATATATGGGTTTTTTAATTATATATTTATTATATACCCATTTCACTGGAGCGCAGAATGCAAGGATCATGGCGGAAAGACGCGGAACGCAATCTATGGAGGAGCTTCGGCATTTTTACACGGAAAATTGGTCAGAAACCTATGGACAAGTGCACCTTCGGAACGATCACGGAGTGTTTGGAAAGGACACGGAAAGACCGCGGTACAATGTCGGAATACATGTGTAAAAGCGCTCGGATCACCTTCGGAACCAGTGCGGGCAGCAGAGGAAGACCTTCGGATAATTCACGGAATGTTCACAGAAAGGACAGAACGTTTGCGGAACGACCGCGGTACATTCCGTTTTAGAAGGAAGACCCACGGAATGATCTCGGAACGTTCACGTTCAACACGGAATGACTGAGGAATGACTGAGGAACACCCAGTGTAACCACGTTTCAACGAAAAAAAATCGACAAAGATCAAAGGATTTGCTCCTGATTCCGCCTATAAATACATGGAAAGATCAAGGAAGCTCATTCTCTCATATATAATATATTTTTATAATGTAAATATGTTTATAATCTACAATAAATTTAAAATTTAACATTATTTGAGTAATTTATCATAGGTTTCTAATGTGCAATAATGTTTCTTCTTCTCTTTTCGGCTTTTTCCCTTTTCTCGGGAGTCGCCACAGCGAATCGTTTGATTCGCACATTTTGATTTTGGCAGAGGTTTTTACGTCGGATGCCCTTCCTGTCACAGGCCCTTAGCAAGGGACAGAAACATCCTGACGGCGTTGCAGCCTACTCATTATGAAAGTCAGCAATGGTTCTTTTACATGCCTCACACCATAGACAGTGAGAGACATGGCCCGCCTTTGATAACCCAGTTAGCTGCACTGGGGGGACAGTGACAACCTTTGTGGGGACTCGAACTCCCAACCTTAGGATCAGCGATAATTTACAATTCATTTAAAATTAAACACATGTTAATATGTTTAATATCAAAAACATCAACACTGTACGTTCCTTTTATTTGCACCTCAATAAATCATTCCAGACTAAAAACCATGCACACAAGTCCAAATCATAGTGATTATCACTTTAAAACTTTATTACATGAACAGAAAAACACAAAAAATGAACTGGAGTAATTTTAATATTTATAGTGGAAGTGACTTCCTTGAGCTTTCCGCAAGTCTTCCATGTTATCCGCAACCATTCCGCAAACGTTTCGCATTTATTCCTCAAACCTTCCATGAGTATTCCGTGGGGATTCTGTGGCCGCTTTTGACCACCCGGAAGAAGGAGGAATGTTCGCGGAACGTTCACGGAAGACTTGCGGAATAAAAGGAATGATCACTGAATGTTTGCCGAAAGGCTGGAACGTTTGCGGAAGGACTGCGGAACATGATGGAACACTGTCGGAAAATTTTTCCATGAATGTGCTTTTGAACATGTTCAAAAGCACGTTCGTGGAAAATTTTGGCCTGACGGAATAGGAGGAATACCTTCGGAATTGTACGGAAGGACACGAAATGACTGAGGAACGTTGGAGGATGACTACGGTTTTGCTTCCACAAGTCTGCCACGCTCCAATGAAATGAGGGTATTAAAGAGTCCAGAAAATGACCAAGGACTGCAGTCTGAGTAGCCTACCGTCTGTATGTGTGTGTGATAATACACAGCTCATCCCTATGCTTAGTTTCATCACGTAACAATCCAGGCTTATTTTCTCCAGTGGAATAATTTTAATCCTGATTATTTCCGGTGGATTAAGAGGCAGACTGAAGCTATTTGCCAGACAGATTTCATACTGTATGTCCTTTTTCTCCGATCTTTAATTATGTTTATGCAAAATTTGTATCTACTTTTGTGTGAATATGATAACGAGCAGAGTTGCCCTGTGTAAAAATAAGATCATAGCCAAAACCTTTCAGTCTTGAAATTTCAAGCTTTGTTTAATACAGTGTACAAGACGGTGTTGAGGCCAGCGATGTTGTATGGTTTAGAAACAGTGGCCCTGGGGAAAAGACAGGAGGCAGAGCTGGAGGTAGCAGAGATGAAAATGTTGAGATTCTCTTTGGGAGTAACGAGGATGGATAGGATCAGGAATGAGTACATCAGAGAGACAGCACATGTAAGATGTTTTGGAGACAAAGTCAGTGAGGCTGGATTGAGATGGTTTGGACATGTACAGAGGAGAGATAGTAAGTATATTGGTAGTAGGATGCTGAGGTTGGAACTACCAGGCAGAAGGCCGAGAGGAAGACCAAAGAGACAATTCATGGATGTGGTGAAGGAGGACATGAAGGTAGTTGGTGTAAGAGAACAATATGCAGCGGATCTGAGATGGAGGCAGATGATTTGCTGTGGCAACCCCCGAGGGGAACAGCCGAAAGGAAAAGTTCAATATATTTTCATTCAGACTGTGGCAGAAAGTTCTGAATTTCAGAAAACAGTGGCACAGTTTCATGCATCCATTTTATTATCTCTTAAACAAGATGTATTTACTAAATGCTCCTATACATTTTGAATAATCACAAGAATATTAAAGGGCTTTCCATATCTTTGACTTTGCAAATGAATCATTTTAACAAAACAGACTACCCCATAAAGCTAAATCTACTAAAAATTGGTTTGCAAATAAATCATTGGATAGAGAGATGGTTATTGCCCTGCAAGTTAGCTGTGACATAATTTAGGTTCCATGAGAAGGCAAACAAGCTGGAAGCTACCTGTAATAAATACAGTGGCGACAGGATACAAAAGCAACTTGAAGAGTTTCCTGTGACTGACAACCCAAGAAAACTGAAAATATAATGAAATCCATGTAGCTCGCTAAGCAAAACAAGCAACAGGCAAAAAATAACACCAAGAACATGGAAGATACTGAAAACCTGAATAGGAACAAATTTAGTCTGATGCTGTGACGGCCTCGAAATAGCATAACATTCCACACAGAGAAAACGTCAACCCTTTTCCTGATTTTTTTCTTTTTTCTTTTTTAATTTCCTAAATCCTGATCTATTGGCTCCCACCAATACCGGGGAATCAGTGGAGTTACAACACTAAAATGTATTTAATTTAATTAAGTAATCACATACATAAATAAAGGGGCAGTGGTGGCCTAGTGGTATAGGGCGTTGGATCGCTGATCCTAAGGTTGGGGGGTTGAGTCCCATTTTCCACAAGTTTCTCACTGTCCCCCCAGTGCAGCTAACTGGGTTATCAAAGGCCCACCATGTCTCTCACTGTCTATGGTGTGAGGTTCATGTAAAAGAACCATTGCTGACTTTCGACAAGAAGAGCTGCAAAACTGTCAGTGTGCTTCCGTCCTGCAATGCCCTGGTGAGCTGTCCAGGGTGTACTCTGCCCTCGCTCAGAGTCAGCTGGCATGGGCGCCAGCCTCCCCGTGACCCTAATTAGAATTAAGTAGTTACAGAAAATGACAAAACCACTCAGTACCTCAGGGCTGAGATATCTTTACACATACTTTGCATTCCATGAATAAACCGTTTATATACTTTACAAGCTACACTACGCTGTTGCCACAAAGATACCGGACACGTTTTCTGTAATATTTAGAACAATCAGATATAACATTGACAATATTATAAGCGCTGACAGGTGGTGTGAATAACATTGAATACCTCGTTACAGTGGCATCTGCCAAGCGGCAGGATGCATCTGACAGAAACAAATGGTCGGTTCTCAAAGTTAATTTGCTGGAGGCAAGAATCACATTGTGATGGCGAAACAACCGGGTGTATTTGATGATAAAAAGATCCTGTGGGTCGTTCCATACATGTATTTTTGAACGTCTATCAAATGTGGTCCAAGGATGCCCAAGGCTTCTTCCTGTATGACGGAAGTTAAGGTTAGTATGTGTGCTTGGATCCCTCAGAAGAGCGACTGTAGCACAAGGTGCTCGCTGTGATATGAAGGTGCCTGACGGTCCATTGCAGTTTGTATGTGTTTCAGCAAGATAAAGGTGTAAAGTTGTGTAGATCATGGAACAATCCTGGAAACTACAAGAATTATATGACTAGAAGGTGTTAACATGGCTTTTAAAAATTATGATGTAGAGACGTAGCAAGCACTTGACTGTACAGCAGTGCTTCTCAAATAGTGGCTCGGTATGATGGGGGGGGGTGGTGGTGGTGACCCTTGGAACGAGAATTAATTGCACCTCCACTCCAATAGATGGCAGTGGCGCTCTCATTGTCACGCTATAATATAGCAGTTTTTTTGAACAACCAAACGACAACCCCTCAAGAAGCAACATGAAAGAATTTCTAACAGGAACTAAGAGAACAGTGGAGAGAGACAGAGCTATTAAGACATAAATAAGTTAAATGAGTTTATATCAGATTTTTTTTTTCAGGCACATTGGTGCACTTTAAATCTTTTCTGTTACAGAATAAAAAACAATGTTAATGAAGTCTTTTATTCTACTTTATTGTAAGTTGAACTATATTTCTTTCTTTTTTTGTTTTTAATGTTAATAAAGATACAATGCTATGCAGAAGTGTACAAATAACAAATAAGAGAAAATGGTGTCCATCTCAGCCAACTCTGGCGAGGGTGCAATACACCCTAAACAGCTCACCAGACCATCGCAGGGCCAACATTCACTTACATGATTTGGAATAGACAGTCAGACTAACCAGAGTACCCAGAGGAAACCCATGTAGTCACGGGGAGAACATGTAAACTCCACACAAACGTCCTGAGTCCAAGAATCCAACCCATGACCTTCTTGATGTCAGATGGACATGCTGTATATATATATATGTGTGTATGTGTGTGTGTGTGTGTTTGTGTGTGTGTATATATATATATATATATATATATATATATATATATATATATATATATGATTTTCTGAGTAGATCCTTCCGTAGGAGAGTGCTCAATACTTTTTGGTAGAGCAAATAACAAAAATAAAAGGACAGGACAAAGACTTTCTATTGAAAATCCATTTATCACTACAGATCTGTTTCGAGGGGTGGTGAAACCATCCTCTCTCTTCAGGTGATTATAGAAGAATTGATGGTTTCACCACCCCTCGAATCAGATCTGTAGTGATAAATGGAGTTTCAATAGAAAGTCTTTGTCCTGTCCTTTTATTTTTGTTTACATATATATATTTATATATATAATTTTTTGTGTCTCTGTGTGTGTGTGTGTGTGTGTATGTTTGCTTTAACTGTGATGTTTTCTGGCAGGGATGATCATCCATGCACAGTGGCGGAGTCTGTTATTACAGAGTGCACGTTTCTCTAGCAAGACTGCTCAGATCCAGCCGTGTAATAATTGCTCTGAGATTTTCCATCTCTCATCTTCTCAGTGAGAGAACACTCTGTCTATCACTTTCTGCCAGCTTCGAGCTGTGCCCATGGTGAGAAAGTGAATTCAGCATGCCATGGTTGTGTTTCAGACTGTAGAAATGGCAACAGTATGCATGTACTTAAAGACTGCACTGACTACCATCACATTATTTCAAGATCATGATATGTATTTATTCCATTTCATTTATTTTTTTTATTCTTAAATTAGTAAGATTATAACACAATGCCATAATATACCAATATCTTAAATGCACTAGTCTAGACATACAACATTTAACGTTTTTTGTTAGGCGGGTTTATTTATATAACTGACAGAAAATCATGAAAACCTTTGTCGAATTCAATGAATACCTCCTTATGTTCTGCTAGCTGTCTGCTCTGTGTGTACTGTAAAAAAATCTGGTGTTTCTAAATGGACTTGGTTTTGTAAAGGAGAAAAAAATGGCAAGCCGCATAGCTCGATTCGAGTCAATGAGGAACAGGGGCATTTGAGTTTCTGCAAAATAAAAAAAAAACATACCCTGTTGCTGATTGGGTGAAGGGAAGATGGAGTGTCATTGTTATTGTCGCTGCCTTGGATATGTTTCCTGGTGAATTTATGAAGAGGTGGAGCTTCTGAAGGGTGATATGTATTCTTTTGGTTGTTAATTTTACATATCAATAATCTTTCTCTGGTGACATGGTGACATACAGTAATGGTTATCACATCGCCTCAAAGCAAGAAGATTGTTGGTTCAAGAATTTTCCAATAGTATTGGGTTATTCCTTACTTCATTTTTACATATAACTTCTTTGTTGGTCACTCTTAGTTATTTGCTTTTTGTAAAATCTTATGAAAATGGCATCCAGAGAATTTCTTAAAGGGTACCTGTGGTGAATTTATATTGCCAGCTCTTTAAAATGATCACGTATGATATCAGTGGTTCTGTCAGGCAATGTCAGACCTGCTATCGGCATGAGGCCCAGCGACCTATTGCTTAAACGTATGATATTATACAGGAATTGTGCTAAAGGATAACCAATACCAGTGCTCTTTAACTAACTGAAATTCATATTTAACAACAACTTTTATTATTTACTTTATATGAGCCCTTTAGAGCAACTGTGGGCTAAGTCCATTTTTGTCAATTTTGAGTTAAGTACAAGAAATGAATAAAGAAAAGTTAAATCTTTCAGATGAATATGGATCTAAATCTAGGTGGAGTTCCAATTTTGACATAGAAGGAGCACTTCACTGTCACTCTTAGCTATTTCAATGACTTCACTAGTGCAACAGTCAGCCAAGTCCAAAATCCAAGATGGCGGCACCATGTGTGAAGCCTCCACAGCTTAGGAAAAACGTACCTGAAAAAGAGCTTCTTCAGTTAATAGAGAACTCGGAAAGTAAGTACAGAGACCCCTCACTTTCCACAGTTAATGGGGACCGAGACCCCCCCACCCTTCCCCGCGACCGCCGATTTCCACGAAGTAAGATCGACACCCCCCCGATTGATGTATATGTGCATGTATATGTGTATATAATCTCAATAAATACATATTCTAACACTATAAATACTTATAATAACAATTAACCATTCAAAAATAATGCATAAGATGTAAATAAAATATAAATACGCACACGCACTCACAGATGCACACCTTACATAAAAATGTAAGGAGTTTTGTTGGGGGGTTTTGTGTTGTTGTTTTTGTTTGTCTGGAGGGTTTTTTGCATAATTGGCCTTGTTTTGTGACATTTTCCTTAACTTTTTCCTATTTTTCCTTATTTTTTAATTTTTTGATGAATATTTTTGAAAAGCCCATGATGCACTGAAGCCGCAGAAACTGAAGCACGAAGTAGTGAGGGATCCCTGTATTACTTTAGCAAGGACACCACTACACCTGCTTATTAGTATTTAATTGAATATTCATTATTTTTGTAATATTGCTACATTTCCTGGACATTTGGACTTGGACCACTGTTGCACAGAACAATAACATTTCGATGCAATCTTTGGTAAAATGCCAAAGTCCCAGCAAAACAGCAATTTAGGCCTAAAAAGTATCTAACTCAGGGGTCGGGAACTTATGGCTCACGAGCCAGACGTGGCTCTTTTGATGACTGCATCTGGCTCTCAGATAAATCAGGTGGCCTTTCTTAACAGAATAACTAATACATAATTTCGCTGTCCTTTAAATAAAAATACAGAAAAAAGCCATCAAATAAAACAAAAACATAAATAAATTTCACGCATTTCAATCTATACGTCAATTTTCAATGCCACTTGTCACTGTGGTGTGCAGCGGAGAGCCAATCCTTTCTGTACTCCAGTGTGTGTGTGGGCGGGGCCGATACCTTGAAACTCTAATTTTATTGGATTATATGTGACAGCCTGCATGAGTTGTTTTTGGATAAAGAGGTAAATTTCCCTCATTTTGATCAGTTCATGTGCAAGAAGCCAAGCAGATCTGGCAAGCAAAACACAAATGGACAGACAAGAAAAAACTTCAACCCGTAGATTGCCAAAACTTGGGACGCGCTTCCTGTCACATAAACTCTGCAGTGTGAGTCCTGTCGTATTGACCATGTTTGGCTCCACATGCACACGCGAGCAGTCCTTCTCATACTTGAAAATAATCAAGACCAACCTGCGGTCACATGTAATAGATGGAAGCCTAAACGCCTGCATGAAGCTGAACCTCAGCACGTATCAACCAGACTACAAAGCTATCAGCAACACCATGCAGCATCAGAAGTCGCATTAATAGTAAAAAATACTTTTCTTATTAATAAATAACTTCATTATAACAATGTTGTTTAAAATAAATTCAGAGTCTTCTTATACTCTAAAATTTTTGGTCTCAGTATTAAAAAATTAGGATTAGATTTTAATTTTTTTTTTTTTTTTTTGGCTCTCTGAGTTAAAAAGGTTCCCGACCCCTCATCTGAGTGTAGGATTCAGTTAGACTGAAGGCATTGAAATATAAATCATGCCTTTTTTTATTGATTAAAAAATTTAAAGCGCTTTCCTGAAAATTCACAAAAATGGACTTGGCCCACTGTCGCTCTGAGGGGTGCGTATGATCTGCACAGGGCAGCACAGTGGTGTAGTGCTTAGCATGTCCTCCTCATGAATGACTGGCAAGAATGTTCTGGGCCAGGAAGAGAGTCTGTGTGACGATTGTATGCTTTTCCTCTGCTTGTGTGGGTTTCCTCTTGGTACAGTACTCCGGTTTCCTCCCAAAGACATGCACATTTGACTAACTGGCCCCCAGGTACGAATGTGAATGTGGGTGTGGATGTGAATGATGATGATGATGATGATGATGAGTATATTTTGGCTCTGTTGGTGTGGCAAGCTGTTTAGGCTGAAATCCACCTGTACAGAGTGTTAGCTGAGCACCAGTCTCCCAGCGACCCTGGTAGGATTAAGCAATTCAACAAATGAATGAGTAATCTGCACAAGGTTATGATCCATTTGGCCTTCCATACAGTCAACGACCAGATTCCGTGCGTCTCGGCTATTTTGCTCTCACCCTCTCAGTGCGCTTTTCTCCAATCAGGACAAAAATGGAAACCACAAACAAGGTAGGGCATTTACTCAGGTGTCACCTGTTAGTGATGTACTACGGATTTGGGAAAGAAATGTGACAAATGGAAATGAAAAACAGACATCAATAATTTCTCTCTCTTTCTCTCTCTTTCTTTTGGTATTTTTCGGTTTCAGGTCGTTTCCTCCATGACATTTCAGGTTCTAAAACTCCCGCTGGGCTTTATTCGCCTACTGGAATGGGTGAGTGTGTGAAAGTGGGATTTTTCTCTTCCTTACACTCATGTGAAGTGCACAGCGATCAATCAAATCAAACGTCTATAGTCTGAAGCTCCAGTGTTCTATAGAAAAGCGCGTTTTAGGGTTTATTATAAGGGTTTATTATAAGGCCTGTTTACATCATGTGCGCAACTTAATATACTATATTTTGTGTGTGTTTTACTTTTGTATTTGGTGTTAAAAGTTCGTTTTGAATAAATAATTGTTGTTATCCTTGATACTTAATAGTAAATAATAAGCTTCAGTGCATGTCTGGCGTAATCGTGTGCGCTCGAGACTGCATCCAGTTTGAGAATTCTGAATACAGATTGTTGGGGGGGGGGGGTCGCAAAATTACAATTTATCAGTCTTCAGATCAATCTGCCTCACTCACATTCAAGTACAGTTGTTTTTATTAATAGCATGTAATACATTGTGTGGGTTTCCTCTGGGTACACCGGTTTCCTCCCATGTCCAAACGCATGCACATTAACCTAGTTGAACTGTCTTGATCTGCCCTGCGATGACCTAGCGAGCTGTCCAGGGTGTACTCTGCTTTTGCCCAGCGTTTTCTGAGATGGGCTCGAGCCTCCCTGCAACCCTAATTGGGATCAATCAGTTCTGAAAATGAGTGAAGGGATGATGAATTGTCTTGATTGCCCCATGTTGTAAACGTGACTGTGAATATTTGTGTGTCTGTGTTGGTATGGCAAGCTGGTAGCCTTCGCCTAGAGTTGGTTTGGATGAGCACCGGCCTGCCTGTAACCCTAATAAAGAAAAAAGAGATTTAAGAAAAGAAATGAAATTAATGGACGCAAATATTTACTTACTAGATTTGATTCGAATGCATAGTTGATTCATGTATATTATACGAGCTAAACTTTGTACACAATCACTTCCGGATGTGTTCTGTCTGCAAACTACTGCCGCAAAGTCATTTGCAGTCAAGAATGTATTGCGAAACTGTCACGTTCCAATTTTTACTGGAACCAACAGGTCCGAACCTGTTACTGCAATTCAATTCGGTACACAAAGCAGGCGCCATGAAAACAGGGTTTGCGGGGCTGGACTGGAAGATCTCCATTGCTCAATTGTCTTGCTCAATGTTCTTTCCTCAATCTTACCAAACATTCCTGCCATAATCATCCTCACCGAACCTCTCCATTGCTCAATATTCTAACCACAACCTCACCAAACATTACTGCTACAGTCAACCTCAGTGAACACCTGCCCATCATCAGTGCCACAGTTTAAGATAAAAACGATACGTTAAACCAAACTGTATGCATTAAAACTACAGCATGACACTCAAGTACAATATTATGACTCTAATAATAATTCATTTAGGTCATTATCCCTTTATAGACATCAGAAGAATCTGTTGGTATAAGGTTGGGGGTTATGTCTGGTCTTATGTCTGGTCTGTTGGCCTTGATTTTTTCCCATTTCTGTCCATTTGGATTGGCATGTCCTAAAATATGGTTGTTCATTTGTTTGTTACTGTTGGTGGTGCATGTTCACAATATTTGCCTAAGGACGTTGATGTTATAGTACTTGCTAATTCCCTAATGAGGATAAGCTGCTGCCTCGTTGTGCCTATATATATATATATATATATATATTTATTTTCCTTTCGGCTGTTTCCTTCAGGGGCGCCACAGCGAATCATCTGCCTCCATCTCACCCTATCCTCTGCATCTTCTTCTCTTACACCAGCTACCTTCATGTCCTCCTTCACCACATCCATAAATCTCCTCTTTGGTCTTCCTCTACGCCTTCGGCCTGGTAGTTCCAACCTCAGCATCCTACTACCAATATACTCACTATCCCGCCTATGTACATGTCCAAACCATCTCAATGTAGCCTCTCTGACTTTGTCTCCAAAACCTCTTACATGTGCTGTCTCTCTGATGTGCTCATTCCTGATCCTATCCATCTTCGTTACTCCCAAAGAGAACCTCAACATTTTCATCTCTGCTACCTCCAGCTCTGCCTCCTGTCTTTTTCTCAGCACCACTCTTTCTAAACCATACAACATCGCTGGCCTCAACACCGTTTTGTACACTTTTCCTTTCATTCTTGCTGACACTCTCCTATCGCACATCACACCGGACACTTTTCTCCAACCATTCCAGCCTGCCTGCACACGCTTCTTCACCTCTTTTCCCCACTCTCCATTGCTCTGGGTTGTTTAGCCTTCTTCTTCTTTTCCTTGAGCCTAAGTACTTAAAATCCTCCACCTTCTTTATCTCTGCTCCCTGTAACCTCATCGTACCTCTTGGGTCCTTGTCGTTCACACACATGTATTCTGTCTAACTGAAGCTAACTTTCATTCCTCTTCTTTCCAGGGCATACCGCCACCTCTCTAGATTTTCCTGCACTTGTTCTCTGATATATATATGTGTGAACGACAAGGACCCAAGAGGTACGATGAGGTTACAGGGAGCAGAGATAAAGAAGGTGGAGGATTTTAAGTACTTAGGCTCAAGGAAAAGAAGAAGAAGGCTAAACAACCCAGAGCAATGGAGAGTGGGGAAAAGAGGTGAAGAAGCGTGTGCAGGCAGGCTGGAATGGTTGGAGAAAAGTGTCCGGTGTGATGTGCGATAGGAGAGTGTCAGCAAGAATGAAAGGAAAAGTGTACAAAATATGTGTGTGTGTGTGTGTGTGTGTGTGTGTATACATGTATATGTGTGTGTATGTATGTATATACAAGGATCCTTCACTTTCTGACGGCCGATTTCCACAAAATAGGCTCAACCCCCCTGACTGACATATATGTATATGCGTATATAATATCAATAAATACATATTCAACACTATAAATGCTTATAATAACAAACATTCAAAAATAATGCACAAGATGTAAATAAAATAAAAATACACACACATACAAACACGTATGCACACACTCAGATGCACATCTCACATAAAAATGTAAGTAGTTTTGGGGGGGGGTTGTTTGTTTGGGGTTTTTTTACATAATTGGCCTTGTTTTTCAGGATTTTCCTTAACCTTACCCAATTTTTCCTTAATTTCCTTATTTTTTAATTTTTTTTGATGAATATTTTTGAAAAACCCACAATACACTGAAGTTGCAGAAACTGAAGCACTGTGGCGAGGGATCACTGTGTGTGTGTGTGTGTGTGTGTGTGTGTGTGTGTGTGTGTGTGTGTGTGTATGTATATGTGTATATATACATATATATACACACACACACAGTGGTGCCTTGACTTAAGAAATTAATCCGTTCTAAGGGCAAGCTCTTAAGTGTTCGTTAGATAAAACAGAAATTCCGATAGGAAACAATAGAAAACCAATTAATCCGTTACAACCCCCTCCCAAACTCATATAACCTGACACAAATACATATATTTGACATAATATATTAAAAATAAACATGTAAAAACAATAAAGATTTCATAATACAGTAGGCCCTTGACTATTTGCGGTTTTGCACTCACGGTATGAGTATTCGTGAACTGCCGAGCAACTCTCACGTGATTCAAATTCAGCCAATGGCTGTCTTCCTACCTGCTGATTGCTTGAGATGATGTAATACCTCTTTTTCCTCATTCGTGCACAAGTTGTCAATGAGCCTTTTTTTAGTGTGTTTTAATTACCAGTTAAGTTCTATGATGTCTCTCAAACGCCTGCTAAGCACCAGAAAAAGGTAATGAGGTTGGATGTCTCCTCTGAAGAAATAAGACTTTCTCCAGAAGAACTGACAGTTTCCTCTGAAGTTCCTGAAGAGCAATAATCGTCTGAACTGTTGTAAGTCTTTTTCGATTATTATTCCAGTGCATTACCTAAGGTAATGTTTAGAATGTTTGTGTGTTATATTTTATTTACTGTGGTGTAGCATGTTTCTCATTTTGTTTTGTTTATCCAATTTATTACATTTCTTGTTCTTTTATGTCCTTTTTGCTATGGTCTGTGTTTTGGGGGACTTTGATTTTGATGCCGTGCCTCTAACTGTTTACTTTCCGCTTCGGCTGAGGGGCATGGCTGAGCTGCTCGGTGGCTCACACCTGAATTCACTCTTCTCATTTACTGCCAATAAACAAAAGCACGCTCACCTCTGCGCCAGATGATTAACTCGCATCATATCACCGCTTCTTTGGTTTGTAATGCTCTATAACTCTGTTTTGTACTTGCTCTGGCTGAGGGGCGTGGCTGAGCTGCTCGGACTTAATGCAGTTAATACCTGTATTCAGTCATCTCATGCCTAATGCAATACCTTCCTCTAGTGGACATTTTTGAAAACTACAATGCTGTATGTTTCAAGGAGAGTGCATTTAAAGGTGTTTTTATATGTATGCTGTATAATGTTTATATTTTATTCTCAATAAATATCACAATAATAAAATTAAATTTTTCTTAATCATTACTATATTTTACTACATTAATACTGAATTACTGAGTAAGACTGTCTGTAAAATGCGTTTAAGAAGCATATTTTAGCGCATGTAATGGATATATAGTATTTTACTTCCGGTTGCTGATTCGCATTTGGAACGTGATACCTGGAGTTTTACTTCCAAGTACAGAACTCGCAGATTATCTTCATTTGCGGGAGGGACCGGAACCGAACCCCGCGAATATCGAGGCCCTACTGTAATAATGCATGTACATTAACATTAATAATAATAAAACAAGAATAAAGAATAGTATACTTTCCGATCGTCCACTGCAGCAAAGATGTCACGTGGGTGTGAAGATGTCACGTGGCAGGCAGGAGGTGGTGCGTAACAGAGGAGGCGTTCTTGGGGCACAGAGGGATACACACAGAAGAATACAAGGCTAATCAGCCCGGAAAATCCATTTCCCTAGCAGAGCGTGTAAATCAAAAATTTGCTGATTGGATGGGGCAGGTGTTTGGTGGGATCGAAGCGCGTATCATGGAAAATTCGTTATAATAGACACTCGTTAGTCAAGGTACCACTGTATTCTGATTTGGCTGTTTCTGTGCAACCAGAAACTAGATGATCGATATATAAATTGGACCACTGTTGATCAAAGAAGGAGAGGTGGGAGGCGTGTCCGTAGGCAGAGAGAAGAGGAAAGGCATGAGTCTAGGACTGAGAGTAGGGACTTTGAATGTTGGAACTATGACAGGAAAAGATAGAGAGCTGGCTGGCATAATGTAGAGGAGAAGGGGGACATACTGTGTGTTCAGGAGACCAGGTGGAAAGGTACCAAGGCTAGAAGCTTAGGAGCAGGGTTTAAGCTGTTTTTTTCATGGTGTGGATGGGAAGAGAAATGGTGTAGGAGGCATCTTGAAGGAGGGGTTTGTCAGGAATATTCTAGAAGTGAAAAGAATGTCAGACAGAGTGATGAGTCTCGAGTTAGAAATTGAAGGTGTGATGTTCAATGTTGTTAGTGCTTATGCCCCACAGGCAGGATCTGAGCTAGAATAGAAGGAGAGATTCTGGAGTGAATTAGATGAAGTGATGCAGAGTACCCCCAGAGGTGAAAGAGTGATCATTGTTGCAGACTTCAATGGACATGTTGATGCAGGCAACAGAGGGGACGAGGAAGTGATGGGCAGGTTTGGTATCCAGGACAAGAACACAGGAGAGATGTTGATAGATTTTGCAAAAAGGATGGTGATGGCTGTGGTGATGGCTTCTTCCAGAAGAGACAGGAACATAGGGTGACTTAGAAAAGCAGAGATGGTGCACATAGGGAGACTACACCTTGTACGGCGATGTAATTTGAAGGAAGTCAGTGACTGCAAACTAGTAGCGGGTGAGAGTGTTACCAAACAGCATAGGATGGTGGTGTGCAGGATGACACTGATGGTGAATAAGGTGAAGAAGGCAAAGGCAGAGCAGAAGACAAAGTGGTGGAAGCTGAAAAAGGAAGAGGGTCATGTTGTCTTCAAGGAGTTGAAACAAGCTTTGGGTGATCAAAAAGTGCTTCCAGATGACTGGACAACTACAGCTAATGTGATCAGGGAGACAGGTAGGAGAGTACTTGGTGTGTCATCTGGAAGGAAAGTAGATAAGGAGACTTGATAGTGGAATGAGGAAGTGCAGGAGTGTGTACAAAGGAAGAGGTTAGGTAAGAAGTGGGACATAGAGAGGACCGAAGAGAAGTACTTAGGCTCAAGGAAAAGAAGAAGAAGGCTAAACAACCCAGAGCAATGGAGAGTGTGGAAAAGAGGTGAAGAAGCGTGTGCAGGCAGGTTGGAATCATTGGAGAAAAGTGTCCAGTGTGATGTGTGACAGGAGGGTATCGGCAAGAATGAAAGGAAAATTGTACAAGACGGTGTTGAGGCCAGCGATGTTGTATGATTTAGAAACAATGGCACTGGGGGAAAAAACAGGAGGCAGAGCTGGAGGTAGCAGAGATGAAAATGTTGAGGTTCTCTTTGGGAGTAACGAGGATGGATAGGATCAGGAATGAGTACATCAGAGGGACAGCACATGTAAGAAGTTTTGGAGACAAAGTCAGAGAGGCTGGATTGAGATGGTTTGGACATGTACAGAGGAGGGATAGTCAGTATATTGGTGGTAGGATGCTGAGGTTGGAACTACCAGGCAGAAGGTCTAGCGAAAAACCAAAAGGAAGATTTATAGATGTGATGAAGGCGGACATGAAGGTCGTTGGAGTCAGAGATGCAGAGGATAGGGTGAGATAGAGGCGGATGATTTGCTGTGGCGACCTCTGAACAGCAAAATGGAAAAGAAGAGGAAGAAGAAGATTCTACACATTGTGTTGGTCCTGTCTTTTAAGATCTTGTTTTAGTAGTAGAATTTCTGAATGCATTTATCATACGCAGCTATAGTACAGCCTTCAGTTTCAGACTTCAAACCAGCTGTTTTTAGCCAGTTGTTAATTTCGAATTCATCTACATCATTATCATTGATTCTTTTTAGGTATTGTCTCTGTAAAGGTTTAATGTCCCACTCATTCTTTACTTATTCTATTTTTTCCTAAATGCTTCAACTCTAGTTTTATTCTTTTAGTGTCTTTGGTGTCTGGTTCATTTTCATTCTTTTCAGTCTCCGGTATGTTGAGCTCTTTGTTAAATTAGCTGTTTTCATAAATGTAGCAATAACGTCTTTTTTTTTTTTGTCCTATCATGGTGTCTAGCCAGCTGAAGAGTACTGTCACTTTTAGTTTTTAGGGATGAAACTGAGCCTATTATTGTTGTCTTGTATGCAATCGCGATTTGAATTAATCACCTTCCGCCTGCTGCTCTTGGGTGGTAAACTCTGTTGACATCTGCTTTTGGGTGATGCATCTTTTCCATTATTAGCAATTTTCTCAATTTATAATTCAGCTTTTTTTCAGCTCTTCTATTTTCCAGTTTATAATGTTGAAAATTTATGTAACAACTGGCATGGCAAGCGTGTTGACTGTTTCTATTGTGTTTCTGGAATTCAGTTCTGATTTAATCATCAGTCGTATCCATCAGTATCTTTCATGTTGTATTTCCAGCGCCTTCATTTATGCCTAGGTATTTGTTGGCACTCTCTCGCTCTGGATCTTGATGGTAGGGTCTAGATCAATTTAAATCTTTTCTGTATTTGATAGCTTGTTCTTTATAAAGCTGCTTTGACATCCTGAAATCCATTTGAATATCATCGCTGAAACCTTTCACAGTGCTGAGAAGAACCTTTTCTGTTCGTAATCATTCTGAGGGTAGATTTTTAAATTGTATCTGTAGAACAAGTGGTTAATGACTTGATTACCTGTTTTGTATCCAGAGCTTACATGACTTCAATAGAAAGGAATGTGAAGCAAGTTGTACTTTGATGCAACTCTTGGACTGATGCCACCAACTCTGAATATTTATTATTTTGCTATTTTAAAAAGTATATAGGTAAAAGCCCCCCCCCCATCTAAAATATAGAATATATAAAATCTACACTCTATATCCATGCACCAGAGGTTCTAAGAACAAATTTAGATCATTATTGCACTCGAAGGCCGAGGGAGCCAAGCATGCTGATGTATCTTCTCTTGGGGACAGGAATCGTCACGCTCGGTGTTTGAAGTATCCTCGGCACAAATGAGGGTCTTATCGCCCAGGAAACACACACTGCTAATCACATTCAGTTGGACTGTGGGTTCCCTCTTCATTTTTTCACTTCATTCTCCATCTTTTGCCGACAATCTGGGCTTTTGTTTATTCACCAGACTTTTTTTTTTTTTTTTTTAATGAGCTGTAGTTCCTTTCTTTTTCCTGCACAGGATTTCCATTGCATGGATGGCTTTATTGCTTTAGATCCACTTTGTTTTCCATTCACTTCTTCATCTCAATTTCTGTTTCTCAATCCATCCAAAAAATGAACCATTTACTCCACTGTATATATCAGAAAATAAAAACTACATAAAATGTACATATCCTTTCCCCTATAAGTGTAAATGGCTGATGTCCATTGTTCATGTGGGTATTTATTCAGCCATTCTGTAATTCTGTAGACACACGTCCATAGCTTCAGTTAATGTTCATGGTTAATTAAGGAAACAGCAAGGAGGAGAATGGCTGTAATAGTTTGAGCAGAAAAGAGGGCAACAGTAATACAAATAGCTATTCTTTACAAATGTAATGAGCAGAAAAGCATTTCAAATCTTGAACCGAATGTACACCAATAGCTGAAGGCGGCCAAGAACAAAATATCACGTGCTCTGTCAAATTTGAGCCTGTTTGTTCTATTAACTACTCTGAGTAGGGGTTGAAATGCACTTGCAGGCCTTTCATGCCTTAAAATGCAAAGGGATATTGTTATCTATGAGCTAGTGTGTGAGTGTGTGTGAGTGTGTGTGTGTGTGTGTGTGTGTGTGTGTGTGTGTGTGTGTGTGTGTGTGTGAGTGAGTGTGTGTGTGTGTGTGTGCTGCTTTGTTTTACATGCCTAGCTGTCATTGCATATATAATCATCGTTATTAGCCCATGGTGATGGTTCAGAGGGATTGGGGTTGCTGTTTCCGCCTAAATGGACAAAGCGGATATTTTTACTCTCCATGGACTTGAAGCAGGGCGAACTCGGGAAACATCAAAGATCTGTGAATGTTTGTGCATGCCAGTGTGCGGAAGGTCTCGTTTGCTGATCTCAAGGTTAAGCCTGTAATACAGAGGCACTTCACGAGTGTGACACAGGCAGAGAAGTAGTAGTGTGTGTGTGTGTGTGTGTGTGTGTGTGTGTGTGTGTGTGGAGGAGCAACTCATCCTGACAAGATGAGTGTTGGAGTGAAAAGCTCAATGGCCTGCAGGTGCTTTCTGTTCTCTTTCACTTTCACTAAAACCAAAGGAGCAGATTAACTACAGCAAAATCTTTCTCTTATCTTCCCAAAAGAATTTTCTTTCTTTTAACTTGTACTTTTACATTTTATTCTTACCTTCTATGAAGGAGGTTATATTTTGTCATCGTTGGTTGGTTGGTTGGTTTGTTTGTTTGTTTGTACTATATACAGGGATCCCTCATTTTCTGCAGTTAATTGGGACCGAGATTAACACGAGGCCACCGAATTCCTCGAAGTAGGATCACACACACACACACACACACACACACACCCCGACTGATGTATACGTACATGTATATGTGTACATAATATCAATAAATACATATTCAATGCTATAAATGCTTATAATAACAATTAAACATTCAAAAAAATATAAAATGTAAATAAAATATAAATACACACACATACAGGGGCTGGTGGTGCTGTACGGTTGTGGTTGGTGGTGGTACGGTTAGGGTGCTGCACTCATGATCAGGAGGTTGTGTGTTTAAATCCCAGTTAGACCTTCACTGTGCTAAGACCCCTGGGCAAGGTCTTAACCACAAGTGTGCCTCTGTTCTCCCAGCAGTATAAATAAGTACCAGTAAAAATATACTGGGAAGGTAACCTGAGATGGACTCGCGTCCCATCCAGGAGGAGTTGAACTCCTGGTTGCTTCACGTTATAGAAACCGGGGATAAGCACCGGCCTGATGAGCCACCATGGCTCGGGTGTAAAAAAATAAAACAAAGGACTTTATCTTTATACAGACGTGCACGCACGCAGATGTGCACCTCATAAGAATGTAAGTAGTTTTGATGGGAGGTTTTGGGTTGTTTTTTTGTTTTTTGTTTGGTTTGGGTTTTTGTTTTGGTTTTTTTTTTTTTGCATAATTGGCTTTGTTTTTGTGGCATTTTCCTTAACTTTTTCCATATTCTTCCTTAATTTCCTTTTTTTTTTTAATTCGATGAATACTTTTTTAAAAACAAACTACGATGCACTGAAGCTGCATGAATTGAAGTGCGAGGTAGCGAGGGATTCCTGTATTATGAATGGATTTTGACTCATTTTTGGTGGGATGAAATACCATCCATTAGCTTTTGGAACTCGTGTGGTGTTGTTTTAAAGAATTCTTTCACATTTTAAGACAACTTTTAACATTTTGGTTCATATGGTATGAGTACTGGACTTGGCAGGGTTTTGCACTCTCCTAGTGTTCTTATCTCTTGTTATTCCTACCCTATTTTTTCATCCTTTCATTTGTCAAATTGTCACGTAAATTATCTAGGGTCATGGGGAGACCGGTGCCTATCGCAGCTATTTCTGGGGGAAGACCAAGTACTCCCGAAACAACTCTCCAAATCTATTGTAGGGCAACATACACAACCATTTACAGATACACTCAAATCTAGGGGATGATTTGAATGAGATAATTAGCCTAGTGTGTATGTCTTTGGGCCGTGGGAGGAAACTGGAGTATCCGGAAGAAACCAAAGCAAGAACAGGGAGACTATACAAACGTCACACAGAAACACTCAAGCTCAGTACTTACTGTGAGGTGAGCATGCTAACCACCTTTGCCACAAATATGTTTTCATAAATTAGTCTAACAGCCTAATTCTCTTTATTGGAAGTGTGCTATTACAGCAAGCCCAGCAGATGGTGGTGTAGACTTTGTTACTTTTTTCAGCCTGGCTGAGGTTTGCACTCTGTCCTTCTACTTTATACTTATTACTTCTCTATCTATCCATCCATCCATCTAGCTATCCATTTGAACTTAGACCAGCATTTGAGGGCAGTGGTGGCCTAGTGGTATAGGGCGCTGGATCGCTGATCCTAAGGTTGGGGGTTCGAGTCCCACTCTCCATAAGGTTGTCACTGTCCCCCCAGTGCATCTAACTGGGTTATCAAAGGCCGGACATGTCGCTCACTGTCTATGGTGTGAGGCATGTAAAAGAACCATTTCTGACTTTCAACAAGAGTAGCTGCAAAGTTGTCAGCATGTTTCCGCCCTGCGATGGCCTGGCGAGCTGTCCAGGATGTACTCTGCCCTTGCCTGGAGTCAGCTGGGCTGGGTGTCAGCCTCCCTGCGACCCTAATTAGGATTAAGTGATTACAGAAAATGAACTGAATCAGAATTATAATAATAGTCTCTACACATATACACTGTTTTGTTGTTGTTGTTTCAGAGAGTCTAATACAGTACAGTCGGCCCCCAATTTACGAAGACCCCTTTGTACGAAATCCCCGGATTATGAAAAACATTTTTCTTGAGTTTCCCTCCCGAAATACGAAACAACCCCCCTTACGAAAAGAAATTCAAAATTCAAACGTGCCAATCAAAATTTCACACGACGAGCGAGTTGCTCTCTCATTGGCTGTCTCTCTACATCCCGCCCCGTTGGCCTCCCAGATAGAGACAGAAGGAAGTGTCACGCTTTAGTTTCTAGTTGAGTTTTTTAAGTTGTTTTAATTCAGTAAATGTTTAATAAATGTGGGTGCATTTGAGCTCATCTGGAATTCCGATCCCTCAAGGAATCAAATTAAAGTTGAGTTTGTCAAGCAGGGAATGCACTTTGAATTCTAGAGAGAAGGAGATAGAGAGAGAAGGAGATAGAGAGAGAAGGAGATAGAGAGAGAAGGAGATAGAGAGAGAAGGAGATAGAGAGAGAAGGAGATAGAGAGAGGTGTGTGTGTGTTAATAAAAATGTTTAATAATAGTTTACTTAATAAATATGTTAATAAAATCGTTTAATGGTTTAATAAATAATTTTCTTTTACTTTTAACACATATTTCATACAAAATTGGTGTACTTTTATCATTTTTAAAGGGATTATGGGGTTTATCCAGTCCAAGGACTGGAGACTTGGAACGAATTAGGCGGTTAACATGTAAGATGCGACCCATACTTACGAAATCCCCACTATACGAAAAGGGCTCTGGAACGGATTAATTTCGTAAATTGGGGGCCGACTGTATTAGTGTTGGTAAACTATAGTTGTGTAAATGGAATAAAGGACTTCAGGACTGCGTGTGGTCACAGTATCCCCTGTATCTTTGCACCCCATTACCGGTTATGTTGTGCTAACATTACACAGTCAGAACAAGTGTTTAATTGTTCAGTTCAGTTCATTTTCTGTATCTGCTTCATCCTAATTAGGGTTGCAGGGAGGCTGGTGCCCATCCCAGCCAACTCCAGGCGAGGGCAGAGTACACCCTGGACAGCTCGCCAGGCCATCACAGGGTGCAAACACACTGACGGCTTTGCAGCCTACTCTTGTCGAAAGTCAGCAATGAATAATTCTGGCAATAGTAAAAAAAGACCCACCTTCCCTTTACTTTTTATTTACTTTTAAGAAATACGTGAGCTGGAGAGATCTGACAGGATACTGCAGTAGTATGAGAGTAAAGCCACTCTTCATCTTCAAGATCACGTGCACTCCCACCCTCCTCCTCCTCCTCCATGCCCTGCAGATCAGCGCACAGCTGCACGGGACTGATAAACAAGTTACAGCACCATTGCACCCACCCTGCACTGCACTCTCTCTTTCTCTGTCTCTCTCTCTCTCTCTCTCTCTCTCTCTCTCTCTCACACACACACACACACACCATGTTTAATGCTCTTTCTTTAATCAGTCAGGTAGATAAGCATGTCTGAGCCATAAGCCGAACTGAGAACAAGTGAGACTGTTGGTACTATCAGTGTGAATCTCATGTGGCTGTGTTCATTCTCCATTCATTCTCCAGTCTGTCTCATTTCTCTCTTTATTGAAGATCATTATGCTCAACCACTTTATGTTGGAAAAATAAGAAGAGGAAATGTTTTGTCATTATATGCAATAAGCGTACAAATATGATTAGTGCGTCTGTCTCAGAGCAAGAATTTTCTGGGTTGGAGTCCAAGGCTAAGGGGTTTCTGTGGAGTTTGTGGGTTCTCCCCATACACTGATTTCCTCCCTGATATGCGCAACAGATTAGTTGGCCATTATAAATTGCTCCGAGGTGTGAGTGAGTGTAAATGATTGTGTGATGGTCCAACTGTTCATTGGTACTCCTCCTTTGCCCATTGTGGGCTGAGATGTGCTCCAGCCTCTCTGCAGCCCCATAGGATTAAGCAGTTCAGCAAATGAGTGAATGAGTGCCACTTATCACACGTTAGCTTTTGGTTTTAAAGATGTATATTGTAGTTTTATTTTTACTGTAATATTTTGGTGGTGCAGGCAGCGCTGCTCTCTCACAGTTTCAGGGATTGATCCTGAACTTCCAGTACTGTCCACGTAGAGCTCTGCATGTTCTTCCCAAATTATTAAGGGTTTTCTTGAGGGGGCGGGGGTATCCTTCACCTGCAAGACATGCCAGCTGACATACTTGCTATGATCATCATCACTAGGTTTACAGTAAATGTGTATTCTTGTGCTCTTCATTCTATTGACTGTATTGGCTTTTCAGGCTTACAAAAGTATTGTGTTTTAAGGAGACGAGAACTTATTAAATCTTTAAAAACCAATAAATGAGCAGAAAGTAGTCGCTAGTGTGTCTGAGCCGTCTGCTGGCGGGGAAACTTGTGGAGTGCAAATCAAAATTACTGTACAGTTATAAACATTGTACATAGGTTTGAGCTTCGCAGATCTTGATGCTGCACAACACAATCTTGAAGATGGAGACTGAATTGTGAAATGTGCGAATAAGCTGCTCCCTATCCAGATTGAATCTGGGAAGAAGGAGTGTTGGCAGGTCTGCGTTCTTGCATATGAAATGATGAAGTGTTGGGTAAGTCCTCTAGTCATGGTACCTGTGGAAATCAGGTGGTCTGTTGGGATGACTATTTAGTGATTCATTGTGCGGAACATGATGATGGCCAAGCTCAACGCTCTTCTTTTTTTTATTGTAGAGTGTGCAAAAGGAGATGGGGCAGTGGTGGTCTAGTGGTATAGGGTGCTGGATCACTGATCCAAAGGTTGGGGGTTCAAGTCCCACTCTCCACAAGGTTGTCACTGTCCCCCCCAGTGCAGCTAACTGGGTTATCAAAGGCAGGCCATGTCTCTCACTGTCTATGGTGTGAGGCATGTAAAAGAACCATTGCTGACTTTCGTAAAGAGTAGCTGCAAAGTCGTCAGCGTGTTTCTGTCCCTTGCTAAAAGGGTTGTGACAGGAAGGGCATCCGACGTAAAAACCTCTGCCAAATCAAACGTGCGAATCAGATGATTCGCTGTGGCGACTCCCGAGTAAAAGGGAAACCGAAAGGAAGACGGACAGACAGACAGTGTGCAAAAGGAGGTGACTTAGATTTGTAACTTGTGACTTGCATCAGACCAGCAGAACCTACAACATGCTAACAGTCATGCATTGCATCATTTTTAGTTTGAAGATGTCATTGGTGGTGTGTGGATCTCGTATTATACTGACATATTTCATCTGTGGCCTGACAAGAGCTTTAGAACATGGGTCTTTGGGAGTTTCAGGGACCTCCTGTTAGTCTGCAATGGTACATCCCTGAATCCAAAAAGGAGTTTGCGATTTCAGTAAATTCTCATAGAATATGTATGAATGATACATTAATGCAGCCATAGGGGATTGGCACAATGCAGTGTCTCTTCCTCACGCCGGTCCCAAGCCCGGATAAATGCAGAGGGTTGTGTCAGGAAGGGCATCCGAAAAACCAATGCCACATACAAAAATGTGAATCTTCTTTTTTTCCTTTCAGCTTTTCTCTTCAGGAAACCATCCGCCTCCAACTCACCCGATCCTCTGTATCTTCTACTCTTACTCCAACTACCTTCATGTCCTCCTTCACCACATCCATAAATCTTCTCTTTGGTCTTCCTCTAGACCTTCTGCCTGGTAGTTCCAACCTCAGCATCCTACTACCAATATACTCACTATCCCTCCTCTGTACATGTCCAAACCATCTCAATCTAGCCTCTCTGACTTTGTCTCCAAAACCTGTAACATGTGCTGTCCCTCTGATGTACTCATTCCTGATCCTATCCATCCTCGTTACTCCCAAAGAGAACCTCAACCTTTTCATCTCTGCTACCTCTAGCTCAGCCTCCTGTCTTTTCCCCAGCGCCACTGTTTCTAAACCATACAACATCGCTGGCCTCATCACCGTCTTGTACACTTTTCCTTTCATTCTTGCCGAGACCTTCCTATCGCACGTCACACCAGATACTTTTCTCCAACCATTCCAACCTGCCTGCACACGCTTCTTCACCTCTTTTCCACACTCTCCATTGCTCTGGATTGTTGAGCCTAAGTACTTAAAATCCTCCACCTTCTTTATCTCTGCTCCCTGTAACCTCACCATTCCTCTCCTTTCCAGGGCAGACCTCCACCTCTCTAGATTTTTCTGCACTTTTTCTCTGCTCTCACTACAGATCACAATGTCATCTGCAAACATCATAGTCCATGGAGATTCTTGTCTAACCCCGTCTGTCAGCCTGTCCATCACCATAGCAAACAAGAAAGGGCTCAGAGCTGACCCTTGATGAAGTCCCACCTCCACCTAGAACTCTTCTGTCACACGGACAGCACACCTCACCACTGTCTTACATCTCTCATACATGTCCTGCACCACTCGAACATACTTCTCTGCCACTCCAGACTTCCTCATGCAATTCCACAGTTCCTCTCTTGGCACTCCTGTCATATGCTTTCTCCATATCCACAAAGGTACAATGCAGCTCCCTCTGACCTTCTCTGTACTTCTCTATTAACATCCTCAAGGCAAATCTATCTGTGGTGCTCTCTCTTGGCATGAAACCAAACTGTTGTTGACAAATACTGACCTCTGCCCTTAGTCTAGTTTCCACTATTTTTTCCCATAGCTTCATCGTATGGCTCATCAACTTCATCCCTCTGTAGTTGCCACAACTCTGCACATCTCCCTTGTTCTTAAAAATGGGCACAAGCACACTTCTCTTCCATTCCTCCGGCATCCTCTCAGTCTCTAAGACCTTGTTGAATGTTCTTGTCAGAAAATCTATTCCTACCTCTCCTAGACACTTCCATACCTCCACCGGTATATCATCAGGGTCAACTGCTCTACTCTTTTTTTTCTCTCTCATTTTCCTCATTCATCAGCTCTTCAAAGTACTCTTTCCTTCTTCCAAGCACACTTCTGTCATCAGTCAACACGTTTCCCACTCTGTCCTTAATCAGTCTAACTTGTTGCATGTCCTTCCTATCTCTAGTTCTCTGCTGTGCCAACCTGTAGAAATCATTTTCTCCCTCCTTACTGTCCAACCTAGCATACAAGTCATCATACGCCCTCTGTTTGGCCTTTGACACCGCTACCTTCGCCTTACGCTGTGCCTTCCTTTCATAGTTCCAACATTCAAAGTCCCTACTCTCAGTCCTAGACTCATGCCTTTCCTCTTCTCTCTCTGCCTAGGGACACACCTCCCACCTCTCCTTCTTTGACCAACAGTAGTCCAATTTCCACGAGCACCCTGTTGGTTAACAGCACTGATGGCGGTCATGGTTAACCCGGGCCACGACCGCACCTGTATGTTATTTTTATTATTGATTTGCATTTTTATGCAGCCGTGAGGGGGTCAAGTGCAGCAATGGGGGGGGGGCAAATGCAGCCGTGTGGGTACAGGTCTGTTTTCTGTTTTCACACATATATATATATATAAAATGTGTGTGTGAGTGTGTGATCCACTAGGGATTTGTGGAAATCCATGATAAATGTTATTACAGTCGGCCCCCAACTTACGAAATTAATTGGATCCAGAGCCCTTTTCATATTGCGGGGGTTTCGTAAGTAGGGGTTGCATCTTACACGTTAAATGCCTAATTCGTTCCAAGGCTCCAGTCTTTGGACTGGATAAACCCCATAAACCCTTTAAAAACGATAAAAGTACACCAATTTTGTATGAAATATGTGTTAAAAGTAAAAGAAAATTATTTATTAAACCATTTAAACATTTTATCAACATATTAAACCAATTTATAAACATATATATTATGTAAACCATAATTAAACATTTTTTATTAACACACACACACACACACACACACACACACTTCTCTCTCTCTCTCTCTGTCTCTCTCTCACGTGTGCTGCGGGCCACGCCCACAAGACGTGAATTCAAAGTGCATTCCCTGCTTGACAAACTCAACTTTAATTTGATTCCTTGAGGGATCGGAATTCCAGATGAGCGCAAATGCGCCCACATTTATTAAACATTTACCGAATTAAACAACTTAAAAAACTAAACTAAAATCTAAAGAGTGAAGCTTCCTTCTGTCTCTATCTGGGAGGCCAACGGGGCGGGATGTTGAGAGACAGCCAATGAGAGAGCAACTCGCACGTCGATTGGCGTGTTTGAATTTTGAATTTCTTTTTGTAAGAGGGGGTTGTATCGTATCTCGGGGACAGAAACTCAAGAAAATGTTTCTCATAACCCGGGGATTTCGAACACAGGGATCTTCGTAAGTTGGGGGTTGACTGCATTTCGGGTGTGAATCTTGTCAGGCTTTTAGGGGCAGTGGTGGTCTAGTGGTATAGGGCACTGGATCGCTGATCCAAAGGTTGGGGGTTCGAGTCCCACTCTCCACAAGGTTGTCACTGTCCCCCCCCAGTGCAGCTAACTGGGTTATCAAAGGCGGGCCATGTCTGTCACTGTCTATGGTGAGAGGCATGTAAAAGAACCATTGCTGACATTCGTAAAGAGTAGGCTGCAAAGTCGTCAGCGTGTTTCTGTCCCTTGCTAAAAGGGTTGTGACAGGAGGGCATCCGACGTAAAAAATCTCTGCCAAATCAAACGTGCGAATCAGATGATTTGCTGTGGCGACTCCCGAGTAAAAAAGGGAAAAAGCCAAAAGGAAGATAGAATCTTGTCAGGCTTTTAACTGATATTAAGTTTGGCTTTTGCTGTTTCTACCACCAGATGGAACTGTTCACCTCTTTCGAGTTTCCTCTATCTGGCCAGAAAAACAATCACACACAAACACACACTTTTTTTAAACCACTTTTCAATTATATTATAGTCACAGGGAGGCTTGCACCTATCTCAGCCAACACGAGGTGAAGACAGGATATACCCTATATCTCTTCCAGATATTACAGGTCCACTGCACACACAAGCACTCACATCCACACCTACGGACAATTTGAAGCAGCCATTTAACTTAATTTCCATGTCTTTGGACTTTGGGAGGACACCAACACATCTGGAGGAAACCCACTCAAGCAATGAAAGAAACGTTGGCGCCTGAGACTTCAATCCATGATCTTCATGCTGTGAGGCAGATGTACTAATCACTATGCCACCATGCAGCCCACACCACACACACACACACACACACACACACACACACACCAGACAGAATAAAAAAAACGTTACACATATAACATATTTCTAAGCATTCAATTACAAGTTGTCATCAGTGTTTGACCTTTGGATCTAGATGTGCCTGTGTTTTCACGTGACCCCTGCTTAGAGTTCTCTTTCTATGTGTCTTGGATTTCTCTTCAGTGAATCCACTCTCAGTTGATTAATCTTTAAGTAAGAGTCACGTTCATTGAAAATACATGGAGTTAAAATTAAAGAATATTTGATGGCTATGGAGTCTCCTCTTTGCCATTATGGTGGCAGATGATTGCTTGTGGCCTAGATGCATTAGTTTCGCTGCTGAAGCCCTCAGGACATCACAGAATTACACTGCACTCACTGAATCCTGGCCATGCTGACATGATAGAAAATGATGATTACTGCTCATTATCGGCCCAGCAGATGCTGCACACATATGACCAGGTGTAACGGAAATCCCACTGACTTTTCATCCCATCTACAATCCACCTGTTATTGTTTCCATCTTCCTCGCACTTTTCTTACTCAGTCTTATTCTCATCCATGAACACAAACCCCCACACATGCCTGTCCTGAATATTCCAGCATGAACACTCCGATGTCTTTTTTGCTTTCCCATCATTGCGTCAGTATGGTTGCTCTTTCTGGCTGTCTGATGGGCAGGGTTCTAGCCAGCACATGTTCCTGATTACTCAGATTTTGAAGTTGAGAATCTCTTCCTTGACCATCTTTTATTCATCAATAAAAAATTTCAGACATGTAAGTCTGTGAGGTATCACCAAGGTGCATCTACCACCACATCCTAAAAGATCGTGCATGTGTCCAGCATGCACTTAAAAATTTTCTAGCTACCTCATAAGCTGTAGCTATAGAATAAAAAGAATTCTGAAACTCTGCAAAAACAGGAATTATTATGTTTATTAAGCAAAAGCAAGAGTAAAGAGTAAGTCTTCCATGAAAATCAGCTCATAGCTCATTGCATAATCCTGCTAACAAACACACACACACACACACACACACACACAAACCAAGTGTAAAACAACCTCCTTTGTGCAGGAAATTTTTACCTATCTAGGAAATCATGATGTCATGTAAGGGCTCCTGAGTGCCGATGAGTTGCATGACGAGATCATGGGGCCACAGCTGATGGGGGCTAATTGGCTGAGCTCTCACAGGAGGAAAGGATGGCATACATGTTCACTTCCCTTTCATTCACAGCGATCTTCAGCCAATGATGGGTTTTCAATGAGCTTATTCGTACGAGGGGGTGGATACCACTTTCCCTCTGAGTGTGTTAGGCCGCCCCTAAATACGCATGACTAGCAGTTCATGAAGAGGCGGGTGGCAGGATCGCATGCCAGACAGGGGCATTTGCATGCTTATGCCCCTTAGTGGTTAGTGGTGGCTGTGTGATAGGGAAGGTAATACCTGATAGGTGGGATTTGGATACAACTAAAATTAGGTGAGAAAATGGGGGGGTGATTGCAAGAGAAAAAAAAGTCATGCAAATCTATACACTATAGTGATTCCTTATTATTTCGTGCTTCAGTTTATGCGGCTTCGGTGCATGGCGGGTTTTTCAAGGATATTCATTGTAAATAAAAAAATAAGGAAATTAAGGAAAAATAGGGGAAAAGTTAAGGAAAATGCCAAAAAACAAGGCCAATTATGAAAAAGAAAACCCCCAAACAAACAAAAACAGAACCCCAACAAAGCTACTTATATTTTTATGTGAGGTGCACATCTGTCACATCACGTCTGAATGTGTGTGTATTTATATTTTATTTACATCTTATGCATTATTTCAGTTCATCATCATTTTCTGTAACTGCTTAATCCTAATTAGGGTCGCGGGGAGGCTGGCGCCCATCCCAGCCCACTCCAGGCGAGGGCCGAGTACACCCTGGACAGCTCGCCAGGCCATCGCAGGGCGGAAACACGCTGATGGCTATGCAGCTCTTCTTGTCGAAAGTCAGCAATGGTTTTTTTACATGAAACTCACACCATAGACAGTGAGAGACATGGCCGGCCTTTCATAACCCAGTTCGCTGCACTGGGGGGACAGTGACAACGTTGTGGAGAATCGGACTCAAACCCCCAACCTTTGGATCAGCAATCCAGTGCCCTATACCACTAGGCCACCACTGGCCGCATTATGCATTATTTTTGAATGTTTAATTGTTATTATAAGCATTTCTAGCATTGAGTATGTATTTATTGATATTATATACACATATACATGTAATTATATGTCGCTCAGGGGTGGTCGATCCAATTTCACGGAAATTGGTGGTTGTGGGGGGGGGGGGGGGGGATGGGTCTTCGATCCCCATGAACCGCGGAAAGTGAGGGGTCCCTGTACGGTGACTTTTTAGTGTGGCAAGTTTATTGAACAGAATTGTATAGGAACTCTATCAGCTCAAAAACTACAGAAATTCCACTTCATCCATCTGTTATAGTTCATTACCTCGATCTCAAATGAGATTTGCCCCTGAACTGTGCGAGGGAAGTCCATTTACTTTAAGAAGTGTAATTCACAGTTTCACATATGTGCTGACTCTAATCTAAAGTTGGATTTTGAAATTGCCAGAGCTGATGACAATTACAGGAGTAATAAATCATTTAGTGCTTAAGATAACTGTATGTTTATAAAACTAATCAGAACTTCAGTTCATTCCTTTTGAATTGGAAGTCCTCTCGTTCCGTTTCAGAGTATTGTATTTAGGACACTCAGGATTAGATCCATTATTAAATAACCACAATTACGTACTTTAAATAATCACGATCATTCATCATTTGATGTATTTTTTAGGTATAGCTCAAAAGTATCTTCTGTATTTTTTACTTCGAGAGAGAAATTTGAGTAAATAAGAATTTATACCTGCACTGCACTACACAATGCAACACTTCACTAGTTTACACTGCACTATACTACACTAGACTGCACTGCAGAATACTACACTACACTGGATTACACTGCACAGTTACACTGCTTTGGAGTCCATTACACTGTGATTCACTTCACTACACTACACTGCAATATGCCACACTACACTGAATTGTATTGCAATGTACCACACTGCACTACAGTACACTGAAATAGATCGCACTGGAATACACTGCACCAAACTGCACTCCAGGGATCCCTCGCTACTTCGCGCTTCAATTCACGCAGCTTCAGTGCATTGCGTTGTTTTGTTTTGTTGTTTTTTTTAAATATTCATCGAATTAAAAAAATATGGAAATTAAGGAAAGAATAGGGGGCAAAGTTCAGGAAAATGTCACAAAATAAGGCCGATTATGCAAAAAAATCCAAAACAAACAAAAAAAACCAACCCAAAACCCCCCAACAAAACTACTTATATTTTTATCAGAGGTGCGCATCTGTGTGCGTGCACGCGCATCTGTATGTGTGTATTTATATTTTATTTACATCTTATGTGTTATTTTTGAACATTTAATTGTTATTATACGCATTTATAGTATTGAATATGTATTTATTGATATTATATACACATATACATGTATGTTAACGTATACCCCCCCCCCCCTCGGTCAATCCTACTTCGCGGTATTCAACGGTCGTGGGGGGATCTCGGTCCTAATTAACCATAGAAAGTAAGAGATCGCTGTATTTAGTTATGCAACTTGCTACTCTATCCAATGCTTAAAATGAATGCTCTTTGTTTAAGATAATATTAAGTGTAATAATCCTGATTGATCATTAAGAGTCGGCTGAGATTGGCGCCAGCCTCCCTGTCACCCTAATAAAGGTTAAGCAGTTCAGAAAATCAATGAAATGAAGAATAAGGTAATATATATATATATAATATATTTATTTTTATATATATATATATATATATATGTGTGTATGTATGTATGTATGTGTGTGTATATATATATATATATATTTATATATATATATGTGTGTGTGTGTGTGTGTGTGTGTATATATATATATATATATATATATAAATATAAAATTAGTTATTGCAAAATTCTTTTCAATTAGTTTGTCAGTGTCATGTTCTTTTTGGTCATGTTTGGAACTCTCCTGTTCAAGTTTGTCCTTTCTCCTCCCACTCATCGTGTGGTATACTAGTGCCTAGTTGTACTGCCGACCCAACCTGTCTGTATTTATAGTCGCTGTTGCATAACCACATTTGAAGTCTTGCATGTGTCTCTACTGCACTGCTATTTCAACTCATTCTTCTTTATTTGTCCCCCTCCATTCCCCGTGTGCTGTTGATTACAGTTCTTCTTCTTTTCCTTTCGGCTTTTCCCTTCAGGGGTCGCCACAGCGAATCATCTGCTTCCATCTCACCCTATCCTTTGCATCTTCTTCTCTTACACCAACGACCTTCATGTCCTCCTTTACCACATCCATGAATCGTCTCTTTGGTCTTCCTCTAGGCCTTTTTCCTGGTAGTTCCAGCCTCAGCATCCTATTACCAATATACTCACTATCCCTCCTCTGTACATGTCCAAACCATCTCAATCTAGCCTGTCTGACTTTGTCTCCAAAACGTCTTACATGTGCTGTCCTCTGACGTGCTCATTCCTAATCCTATCCATCCTCGTTACTCCCAAAGAGAACCTCAACATTTTCATCTCTGCTACCTCCAGCTCTGCCTCCTGTCTTTTCCCCAGGGCCACTGTTTCTAACCCATACAGCATCGTTGGCCTCAACACCGTTTTGTACACTTTTCCTTTCATTTTTGCCGATACCCTCCTATCACATCACACGGACACTTTTCTCCAACCATTCCAGCCTGCCTGCACACGCTTCTTCACCTCTTTCCACACTCTCCATTGCTCTGGATTGTTGAGCCTAAGTACTTAAAATCCTCCACCTTTCTTATCTCTGCTCCCTGTAATCTCACCCAGTTCCTCTTTGGTCCTTGGCATTCATGCACATGTATTCTGTCTTACTGAGGCGAATCTTCATTCCCCTCCTTTCAGGGCATACCTCCACCTCTCTAGATTTTCCTGCACTTGTTCTCTGCTCTCACTACAGATTACAATGTCATCTGCAAACATCATAGTCCATGGGGAATCTTGTCTAACCTCGTCTGTCAGCCTGTCCATCACCATAGCGAACAAGAAGGGGCTGAGAGCTGACCCTTGATGCAGTCCCACCTCCACCTTGAACTCTTCTGTCACACCGACAGCACACCTTACCACTGTCTTACATCTCTCATACATGTCCTGCACCACTCTAACATACTTCTCTGCCACTCCAGACTTCCTCATGCAATACCACAGTTCTTCTCCTCGGCACCCTGTCATATGCTTTTTCTCCCAGATCCACAAAGGCACAATGCAGCTCCGTCTGACCTTCTCTGTACTTCTCCATTAACATCCTCCAAGGCAAACACTGCATCTGTGGTGCTCTTTCTGGGCATGAAACCAAACTGTTGTTCACAAATGCTGACTTCTGCCCTTAGTCTAGCTTCCACTATTCTTTCCCATAACTTCATCGTATGGCTCATCAACTTTATCCCTCTGTAGTTGCCACAACTCTGCGTCTCCCTTGTTCTTAAAAATGGGCACCCAGCACACTTCTCCTCCATTCCTCTGGCATCCTCTCACTCTCTAAGACCTTGTTAAATGTTCTTGTCAGAAAATCTGCACACCCTCTCCTAGACACTTCCATACCTCCACCGGTATGTCATCAGGACCAACTGCCTTTCCATTCTTCATCCTCTTCAATGCCCTCCTCACTTCACCCTTACTAATCTTTGCTACTTCCTGGTCCTCAACAGTCACCTCTTCTACTCTTTTCTCTCTCTCATTTTCCTCATTCATCAGCTCTTCAAAGTACTCTTTCCATCTTCCCAGCACACTTCTGTCATCAGTCAATACATTTCCCTCTCTGTCCTTTATCAATCTAACTTGCTGCCGTCCTTCCCATCTCTATTTCTCTGCTGTGCCAACCTGTATAATTCATTTTCTCCCTCCTTACTTTCCAGCCGAGCATACAACTCATCAAGCAGCTCTGTTTGGCCTTTGACACTGCTACCTTTGCCTTACGTTGTGTCTCCCTGTACTCCTGTTTACTCTCTTCGGTTTTGTCAATGTCCCACTTCTTCTTAGCTAATCTCTTCCTTTGTACACACTCCTGCACTTCCTCATTCCACCACCAAGTCTCCTTATCTACTTTCCTTCCAGATGACACACCAAGTATTCTCCTACCTGTCTCCCTGATCACATTCGCTGTAGTTGTCCAGTCATCTGGAAGCACTTCCTGACCACCCAAAGCCTGTTTCAACTCCTCCTTGAAGACAACCCGACCTGCTCTGCCTTTGCCTTCTTCACCTTCCTCACCATAAGCATCATCCTGCACACCACCATCCTATGCTGTTTAGCAACCTCTCACCGCTACTACTTTGCAGTCACTGACTTCCTTTAAATTACATCGCCTGCACAAGATGTAGTCTACCTGTGTGCTCCTACCTCCCACTTTTATAAGTCACCCTATGCTCCTCTCTCTTCTGGAAGAAAGTATTCACCACAGCCATTTCCATCCTTTTTGCAAAAATCTACCAACATCTGTCCTTCTGCGTTCCTGTCCTGGATACCAAACCTACCCATCACTTCGTCCCCTCTGTTTCCTGCACCAACATGTCCATTGAAGTCTGCCCCAATGACCACTCTTTCACCTCTGGGGGTACTCTGCATCACTTCATCTAACTCCAGAATCTCTCCTTCTCTTCTCGCTCACATCCTGTCTGTGGGGCATAAGCACTAACAACATTGACCATCACACCTTTAATTTCTAACTTGAGACTCATTACTCTGTCTGACACTCTTTTCACTTCTAGAACATTCTGGCAAACTCACTCCTTCAAGATGACTCCGACTCCATTTCTCTTCCCATCCACACCGTGATAAAACAGCTTAAACCCTGCTCCTATGCTTCTAGCCTTGCGACCTTTCCACCTGGTCTCCTGAACACACAGTATGTCCACCTTCCTCCTCTGCATCATGTCAGCCAGCTCTCTACCTTTTCCTGTCATAGTTCCAATATTCAAAGTCCCTACTTTCAGTCCTAGACTCATGCCTTTCCTCTTCTCTCTCTGGCAACGGACACGCCTCCCGCCTCTCCTTCTTCGACGTGTTCGACCAACAGTAGTCCAATTTCCATCAGCACCCTGTTGGTTGACGGCACTGATGGCGGTCGTTGTTAACCCGGGCCTCGACCGATCCGGTATGTCATTCTTTCTTGTGATTCGCATAGTTTATTTGGCATTTGTTTTACGCCGGATGCCCTTCCTGACGCAACCCTCTGCATTTATCCGGGCTTGGGACCGGCGTGAGGGAGAGACACTGGTTTGTGCCCCCCCCTCACGGCTGCATTGCTGTTGATTACAGTTACCTGATGAATTTGTTTACACTTAACACTTGTTGTCTGAAGAATGATTAGAATCATGGCTCTAATGCTTGATTAATTAATTGATTACTTATTTGATATGATAGCAAACATATAAGGGGAAAAACCCTCAGAATTTACTGCACACTTCCAAGTGTAAATATTTTTCCTATACAAAATGTATAGTGTTTTTATTGTTTACTGGGGATTTTGGTATTTATTTAACCAGCAAAATGAAATAATACAAAGACACAAGGCTGGTAGCACTGTTGTACAATACAATACTATAAAAACAGGGAGGATTTTTATTTTAAAGCATCCGAGTATTAGGACAAAAGAGTCTGCAGTGTTCACTGCTAATGTTTAATCATTATCATTGTCATCATCATCATCATCATAATTATCATCGTTATCATCATCGTAATCATCATAATCATTATGTGGTAGCATAGTGGTTCGCACATCTGTCTTTCTGCATGAAGGTCCTGGGATTGTGTCCTCGGTGAGAGCATCCCTGCGTGCAGTTTGCATGTTTTCCCGTGCTTGTGTGAGCTTCCTCCGTGTACTCCAGGTTTCCTCTTGCAATCCAAAGTATTGCCGTTTAGCCTTAACTGGGAGTTTCACATACTTCTGAGTGTGAATGGTTATGTGTGTTTTGCCTTTGATGGTCTGATGTGCAGTTCAGGATGTACCCGATCTTCACCCAGTGTTGGCTAATATAGGCTCTAACCTCTCTACAACCCAGATAGGATTTTACAGCATTTGATTACTGTTATCGAGTGTTTCTGCGTGTTTATTTATATATATATATATATATATATATATATATATATATGATATAGATAGAGATCATGCAATAATAACAGATATTATAATATATGTTATTCATAGTAGTTTTTATTTAGCACTTTTCATCCATTAAAATGCAGCTCAGAATGATAAATGAAAGTGAAAGGAAAGGAAAGAAAAAATTATAACTTACAAAAAGAAATAATTCAGGAAATAATGAAATAGTTTTAAAATTAATGAGGGAAGGCTTTTGGAAAAAGTCAAATAAGTTACTGGGGGAAGGAATTATAAAAGAAAGAAAGAAACCATTTGAAAAAAGAAAGCAAAGGAACATTGATTATTTTAAGTAGTCCATTTCAGACCGGCTACAGCAGGCAGCTGAGAGCATCTCATACATCTGGGGGAAATATTCTCAAGAATAACATTCAAGAGCATGAGATGAAAGTGGGGTTTGTGGGAAACTGTTTTAATTAATCTCGGATGGAGAGGTGCAGAAATAAATGAGGATAAAGTATGTGGGGTCACATGGGGGAGGGAGGGGGGGAGAGAGAGAGAGAGAGAGAGAGAGAGAGATAGGGGGAGAGAGAGAGTCTGAGAGAGAGAGAGAGAGAGAGAGAGAGAGATTATACTGCAGTTTTGGATGCTTGCCTTCCTGTGTGTTTCACCTGTTCAGTGCTGAGGGTTGATATACAGCTACTTTTTTCTCTTTCTATGTGCATTGCTTCACACACACACACACACACACACACACACACACACAGAGAGAGAGAGAGATAGGGGAGAGAGAGAGAGAGAGAGAGAGAGAGAGAGAGGGGGGGATTCTTGGTGGTCAGACTCTAAAATGCATCCTGTTACCTCTAAATGAATCGGACTACGGCAAGCGACTTGTTGTGTGCAGCTGGAGATCAGTTGTGTGTTTAAATGTGTATGGTTATATTTGCTCCGGTAAGTGCTCAATATTATTTACTCTACTTTAATCTAATGTAGATTTCATTCCATCTTTTTCATATCAGAAAATACAAACAAGATTTTGCATTTTTTTTTTTTTTTTTTGCAACAGAAAACGCAGATGATGACATTGTCAGCATTGTTACTGTTATAATTACTGAATATGGCTTTTGTAACATGTTTCTTTTTTCAGCTTTTGAATTGTGGTCGTTGTTTTTGTTTGTTTGTTTGTTTTTTATGGGGGGGGGTTCCACTTTTTTCTAAATAATCTGTAGAGTAAAATGAGTTGAAGAACCTTAGTGCAACAGATTATCATTAATAATCGAAATCCTTTAATAATCTCTGGCGACTGGCAGAAAATATATCACAGCTGAAGTCAGAGATCTACAGCAGCCGTGAAGTGCCTCTGTGTACTCTGTTGGAAATCTCTCTCACTCGATCTCCGTACAGTCCTCAATCAGTTCGGATCATTAGGAGTTTAGTGTGCAAGGAAACTCTATCTGACTGACGACCATTCAGCTGCAGTGCTCTTTAGGTTACTCTTCATATATGATTGCTATATGAGACAGAAACAGACCGACAGAGATAGAAAGCCAGAGGAGATTAAGGGAATTGTGAAAGTAGTGTACAACAAATGCATTCAGGGAGCGCATACCTCAGCCAAGCCCAGTAGTCGAGCATGAACCAAAATGTAAATAAATCTCTATATTTAAAAAATGCTCAATGATCATTAATTTATTTTCTGAACTGCTTCCAAAAATCTTTTAAAAATGTCTGGATCTAGAATTTGATGCTCATTAACACTCAAATTAATTAAACAAAGTTAAAATTTAACCTTTTAAATTATTGTAAAACTTTACAGTGTATAGGTCAGGGGTTGCGAACCTTTTTGACTATGAGAGGCAAAAAAAGCCATATTTTAAAATCTATAAAATCTAATCCTCTGAGAGTCATATATATATATATATATATATATATATATATATATATATATATATATATGTACTGAATACAACTAAATTGAAAAAGAAGACCAACAATTTAAGAGTATAATAAGACTAAATTTATTTTAAACAACTTGATCATAACGAAGTTATTTATTAATAAGAAAAGTACTTCTTACTATTAATGCGACTTTTGCGAGAATCACACGCTTCAGTATTTATGTGACAGGAAGCGCGTCCCAAGTTTTGGCAATCAGCTGTGCTTGGCTTCGTGCAAATGAGCTGATCAAAAACAAGGAAATTTTCCTCTTTACTCAAAAACAACACGCGGGGTCTGTGGCTGTTGTTATAACCCAATAAAATTAGAGTTTCAAGGTCCAGAAAGGATTGGCTCTCCAATGTGTGGAATGACGTGTCATTGAAAATAGATGTATACATGTAAATGCACGAGATTTAGTCATCTGTTTTTGTTTTATTTGATGGCTTTTTTGTATTTTTATTTAAATGACAGTGAAATTATGTATTCATTATTCTGTTAAGAAAGGCCACCTGATTTATCGGTGAGCCAGATATAGTCATCAAAAGAGCCACATTTGGCTCGCGAGCCATAGGTTCCCGACCCCTGGTATAGGTCAATTATCTAAAATGAGTTTACTGATGAAGGCCAGTATCTAATGACTGTGAACCTAACATACTGTACATGCTATCAATTTAAAAAAAAAGAAAGAGAAAATTTCACTCATTCAAGCATTATGTTTAAATTTTAAATGTTTCCCTCTTACTAGGCATAAAACATACCTCACCCTATCATACTGGTCTTTTGAGGCAGACAATGAGAGAATTAGTACAACTCCATTATAAACTTAGTTCAGTTTATAGTTTACAAAAGTCTTCCTGTACTACTTTATACACAAAGTAGATTACATCACTTATTTTTAGCAGAAGCATGTGAACGTCATCTCCTTACCTCTGTCTTTGTTTTTTGTCCTCCATTTCTTCTGTCATTTCCCAGGGAAATTCTTCCTCTTTGATTATTCAGAGGATTTCTGGAATATCATGCTGTAAACACAGTATTTAGGCTACAGCGGGCATAGGCTCCCCAAACTAGACAGATGGATTGAGACAGTAAAGCTACATGATTGGCTATTTGGATAACTGCATAAATGAGCAGAGCTTTGTGATGCTTTCAACTGCTTCTGCAAACAGTGTAAGGTTGGAATCTGTAATCATTCAGTCAAACTGTAGTCAAGTCCTACCCCATCCTGGTTTGTTTGTTTGTTTAGATATTAGATATGTTGTTTGGTTGGATGTGTGGTTGATTGGTAGGTTGTTTGGTTGTTTGCATGGGTGGTCGGTGAGTGGGTTGCTTTATTGGGTAGGTGGTTGGGTGGTTGGTTGGTTGGTTGGTGGGTTGGTTGGTTGATGGGTGGGTGGTTGGTTGGTTGGCAGGCTGGTTAATTGTTTTCTCTATTGAGTGGGTTGGGTACTTGCATGGGTGCTGCTTTGGGGGTGCTGGTTTGTTGTGTAAGTGGTTGGTTGGTTGGTTGGTTGGTTGATTGGTTATAAATTCAATACAAAGTACAAAGCTTACAAATTTATAACATAGAAAGTAACGGGATTCATTAGGGACAGGTTTAGCATTTTTACATTTGTATGACCTTTCTGGCTTTTGGTTTGACGTGGGGTCTTGCAAAATCATAACAATTCAGCTAATGTAAAAAAATTACGCATAGTTAACTGAGGTAAAACTTCACATTTAGTGCTTGTATCTTCCCACATTAAACAGGATTTGTGTGGAGTTGGACAAAATTCTATTACACTGCCATTGTTTTTATTTATTTTTTTTTTTTTCAAATTTGTGTGTAATTTTTTTTTTTTTTTTTTATGAATTCAGGTTCTATTGTTGTCACGACAACCGCCTTACATGAATATGTGATTCTTTCACAGACACACACAAATGTGAATTTTGTGCAGAGGCAGAGGTTCATTCAAATACCTCATAAACACTTGAATGAATGAATAGAAACCTCTGAAATGTCGCCAATATTCTCATGTCACTAGTTTTTTTACTACCTCATTGTATAACTGCCAAATGGATATAAGACCTTGCTGGCAAAATTATTAGCTTTCTGAGGGAGACCGTTTCCTGGTTAAAGTATTTTCAGGCCAGTCACTTTACCTCGGAGAGAGCATGTCTTCCGCATTGATTAAAGCAGGTCTTCTCCCCTCATCCCTGGCTAACTAAATGAAGCACAGTAGCAGACAGAAAGTGAGTGCAAACAAGAGCGAGCCTGGTTATAGGCAACCTATTGACACAAGAGGAAATCTTTTCAGATATATATAGAGTGCCTGTCTGCTTTTTTGCCTCACATCGATTAACACACAGCTTGAAAAATGAAGATCACAAGCACATTAGTCAGTTCTTACAGCAATCCGATCGCTTAAATGAAACAAACTACCTTTCTAATCTGCAGCAGAGGATCCATTTGTGAAGACTTATTTGGAATCGTCGTTAATCACAAGTATTCAGTTTACTTTTCTTATTCAGAGTGGTATGTTGGCATAGTGGCATGTCTAACTCACAGCAAGATAGTCCTGGGTTTGAGTCCTGGTCTGTGAAGAGGTTGCATGTGCGTGCAGGGTTTTCTCCAGGTCCACCGGTTTCCTCTCACAGTCCAAAGACATGCATATTGGACTAATTGGCTGTTCCGAATTGCCCAAATATGTGAGTGTGAATGTGAGTGTGTTGCAGTACGATGGTCTGGTGAGTTCTTAATGGTGTACCCTTCATCTAGTGTAGGCTAAGATGGATTCCAGTCTCCTCATGACCATAATACAATTAAGCGGTTTAGCAAATGAGTGAGTAATAGAGATGAGTCCTACACCAGAGAGAGGCAGAGAGATGTTAGGCTTACATTTTATAGGGATATTTTATAACCCCACCCCCAGTGCAGCTAACTAGGTTAACAAAGGCTAGTTATACCTCTCACTGTCTGTGATGAGAGCCATCTGAACAAACAGCAGGTGTCGTTCATAAACAATGGGCCAGTGGATTGAAGTCAGCATGTTTCTGCCCAGCGATGGCCTGGTGAGCTGAAACCGGCACCAGCCTTCTTGTGACACTATTTTGGATGAAACATTCAAGAAAATAAATGATCGCATGAATAATTTACACATTTATTCATTAGGCTTTTTATGTTATTGTAATTTCTGTACTATACGTTAAAACATAGGTTGTAGTTGTAAATTGTACATTGTTTACGATTCAGACATAAAGTCTTTTACAGTCATTTTTTAATATAATTTTTGTTATTAAGTTTTACAAAATTGAATCAAATAGAATTTGTGAAGAGAATATCCAAACATCTATCACATCATGAACGTATCATTATATCCTCTGTAAAATAAAAACAGGTGGCTCTTAAAAAGGCCCCATCTGAAATGCATACTGTTATCACTGGATGAGTAATCCCTGACAAATTACTTGCTGATCAACAAAGAATGAGTCAGATTATCTGAAATAATAACAAATTTTTTAGAGTTACTGTAACATGGGCTCATAAAGTGATATAAAATTAGTCTGGTATCATTGTTATAGTGCAGAATTAAAGCTGATTTATGCATAGCATGAAGCTATCTGCAACCAGCACCCTCAACCAGTTGATCCCTCGCTACTTTGTGCTTCAGTTTCTGCAGCTTCAGTTCATCGCGGGTTTTTCTAAAATATTCATCGAAAATACAGTCGGCACTCTACTTACGAAATTAATCCGTTCCAGAGCCGTTTTCGTAATGTGGAGGTTTCGTAAGTAGAGGCGCATTTAACATGTAAAACACCTGATTCGTTCCAAGGCTCCCAAGACTACCCCATAAACCCTTTAAAAATGACAAAAGTACACCAATTTTGTGTGAAATATGCATGAAATGTGTGTTAAAAGTAAAAGACAATTATTTAGTAAACCGTTTAAACATTTTATCAACATATTAAACCATTTTATTAAGGGGCAGTGGTGGTTTAGTGGTATAGGGCGCTGGATCGCTGATCCAAAGATTGGGGGTTCGAGTCCCACTCTGTACAAGGACGCTGGAGCATTTTAAAATGGGAAATTCAAAGCGCACTTCCTGCTTGACAGATCGCCACATTTATTAAACATTTACTGAATTAAACAACTTTATAAAACGAAAAATAAGCTGCAATGTGCTCTCTCGAAAGAGAGTTAAAATAATGCCTCCTTTCATCGCTGATTTACTATGTACGCAGTCTCTCTCTCTTTATCTTTCACACACACATACACAAACACACACACTGTCTTTCTCTCTCTCTCTCTCACACACACACACACACACAAAACTCTTCCTTTCTCTGGTGTGTTTTGTCAAATGCGAGAATTCGCCCACATGCAATGCGCAGCTAACGGAATAATTCTATTTAAATGTTTAAATGGATGGGATGTTGTATTTAAAGTGGAATTACAGTACTTGTGTGAAAGATCAAAGGTCCTGATTCAATATTAACATGCTTCCTTGCGAGATCGGAGGTCTTGTCCCACGGAGCACTTTGTTTTCCTTCTGCTTCAATATCGTGCCGAGATAATCGCCTCCATCACTGTATTTCAGCTTTAAGGTCTCCTTCTGCTTCAATATCGTCCCGATTGTAGAGGGGTTTCGGCAATAACGAAATATAACGCTGCATAATCAATCTCAAAACAAGCCAACAGTCCTGTTCAACTCTCCTTCACACATGTGACAAACAGGAAGTATGGATACAGGAAGTATGGGTACAGGTCGGCTCCCACCTGGCCAATGGGAGTCCAGCAGGGCGTGATGTTGGGAACAGCCATATGAGATAGCAACTCGCGCATTGTTTGAATTTTGAATGGCGCGTTTGAATTTTTGAATGGCGCGTTTGGCGCTTGTCGTAAAAAGAGGGTGTTTTTGTAAAAAGATGACGAAAACATAGGAAAATGTTTTTTGTAAACTGGAGTTTTCGTACCAGAGGGTTTCGTAAGTAGAGGGCCAACTGTATAGGGGGAAAAGTTGAGGAAAATGCTGCAAAACAAGGCCAATTATGCAAAAAAAAAAAAAAAAATCAAACAAAAAACAACCCAAAACCCCCCAACAAAACTACTTACATTTTTATGTGAGGTGCGCATCTGTGTGTGTGCGCACATCTGTATGTGTGTGTATTTATATTTTATTTACATCTAATGCATTATTTTTGACTGTTTAATTGTTATAAGCATTTATAGTATTGAATGTGTATTTATTGATATTATATACACATATACATGTACGTATATGTCAGTCAGGGGGTCGATCCTACTTCGCAGAAATCAGCAGTCGCAGGGGGGGGTCTCGGTCCCCATTAGCCGCGGAAAGTGAGGGATCCCTGTACATTATTAAGTCTACAGTAACGTATTATTACTATAATTAACAAAGAGTTATACTCAATATAATCCAATAAATAGTTAAACAAAAAGGTTAAATACACTTAACATACTCACTGAGATTGAGAGAGATTTCCTTTCGGCTTTGTCCCTTTATCAGGACATAAATTCCATATAAGTTAATATATTCAGTACAGTGAATAGTGATAATAGAAAATAAAAAGGGGTTTGACCCAAAATAAAAGGCAAAGAAAAAAAAATATCACCAAACACAAACATGAGATGCTGGCATCTGCACCTGCTGTCATACATGCACATGTGAAGTAGCTCACCACTGGCTGTATACTGTATACAGTATATGTATACTGTATTAAATTAATATACTGTATCCAAGCACACCCAGCACACATCTATTGCATCAGGTCTTTGCAAGAACAAAAGCCAGGGACATGGAGACAGTATTTAATTCATGATTCTGTGAGTTTCAGGTGACTTGAGGATTAATTATGTGACACTAGTTTTTGTAGAGGTACAGAAATGTATTGGGAGAGGATGTATAGTCTACTGCGCAGATAATGTTGGTTAGAGCAGTTGTTTAATTAAATTTCTTGATAATAAGCTGTTTATGTTCAGGATAGGAAAATTTACTATTTTGTCTGGTCAGTAGTTTTCTACTCTCCAGGACTCGTGGAAGGATCCCTGTGATGTGTAATTTTTTCTTTTGATGTTGCCATTCTGTATTATTCATGGAAGGGAAATTCTTTCCTCTGCATTTACCCCATCCAAAGTGAGACTCACACACATTTGGAGCCGTGGGCTGCTACATACATTGGGGATACCCAGAGAGCAGTTTGGAGTTAGGTGCCTTGCTCAAAGGCACTTCAGTCATGAATGTGAACGACAGGAAGGTGACCTCACTTCCCCCACTGCACTCATTTTTCTTGCTGGTTTGGGAATCGAAAAAGCGACCTTTCTTCCCAAAACTACTCCTCAAACCATTAAGCCATGGCAACCCCCATATTATAAACACCTGCCCTCTCAGCTCTCTCAAATGTCCCTGTGTCAAAAAATCCCCAGGGAAGATAATACTTGAATATGATGAATGAGGAAAATGACAGAGAAAAAAAAAGAGTAGAAGAGGTGACCATTGAGGATCAGGAAGAAGCAAAGATTAGTAAGGGTGAAGTGAGGAGGGCATTGAAGAGAATGAAGAATGGAAAGGCACTTGGTCCTGATGACATACCGGTGGATGTATGGAAGAGTCTAGGAGAGGTAGCAGTAGATTTTTTGACAAGAACATTCAACAAGGTCTTGGAGAGTGAAAGGATGCCGGAGGAATGGAGGAGAAGTATGCTAGTGCCCATTTTTAAGAACAAGTGAGACATGCAGAGTTGTGGCAACTACAGAGGGATAAAGTTGATGAACCATACTATGAAGTTATGGGAAAGAATAGTGAAAGCTAGACGAAGGGCAGAGGTCAGCATCTGTGAACAACAGTTTGGTTTCATGCCAAGAAAGAGCGCTACATTGTGCCTTTGTGGATCGGGAGAAAGCATATGACAGGGTGCCGAGAGAGGAACTGTGGTATTGCATAAGGAAGTCTGGAGTGGAAGAGAAGTATGTTAGAGTGGTGCAGGACATGTATGATAGATGCAAGACAGTGGTGAGGTGTGCTGTCGGTGTGATGAAAATATTGAGGTTCTCTTTGGGAGTAACGAGGCTGGATAGGATCAGGAATGAGTACATCAGAGACAGCACATGTAAGAGGGTTTGGAGACAAAGTCAGAGAGGCTAGATTTGGTTTGGACATGTACAAAGGAGGGATGGTGAATGTATTGGTAGTAGGATGCTGAAGTTGGAACTACCAGACAGAAGGCCCAGAGGAAGACCAAAGAGGAGATTTATGGATGTAATGAAGGAGGACATGAAGGTAGTTGGTGTAAGAGAAGAATATGCAGAGGATAGGTTGAGATGGAGGCAGATGATTTGCTGTGGCGAGCCCTCAAGGGAACAGCCGAAAGGAAAAGAGGAAGTAGAAGAAGACCTTGTTGGGATTTCGGGTATGGGCCCACAGGGCCAGTGCAAGCTGTTGTACAACTCCATGAGAAAAGGTAGCAGAAATTGGCTTTGAAACTACATCTGCATGGTTCCTATACAGTCTCTCACCGCAGACAGCGAGAGGCATGGCCGGCCTTTGATAACCCAGTTAGCTGCACTGGGGGGGACAGCAGTGACAACCCATTAATAGTGGGGCTTGAACCTCAAACCATTGGCACAGTAATCCAGTACAGTACCATTGGGCCACCACTGACCTGAGACATGGTTTCCAATGAATATAACTGATGCATCATGGAGTGATATTTATTTACATGTTATTTTATAGTCACTGAACAACTTCACTCACTTTTGAGTCATGAGGAATACTTTTTACAGAATAGAATATATGAAAACTGTAAGCTTTATGTTCTCCTTTGCAGCTTTTTGCCATCTTTGCTTTCGCAACATGTGGCGGCTATACTGGACAGCTGCGGGTTAGCGTGGACTGCGTCAACAAGACAGACAGCAATCTTAGCATCACAATTAAATTCACTTACCCATTCAGGTAAACGCTGGTCTCTCTCACACACACACACACACACACACACACAAGAACCATTTACCTTTAGCAAAATTGGGACATTATTTAAAGAAACAGCTTCCTTTTTACTACAAATCTCCAATGTTTATAATTCCCACACATCATCCCAATGGTGATAAAACAGCACCTGTGTGTGTGTGTGTGTGTGTGTGTGTGTATGTGTGTGAGAGAGAGGGAGGGGGGGTGAATGCTGTCACTCTTTAGTCCCTGCTGGTATTCCATCATTAAACCTAGGCAGCTTTTCTAATTAATCGAGTTGAAGTGATTCAGTCTGACGACAATTAGAAAAGCTACAATTCAAAACCGTCTCCATGCCACCTGCTAAATCATTTCCTTTCATAGTAGTTTAACCCTCGCCTTTCTACTTCAATTTGCCAGCAGTTGCCAGAGCTGTGTGACAAACGCCCTCGCTTATGTCAAAATCATTTGTACAGGCTGAAGACTAAGGATGAGTGGATGCTTTGTGGTGAGAAATTGTCCTTTCCAACTCGAGTCACAGGCGATTTGTGCGATATTCTATTTTGTAATTACTTCCATGTTCACACGACTTCATTCACAGGAAACAGAAATCCGTTCATCATAATGCATTCTAAATATTTTAACAATACCCAAGAATGACTGTACCGAACATCTGTAAATATTTACATGCAGGTCAAACACTTATAAGGAACAATAATCAACAGCACAACATGTAGGCGTGTCCCTGTTCCCACCAGAGTTAATTTGATTTTTAATAAGACCACAACCTGAAATGTTTTTCTTTTATACCAGCAATATCACAACACTAATTTCTTTTACTATCCACTGTCTATACTGTTTATCCATCAGGGTCACAGGGAAGCCTGTGTGTGAAGATACATCATGAACAGATCTCAAGTCTATCACAGGACTAACACAGACCCAAACATCCATTCACGCTCACATTCTCTCCTCTGTGCAATTTACAGTGAACTCGTGCAAGCGTGGAGAGGACATGCTTAGAGTCATAACACTCACACATACTTTAGCAACAGGCGTGGACTGATGTTGCTGGAAAGAACCATTGATGTAATGATGTAATACTGTACATGCTTGCTTTAAATAGCTAGTAACTAATTTATCACAGGTACACTTTAAAAGTTTTTCTAAAATGAAACATTTAAATAAAAAAAGCATACTGTGTTGTGGTAAATAAAATATATTGAGGCTTTTATTGTCCATTACCGATCCATCCCTTATTGGGGAGACTGAAGCCCCTACAAAGGCCAGATACCTGCCGAACTGCTCACTTGTCCATCACAGGGTGAACGCACTCGCACACATTCACCTACACTCGCACATAGCCTAAAACCCTAATATGGATTTGGACTGTGGAAGGATACCAGAATCCCGGAAAAAATACCACAGGGAGAATACACAAACCCCACATCTAAATATCCTCATCAAGGCTTGGACATAAACCAAGAACTGTCTTGCTGTGGGTCGGACGTGATATCCACTACATCAGTGATCCCAACCTTTTTATCATTGTGGACCGGTCAACGCTTGACAATTTTACCGCGGACCAGGGGGGGTCATAGATTGTTTATATTGTAAATATAATTTATTATTATTATTATTATTATTATTATTATTATTATTATAAACACTCAATGAATGTTATTTTTCAACAGCTGAAATAAAGTTGGTTGGGAAGTAGAGCTTGAACTTTTCTTAAAAAAAAAAAAAAACATAGGTGATGGTGCACCAGCAGGGAGAATGAAGGCTCAGGCTCAGTCTCACCCAAAATCCCCACTATTGTTTGAAACATGTCCAGCACACCTCTGTTCACACGCCGTCCCTTTGTGGGTTACATTTCGGCGCTCAAATGACTGACATGTAACCGGAAGAATCCGGTCATTTTTCAAAATAAAAGATTTTTCAAAAATAAAGATCATTCAGACTCCGATAATAAATAAAATGGAAATAATTAATTATTTCTTCTGTGGCCCAGTACCAATCGAGCCATGGACCAGTACCGGTCCGCGGCCCGATAGTTGGGGACCCCTGCACTACATCATCATGCCGCCCACGCTTTCGATCTTCTTCTTTTCCTTTCAGCTGTTCGCTTTCACGGGTCGCCACAGCGAATCATCTGCCTCCATCTTCATGGAAGTCATATTAATGATTCGCGTGTTTGATTTGGCGTAGGCTTTTACATCAGATGTCCTTCTTGACACAACCCTTTTGGCAAGGGACAGAAACACGTTGACGGCTATGTAGCTACTCTTGTCGAAAGTCAGCAATGGTTCTTTTACATGAACCTCTCACCATAGACAGTGAGAGACATGGCCACCTTTGATAACCCAGTTAGCTGCACTGAGGGGACACAACTTTGTGTAGAGTGGGACTCGAACCCCCAACCCTAGGATACCCTAGCGATCCAGCACCTTTTACCACCAGGCCACCGCTGCCCATTGCCCTTTCGATGTGCTTTATAAAAACGCTAGAAGTTTCTTGACTGACTCCTGGAGCTCAAAAAACTGTTGAGCAGAAATACACAAGAGTGGCCAACTTCATTTAAAATAATGTTCGGAGAAAGAAAAGAAACTAGGACTGGTTTAAGGGACTGCCTGGTAAAATAAAAATCACATACAGCATAATAAAATCAAACACTGCGAGTTTTTCCCTGTTTTGCTCTGAGAAAAACGAAACCTGTTCTTTAAAGGGATGTTTTTATAATGAACTTTTTTTTTCCATCCGTCTCCGAGCCCTTGAAGTCACATATGCGCACATAGTCAAACACAGTCCCAGATCAAATTTGTAAGCCTGACATCCTGTAGGTCTTTGAAGTTGGTCTCAGATCTCTCTTTGCTTTAATAAGCGCTGAAACTGACACTATGGATTCTCCGAATTAGAATCAATGTGAAAAAGCGACATTAATATTACACCACAATCCTGTTCTTTTAGAGAACCTTGAACTTCAGTATAAAGTAATGATGGTGCTGTGCTGTTTCTTCAATTACCACACCTGCCAGTTTCTCCAGGTACACCCTGAACACTTGTAGCAGAGGCTATCGTGAATTGTTCCTGACCTGTTGTTGCCTTTATTCGATTTCTTCTCCAATTAGCTGCGGAGTTTATTGATTTGTCTGCTCGATGCACGAGAGAGAGAGGAAGAGTGCATGTACGGTGGATATTTAATTGTTGATGCACTAAACATGCTGATGTCACGCCAAAGCTCATTTACAGTGGCTGTTTTAACGACCTCCTGTTTTCGAGAGAGGAGCTTTTGCCTCGGTTACATCTAAATTCAAAAAATTCAGCTCACTAGACAAGCAGCGGTGAAAAAGGAAGGGAGGAAAAGGCTTTCGAAAACAAGCAGGCTTAATAATTTACATTAAACAGAAGCGAAAATGTCGCAAAAATGAGCACAACACCTTCCTCTAGTCTCGAAGCTACGCCAAACAACCAGCAGCCCTGTTGTCATCTTCATCGTCCTCCTACACTACAAAACACAAAGCATTTTGTACAATAGTATGTAATAGAATAGAACTGGATTCAGTGAATAGAATAGAATAGAATAGACAAAAGGGTGAATGGCGCGGTGGTATGGTGATTAGAATGCCCGCCTCACAATAAGAAGGTCCTGGGCTCAGGTCCCAGTCTTTTCTGTGTGGAGTTTGCATGTCTTCCCTGTGCTTGCGTGGGTTCACTCTGGGAACTCTAGCTTTCTTCCTACAGGCCAAACAAATGCACATTAGGCGAACTCAGTGCTTCACAATTATTTTCTGTAGCGCCCCCTCTAGGAACAAAAAAACATTTCACTCCCCTCCCCACCACCACTGCCCTATAAAGCGACTATAAATAGCATTATTTGTCTATAAAATTATTAGTACACCTCTGCATAACATTGTATATTTATTAACATTAAAAACAAAAAAAGAGAAATATAGCTCAACATACAATAAAGAAAAACTTAATTAATATTGTTTTTTTAATCTGTAACAGAAAAGAATTAAAGTGCACCAATGTACCTGAAATTTTTAAAAAATACATCCTTATGTAAACTTATTCAACTTATTTATGTCTTAATATCTCGGTCTCTCTTCACCTTTCTCTTCGTTACTGTAAGAAATTGTTGTTTCTTGAGGTGTTGTTTACTGTACTTCTTGTCATTTGCTGGTGCGAAAAACCACTACTCCATAGCACGACAATGAGAGCTCCACTGCCAACTAGTGGAGTGGAGGTGCAATTACACTTAATTCAAGGACACTATTCCAGAAAAGCATGTTCCCCAGGGTCATACGCGCTCGCCCCGGCATCACACCGCACCCCCCTGGCATCATACCGTGCCCTACTATTTGCCCAGCACTTGGCTAACTGTCCAAACTGACCCTAGGTGTGAATGTGAGTGTGTATGGCTGTATGTGCACTGCAATGCTGAAGGTACGCTGTTCAGGGTGTATCCTGCCTTCGCACTGTGTTAGCTGAGATAGGCTCCATTCTCCCTATGAGCCAAGTAGGATCAAGCAGTTTGGCAAATTAGTGAGTGAGAGAGTAAAATAGGAGGGTGGCAGTGTGACTGAAACCAAAGAAACCAATGCTGGAAGAAGGGAAGACGTTACCCGAACAACAAGGAATATGACGGATGACAGCCAAACCCGAAAGGAAGCTGACACCCTGAGAACCAACGCTCTTCATCCAAAAACAACCTGTAGAGTTGGCTGTTGGAATGTATGGACACTGTACCAGACAGGAAAGCTAGCCCAAAAAATACGAGAAATCGAAAACTACAACATCAAACTCCTGTGCGTTACTGAATCAAGGTGGACAGGAAGTGGCACACGTAAACTAGCATCAGGACACCATATGCTTTTTTCCGGTAGATCGGATGACCATCACAGCCAAGGAGTTGTTATCATAACAACAAGAGGAATACACAACTGCCTGCTTGAATGAACACCTATCAGTGAAAGAATCATACAGGCAAGATATAACTCTTCGTTTGCCAAGCTCACGATAGTAATCTGCTATGCTCCAACGGAAGAAGCAGATGAAGAAGAAAAAGACTCCTTCTATACTTCTATGATTCACTACAGAAGCTAGTGGACAAAACATCAGTGCATGACGTACTTCTCATCATAGGTGATCTGAATGCAAAGATAGGCAGCCAAAATGGTGGAGTGGAGAAAGAGGAGAAGATGGAGATGGATAGGACACGTCTGCAGAATGCAACCAGATTCCATCCCAAGAGTAGCTCTGAGATGGACACCACCGGGGAAGAGAAGGAGAGGTCGACCTAAGGAAACCTGGAGGCGATCACTGGAGAAAGAAATGAAGGAAGTAGGATGGACATGGGGACAGGTGCAGAGATGGGTACAAGACAGACAACATTGGAGCTCAAAGGTAACGGCCTTATGTACAATCAGTACGAAGAGGATTAAGTAAAGTATACGTCAGTTGGGGGGGCGTTGATCCTACTTCGCGAAATTCGGTTGTCCCAGGGGGATCTTGGTTCCAATTAACCGCGAAAAGTGAGGGATCCCTATATATATTGTGTGTGTTTGCATGTGTGTGTGTGTGTGTGTGTACTGTGTGTGTGTATATATATATATATATATATATATATATATATATATATATATATATATATCCCCTCCTAACAACCCACTCCAACCCACCCCCAGGTTGAATCAGGTGACCTTCACAGTGCCCACGTGTGAAGGAAGACAACAAGAGCAGCTCCACCTGGATGGAGATTTCTCTTCTTCTGCTGAGTTCTTTGTCACTATAGCCGTCTTCGCCTTCCTCTACTCAATGTTTGCCACTGTGGTCTACATCTTCTACCAGAACAAGTATAGAGAGAACAACCGTGGCCCTTTTATTGTAAGCATAAATCATCACTGGAACTGTTCAATATGTGCAACATGTACGTTAGAACTTGTGAAATACATGGGTTCATGCTGCTGTGAGAAAATAATTAACAAGTGGGAGAAGCCATGCAGTCGAACAGGACCGTGACCACGGTGAAGTTGATTATTTTCTAATAACAGCACATCCTGAAGTGTTTCGTTCATTTTAATTGGCTTTTTAAAATAGTGATACCAAGTTGTTTTTATCTGTTTACAATGATGAAACAAGGTACTTCATGTTATCACATGGGTTACAGCAGCTGTAAACTGGCATTCCCCTCTATACATAAGTGGATTTTTCTATTGTTTTACAACATAGAACACTTTCTTAACCAAATATTGTATCATGAATTGATTGTGTTTATGGCTATTTGAACTTGGTCCTGCAGAAGATTAGGGTTTGAAGGATGTATTGTTGGCAATATCACATTTTTGTTCAAGTGAGCCATTTCAACTTATTCATTCATCCTTCATTCATTTTCTGAACCGCTTAATCCTAATTAGGGTCATGGGGAGGCTGGTGCCCATCTCAGCCGATTCTGTACATCCTAGACATCTCGCCAGTCCATCGCAGGTCAGCAATACGCTGACGGTTGTGCAGCTACTCTTGATGAAAGTCAGCAATGATTCTTGTACTGGCTTCCCACCAGACAGTGAGAGACATATCTCAGCCAACTCTAGGCAAAGGAAGGGTACTGCCTAAACAACTCACCAGTCCATCACAGGGCCTACACACACAACCGTTCACACTCACACCTAGTAACAATATGGAACAGCCAATTATCCCAACGCCCATGTCTTTGGACTGTGGGAGGAAACTGGACCACCCAGAAGAGAGACCCACACAAGCACGGCTTTTTTGCAAACAAAATGCATTTCACAAACCATATTATTATTATTATTATTATTTTTATTATTATTATTATTATTATTATTATTATTATTATTATTATTATTATTATGTCACACATCAGCTATCCCCCCAGTGCAGCTAACTGGGTTATCAAAGGCTGTCCATGTCTCTCACTGTCTATGGTGTGAGTTTCATGTAAAAGAACCATTGCTGAGTTTCGACAAGAGTAGCTACAAAGAAGTCAGCATGTTTCTGCCCTGTGATAGCCTGGCAAGCTGTCCAGGGTGTACTCTGCCCTTGCCCAGAGTCGGCTGGCATGGGCGCCAGCCTCTCCGCGACCCTAATTAGGATTAAGCGGTTACAGAAAATTAACTGATGATGAACTGATATCAACGATCCTTGTCCTTGTAAAAGGAAGTGTTACCATAGAAGTGCTAATATATTAGAACTTAATCTTGCTGTCAATCCATTAAGTTGTTGCGAATCCGTCAATACCTTCTGACCAAACAGAATATTGAGAATTCGGCTCTTTTAAATCCTCTTTTCCAGTTTCATAGCTCTTAGCATTGTACCTAAATGTATTCGAAGAAAGTTCACTGGATTAACAGCAAATTGGTTCATTATTTAAACCGCTGGTGGTTTAAAACTCATTGCTTGTTAGTGTGATGTATGTACTTGAACAATAATCTCCCAGGAGACGCAGATATGAAAGAAATAAGATGTGTGATTGTACAAGAGGAGATCTCATTTACGATTCGAGGTTTCTGCCTTGGAATAAAGTGGGAAAGCTGGACTGGGACTTGCACACTGCTTGTACTTCCAGTTGATTTGCAAAGTATTTCCATTTTATATTTTTTATGTACACAAGCCGTTAGAATGAAATGGCTTCATAATGTTTGCCTAAATGTTTAAATACTTCACATTTACTCAAATCCAATGGTTCTTTATATCCTATGCTGTGTGTTTACAGGACTTCATTGTTACAGTGATCTTTTCCTTCACGTGGCTGGTGGGTTCATCTGCCTGGGCCAAAGCTCTGTCAGACGTGAAGGTGGCGACGGACCCTGATGAAGTGCTTCTGCTCATGTCTGCGTGTAAAATACAGACCAACAAATGTGGCTCTGTGTACGGACCGATCTGGTCCGGCCTCAACACATCTGTGGTATTGCTTCATTTACTCCTTTTTATTTTGCCTCATTTTTCTCCCCGGTTTAGTCGTATCTAGTTCCTACCCGTCAAGCACTGTCTCCCTATTACATACAATCACAACCATGTACAGCAGTACGGTGGGAAAGCTCGATCCACCTTTGTACAGATTATCACACATTTATGTTCTTTTAAATTAAAAGATTTCAAGAAGTTCTCACTCATTTACCAACCCACTATTAGGGTTGAGCTTTCAGTGAAGGAACGGTATATCCTGAACAACTCACCAGACTATTGCAGGGCCAATACCACACACCTCCACACACACACTAACATCTAGAGGCAATTTGGAACCGCCAGTTAGCATGTCTTTCCACCATGAGACGACACCGGAGTACGCAGTGAAGCCCGCACAAGAATAGAGGGAATACAGTATTCAAATTCCAAGGTGGGACTTCGAACCCAGGACCTTCATGGTGTGAGGTGGAAGTGCTAACCACAATGCATTAAAATGGTGATAAAAAGAGTAGTTTTAGTTTTATTACAGTACAGTAATAAAAACTAATACCCGTAGACACTGAAGTCAAAAGTTTAATTTTTTTCTTCGTGTGTGTGTGTGTGTGTGTGTGTGTGTGTGTGTGTGTGTGTGTGTTAACAGTAATAAAATCATGAATATATTGTATATTAAAAAGTATTATAGCATATTATTAGAGGACTGTTTTCTCCTGTACAATATGTAGCCTCAAAAGTTGATTTAAACATACCAACCCAACGACATTTCTCCAGAAAATAATTTTTAAAAATTAAATAAATTAATTAATAATAAATTGACTTATCCAAATAAACTAACTTAAATATTTAATAGTTTTTGAGTTGACTTGCTTCTAGATCTTTGTTCTATAGTGTGTGTGTGTGTGTGTGTGTGTGTGTGTGTGTGTGTGTGTGTAGTGAACAGTTGTGTTCAAGTTAATAGTACTCTGTTTTAAAATAGTGAATAAAGTTCAAAATGTTCATAACCACTTTTATTTCTATACACACAATTGCATTGGGAACATGACATTTTTCTATTCCAAATCAAAACATGAAGGAACATGTGTCAAATTTGTGTTATTCTAGTGTCTGCTTTCTTTTTTATAAACGTATACATTCAGTGTATAAACTGAAAATTGGTTGAAGATTTTGTTTTCCTTTGAATCTCTGAACTAATATTTATTTGTATAATCGCTGTTTCTGAGAACTGCTGCACATCTGTGTTGTGGAGTTGACCAACTTCTGGCACCTGTGAGCTGGTTATCCAGCCCAGGATGATTGGACTACGTTCCACAGTTCTTCTGTATTTCTTGTTTTTTCCCCCAGAAGCTGTTTGTCACTTAACAAGTTTTCTAATTGGATTAAAGTCTGGTGATCGGCCAACCGCTCCATAACATCAATTGTGTTGGTCTGGAACCAGGATGTTGCCTGTTTAATGGTGTGTTTGGGGTTGTTGGCCTGTTGGAACACCCATTTCAAGGGCGTTTCCTCTTTAGCATAAGGTAGCATGACCTCTTCAAGTATTCCGATGGACTCAAACTGACCCATTATCCCTGGGATGCGATACATAGGCCCAACACTGTAGTATGAGAAATATGATGCTTGTGCCACCAGGCTTTACTGTCTTCACAGTGTACTGAGGCTTGAATTCAGTGATTGAGGATTGTCTAGGGGGACACTAGACCCAAAAAGAACAATCTTACTTTCATCAGTCCAAAAAATGTTGCTCAGTTTCTCTTTAGACCAGTCAATGTGCTCTTTGGCAAATTGTAACCTCTTCAGCATGTTCAGAAGAACAATGTCTGGAACAACCCAATTACCCTCAGAATTTCAGAGAGAAATGTTCTATGACCAGCATGTACAACATTTGGTGCCTTCCTTCCTTAAATAAGGCAATAATTGGTACCTATTTTTAAAAGAATAATTCCATCACTAATTGAACTCCACATTCTTTTGAACATGCCCCTTTCATTTACTGATTTAATTATGTACACAGAATCCGCAGCATGCAGGTCATGACTGTTGGGTTTGTTGGATTCATCAGGTTTGTGATGTCTGACTGCCATTATTCACTCATTCATTCATTTCTGGATCACTTAACCCTAATTAGGGTCATGGAGAAGCTGGCGCTCATCTCAGCTAACTCTGGGCAAGGGCAGAGTATACCCTGGACAGCTCACGAGGCCATTGCAGGGCAAAAACACCCTGACGGCTATGCAGCTACTCTTGTTGAAAGTCTGAATTGGTTTTTTTACATGACTCTCACACCATAGATTGTGAGAGGCATGGTGGGCCTTTGATAACCCAGTTTGACTGCTATTAAGTTGAACACAACTGTGTGTGTACGTGTGTATACGTGTGTGTGTGTGTGTACGTATATATAATATATATATATATATATATATATATATATATATATATATATATATATTGTATGTCTGTCTGTCTGTCTTCCTTTCAGCTTTTTCCCTTTTACTTGAGAGTCGCCACAGCGAATCATCTGATTCGCACGTTTGATTTTGGCAGAGGTTTTTATGTCGGATGCCCTTCCTGTCACAACCCTTTTTTTTAGCAAGGGACAGAAACACGCTGATGACTTTGCAGCTACTCTTTACGAAAGTCAGCAATGGTTCTTTTACATGCCTCACACCATAGACGGTGAGAGACATGGCCCGCCTTTGATAACCCAGTTAGCTGCATTGGGGGGAACAGTGACAACCTTGTGGAGAGTGGGAGTCAAACCCCCAACCTTTGGATCAGCGATACCACTAGACCACCACATACCACTAGACCACCACAGAGAAGGCCCGAAACCATCCTCTCTCTTCAGGTGATTATAGAAGAATCTTCTATAATCACCTGAAGAGAGAGGATGGTTTCACCACCCCTCGAAACAGATCTGTAGTGATAAATGGAGTTTCAATAGAAAGTCTTTGTCCTGTCCTTTTGTTATTTGCTCTACCAAAAAGTATTGAGCACTCTCCTACGGAAGGATCTACTCAGAAAATCCTATATATATATATATATATATATATATATATATATATATATATATATTTACAGTATGTGTATGTATAAATATATTTATATATATTGTGTGTGTCTGTGTTTCTGAATATACTTTCTCAACAGTCTTACCAGTAAACTTAATGTGTTATTGTTGAAATTTGTGTTAATGTACCTTATTATATTGTTATAAGCACCAAAAAAAAATTATGTTCCTGGTTCTAATTGTACAAAATAAACTGAGATTTTTTTTCTGAGTCAGTGTCATGAAGTACAAGCTTCACCAGAAATTGTCAAAATGAGAAACTTAAAGTAAACCTTAGTTGAATAATGATTAATGAATTAGTTCATGTCCATGTGTTGTGTGTTTCATGCTGATTTCCAGGTATTCGGCTACTTGAACTTCATCCTCTGGGCTGGAAACATCTGGTTTGTGTTCAAAGAAACTGGCTGGCATAAGGGTGGAGCAGCTCGATACCCAACACCAGCTCCCGAAAAGCACACCACAGCATTCAACCAGCAACCCTACAACCAGCAACCCTACAACCAGCAACCCTACAACCAGGGCGCCTTCGACCAATCAGCAGCAGGCTATGGCGGAACCAGCGGCTTCGGCCAATTAGACTACAGCCAAGTGGGGAGTTATACTTCAAATGTTCCCACATCCTACTGACCACACACCAATCACACATGAGCTAATCACTTTTTTTTTGTTTGGGGGGGGGGTAATTTTTTTTCAGCACAAAGGAAAGAAAAAATTTTCTCACAAATCTTGGGGCATACCCAACAAATATTTTTTGGAAAATCTTTAATTTCCTTTTAAAATCAGCATTTTATGAGGTATATCATACAATATAGTGTTGAAAAAATGAGTACACCCCAATGAAAGTCTTAGTAGCATAGCTAGATTTTAGAGTTTAATATTCTAATAAACATAAATTCACCCGTAGGGGAAATCTTCTATCAATTTCATGATGTCACTGTATCATAAGAGCTGAGAGAGAAAATAATTTCTGTACGCAAACAAGGTGAAAATTTTATTAAAGCACAATAAACACAAGAAATCTATTAAAGCATTACTATTAGTCAGAACACGTTATCAAAAGTTCATTCATTTTCTGTAAGCGCTTAATCCTAATGAGGGTCGTGGGGAGGCTCTCGCCCATCCCAGCTGACTGTGTGCAAGGGCAGAGTACACCCTGGACAGCTCACCAGGCCATCTCAGGGCAGAAACATGCTGACGGCTATGCAGCCACTCTTGTCGAAAGTCAGCAATGGTTCTTTTTCATGAACCTCTCACCATATACAGTGAGAGACATGGCCAGCCTTTGGTAACCCAGTTAGCTGCACTGGGTAGACAGTGATAACCATGTGGAGAGTGGGGCTTGAACCCCCAACCTTAAGATCAGTGATCCAGTACCTTTTACCACCAGGTCACCACTGCCCTCTATCAAAAATGATACATTAAAATAAAAGGAATTGCGACAATCTCGGGGAGATGTCTATGGAAGTTAACACCTCAACAGTAGCATCTTCTGATGAAAGAAGTAGAAAGCCAAACTTGGATGACTGTTTCTCATGACAAAATACAACCTACACTTCAGAGGAATGGAAAGCTTAGGAAAGGAAAGCAAAGCAATTTCTCAAAGCCTATTCACAAAAATAGCCTGGGCTCATGCTGAAAAATTTGAAGACACTGGGACTTCACAGTCTGAAGTGATGAGACCAAGGTTAATATTATTGGATCATCTGCCTACAGCTTCTTCTTCTTTTCCTTTCGGCTTTTCCCTTCAGGGGTCGCCACAGCAAACCATCCGCCTCCATCTCACGCAATCCTCTGTATCTTCTACTCTTACTCCAACTACCTTCATGTCCTCCTTCACCACATCTATAAATCTTCTCTTTGGTCTTCCTCTAGACCTTCTGCCTGGTAGTTCCAACCTCAGCATCCTACTATCAATATACTCACAAGCCCTCCTCTTTACATGTCCAAACCATCTCAATCTAGCCTCTCTGACTTTGTCTCCAAAACCTGTAACATGTGCTGTCCCTCTGATGTACTCTGCCTACAGCGTGGTGTCGAAAAGGTGAGGTGTATAAGTAAAATGCACGGTTCCGACAGTAAAACATGGTGGCTGTGTCCTTATGTATATGGCTGTATATGGGGCTGGTGCCAGGGAGCTGCACCTCATTGATGGAATCATGAATTTACAGATGTAGTACTGAAAGAGAAGATGCTATCATCACTGCCCTGGATTGTCACCCTTTTCAATCATGGGTGTTTGCTCCTGGATTAAAAATAAATAAATTCTGTCGAAATGAAATCTCTACAATACTGGAAAATATAACATTAAAAAAACATTTTATTCAAGAGAAAGATCTCACAATAGCAATGTATGTGTAGGTATTTATCAAGTGGCAATCACCCAAGCTGATGAAGCTTCCATGGAAGTCAATACAACTGGGGTACGCTAGGGACAGGTTACAAAAGACCTCCGGTTCCAGAGATGTCAATAGACAAGATAGACATCAATTTCTCACATAAAGTACTGAGTAACTAGGATTTCTCCACAAGGCATAGTTCATTAGCTTAATTCTGTTTTTGTCTATTTTGTGCTGTTTTGAAATGACAACAATTAAAGTGTATTATAAACAAAGTATGCTGATTCGATTAAACAATTAGATTCACAAGTAGCATAGAATTATACAAATGTATTAATTTATAAATCCAATTCTGTAATAAAATTAGTATTACAGCTGATATTTTGTGATGTATTAGTTTTGTCAAAATTCTGAAAATCGTTCTTGTGTTCATTGAGAAATTGATTTAAATCTTACCTTTCAAAGAGGGTGTACTCATTTAAACTGAGCACATAAATAAACACACATGTACGTATACTCCATATACAGAAGATTGCATGAATAATTCCTTATGAGTTTTCTTATAAAACCCAGAACTATTCACGGTATCTTTCAGGAACCTTATTTGGACTTCAAGTGTCCAAAAGGTATGAATTGGTGAAATTAATTAATTAATTTCCATAAGCAAAATAATGCTGGAATTAGATTATCAAGAATCTCCATGATTGAAAATGATTGTGTGTGTGTGTGTGTGTGTGTGTGTGTGTGTGTGTGTGTGTTTGTGTGTGTGTGCTTTTAATCAAGGACAGAAGTGTTTCTTCAGTTTATTAAAGAACTAAAATGGTTCCTCTAAAGAATGGCCTCTAATGATCCATGCAAGTTAATCAAGAGAGATACATTTAGAGAAAGATGAGCTATCTCAGAATTCTTAGATTCCTTAAAAGTTGCATTGATTGGCTTCATGAGGTAACATGTAGATGTTTCTAAAGTCATCCTTTAAAGGCTCGTCCAGAAAGAGATCCAGATGGTTCCAGATCAATTGTCCACATTAATGACACTCCAATATAATGCTGGTAATTTTTAAATTTAGTTATTTTATCTTTTTGTGTTTTGCACTCTTTTAATAATTAATTAATGAAGGGAACGGTCCCTGGTGCATAATAATTTGCCCTTTTCTCCTTTCTGTAATGTGTTGGCTTAATCCATAAAGGCCTGTCACTGAATTTATTAATAAAATAAAGACAACAAGTAACAGAAAGCCGGAAACTGATATGAAGCTCACACTGAATTGTAAATTACATACATGTGTATATGTATATAACAGTGCTTCTCAAATAGTGGGCCACGCGGCGTGATGACGGGTGGAGCGCGTATGACCCTGGGGAACATGCTTTTCTGGAATTGTGTACAAGAATTAAGTGTAATTACACCTCCTCTCCACTAGTTAGCAGTGGCGGTCTCGTGACACACTATGGTGTAGCGGTTTTTCCACACAAGCAAACGATATGAAGCGCAGTAAACAACCGCTCAAGGAACAACACGAAAAAAATTTTAACAGGATCAAAGAGAAAGATGGAGAGAGACGGAGATATTAAGACATAAATAAGTTGAATGGGTTTCAATAAGGATGTATTTTTTATTTCAGGCACATTGGTGCACTTTAAATCTTTTCTTTTACAGATTAAAAAACAATGTTAATGAAGTTTTTCTTTATTTGAACTATATTTCTTTTTTTGTTGTTTTTAATGTTAATAAAGATACAATGTTCATGCAGAGGTGTACTAATAACAATTGTATAGACAAATAATACCATTTGTAATCGCTCATGGGATGATGGGGGCGTGAAATATTTTTTTTCTTCCTGGGGGGCGCCACAGAAAATAATTGAGAAGCACTGACATATAAGGTTATATAAAATTTAGGGGCGGGGGAACTGGCTGTTACATCGTTAAAAGTTTCAACTTGTTTTGAAATCATCCCTGATTTTGTTCAACATTTTCTCAGTTGCAGCTGTGAAGAGATGAGATGTGATGTCCTGTAGTCGTGTTACACAGCTGTTTTAATTCCATCGTTGGCTGTTCGCATGCATGTGATTCAAGTTCCACCAGGTTTAATGCATGTCTTTTGCTGTTCTTATATTTATCATCTATTATTTTCCAGATTTTTATGAATCGCACACTGTTCTGTCCGAAATGAATATTTACATTTATTTATTAGAATTAAAAAGTCTTTTAAAATAAATTAACAAGATTTTTGTTGTTAAAATACAAGCAGGCTATAAGTATTAAGTAAGATAACTGAAAAGCATGGCATTAAAATGTATTATATATTAGGTGTATTGTTTTAAAGGTGTTTGTCTGCATTTATTCCCATTTGTGTGAATGGTATTGCATGAGCATTTTTCCTAATGTGAATAAAGATGGCATGCAGAGCACACCTCATAGTCTTCTTATAGACATTAACATAATGATACAGTGGTACAATTTTCAAGAGTAAGTGTGGAATGGTCTGATTAATAAATACAGTGATCCCTCTACTTTGCGATTCAATTCATGTGGCTTCAGTGCATCGTGTTTTTGTTTTTTTTAACATTCATCGAATTAAAAAATAAGGAAATTAAGGAAGAATAGGGGGAAATGCCACAAAAACAAGGCCAATTATGCCAAAAAAAAACCCTAAACAAACACAAAACAAAAAACAACCCAAAACCTCACATCAAAACTACTTACATTTTTGTGAGGTACGCATCTGTATGTGTGTGTATTTATATTTTATTTACATCTTATGCATTTTTTTAATGTTTAATTGTTATTATATGCATTTATAGCATTGAATATGTATTTTTGTGATATTATATATACATACATGTACGTATACATCAGTCGGGGGGGTGATCCTACTTCAGGGATTTCGATGGTCGCAGGGGGATCTTGGTCCCAATTAACTGCGGAACGTGAGGGATCCCTGTCTGTCTTCCTTTCAGCTTTTTCCCTTTTTACTCGGGAGTCGCCACAGCGAATCATCTGATTCGCACGTTTGATTTGGCAGAGGTTTTTTACGTCGGATGCCCTTCCTGTCACAACCCTTTATAGTAAGGGACAGAAACACGCTGACGACTTTGCAGCAAAGTGAGGGATCCCTGTACTTAGTATAATGTAAGATACAACCCAAAGGCACTGTTTTATTTTAAAGGATTAAAGGAATAAGGGAGGGTTTGTTGATATTCTGAAAACATGTAGTACATCAAAGGTAACGAATAATGAAATCAGGTGCTCAGGCCCCAGTACAATTTCGCAATCTGCTACGTATGGCATTTAGAAGATGGAAATTGCCCTGTGAAATCAGCAAAGCAAAACAAACCACGACATAAACTATATACAATTTAATAATATCAACAAAGTAAGGCAAAATATAACTTAATAACTTGCGGCTTAGAGTTAAACAAAATACAAATTGAACAAGGGTCCCAAAATAAAGATAGTCACCAAGCAGCTGCAGCATGGTAAATTTAGAGGCGGCGTGTGCGCCGGCGGTAAAAGGCTTGGAATCCCGTGTATCGAACGAAATCAATGATGAAAATCCTCGTGTTGGCTGTGGATGAACGTGGACTTGGGTGATGAAGTGTTGAATGACGAAACTTGGGTGAAGTGCATTCCATGATTCGCCTTGGATGATTCTCCCTAGATGATCCGCTTTAGCTGACTTCCCCTTAGATGAGCCGCCGCGAGTCAGTCGGCAACAGGTCCTTAATATACCTTTCCTAAAGTTCTGGAAAGTTCCATTTTGGAATATTCTAAATCACCTGACCCATCACCAAGGCGCATGAGCAACTAGGTCCATCTTGAAGTTTCCCTAACATGCTGGTAGACTATGCAGGCAAAAAACCAACAGTGACCCAAAAACAGCTGAGTAATACCATGTGTCACTATTTACAGCACACTAACTGAATATAATTATATATAGAGCTTATCCAGTCACATTTATATTTACATTCATACATTTATTTACATGCCCATAACAAATCAAAAAAGTAAAACAAGCCTAGCAACTGTTAGCATGTCTGCCTCACAGCAAGAAGGTCCTGGGTTTGAGTCTTGGGCTTGGCAATGGCATATCTGTGTTGGGTTTGTATGTTCTCCCTGCTTACATGGATTTTTTGGGGGGTACCATGATTTCCTCCCACCATCCTAAGACTTGCACATTAGGTTAACTGGCTGTTCCAAATTGCCCCGCACGGAAAGCTTTTCACAGCAATGTATGGTGACCTATCAAAAGTTAACAGACTACCATTTTTGAAAGATTTATACGTACATATACGTAGTAGCCAAGTTTATGTAGCGCCCTCACAGCAGTACTTCTACTCACTTGGAGTTTATCTACAGCATTAGTTACCTTATAACAGGGATTATTTTCAACAGTCCACCTGACAGAATGAAGACATTTGTCAAGTGACCCAGGTCCACCTTGGCGAGATGCTGTTGATTCCTTGCCTTTGCTGGTGTTGACTGTGGCAAGAGGAATCCCAAGGTTCTGTGCATTCTGTGCATTCTGACGTTGGGTAAGTCCACCTTCAGACCAACTCACATGTGTCCTCTTTGAAAAATCACACAATTCTTTCTCTCCAAGTCCATGCAGCGTAGCCAATTGCTATAAAAAACTGTATACAATAAAAATTATATAACCAGGACTTCATTATTGCCGTATATCAAAGTACATGTGTTGTAAGTCCCTTTTAGCAAATTTTTTATGCTTCGTAAACTTTTGACGTAGTTTCCATCTTTTTAGTAGTGTGCTCCCCCCCTCTCTCTCTCTTTCTCTCTCTTTCTCCAGCAGGAGATTTGTGTACAGTTTTCCACCTCCACACTGAAGGTGTAACTGAGCACCCTGGGCAGTTATTGACTGTTGTGCCTCCACACCGTTTTCACATTGTGTCCACATTTATTTTCTTGTTTGATTCCATACTGTGAGCAGGATAACACCTCCACATTCGACACGCCACTATTTTCTAACACAGAAAGAAAATGATTTCACATTCATGTGCAGCTGACAAGCATCTGTTGGACTGTTTTTAAGCTAAAGGTTAGGTGATTGGCTAACTAGCAGAAAGTGTTTAAATGTTTTTGCTTATTTTAACTTCTCTTGTTACTGGCATTCTAATCATAGATTAATTTAAAAAATGAATTATAATTGATAGATAATAGATTTAATTATTTTAAATTTTTTATAATTATACTGCTAATATATGTTGTTTCTTGCTAATTCCTGGAGTAAAATCAACAGAAAGGTGCTAGTTTTGCTAACATCAATTTTATGTCCTGCTTCCTTAATTGTATATATATTTTAAAATCACTAGTCAAAATCTCAGAGCTAATATCACATGCTATGCGGCACAGTGGTATTTTTGTGTGGAGTTTGCCTGGAGTTCTGTTCTCCCGATGCTTGCTGGAGTTTCCTCTGGATATTCTAGTTTTCTCCCACAGTCCAAAGATATGCACAGTAGGCCAATTGGCTTTTCAAGATTCCCCTAGTGTGAATGGTTCTGTGCGTTTCCCCTATTATGGTCTGCCTAGCTTTTCAGGGTGTATCCCACCTTCTCTTAGTGTCAGCTGAGATAGGCTCCAGCCTCCCTGCAACCCTGCTAGTAAGATTATGCATTTCGGCAAATGAGATATGAGTTTAGAGAGCAATATCAAGTGCTAATGAACTTTTTCTTAATATATACAGGGAACCCTCGCTACTTTGTACTTCAATTCATGTGGCTTCAGTACATCCTGGATTTTTTTTTTTTTTAAATATTAATTGAATTAGAAATTAAGGAAGAATATGGGGGGGAAGTTAAGGAAAATGCAGCAAAACAAGGCCAGTTATGCAAAAAAAAAAAAAAAAGCCAACCCAAAACCTCCCATTAAAACTACTTACATTTTTATGTGAGGTGTGCCATCTGAGTGCTTGCACATGCATCTGTGTGAATGCCCCTGTATGTGTGTGTATTTATATTTTATTTACATCTTATGCATTATTTTTGAATGTTTAATTGTTATTATAAGCATTTATAGCATTGAATATGCATTTATTGATATTATATACACATACATGTACGTATACGTCAGTGAGGGGAGTTTGGGGGGGGGGGGTCCTACTTCGCAGAATTCGGCGGTCGCGGGGGGATCTTGGTCCCAATTAACCATGGAAAGTGAGGGATTCCTGTAAATCTAGCAATATTTTTGAAAATTTTTAGAGACATCAAGTATTTATGGCATTTAGTATTTTTTCATTATCATTATTACAGTTACAATTATTACATTAATACAGTATTAAATTTTCTGCTAAAGACAATCACTTGAATAAAGTCCTTAAAAGATTATTAGTGATTGAGAATTTATATATATATATATATATATATATATATATATATATATATATATATATATATATACCATATAAGATCTTTCTATTTACGGATGTTTGTTACCTAGCTGTCAATGTGAACAACCAGCAGATCTCAGATAAAGGCTCTGACTTGGAGACACTTGTTACTCAGCTGTCAAAGCAGATAGGATAAGTGGAGCTGAATGATCAGTACGATGTGTCCTGCCTACACCATGCACGTGTTGGAGCCAAGGTTCTGACCAAAATCTTGCATCTTAATCTATCATACAGCATGACTCCTTTTCAAGTGCACTTCATTGCTGTTACCATAGTGACAAGGGAGGACATGTGAAACTGCATGCTGCACACCAGGTCTTTCTCATTCATGGTGAGGAGAACAGAGCATCTCGACTTTTAAATCCAGCCACAGTGAAAATAGTTTGTTTTGTGCAAAGAAACAACAGATATTGGAAGATACAGGAAAGGAGAAGGAAGGCAAAATATGGATGGAAGTGTGAGGGGAATCGCATGAGGGAGACTTTAGTAGAGAAGTCTAAACTGGTGAAGTAAGAAAAAGCTTGTAAAGGAGTCTATATGAACTTCAGTGTGGATCAGGAAGGTTTGTTTTTGTTTTTGTAGCTTCTGCAGAGCAGCTATTATTTTAAGACAGTCGTAACTAACCCTGTTCATAGAGACCTTCCGTCCTTATGCCTTTGGCTCTAGCCCTCATTATTCCCACCTGACCATCTTATTACTTACGTAAGAAGTTTTTGATTAGCCAAATCAGATGTTTTAGACTGTTGATGGAAGGTAGGTCACCAATAACAGGTTGGTGAGTACTGGTTCAAAGCTGAAAGCAACCCTTGGTAGACAAACTGATCAACCAACCCCAAAACCTTTGTGTGTCTATGGAACCATAAAAAAACAAACTTCTGATGTGTGTTGAAAGGTGTCCAAGTGAAATCCATTTAACTGAGAATTCAAATATCCAAAGAACCTTGGAAGAATCATGTTGTGGATGAGTTCAGTCTTGGTTCAGTCTCTCCAATGAAACTTTTAAGGCTTTCACAAAGAGACAAACTAATGAACCATTTCTGTAACCGCTTAATCCTAATTAGGGTCTCGGGGAGGCTGGCGCCCATCCCAGCCAACTCTGGGAGAGGGCAGAGTACATCCTGAACAGCTCGCGAGGCCTTCGCAGGGCAGAAACACGCTGACGGCTTTGCAGCTACTCTTGTCGAAAGTCAGCAATGGTTACATGAACCTCACACCATAGACAGTGAGAGACATGGCTGGCCTTTGATAACCCAGTTAGCTGCACTGGGGGGACAGTGACAACCTTGTGGAGAGTGGGACTCGAACCCCCAACCTTTGGATCAGCGATCCAGCACCCTATACCACTAGGCCACCATTGCCCTACTAATAAACCACACTTCTTTAATTGTATGTATGAAGAAACCAAACTTTGTCAGTGGAAAGTGGACTAGGCCCAACATTCTCTTGTCTTGACCAGCACTTAAAACTCTTTCTACAGTTTTTTTTTCTTCAGAAATGTCAGTAGCAGCATTGTCTGCTATGGAAAGTATACAACCATTGTCCCCACTGACAAAAAAATAGTATGTACTGTACAACAAAACAATGCCCCTCTTTGGGATCTCTGCCTTGTGACATTCCCAGACTATTTGCTCCATGATTGCTTGAAATCCTAAATCTGGATTCTGAGAATGTAAAAGTGTTGACTGGGCTGCCTGTTTGCTGTTTGTGTTTTGACACTTTGAGACAATGGACAAGGTCTGGCCAACCAACCTGCTTTTGGTTCATCGTGTCATTGCGTCTATAGCTCTACATGATCCTGAGAGTCGCTTTCTGTCTCCTGGTGAAACGAAGGGACTTTGGCTGCCGTCAACGCTCTAAAACAGAGAGCTAATTAGAAACAGCATGGCCAACTGCTGAGACCGCATTTGATTATACATGGGATATAGCTGAGTTTGAAGTAGTTTACTGTGGATTCTAATTTTCCTCACAGTATTCAGAATATTTTGCCATGATAGGTTGGTAGTAATGGTGGTGTGTGGGGAATTGAAAAGGCGCTGTGCTAGATGTTCATTTTCCATTACGTTTCATAATGATTACGTTTAAAATTATATCAATTATCATTTTATTGTCTGACTAATATGTGTGCTCCACATTCAGCAATATACCTCGCCATATTGCTGCAGTGGTACCACCAGGGTGATATCTTTACTATCTTTCAATTTTTATCATCGTTCGAAAAAACTGTGTTTAAATAATTTGAGGTGAATACTGGAACCTTCGGGACCAATGATTACAAAAAGTAGTTTGTTATCTATGATTCTGTTAGGGTTTGCTATTTGCTTCAGCAATTTGAGTTTAGAAAGTGATGTAAGGCTTTAAAAAACAGATGCTCCCCGACTTACGTTCATCCATTTTACGTTTTTTCAGTTTTACGGTTTTTTTGTTTTGTTTTGTTTTGTTTTTTTTTCAAAAAAAAAAAAATTATGTCAAATTTTGAGTACGAGACGTACCTATGTAGTATGCTGACGTAATGACGCAATGACGGAATGATGCTGCGTCCAGATGCATTACTAATTTTTGCTACTTCCTAGTTCTCAATGGTCACCTCTTTTACTCTTTTTTTCCTCTGTCATTTTCCTCATTTATCAGCTCTTTAAAGTACTCTTTCCATTTTCCCAGCACACTTCTGTCATCAGTCAATACATTTCCCTCTCTGTCCTTTATCAATCTAACTTTCTGCACGTCCTTCCCATCTCTATCTCTCTGCTGTGCCAACCTGTATGGATCATTTTCTCCCTCCTTACTGTCCAACCTATCATACAAGTCATCATACGCCCTGTGTGTGGCCTTAGTTACTGCTATTTTCACCTTATGCTGTGTCTCCCTGTACTCCTGTTTACTCTCTTCGGTCCTCTCAATGTCCCACTTCTTCTTAGCTAACCACTTCCTTTGTACACACTCCTGCACTTACTTAAGTACACTTACTTACGTGCGGCTGCGCGGCTGTAAGTCAAAGGTGGTAGTTTGCAGCACGGGGGCACCGCAGGGCACCGTCCTCTCACCCTTCCTTTTCAATATCTATACCTCGGACTTCATATATAACACAAACAGCTGCCACCTCCAGAAGTTCTCGGACGACTCCGCCATCGTGGGCCGTGTGTCTGAGGGGAACGAGCTGGAGTACCGATCGGTCATCATTGACTTCGTGGACTGGTGTGAGCGCAACCACCTGTGCTTGAACACCAGGAAGACGAAGGAGATGGTGATCGACTTCAGGAGAAACACTCAAACACACACACACACACACTTACTAGTGAACATCCAGGGACAGGACATTGAGACAGTGGACAGTTTCAAGTACCTGGGTGTTCACCTTAACAATAAACTGGACTGGTCCCACAACACCAACGCCCTGTACAAGAAGGGCCAGAGTCGCCTCCATCTTCTGAGGAGACTCAGGTCCTTCGGCGTATGCAGACCTCTGCTCAGGACTTTTTATGACTCTGTGGTAGCCTCTGCAATCCTCTACGCTGCCATCTGCTGGGCCCCAGGCAGCACAGAGCGGGACAGAAAGAGACTGAACAAGCTGGTCAGGAGGGCCAGCTCTGTCCTCGGCTGCCCACTGGACTCTGTGGAGGAGGTGAGTGAGAGGAGGATAGTTGCAAAGCTCACATCCATCCTGTTCAACATCTATCACCCACTGCACCAGACTGTAGAGAAGCTGAGTAGCTCCTTCAGTGGACGACTGAGGCATCCTCAGTGCAGGAAGGAGCGCTACCGCAGGTCGTTCATTCCCACCGCTGTCAGACTGTACAACGCCACTTTGTAACTGTCTGTGAAAATACCGGTTATGTGCAATAAAAACCCCGTGCACTTTAATCAACCACATCTACCCCACTGACTGTGAACCATATCAACCCATCTCTGCCCTCAGATACATTACACTTTAATATAGGCCAGTCTATAAAGTTGCTCCATTCTTTTCTTTTATTGTTTATTAATTTATACTATTTATGTATCTACTTGTTTATTTACTTATATAATATATATGTACGTGTGTATGTTTGTATTTGTATCTATTTTTGCACCCCCTACTGATGGTACCTCAAGAGCCTGTAACAGTGAATTTCTCCATTGTGAGATTAATAAAGCTGTATCTGTATCTGTATCTGCACTTATTCATTCCACCACCAAGTCTCCTTATCTACTTTCCTTCCAGAGGACACACCAAGTACTCTCCTACCTGTGTCCCTGATCACATTAGCTGTGGTTGTTCAGTCATCTGGAAGCACTGCCTGGCCACCCAAAGCCTGTTTCAACTCCTCTTCGAAGACAACACGACACTCTTCCTTTTTCAACTGCCACCACTTTGTCTTCTGCTCTGCCTTTACCTTCTTCACCTTCCTCACCTTCATCGTCATCCTGCACACCACCATCCTATGCTGTTTGGCAACACTCTCACCCACTACTACTTTGCAGTCACTGACTTCCTTCAAATTACATCGCTACACAAGATGTAGTCCACCTGTGTGCTCCTACCTCCGCTTTTATAAGTCACCCTATGCTCCTGTTTCTTCTGGAAGAAAGTATTCACCACAGCCATTTCCATCCTTTTTGCAACATCGATCAACATCTGTCCTTCTGTGTTCCTGTCCTGGATACCAAACCTGCCCATCACTTCCTCGTCCCCTCTGTTGCCTGCACCAACATGTCCATTGAAGTCTGCACCAATGACCACTCTTTCACCTCTGGGGGTACGCTGCATCACTTCATCTAACTCACTCCAGAATCTCTCCTTTTCTTTTAGCTTACATCCCGCCTGTGGGGCATAAGCACTAATAACATTGAGCATCACACCTTCAATTTCTAACTTGAGACTCATCACTCTGTCTGACACTCTTTTCACTTCTAGAACATTCCTGACAAACCCCTCCTTCAAGATGACTCCTACTCCATTTCTCTTCCCATCCACACCATGATAAAACAGCTTAAACCCTGCTCCTAAGCTTTTAGCTTTGCTACCTTTCCACCTGGTCTCCTGAACACACAGTATGTCCACCTTCCTACTCTGCATCATGTCAGCCAGCTCTCTATCTTTTCTTTGCATAGTTCCAACATTCAAAGTCCCTACTCTCAGTCCTAGACTCATGCCTTTCCTCTTCTCTCTCTGCCTAAGGACACGCCTCCCGCCTCTTCTTCTTCGACGTCTTCGACCAACAGTAGTCCAATTTCCATCAGCACCCTGTTGATTGACAGCACTGATGGCGGTCATTGTTAACCCGGGCTTCAACCGATCCATTATGGGGTAATACTTCTGATTTGCATCATAAAAGTTTGGCATTGGTTTTCCGTCGGATGCCCTTCCTGACACAACCCTCTGCATTTCTCCGGGCTTGGGACGGGACCGGCATAAGGGGGGGAGACACTGGTTATTGCCCCCTTCCCCCCCCCCCCGCCTCATGGCTGCATTATTGTTTATATTGTAAATATAATTTATTATTATTATTATTTATTTTTTAATAATAATAATAAGCACTCAGTTCAGTTCATTTTCTGTAACTGCTTCATCCTAATTAGGGTCGCGGGGAGGCTGGTGCCCATCCCAGCCAACTCAGGGCGAGGGTAGAGTACACCCTGGACAGCTCGCCAGGCCATCGCAGGGCAGAAACACGCTTACAGCTTTGCAGCTTACTCTTGTCGAAAGTCAGCAATGGTTCTTTTACATGCCTCACACCATAGACAGTGAGAGACATGGCCGGCCTTTGATAACCCAGTTAGCTGCACTGGGAGGACAGTGACAACCTTGTGGAGAGTGGGACTCGAACCCCCAACCTTTGGATCAGCGATCCGGCGCCTTATACCACTAGACCACCACTGATCCTAATAAGCACTCCATGAATGTTATTTTTTAAACAGCTGAAATAAAGTTGGTTGAGAAGTAGAGCTTGAATTTTTCTTAAAAAAAAACAAAAAAAACAGGTGATGGTGCACCAGTGGGTAGAATCAAGGCTCAGGCTCAGTCTCACCCAAAATCCCCACTATTGTTTGAAACATGTCTAACTCACCTCTATTCATGTGTCATCTCCTTGTGGGTTACATTTTAGAGTTCAAAGGACCAACATGTAATCAAGAGAATCCGGTCATTTTTCAAAATGAAAGATTTTTCAAAAATAAAGATCGTTCAGACTCAGATAATAAATGAAATGGAAATATTGAATTAGTTCTTCTGCGGACCGGTACCAATTGAGCTATGGACCGGTGGTTGGGGACCACTGCTCTAATTGATAGCTTCAAAATACCAGTATGTGTGAGTGTGAATGGCTCACGGCATTGGCCCGTCTATGGAATGATGAACTGTTCCGGGTGTACCCTGCCTTTACTCAGGGTTGGATGACATATATGCGTCCCTAGTAGGAGTAAGCAGTTTGGCAAATGAGTGAGTGAGTGAGAAAGATACAAGCTGGAGCCCTTGTCGGATGCTAAGACTGGTTCAAGAAACCTTTGAGGAACCGTTATTTAAAGATGTTCTGTGCTAATATACAGTACTGACTCCTTGTCTCCCTAGTCCCCACATAATCACCCCACAGGAAAAATAATATCAAACCACCCTGTGAATGATATTATATATTCATTCCAAATTTAAAGGTATATAGAATTCTCTATATTTTATGTTTACCTAGTAAAAATTTTACCTAATATACAGAGACATATTGTTTTACAAATTTATTTATGTGAAAGGAGTTGATTTACTTCCTTAAGGTGCTGGTGATGTTATTCCTGTAGGTACATTTCCAAATCTAAAGTTGCAAACATCAAACAGCCCACCTGTTTGACTAAATTTGTGCTGCGTGATGGAAATTGTGTAAAGTTGATTCTTCAGGTTTGTGCTTGAATTGAACTCGTATTTGCTTGCCAGATTGGATTAAAGTCTCCGCCAAACAAATGGTCGCAAACCTAACATGGTATGACAGATGTAATAATCAGTGTCACATGTGGCTATGCATGTGAAATGACATCAGAAACTTGTATTGAACTTCCTGTGTCTGGAAACCAAGACAAGCCACAAGACATTTGTTTGTCATCATTTAATTTAAACTTCAAATGGCAGGAAATACGTGGCCAGGTTCTTCCACCAGAGTTTTACTCCCGCATGAGAAGCCACTTCTAATGTAGCATACATCACTCTGGAGTGTGGAAGAATAGATATAAATTTCTATACATGCTTTAGTAGACCTAGAGCATGGCTGCTTTGAAAATGATTGATGTGAAAGGTCTTAACTCCATCACTGAATGTCCATAGATTGATTGGTTTAGACTGAGCAAACAGACCTGCAGCTTGGTGAACAAATCATTGAAAATGAAGCTGAAGAACCTGTTGTGTGGGGACCTGTGCTACCAACACGGACAAAGTTCCTTTAAAATTGTTGCTAAGAAAAGCCTTATTCTGATTTGTAGTGAGATTATATCCTAATTACAGTGGTTAGAAATTTATTTTTGAAATAAAACCCAACTGAGAAGATACTAAACAGGAAGTCTGACCATACCCTTTACCTCCTGACTCAAAACCTTAGATTTGTCTTTGGTCCCAAGTTCCTATTGGATGTTGACATCTTTGCCTTATTTGGTTCTGTGGAAAACAAGACTGCTCAGGAATGCTTTTTGTATGAACACCACGTCAATAAGCAACAGGAAGTGAATCAGTATTTTGCTAGTATCAGCGGAACAAGGGAATCCTTCAGAAAAGTCTATTCATTCATTATCTATACTGCATCTCTGTCAGGGTTGCTGGGTAAACTTAAATGAATCCCAGCTGATTTTGTGTCAGAGGTGGGGTACACCCTAAAAAGGTTGCTAGGCTGTTGTGAGGCTCCATCTCAAACCATAGTTTCATCGTGAACTCTAATCAAACAAAGTAAGCCTAAAAGTCCATGATTCGACCAGCTGAATGCTCCTCCCTAACCAAGCATTTATTGAACCATTCAATGACTATGATGTGCCTGTAGCATACTTCCAAGTATGTGCATATACAGTACTGTACTTCCTTGCTTTCCTCATGCTATTTTAAAAAAATGAATGTTACTAAATCCTTCCAAATTCTCCTGTTGTCTGTGAAAATGTGTAAATATACAATATGCTACAGATTTGATTGTATGCATTAACCTGATTATAAGGCCTGCCACTTGAAGTCCATTTCACTCTTATGAGAACACAAAATCGAGAGAGTATTCATGGACGCGCTAGTTCCAATAACGCAAGATAGCCTTATAAACAACAGTATATCGATGCTAAAGTAACAAATCAGATATAAACTAGTGAGATTTCAATAAAATAAAATAAAGAATAAAATAAAGATAGGCACATCTGTACATAATACTACATTAAATTTACATCCATCGGACAGGCGTCTATTTGTATACATGAACGCATGATGTATACCTCAGTATATTTATGTTTACAGTTTATTTTACATTTGTCATGTCTCACTTTTGCAGTACAATGGCAGCCCCTTTTTAAGTATATACTGTACTGGATTACTCTTTTTTTCTGGGAAGAAGGTTTAATTCAGCATAGTGGGTTTTTATAGGTACAGACGTTACATATACAGACACTCCCCGCTTTACGTTCATTCATTTTACGTATTTTTCGATTTTGTGTTTTTTGTTTTTTTTATTTTTTAATGTCAAATTTTGAGTTTAGCGTGCTCTCTGTAGTACGAGACGTACCTACGTAGTATGCTGACATAATACACTACTTACGCATGACGCTGCATCCATTGTTTACAAATGACAGACTAAACGTGCCTTGCTTCTTCCCAGTTCACTGCATGTTACCCTTGTGTTAAGATGGCGTCTCTGTTATCTTTGTGTTTACACTGTTTTGCGGACTTTTGTAACCCTAAGCAAATATGGTTGGTCAGAAGCATAAGCCTACTAGTGATAGTGGTAATCAGAAAAAGCGGCAAGCCATCTTGTTAGAAACGAAGATGGCTATTATCAAGAAAATTGATGTTGGTGAAAAACATGCGACTGTTGCACGTTGCTTCCAAATGGCTCCATCGGAACCATTTACAAGTAGAAACATCTCATCACAGAGCATGTTAAAGGTTATATTTGATACTGTATTTGAAATTTGATGAGTGAATTTGATTAAAATTTATCTATTTGAAATTACTTTGCCTGAATTTAATTTATTAAAAAAAATAATTATTAAAAAATTGATAATAATTGATTTAGGGTTGTTTTATGAGATACAGTAATGGTATTTATGGATGTATAGTACAGTATGAACGTCATACATCACTGGAACATACAGTAACAACTCTTTTTTTTTCACCTTATGTTCGCCATCCAGAACCTAACTAAAACATAAATCGGGGAGCATGTGTACAGATAGGTACAGACACATGTAAGATGTTTTGGAGACAAAGTCAGAGAGGCTAGATTGAGATGGTTTGGACATGTACAGAGGAGTGATAGTAAGCAGTAGGTTGTAGGATGCTGAGGTTGGAACTACCAGGCAGAAGGCCTAGAAGAAGACCAAAAAGAAGATTTATGGATGTAGTGAAGGAGGACATGAAGGTAGTTGGTGTAAGAAAAGAAGATGCAGAGGATAGGGTGAGATGGAGGCAGATGATTCGCTGTGGCGACCCCTGAAGGGAACAGCTGAAAGGAAAAGAAGAAGACATAAAATATGCATGCAAGCTTAAAATGTTTAGGGTTAATTCTCTTTAAACAATTATCTGCCTCGGGCTTATTGGGTGTGACTGAATAGGCCCTAAAAACACTAAGGGGACTTTTTTAATTCAGGGACATCCTGGGAACATGTGCACACTCCAGGAGCAGAGCATTAGCTTGTTAGATATCAGCATCTTTTTAAACTAATTCCAAGATATCGTTTATGTTCTTAATCATTGTGGCAACACGGAACATAAACTCGTTAAACGGATATTTGAACTAATAAGACAGGTGATTTAAATTAATGTGGAAATTGGTTAGTTAAAGGTGGTGAACAGCACACTCAGTGTTTACCTTCCCCGGTTCCTCTTCAGAACAAATTCAGGAAACACATGGGATCTATTTGCTTCATAAAGGAGGTGAACTACCTACTACTATCTATAAACTAATATTTACCAGAAGTTCTCCCTTTAGGCAGTGCCGAAATCTTTATATTGTACTTCATTCATTCGTTCACTTTCTGAAATGTTTAATCATAATTAAGGTCATGGAGAGGCTGGCACCCATCTCAGCCAACACTGGGTCCATTCTGGACACCTTGCCAGTTCATCACACTAACAAGCATAATCCTCCATTTTTCAAATTTTGTTTCTCAACCTTGTTGGTCAGCACGGAAAACACTGATTCTTCTTCCGTCTGGGTTCATGCGGCTGTCTGTAAAAATCTAAAAGCCCAAAGGCTCAAAACAGGTTGAACATTCTGACCTATGGTATGGTGCAACATAGCGGCTCTGTGGAAGAGTACCTGCTCCCTGATGACATTAAAACTCATTCTATACCCATGATCATTCATTACCTGGTCATTATACACTTAATCCATTCATTCATCTTCTGAACAGCTTAATCCTAATTAGGATCACATGGAAGTTGGTGCCGTCTCGGCCAAGTCTGGGCGAGGGCAGAGTACACTCTGGACAGTTCACCAGTCCTTCTAGGGCAGAAACACACTGACGGCTATGCAGCCTAATCTTGCCGAAAATTAGCAATGGTTCTTTTCTACGCCTCCCACCACAGACAGTCGGAGACATGGTCAGCGTTTAATGACCCAGTCAGCTGCACTGGAGGGACAGTAGTGACAACCTGTTGACAGGATGAACCTCCGTCCTTTGGATCAGTACTCCAGAACCCTATTACCAAGCCATCACTGCCCCACTAATGTATACCATGTTCCATTTCTGTCCCCAATGCCTACTGAAAGCTCCTTTAACTTCCACATGGCTCCAATTTCTTAAACCCATTAAATGTACAGTCTGTAACATTTTGTAGGATCAATTAACAGAAATCAACTATATGTTGCCCTTCATAATTATTGTCACCTCTGGATAAGATGTGTTAAGAGCCTTAAAATTAAATTATTTTTTTATTGCAGAAGCTACTCTCACACTGAAAACTGCAGAAAATTTCAACTCAAGTTCATCCCTGACTAAGAAACAAGTTCAGTTCATCATTTTCTGTAACCGCTTCATCCTAATTAGGGTCACGGGGAGGCTGGTGCCCATCCCAGCCAACTCAGGGCGAGGGCAGAGTACACCCTGGACAGCTCACCAGACCATCACAGGGCGGAAACACGCTGACGGCTTTGCAGCTACTCTTGTCGAAAGTCAGCAATGGTTCTTTTACATGCCTCACACCATAGACAGTGAGAGACATGGCCGGCCTTTGATAACCCAGTTAGCTGCACTGGGGGGGACAGTGACAACCTTGTGGAGAGTGGGACTCGAACCCCCAACCTTTGGATCAGTGATCCGGCGCCTTATACCACTAGACCACCACTGCCCTCTAAGAAATAAGTATTTTTCATAAAAATCACCTGTTCCACAATTATTAGCACCCCTAACAATTCCCAGGTAATAAATGTAATTGAAGTATTTCTTTCATTTCGAAATTAGTTTATAAAGTTTATCAGAGTACCTAGGAACATTTAATCGGTAATTCATCACTTCCTGCTTCCCTGTGGTATAAATATGATGTGACACAGAGGCTGTTTCTCTTATCCACTCTTCAACATCATGAGTTCATTTTCTGTAACCATTTAATCCTAATTAGGGTTGCGGGGAGGCTGGCACCCATCCCAGCCGACTCTGGGCAAGGGCAGAGTACACCCTGGACAGCTCGCCAGGCCATTGCATCACTCTTCAACATGGGAAAGACAAAGGAACACACCATTCAAGTAAAGCAGATGTGTGTCGACCTTCACAAGTCAGGCAACGGCTTCAAGAAAATCTCCCCTCGCCCCGTCATGAACTGGACCAGCATGTGAGGTTATTTTTGCCACCACGCACAGTGATGAGGATGATAAGAGAAATAAAAAGTTCTCCAAAGCTCACTGTTAAAGAATTGCAACAATTGGGAGCATCTTGGAATCACAAAGTCTCCAAAACAACCATCAGATGCCATCAACACGCCAACAAGCTGTTTGGGAGAGATGTATGGAGAAAACCTTTTCTCACTCACAGTCATTTCATTTTCATTTTCTGTAACCGCTTAATCCTAATTAGGGTCGCGGGGAGGCTGGCGCCCATCCCAGCCGACTACAGGCAAGGGCAAAGTACACCCTGGACAGCTCGCCAGGCCATCGCAGGGCGGAAACAGGCTGATGGCTTTGCAGCTACTCTTGTCAAAAGTCAACAATGGTTCTTTTACATGAGCCTCACATCACAGACAGTCACTCAGTCATAAATGCAAATATCTGGATTTCATTACGTGGTACCGGGACTTCAACTGGGACCGTGTGCTTTTGTCAGATGAGACCAAGATAGAGCATTTTGGCAACAAACACTCTAAGTGGGTCTGGCAGAACACAAAACATGAGTATACAGAAAAGCACCTCATGCCTACTGTGGAGTATGGGGGAGGATCGGTGATGCTGTGGGCCTGTTTCTCTTCCAGAGGCCCTGGGAATCTTGTTAGGGTGCCTGGCATCATGAACGCTATGAAATACCAGGACATTTTAAATCAAAATCTGGTGGCCTCTGCTCATAAGCTGAAGATGGGTCATCCCTGAGTGTTTCAGCAAGATAGTGACCCTAAACATGTGGCCAGAAATACACAGAAATGGTTCACCAGCCACAGAATCAAGCTCCTCCCATGTCCATCTCAGTCCCCAGACCTCAACCCCTTTTTGAGAATCTGTGGAGTGATGCTGAAGAGCAGGGTACAGAGAAGAGAACCAGGTCACTGGATGATTTAGAGAGAAGGAATAATCCAATATCCCTCTTTTTGTATTCGCCCATCTTGTGAAACATTCATAGGGGAAGATTAGGCGCTGGTTTGTTGGTAAAAGGCGGCTGTACAAATTATTAACATCACGGGGCTAATAATTGTGCCACAGATGATTTGATGTCAAAGAATTAGTTCTTAATGTGGGATTTTAACCCGGTGAATAAATACACCTGAATTAAACGTTGGATTTTCCTCTTATTTCATTGTGGTGCGATATTATTTTTTAAAAATGAATTTATTAGAAGCTAAAGAACACATCTTAACTAGGTGTGAAAATAATTAAGGAGGGAGGTGTATAATAAAACAAGTTTTCACTTCATTGATTCGTTTTCCAAACCGCTTAATCCTAATTAGTGCCACAGAGAGGCTGGAGCCCATCTCAGACGTCTCTGAGCATGAGAGGAGTATGCCCTGAACAGGTCGCCAGGCCATTGCAGAGTCAACACACACACAACCATTCACACACACACATGTAGGGACAACTTGGAACAGCCGGTTAGTCTACTGTTCATATTTTGTGACTGAGGAAGGAAACCAGAGTAACCGGAGGAAACCCACGCAAGCACAGGAAGAACATACAAACTCTACACAGAAACATCGAGCCGGGAACTGAACCTGGGCCTTCTTGATGTGAGGCAGTTGTGTGAACCACTACACCGCCAAGTTTTCATTTACCTATAAATAATTTTTTTTTAAGTTTCAACCCAAGCAGTGGTGGCCTGGTGGCAAAGGGCGCTGGATCACTGATCTGAAGGTAGGGGGTTCAAGCCCCACACTCCACAGGGTTGTCACTGTCCCCCCAGTGCAGCTAACTGGGTTATCAAAGGCCGGCCATGTCTCTCACTGTCTATGATGTGAGGTTCATGTAAAAGAACCATCACTGACTTTCAACAAGAGTAGCTGCATAGCCGTCAGTTAGTTTCTGCCCTGCGATGGCCTGGCGAGCTGTTCATGGTGTACTCTGCCCTCACCCAGAGTCGACTGGGATGGGTACCAGCCTCTCCGCCATCCTAATTAGGATTAAGGTAAGGTAAAGTCCTTTGGGCTTTTTACACCCGAGCCTAGTAGCTCATCAGGCCGGTGCTTATCCCCGGTTTCCGTAGCATGAAATGACTAGGGATACAACTCCTCCCGGATTGGACGATAGTCCATCGCAGGTTACCTTCCCAGTATACTTTACTGGTATCCATTTATACTGCTGGGTGAACAGAGGCACACTTGTGGTTAAGACCTTGCCCAGGGGTCTTAGCACAGTAGAGGTCTAACTGGGATTTGAACACACGACCTCCCGATCATGAGTGCAGCACCCTAACCACTACACCACCAGCCCTACTAGTTATGATTAAGCGGTCACAGAAAATGAATGAATTTTCAAAACATTACAATAAGCTGATTATATTTATGTGGGGTGTGGGTCCTCGTTTTATGGAGGTTGCCATCTTGCACCTCCATGTTTCTACAGTAGCCCAGACCTTTTCAGACTTCAAAAGGGGAGGGATTGAGAATGAAACTTCAATTTGATTCTCAGTAATAGATGTTCTTGGCTACCACTAAATCTACTACACACGATCAGACTGCTTATACCTCTTAACCACTTTGCATGGCTAGAGCTTGTTTCCCATCAATTCTCAAAATTAGTTTTCAGTATTAACAAATTAAATAATTTCCCAGCAATTAGAAATCTGTATGAATTATGACTGAATGTACTTGTTTTAATAGTGATGGAGTATTAGTTTTCCTGACAGTACTGTATTCTTTTCCATGGTCCTGGAGGGTAACTGAAATGCAGATTCTTTCTTTCAGTACTGGATTTATTTTTTGTTTACTTGTTTTTTAACTGTGTGACAGCAGCACCATCTCCTGGGTTTGAGCACCACTACAGTACATGCTGCTGAAGTCATCACTCAAAACAAGAGAAATGAGAACTGAAAATGTCACTTTTATTTCAATGTATTGTAATATAAAAAAAAAAAAAAATGTAAAATGAAATGTTTACCAAAAAAAAAAAAGTATAGAAGCGGACAGTTCAATCTCCGATTTCAATCGGGCTTTCTTGAGATATTTCATCACTCTCCATCTTTTCATCATCTGTCAAACACACACAAAGAAATTAGCTCAGAAATGCAGGAAATGTTAATAAAAGAATCATTCCATCATTTTTAGAAAGTTGTCCTTTAATGATATTTAAGCAAACGTGTGTTCCTCAGAAGTTCCCTAAACCCACCCTCAAGGGTCTGCTGAAGCTCCTGGATGGTACTGAGGAGCACGCAAAACTGTTTCTTACGCAGTTCCAACTAAGGAGGTTAAAAAGAGAAGGTGAAAAATTGGGGATTTGTGGTTCAGGTTTTTTGATGCATGAACAAAATTAAAAAAATAAAAATTACCAGGAAGAAGCAGACTCACCTTATCTTCTACATTCTCTTTGATTTGTGAAAGCTGTTGAAGTTCTTTGTCCAGCGCCTTAAGCTGCCTGGGGCCACAGGAGACACCTTTAATTCAGATACATAAACACTTCTGTATACATAATTCAACAGTAATTCTACTTACTCCATTGTTTCATGTCGGTCTGGATGTTGCTGGATGACTTTTGCCAAAGCGTCGTACTCTGTAATGCACATGAAAACACAAACACTTTTTAATTATTACTTTGATTATTTATCGTTTCTGTAGATGTGATGTCACAATATCACCTTGGCGGTTCTTTCGTATCCTCTTAGCTCGCTGGATTTCCTTTTTGCACTCTGTGATTTTCTCGTGTGCTGCTGATATACTCTGTTCTGTGTTGAGGAAACCATAGAAATTATTAAATGTTTCATGTGCTCTAATTCCTTCGATAAAAAGGAAAATACCTACATGCTTCTGTGATTACCTGCTTTAAAAAAAACATTATGAAGGCGGCACGGTGGCGTAGTGGTTAGCATGGCAGCCTCACAACAATAAGGCCTGGGTAAAATTCCCAGCCTGGGAGTTTCTGTGTAGAATTTGCATGTACTCCCCGTGCTTGCGTGGGTTTCCTCCGGGTTCTCTGGTTTCCTCCCACAGCCCAAAAACATGCACAGTAGGTTGATTGCCCATTCCAAATCTCCCCTAGGTGTGAATGGTTGTGTTGGCCCTGAAATGGCCTGGTGAGCTGTCCAGGGTGTACCTTGCCCACGACCAGAGTCAGCTGAGATGGGCGCTAGCTTCCCCATGACCCTAATTAGGATTAAGCAGTTCAGAAATTGAATGAATAGTGAAAGAAAATGATTCCTTTAATCAGCAAAATGCTTTTTTTTTATTTCCTGTATGGTGATGGATGGATTAAAAGGCATGATGTCCATTATGATGACTGATTTGAGCTGTTCTTCAAATAATCTCCCTTTATAAACGTACCAAGCATAAATGTATCACCTTAAACTTTGAGGAAGATCGCCTATGACAGCAGAGGACCACATCAGGTTTTGTACCTGTTAACCACTTTCAGAAGTCTGAAGTAACCAAATTAAATACATTTGAAGATTGGATATCGTTCTTTAGCAGGTTAGCAAAGCAAGCTCGCCGTATGAAGTATGTTCATTTAAAAAAAAAGCAGGAACAAGCTCTACTTCAAACTTTTAAGTGCAAATGTTCACAGACTACTGCCAAACTTGTTCAGCTTAAAAGTTCAACCATTCCTTCCATAAGCATGGAAGCAGCTCTTACCAATGTCTGCGTAGATTGTTTCGTAGTTCTCCATCTCTTTCAGGTTCATGTTGTACACTAGAAGCGTCTTTCCCATCGAGAACTCGCACTGTGACAAGCTTGCCAGCATCCTCTGGTACTGAGCAAAGCTGCAAGAAAGAAAACAGAACAAAATATGAGTCCAACAGTATAACTGAGCCATAAGCCTTGATTCGAGCTTATTATGTGGTGGATTGAATCACCCTTCTTCTGGTGACACGTTAGAGTGGCACCATTTAATAAAGCTTTTCAGGAGGACATTGATGCGTCTGTCATCCCCAGCTCCATCACCATCGATGAGCAACCGCTTACGAATGACCTCATCTGCAAATATAATGGGACAGGAACAAAAGTTGTTAGCTCTAAAAGCATGAAAGGAGTTATATGTAATGTAAGTAAATGAAAGTAATTATCATCAAATACACATAAGGTGTTGAGTTTCACAGACGACCCTTCATCAGTTAGTATTGGGGAGGGGGGGAGGCACTACCTTACCAGGACGTGGTCTGTTCCCAAATATCGTTACTTATGTGCACTTAATACTTATAAACCGTCATTATTTCTGTCACTTTAGTGAACCTTGACAGGAAACAGTGCTTTGTTATTCAGCCTGGACAACATTTACAGGCTAACCCTTGTAACATAGCAATACAATACATGACCAGTAACGACTTGTTGTAGCTATTAGCTGCCTCCCAGAAGGTGAATTTAGATACATTAACTTCCCTGCATAAACAGAACAACCATATGCTTCGATAAACAAATTATGCGTTACAATTATCGTTGCCATGGTAAAACGTGCTGTGTGCGACATCACTCATGCTAATCCAGTTAGCGACACAGCGAGCATACCGAGTAATTTTGGCCCGCTTGTGGGCTAGCTAAATCTACGCCATGTTTTTTTTTTTATTGTTATTGTTATTTTTGTCATCATTTAAAAAGAAAACTTAAATTAGAAAGACACACAATTTTACCCGATCCTGAACTTACCATCTGTTATGGTGCCCATTTGTTCCTGAGTGTGTAGTGAGATAATTTGATAAAACTTTATTGATACTACCGGAAGGAACAAAACAGAGACACTGATTGGAACAACCAATGACGTATTTGGGAACAACCCTGCACTCTTTTTAGGCTGCTGTTCTCACTGATTTACGTTTATCTTTTATCGATTTATCTATTTTTAATTCTACTTTTTAATGACCCAAATGTGTGTCTCTATGTCTGTCCACACACACACACCACACACCAATATACTTACTGCCAATGAAAACACAACAAAACACTCAGAATATCCTGTTTCAAAATGGTTGTGTGTTCAAATCCCAATTAATCACAAATGTGCCTCTGTCCACCTTGCAGTATAAATGGCTACCAGTAAAAATATACTGGAAAGGTAACCTGCAATGGACTAGTGTCCCATCCAGGAGGAGTTGGACTCCGAGTCGCTTCATGCTATCCAGTGTAAAACCAATGCCATATATAATATGTGAGTCAAAAATATGAATCCCATACCAGATCGGTTGAGGCCCGGGTCAACAACGACCGCCATCAGTGCTGTTAACCAACAGAGTGCTGGAGGAAATTGGACTACTGTTGGTTAAAGAAGGAGAGGTCGAAGAGGTGGGAGGCGTGTGTTCAGAAGACCAGGTGGAAAGGTAGCAAAGATTCTGGAGTGAGTTAGATGAAGTGATGCAGGGTACCCCAGAGGTGAAAGAGTGGTCATTGGTGCAGACTTCAATGGACATGTTGGTGCAGACAACAGAGGGGACGAGGAAGTGATGGGCAGGTTTGGTATCCAGGACAGGAACGCAGAAGGACAGATGTTGATCGATTTTGCAAAAGGGATGGAAATGGCTGTGGTGAATACTTTCTTCCAGAAGAAACAGGAGCATAGGGTGACTTATAAAAGCGGAGGTAGGAGCACACAGGTAGACTACATCTTGTATAAGCGATGTAATTTGAAGGAAGTCAGTGACTGCAAAGTAGTAGTGGGTGAGAGTGTTGCCAAACAGCATAGGATGGTGGTATGCAGGATGACACTGATGGTGAGGAAGGGGAAGAAGGCAAAGGCAGAGCAGAAGGCAAAGTGGTGGAAGTTGAAAAAGGAAGAGTGTCGTGTTGTCTTCAAAGAGGAGTTGAAACAGGCTGTGGGTGGCCAGGAAGTGCTTCCAAATGACTGGACAACCACAGCAAATGTGATCAGGGACACATGTAGGAGAGTACTTGGTGTGTCCTCTGGAAGGAAAGTAGATAAGGAGACTTGGTGGTGGAATGAGTAAGTGCAGGAGTGTGTACAAAGGAAGATGTTAGCTAAGAAGAAGTAGGACATTGAGAGGACCGAAGAGAGTAAACAGGAGTACAGGGAGACAGCGTAAGGCGAAAGTAGAAGTGGTTAAGGCCAAACAGAGGGTGTATGATGACTTGTATGATAGGTTGGACAGTAAAGAGGGAGAAAATGATCTATACAGGTTGGCATAGCAGAGAGATAGAGATGGGAAGGACGTGCAGCAAGTTAGATTGATAAAGGACAGAGAGGGAAATGTATTGACTGATGACAGAAGTGTGCTGGGAAGATGGAAAGAGTACTTTGAAGAGCTGATGAATGTGGAAAATGAGAGAGAAAAAGAGTAGAAGAGGTGACCATTGAGGAGCAGGATGTCGCAAAGATCAGTAAGGGTGAAGTGAGAAGGGCATTGAAGAGGATGAAGAATGGAAAGTCAGTTGGTCCTGATGATATACCTGTGGAGGTATGGAAGTGTCTAGGAGAGGTAGCAGTAGATTTTCTGACAAGAACATTCAACAAGGTCCTAGAGAGTGAGCAGATGCCGGAGGAGTGGAGGAGAAGTGTGCTGGTGCCCATTTTTAAGAACAAGGGAGACGTGCAGAGTTGCGGCAACTACAGAGGGATAAAGTTGATGAGCCATACGATGAAGTTATGGGAAAGACTAGTGGAAGCTAGACTAAGGGCAGAGGTCAGCATTTGTGAACAACAGTTTGGTTTCATGCCAAGAAAGAGCACCACAGATGCAATGTTTGCTTTGAGGATGTTAATAGGGAAGTACAGAGAAGGTCAGAGGGAACTGCATTGTGCCTTTGTGGATCTGGAAAAAGCATATGACAGGGTGCCAAAAGAATAACTGTGGTATTGCATGAGGAAGCCTGGAGTGGCAGAGAAGTATGTTAGAGTGGTGCAGGACATGTATGAGAGATGTAAGACAGTGGTGAGGTGTGCTGTCGGTGTGACCGACGAATTCAAGGTGGAGGTGGCACTGCATCAAGGGTCAGCTCTGAGCCCCTTCTTGTTTGCTATGGTGATGGACAGGCTGACAGACGAGATGAGACAAGAATCTCCATGGACTATGATGTTTACAGATGACATTTTGATCTGTAGTGAGAGCAGAGAACAAGTGCAGGAAAATCTAGAGAGGTGGAGGTATGCCCTGGAAAGGAGAGGAATGAAGGTTAGCCTCAGAAAATCAGAATACATGTGTGTGAATGAGAAGGACCCAGGAGGAACGGTGATGTTACAGGGAGCAGAGATAACGAAGGTGGAGGATTTTAAGTACTTAGGCTCAACAATCCAGAGCAATGGAGAGTGTGGGAAAGAGGTGAAGAAGCGTGTTCAGGCAGGCTGGAATGGTTGGAGAAAAGTGTCCGGTGTGATGTGCGATAAGAGAGTGTCAGCAAGAATGAAGGGAAAAGTGTACAAGATGGTGGTGAGGCCAGCGATGTTGTATGGCTTAGAAACAGTGGCGCAGAGGAAAAGGCAGGAGGCAGAGCTGGAGGTAGCGGAGATGAAAATGTTGAAGTTCTCTCTGGGAGTAACGAGGATGGATAGGATCAGAAATGAGTATATCAGAGGGACAGCCCATGTAAGATGTTTTGGAGACAAAGTCAGAGAGGCTAGATTGAAATGGTTTGGACATGTACAGAGGAGTATATTGGCAGTAGGATGCTGAGGTTGAAACTACCAGGCAGAAGGCCTCGAGGAAGACCAAATAAGAGATTTATGGATGTGGTGAAGGCAGACATGAAGGTCGTTGGAGTCAGAAAAGAAGATGCAGAGGACAGGGTGAGATGGAGGCGGATTATTTGCTGTGGCGACCCCTGAAGGGAGCAGCCAAAAGTAAAAGAAGAAGAAGGGAGACAAAGCGTAAGGCAAAGGTAGCAGTGTCTAAGGCCAAACACAGGGCGTATGATGACTTGTATGCTAGGTTGGACAGTAAGGAGGGAGAAAATGATTCATATAGGTTAGCACAGCAGAGAAATAGAGATGATAAGGACATGCAGCAAGTTAGAGTGATTAAGGACAGAGTGGGAAATGTATTGACTCATGGCAGAAAGGTGTTGGGAAGATGGAAAGAGTACTTTGAAGAGCTGTTGAATGAGGAAAATGAGAGAGAAAAAAAGAGTAGGAGAGGTGACCGTTGAGAACCAGGAAGTAGCAAAGATTAGTAAGAATGAAGTGAGGAGGGCATTGAAGAGGATGAAGAATGGAACGGCAGTTGGTCCTGATGACCAACCGGTGAAGGTATGGAAGTGTCTCGGAGAGGTAGCAGTAGATTTTCTGACAAGAACATTCAACGAGGTCTTACAGAGTGAGAGGATGCCGGAGGAATGGAGGAGAAGTGTGCTGGAGCCCATTTTTAAGAACGAGGGAGATGTGCAGAGTTGTGGCAACTACAGAGGGATAAAGTTGATGAGCCATACGATGAAGTTATGGGAAAGAATAGTGGAAGTTAGACTAAGGGCAGAGGTCAGAATTTGTGAACAACAGTTTGGTTTCATGTCAAGAAAGAGCACCACAGATGCAGTGTTTGCTTTGAGGATGTTAATAGAGAAGTACAGAGAAGGTCAGAAGGAGCTGCATTGTGCCTTTGTGGATCTGGAGAAAGCATATGACAGGGTGCCAAGAGAGGAACTGTGGTATTTTATTTATTTATTTTATTATGGATGCTTGTATAGCACATTATTCATATAAGCGTATGTTCAATGCACATGAGAATATTGCATTGTTCTGTCCTTTTGATGCTGAGCTCCAAGCAGGAAGCAACAACTCCCAAATTTTAATGTCTTTATGGTATGACACGGCCAGATTTGAACTCCAACCTTCTGGAGGATAAAGCAGACGCTCTACCAACTGAGCTAAGTCCCTGGTATTGCATGAGGAAGTCGGGAGTGGCAGAGAAGTATGTTAGAGTGGTGCAGGACATGTATGAGAGATGTAAGACAGTGGTGAGGGGTGCTGTCAGTGTGACAGAAGAGTTCAAAGTGGAGGTGGGACTGCATTAAGGGTCAGCTCTGAGCCCCTTTTTGTTTGCTATGGTGATGGACAGGTTGACCGACAAGACTATACAAGAATCTTCATGGACTATGATGTTTGCAGATGAAATTGTGATCTGTCGTGAGAGCAGAGAACAAATGCAGGAAAATCTAGAGGTGGAGGTATGCCTTGGAAAGGAGGGGAATGAAGGTTAGCCCCAGTAAGACAGAATACATGTCTGTGAACGACAGTGACCCAAGAGGAATAGTGAGGTTACAGGGAGCAGAGATAAGGAAGGTGGAGGATTTTAAGTACTTAGGCTCAACAATCAAGAGCAATGGAGAGTGTGGAAAAGAGGTGAAGAAGCGTGTGCAGGCCGGTTGGAATGGTTGGAGAAAAGTGTCCGGTGAGATGTGTGACAGGAGGGTATCAGCAAGAATGAAAGGGAAAGTGAACAAGATGGTGTTGAGGAGCGCTATGTTGTATGGTTTAGAAACAGTGGCCCTGGGGAAAAGACAGGAGGCAGAGCTGGAGGTAGCAGAGATGAAAATGTTGAGGTTCTCTTTGGGAGTAAGGAGGATGGATAGGATCAGTAATGAGTACATCAGAGGGACAGCACATGTTAGAGGTTTTGGAGACAAAGTCAGAGAGGCTAGATTGAGATGGTTTGGACATGTGCAGAGGAGGGATCGTGAGTATATTGGCAGTCGGATGCTGAGGTTGGAACTACCAGGCAGAAGGCCTCGAGGAAGACCAAAGAGAAGATTTATGGATGTGGTGAAAGAGGACATGAAGGTGGTTGGTGTAAGAGAAGATGCAGAGGATAGGGTGAGATAGAGGCAGATGATTCGCTGTGGCGACCTCTGAAGGGAAAGGAAAAGAAGTGTTAATAATTAGTTAAGAATTAGTGTTAATAATAATTCACTACTATTATTGAATTGTTGGTTATTATAAATCTTTGCAATCTGGTGTCTTCAGTGAACTCATCTCTCAATCACATTATTCATCTAAACTCACTTAGATGAAAACAAAAATCAAACTTCAGGGTCGTTTTAATTTAATTTAGGTTTTCTGGATAGAATTTTCAGGAATATTAAATTCAAACGTGCCAAAAAGTAAAATTGCTGGAATAATTAATTAATGAAACCAGTCCATGTATATGCCGCAAACATACATGGCCATTGCGCAACATTATCGTTTCATTAAAATATTATTTACTATTTGTTATGTTAGATATTTATTTTAAAAGATGCAACAGTACTGCGTTATGAGGTTTAAGTCCATAAAGAACATGTTTGATAAATTAAAGATACTGTATTTATTTTTCCTCAATACTTTTTTATTTCCCTTTCCTTCTGTCATCCTCTTGCAGGATTGGCCAGTTTATAATCCAATCAGTTTGATGCTTGCGAGTTCGAACTACGGACCAATCAAAGGCCAGGATTTGCGTCCCACCGAAAAACGGGTAGGGAGCGAAAACACGCCTGTTCCAGTTTGACAAGCAGACAGCGGTTGCGGAGGGATTCGTGGTGTTGTGCGCACGCGCGCTGTTGAAATGACGCGCTCGGTCCCAGAATGCTGCCTGGTAAACAGACATGGAAGCACCTGGTGAAGACCTCCACGGTCCCTGAGCATTGCATCGCCGCTCCGAGTTCCTTCTCCAGTCTCATTTTCAGTCTTCTCTAACGGCTCACACATTTGCTCGCTTTCGGAGCCTGGCTCGGATCTCTGAGGTCCGGGACGTAGGTAAGAGAACAAAGATGACAGCGGTATTAGCTGCTAATGGCTGTTCTGGTGCTCGACAGAGACAGTTTTAATGCTAGCGATGCTAACCCTGGTCTACAAATGGCTTCAGTTAGCCCGCTAGCACCGCTAGTGCGGAAGCTAAGTGTGCCAGAGTCGGGCTTTCAGGCTAATAGGCTAACCGAGGCTAACACTTGAGTTAGCAGAGAAGATAACCTGCTGCTAGCGCGCGCGCCCCCCTGTTCATCCTCCTCCTCCTCCTCCTCCTCAAATGGCAGTAACATTTTATTTTGGTGACGTAATTCTTATCCAAGTTTAAATTTTAACATTTTTTTAACACTGGGATAATTCGACGGGAATTTGTCGGACATTTTGTCGTGACTTTATCAGTGGCACTTTTCTGGTTTGTTTTTGTTTCGCCATTTTTTTTGCTTTCAGTCTGTCCAAGTGCACTTGTTCTAGTGAAGTGAGCAACTCGTGCAGGCCTCTGAATGAATGAAGCAGTGACAGCTGACTTGTACGGACAAAACCGAAAGTTTAAAAATTAAATTTTTAGCCAAAATAACAAGATACTCGTTATATTCAACCATCTGGTTTCCACATTGCGATCTAAAACTAAAACTAACCGAGTTTTTACCGATAAATTATTCGGAGCGTTCATATAATAACATTTTAAAATATATATTTTCAGTGTTTTCATCCAGACATAAAGTAAGTATAATTAAAATTTTGAATATCTAGGAATGACAAGTAATTTATAAATATATAATTCTTGACATTGTTGCTGAGGAATATGACTTTTACTACGTTAATATGGCTGAATAGTCAACAACACGATTCTCCCTTGTCTTGTGCACTGCAGAGGACACTTGTTGTTGTTATTTACACTGTATTGAGTGCTCTATTTTAACTGTAAGGATTGATTCAGTGTTCAACCGATTAAATTTAGCCTTTTGCTCGTGATTGTGCTCTATCTTGACCTTTTCCCCTGGATTTCTGTGGCTTTTTTCTTTGTTTCTGGGATACACGCCAAAGAGCTGTAAGGTATAACACGACGAGAGGGCGTTTTGATTCGATATTTGACAATCAATCTTGACGATTTTGATATGATTCCTTATCCAGTGTATCAGTATCGTGATATCCACTAATCAATCACCCAGTCGTTTCCAATCACTGACCTGAGCCTGGGTAGATTTCTTGCTGTTAGGAGTGAAAGCTTCCTAAATGTTATTTAAGAGATATTTTATTTTATATTGTTTAAATAAACTGCAGGCTTCTGGACAGACTATATGTGCATAAATGCCTTTTCCAGTACAGTACTGATGGTAGGCGTGGCCTATAACATTTTAAAGTGGTAGTGTTTTTCTCTTTAAGCGCAGTGATATTAATGCACATTCTTTTTTACACACATACCTTTTCTCTTCCTACCGATCCTAAGGTTGGGGGTTCGAGTCCCATTCTCCAGAAGGTGGTCACTGTCCCTCCAGTGCAGCTAACTGGGTTATCAAAGGCGGGCCATGTGTCTCACTGTCTATGGTGAGAGGTTCATGTAAAAGAACCATTGCTGACTGTCGTAAAAAGTTGCTGCAAAGCCGTCAGCGTGTTTCTTCCCCATGCTAAAGGGTTTGTGTCAGGAAGGGCATCCGACGTAAAAACCGATGCCGAATCAGATGATTCGCTGTGGCGACCCCTGAAATGAGAAAAAGCCGAAAAAAACCTTTTCTCTTCCTACTGTCTGCACACTCTGCTCTGACATGCCCGTTTACTTTAATAGATTTAGAATTGAATTCAGCTATCATGTAACAAAGTTTGAAATGCTTTCTGAAACCCATGGAGTTTTTAGAGCTCTTTTTTTTTTTGTGGAAGAGGGATTAAGAGGATGCCAAATGCAGAGCTCTCAGGTGGTTAGCCAGGGATAGTGCTTATTGGATCGGATTACTCTGTAGCGGAGAGTTGCTCCATAAGTCGCTCATGTACCATAAAGCCACAACCAGATTCACTTGGCCTTCATCTGAGCAGTGTCTCCTGTTGGCTGACACGTGGCTGACTCCCTAAACAGCGATTATTTTGCGTGGACGATGAAAACGGTACGATTGGCTTTCCCTCTCTGCCTCTGCCGTGTGCCCGCAGGTCCCGAGTTCAGCGCAGGCGGCTGAGCAGAATCGCCAAAGCTGATGAGGATCTGCTGAGACGGGCTGTGGAGTTCAGTCTTTCACTGTTCACTAGGTATGAGATGAAAATCAGACGCACCGTCACAACTCTGTTGGGGTAATAACACTCGTGTTCAGTTAACAGCGTCTGATCTGAAAATTTGAAAGGATTCAAACACTTAAGGATGTGCTGCTGTTGGGAAGTAATCAATGACACATGGATGATTTGTGATGCAGCACATCATCACACTAAGGTATCTTCAAGTTTCCCAAGAGAATCACATTCCTGAGTGTTTTATTCACCGTATACTGCAGTACTTGGAGTGTGTTTGCATGTTTATTTGATAACCAGTACCCACTGAGTTTTGACTGATGGTAGACTTGTGTCCCAGTAAAGCAACATCAGGATTAATTCACTTCTTTTAAGGCACTTGAGTTGCTCCGGATAAGAACCTCATGAAAGATGTATTGTACTTACCATGCATTAACAGTTCTTCCATGGTCTGTGATCCAATATGAACTCGGAGATTCTATTAATCAATTTGTAAGAAGTATGGCATTTTGATTATTTTATTCAAGTTTTTGAAAACGAAGGAAAAAAAACCCTTCTTGCTATTGAACGCTTTTCTGTTAGCATGGAGAGCTAGCTGCACTTTAGGCCGAGGTTGAGCAGTTACAATAGTCTCTCCCCAGTGACTGGCATCAGTTGACAGTGGGGAAGGGGAAACTTGTTCCTAGCAGTAGGCTGTTAAAATTGCATTTGGTGGGGGATAAACATCTCATTCTTACAAGTAAAAATGTTCTTGCCATCAAATTGTGTGGCTTCTCATAAATTTAAATCAAGAACAAATCCTGACCGCTTAGGATTATGTAACCACTTCTCTTTGTTGTTTGCTTCTTTATAATGATGTTCCTACTAATGCTATAAGGTGTGATGTGATGTATATAATAGAATAGCCAATCAGAACGTGTAATCCCCCGCCCCCCTCTTCTCCCCATACATTGTATAAGGGTGATCATACACTAGTGAAGCAGTGGGCTGCCACACATTGTGATGCCGGAGATCACTTGTGGGTTAGGTGCCTTGCTTCAGGGCACTGCAGCCATGAAGGTGGAGGGAAGGGAGGTACAGCTCTCTCCACCCCGCTGACACACATTTTTCCTGCTCGTTCGGGATTCAAACCAGCAACCTTTAGGTCCCAAACCTGTTTCTTTAACCTTTAGGCAATGGAAACCCCCATGCACATAGATATACAGTGTTTACGGATTATAATGTTTACATTTCATTGAGCATATCTGAAACAACCGGGTCACTTATTTATAGATGTTATGAACAGTTGTTGCTCTCATTATTCTGTCTTATTTTTCTTTATTGACATTACAATAGAAAAGATGAAAACATAAATTGTCACATGACAATAAAAGTTACCCTCTAATTGGAGATGCTTAGTTTTCTTCAAAATGATGAGTGTGGAGCTGAGCTCAAAACTGGCTGGTCTGGGATAAGGTTAGGATGATTATTCACACACACACACACACACACACACACACACATGCAAAGTGGTGCAATTAGCTGCATTCCTTTGTTTTTGTGGCATTACAAAGGCCAGTGCTGTCATAGCGATTAACATCAATATAGCGTTTCCATGTTATCATTTCACACTAAAATCAGAGGTGTGAATACATTGTAGGAGCTAATAGACTGAGCAGAAGGATTGTTTTACATCTGCAGTCTTTGTAAATGAAAGAATTGTCAAGTTGATGGTCTCTGTGCCTTCCTTCATACAGACCAGAATGAGGCATACATGCACCCCAGTGTGAACCACAACACAACTGATCAATGAGGGATCTTGGGGTGATTCCAAGGGGACATGAAGAGCAGTGAGAAATTGGTTCTACACGTGTTTCCATGTTTTTTTGAGTTGTGGATGTGAGTTGCTAAACTGAGCCGAAGGACAGAGCTGTATTTATAGAGCTGCTGAATTGTGTGTTGTAGAAAACAATCACTGGCTTTTATATAGTCAGGAAATAATGCATTTATTAACACACTTGGTGTTCTGTGTTTGTATGATTTTTGAGTTCTGACAGTTTTGACCAATGAATAATTTTTAAACTCTGATCACCTTTAATTCAGAACCTTTGTGGGGATTTTCCCCCCTTTTTTTGGGTCATTTCCACAGCCTGATTTCTGATGGTTGTCTTACGGACAAGAGGTTTCTTGGTTTCAGTCTCGTGGCTACTGATAACTTTCTGCATAGTGTTTTCCCTGTAGGTGCACATGGTTTTTTAATTCTTATCAGCTCAGTTTAGCTTTGATTCTGACTCTTTAAAATGAGCCAACAGGTTCCAAAGCATCCTGTGACACAAAGCTGACCATCAGATGCAATCAAGCCATCATTGTACACCTGTATCTGACTGTTGCCTGTAGTCCTGTGGTCTGTTCCACATTGTTGACATTAAATCCAGCCCTCAAATCACATTTCCCCCCTTTTTTAAAAAGGGAGCAAATCTTAATCCAAATTTATAATTTGACTCATTTTGCTTGTTTTTCGTCTGTGTGTAGGTCTTTCATGCACACTTTCACCAGAAGGTGGAAGAGAGGCTGGAGTGTAGGTTGGATTGTTTACTGAGGACACAGCAAGAGATTTATTCATAACGTGGATCAAATCAGTCACCTGCACTGAATAAATCCTTCTCTTTTAGCTGTATATGTTGTGTAAGTGTGTCGGCACTGTGAGGCAGCTTACAGTCTCAGTTTGTGAGGATGAACTGGGAAAGATTATAAGTTGCACTGGGTTTTAGCCCAGAGGTTCGATCTGATTTGTAATTACAAGCTAATGATTTGATTTTTCTCTGATTCATTAGTAAATTATTTAGAATGAGATATATAAAATAATAACACAAAAACAGGAACTATTGGGATATGGAGTCTCGTGAGCGTTGAGGTGGCACACACTAAGACCAGGATTGAATAGCACACTTTTGTGGTTCTTTCTGCTCACAGTCACTTCAAGATTCATTTCATTAAAAAAATCTTTACAATTGTATTACATACAGTATGCCATATTACCCACACCCCCAGTGCAGCTAACTGGGTTATCAAAGGCAGGCCATGTCTCTCACTGTCTATGGTGAGAGGCATGTAAAAGAACCATTGCTGACTTTCATAAAGAGTAGCTGCAAAGCCGTCAGCGTGTTTCTGTCCCTTGCTAAAAAGGGTTGTGACAGGAAGGGCATCCGACGTAAAAACCTCTGCCAAATCAAACGTGCGAATCAGATGATTCGCTGTGGCGACTGCCGAGTAAATGGGAAAAAGCCGAAAGGAAGACAGACATGCTATATTACCCACAATACCTTTGAACAATCTGCAGGATTCAGCAGGATTCTTAGATCTCACTTCATATTTGACCGGTAACTGGAGCTCGATAGGTCACTAGAGAGGGGTGTCTGTACACTTACATGTAGCATTGCATTCTGGGAATGTGTGTTCAGAGCTTGTGTTGACTTCTCCACCTCTGTGATGATGGATCTCATCAAAGGAAAAGATGAGGGGAATGGTGTTTTCTTTTTGCTGGTAATTTGTGCTCAAAATAACTCCTGAGAGGGAATCAGGAAAAATCCACCAACAGGCAACACAGCACCACAGTTAATAAATTCTAAGCTGTTTTATAGATCTCTGAATAATCTATATTTCATGATGGGGTATATTTGGACCTGTTGGTGCTGTGGATGGTAAATAAATATTTCTCATTAAGGATTTTCCATAGCAGCTGTTTTACTGAACAAAGGCTGGCAAGAAAACTAATCTTTTATTCATTTTGAACGTGTGTGTTGCTGATTCACGTGATCTGGACTGAAGTTTTAATCCGTGTATATAAACCCCACTTGGGGTTAAATTTGTCAACAATCTTGCCGTTAGTCGTGAGGTCCGCTCAGGTGGAAGAAGGGGAAATAATCTCTCTCACTCTCTCTGTGTGTGTGTGTGTGTGTGTGTGTGTGTGTGTGTGTGTGTGTGTCTGTCTCTGTCTGTCTGTGTGTGCGCGTGCTCCGTTCTAGCGGTGCAGCATGTCGGAAAGGGCCGAAGAGGGCGAGCCGCGGGCGGAGCAGCGCACCAGAGTTCCGCCCAGACACCAGCAGCAGCGGACTGAAGGGGCGTCAGCAATGGCGGCCGTCGGCGAGCGTGTGGCGTCTCTCCCGAGTCCGGAAGTCATGCTGGGCCAGGCATGGAGCTACTGGGTGGATGCTGTGAAGCTGCATGCGACCGATGGTGAGTGCTCGAGTCGTCACTCATAGCAGCGTGTTAAAGGAAAAAAAAGAACCGGCGCTAAAGAAGCAATGGCAGAGCAACTGTTTACCTGATTATCTGAACATTCCACAGGTCACCGCCTTTGTCACCGCGTTTATACCCCCGCCGCGTTTATACCCCCGCAGCGCACTGGGTTTGTGCCTCACTGTTTACATGTTTCTAGCTTGTTTACTGAAATAGTTACTTAATATAAAAAAATAGTAGTGAAATAATTACTTTAAATTTCCATCTGGATACTTGTTTACCACAACTGTTCATCTCACTAACTTAAAATATTTCCTTGTTTATCGGAGACTAATCAGTTTAATAACAATTTTTTGTTTATTAAACATTGTCAATTTATTTGATTGGCTAAATATTTATCTGACTGACATATTGTATTTTTGGACTATATGTCGCTCCAGAGTACAAGTCGCATTGGTCAAAAATGCAGAATAAAAAAGACCCCCCCCCCCCCCCCGCATATAAGTCGCACTGGACTTTAAGTCACAAACTGATGGAAACTGTCCACCTTGGCTTGGAAATCTGCTGGCAGTTTTTGTGATGTTGTTGTCCTTGCTCTGCTCGGGAGAGGGTTACATTGCATGAAGCGGTAACACACAAAGTCCTCACGCAAAGTAATTTCTATACATCTCCTTGACAACTACCAGGACGTGGAGATGCAACTGCACTGTTGACAAGCCTCTCCCTGCTGCACATTTCTCAAGCAGCCATGTGCGAACTCGTTCTTTAGCTCTGACCAACTAGCTTTTAACCTGCGATTAGCTTTTAGCCCGCGATTAACTTTTTTTGTTTGTTTGTTTGTTTTCATTGCCGTAATAATAATCTCCACTTTTCTGCCCTCTTGTTGTCGTCTTGCGGTTGCGAGTCTAAAAATAAACATGTGAAATTATATTCGTTATTATTATGGTGAACAGAATTATATGTAATTTCACTACCTGGACGTGGAGACGCAACTGCACTGTTCACAAGTCTCTCCATGAGGCACGTTGCTCAAGCATCCATGTGCGAGCTTGTTCCTCATGTAGTTTTTAGCCCGCGATTAGCTTTTTTTGTTTTCTTCATTACAGTAATAGTAATCTCTGCTTTCCTCTAGTCCCTCACAAGTTTCTCGCTCACTCCAAACTTTCTTTCTGATGCTCGATTACCATTTTCTGCTGCATATTTCACTACTTGCACCTTGTAATCCACAAAATAGGATTTTTTTTTTTTGGGGGGGGGCTATTTCAGTAGTGGAAGAGCAGGTACTGGTACCCAAGCCTGGAGTGACCTCTTGTGGTTGTAAGTGTAAAAATAACAAATGTGAAATTATGTCTTATTATTATGATGAACAAAATTATACGTAATAATTTCACATATAAGTTCATCTGGAGTATAAGTCGCACCTTCAGCCAAAGTATGAAAAAAAAAGTGCGACTTGTCGTCTGGAATATACAGTATTATCAGTTACTCTGATTCCCCTGATCACTGTTTACTACTGATGAAAGGTTTACTTATTATATGAGCTGCTTACGTATCTATTAAATAATTTTATTGAATTTAGTCTCATTATTTTGGTATTTAATACCTTAATTTCACACGTACCCATATCCCATATTCCCACTACATTCTCAAAAAGCTGTGCGGGATCAAGCATGTCGTAAGAAATGAGTAGGGTGCTAGATTACTGATCCCAAGGTTTGTAGTTCAAGCTCCACTATCACTGGGTTTTCAGTGCTGTCCCCACACCCCAGTGCAGCTAACTAGTTTATCAAAGGCCGATCATGTCTCTAAGTGTCTGTGGTGAGAGTCTTGTAAAAGAACCATTACTGTTGATTGTAAAGAGTAAACTGTATTGCGATCAGCGTGCTTCCTCCCTCTGATGGTTTGGTGAGCTGCCCATGGTGTACTCTGCCCTCTTCCAGAGTCGGCTGACATGGGCACCAGCCTCCTTGTGAGACTAATTAGGATTAAGCGGTTCAGAAAAGAATGAATGTTAGATGCAGTGAGAACTTGCATAGACATGGTAAGGATATATTTTTCCATTTTGACCACATCACTGCCGAGTTCATCAAAAATTTTAGAACACACACCGTTCCTCATGGTATTTACCTGAGTGTGATGGGGTCTGTGTAAATAAGCATTCAGTACATTATCTGATGAGTAGTTACTGTTCTGTTGATGTTTGTTTCTGAATCTTGGCTTATGTATCTATTCAATTCAGTTTAATTCGGATAACACTTTTTACAATTGACATTGTCACAGAGCAACTTTACACAGTAAAATAATTACAAAAATACAAGAATTTAAACTCTGTAACCCTACACATTCCTAATGAGCATCGCCCACGGCGACGGTTGCAAGGAAAAACTCTCAGTAGATATGAGTAAGAAATCCTGAGAGGAACCAGGCCCTAAAGGGAAACCCATCCTTATTTGGGTGAAACCATAAAGATAAAAACCATATACATTGATCCCTCACTTTCCACGGTTAATTGGGATCGACATCTCTCCCCGCGACCACCGAATTCCGCGAAGTAGGATCAACCCCCCCCCCCCCCCCCCAACGACGTACACATGTATATGTGTATATTTTCTTCTTTTCCTTTTGGCTTTTTCTCCTTTTCAGGGGTCGCCACAGTGAATCATCTGATTCGCACGTTTGTATATGTGTATATAATATCAATAAATACATATTTAATGCTTATAATAATAAACATTTAGAAATAATGCATAAGATGTAAATAAAATATAAATACACACACATACAGACACACGTGCACGCACTCGGATGTGCACCTCATATAAATGTAACTAGTTTTGATGGGAGGTTTTGGGTTGTTATTTGTTTTGTTTGTTTGGGTTTTTCTTTTGCATAATTTGCCTTGTTTTTGTGGCATTTTCCTTAACTTTTCCCCTATTCTTCCTTCTTCTTCTTTTCCTTTCGGCTGTTCCCTTCAGGGGTCGCCACAGCAAATGATCTGCCTCCATCTCACCCTATCCTCTGCATCTTCTACTCTTACTCCAACGACCTTCATGTCCGCCTTCACCACATCCATAAATCTTCTCTTTGGTCTTCCTCTGGGCCTTTTGCCTGGTAGTTCCAACCTCAGCATCCTACTACCAATATACTCACTATCCCTCCTCTGTACATGTCCAAACCATCTCAATCTAGCCTCTCTGACTTTGTCTCCAAAACATCTAACATGTGCCTCTATTCTTCCTTAATTTCCTTATTTTTAATTCGATGAATATTAAAAAAAAAATAAATAACCACGATGCACTCAAGCCACATGAATTGAAGCATGAAGTAGCTAGGGATCCGTGTACACGCAGCGTCATTACAGTCTATAATATGGTCTGTTTGGTTATACAAGTGTAAGTCTTAAATAATTGCAGGGGAAAGTTAATATTATCATCAGTGAACAGTCATGTTCACAGTCTGTTAGTACACATCTGGGTCCATTTAGATCTTCATCAGCAGTAAGGAGGGGCGTCCAGGGTCTTCCAGCATCAGCTGAGAAGGTGAATAAAGTCTTTATCTGTGAGATTCCTGTTGTAGTTCTCTGCAGCTTTTAGGTGACTGATTTCAGATTTTACGGATGTTTATTTTGGTGTGTTTTCATGGTTCTTTCTTTATCCTGCTGGTTCTGATGATTATTGATTAAACTGTAACATGTTAATCTGTTTGTTAATCAGTTAGCTTAAAGCGTATTTTTTTTACGCCTCTCTGTAGGACTGGAACCAGAGGAAAGTTTTAAGGACTGCGGGAGGAACCGAGAAGCCATGCGACTGTGCCGAGACGGTGAGCGCTTGCTTTTTCCTTCCTTCTTTCTTTCTATTTCTTTCTCTTGATATTTATCTCTGTCTGTTTCCTTCTCTCTCTCTCTCTCTCTCTCTCTCTCGCTTTTTCTTCCTTTCTCTCGATATTTTTCTCAGTTTTCTCGCTCTGTCCTTTTCTTTTTTTCTTTAAATTTTTTCTCTCCCTGTGTTTCCTTCTCTCTTTCTCTTTTTTCTTTTTTCTTACCTTTTTTATGCTCTTTTTGTTTTTCCATTTCTCACCTTCTTGCTTCTCATGATTTTATTTCTCTCGCTCTTTTTTCCATTGTCTCTTATTTCTTTGTCTCACTTTCTAACATTCTTAATTTCTGTTTGTCTTTTTCCCTCTCTCTCTATCCTGTTGAGGTTTTAAAGCTCAAGTGTGAAATGAAATAATGGCACAGAGGGAGTATAAACAATAGCTGTAGTAATAAATAAATACATAAAATCAAACCTCTTTTACACTGAAAGTACATTCTGGTGCATGTACTCTGCATCAGAACTTTATTATTAGTTGAAGTGGTCCAGTGTCATGTTGTTCGTGCGAATTGGTACAAACCCAAGAAAATGGATATCTTACTCTGCAAGAGCAAGCGATAAGTCACTCCTGTGGCTTCTAGTCCCTTGTTGCTTTTATTTGAGTGCATTAATCAGTATAAACATCAGTTGTCGATATGCTCATTATGTATCTGGTTTCAAAGAAACCGAACTGTACTTCTGCACTTAGATAAGAACATGACATACTGACAATCTCTGCCTTCCTTTCAAGCTTAATTACTTTGTAATCACTCATTTAATAAGATGTGGTAAACAGGATAAAAACAATGTGATCGGAATTTGGGATCGAGTCAAGGGGTGAAACTTAAGCTATAATCTATCAGAGAAACTAATACCCCATTTCACTGGAGCACTGCAGACTCGCGGAAGCAAAACCCTAGTCATCTTCAAACATTCCTCAGTCATTCCGTCATCTTCCGTGTCCTTCCATACGATTCCGAAGGTATCCGTCCTCTTCCGTCAGGCCAAAATCTTCCGCGAATGTGCTTTTGAGCATGTTCAAAAGCACGTTCACGGAAAAATTTTCCGACTGTTGGCTCATGTTCCACAAACGCTCCGTGATCGTTCCTTTTATTCCATAAGTCTTCCGTGAATGTTCCGCGAGCATTCCTCCTTCTTCTGGGTGGTCAAAAGCGGCCACAGAATCCCCACGGAATACTCACGGAAGTTTTGCGGAATACATGCGGAACGTTTGCGGAATGGTTACGGACAACACGGAAGATTTGTGGAACACTCGGGGAAGTCACTTCCAGTATAACATTTCGTCTTTAAAGACGTTTTATCCTTCTTCTCCGTCAGACATTCACTTCTCTTTTCCCCTGAAGTTGTTCCACACTGGTACTGTACTTGTGAGGATGGTTTATCTAACAGCGGAAGCATTTCACTATTTGCAGTTGGACTGAAGAGAGCTCGCAGAACGGGAACTCGTCAGCTTATCATCTCGTGCTTGAGCAGGGAGGAAACAAACAGCTTCAGGCTGGTATTGATTCGGAACAAACTTTCTGGCACTATTTAAGTCAACGTTTCTGTAGTCTTGACGAGTGGGGGGTGGATGGGTATGAAAGAAACCCTCTTCTTGTCTGAAAGTGTGATAGTCTGACGTCTGCAGTCTTGTTGTTTCTTAAGCCTGATGATTGTCTGTGTTTGTGAGTGAAAGATCCGACTACAAAAGATACCACGAGATCTGGGATGTGCTCCAGAAATTTTAACCTGTCTCCTGGAAAGCACTCCGACTACGCCCATTACCTGCCTAAATACACGCTGATGAGCTAATATAGGGATCCCTCCCAACTTCGCTTAATTCATCGAATTAAAAAATAAGGAAATTAAGGAAGAATAGGGGGGAAAGTTAAGGAAAATGCTGCAAAACAAGGCCAATTATCCAAAAAAAAACCCCCCCAAACAAACATAAAACAACCCAAAACCTCCCATCAAAACTACTTACTTTTTTGTGAGGTGTGCATTTATGTATGTACACACTGTATGTGCGTATTTATATTTTATTTACATCTTATAATAACAATTAAACATGAAAAAATAACGCATAAGCATTTTAAGTATTGAATTTTTATTGATATTATATACACATACATTTACGTATACGCTAGTCGGGGGTTTGGGCGGTTGATCCTACTTCGCGGAATTCGGTGGTCGCGGGGAGATTTCGGTCCCAATTAACCATGAAAAGTGAGGGATCCCTGTATTCTCCTCTTTCTGCGATTCAGGTAAAGAGAAGGAAAGAGTGGGAGAAAGCGTGAAAAATTGATATGGTTTTTATATTGTATTTTATTTCGCAAAAGAATTCTCAATGGCTCCGCCCTTACATTAGCTCTGCCCTCACACCCACTTTCATGTCTTTTAAAGCTGTTCAGCAGAATGAAACTAGAAGCTTTGAATCGGTAACACATGAATTTTTTTCAATAATACACACACTTTAATTTTTTTTTATTTTTGTATCGTGGCCCTGTGATGTAATTAACATGATGCATAAGTTATGTAGCAGTCGTGATTGTTTGTTTTCCATGTTATCATTGTGTCTTACATGAGTTCCCAAAAATTCCGATCATGTAAGCAGTTAATTTCCAGAAGTCATTTTGTGTTCTGGATTTGCAGTGCAGTCTATCGGCATGTTGTTATAAAGTTTTTATACTCCATGTAATGAATTTGTGATTTGGACTGATTCAAGGCTTTAATGATGATGATGATAAGTATTTCATGAATGAAGATGAGTCAGGTGTTTGTTTTTACATGGATTCTGTGTCTCTTTATTCTCAGGTCTCACTGGTATATAATTATTCATTTACATTTCCAGAGCAGCATGTAAACTGTGATGACAAATTTTTGTTTTCAGGGAATTGTTTGTCTGTCCACAAGCAGGCACTTGCATGAAATGTTTTCAAAACATCCTGTGCAATGTCAGAGGACACTCTGTGTGCCCATGTGTTCAATAAAAATGCTTCCAGAATACATTTCAGCAAAGGTGTCTCAAATCTAAATCATCTTCATGACTTTAATTGGTGCCACTCATAAGGTCCATGAACTTGTGTGTTTTAAGCTGGGCTCGTATAATTTTGTCCTCAGATCACCTCAGGTTCTGATATTTAGGATTGTTAATGATTCCTAAGCATAATTTCTGTAAAATGTTCCTGCCTGTGTGGGAGAAAGTATTTGCCCAATTTCTGAATTAAAACTCCGGGCTAAATCATAGGCTGACCATGACACACTGGTTGAATTGGACCAATGGGATTTATTTTTGAACATGGGTCTCCCCTGAGGTCGACACACATCTTCTGTCAAGTTGCGGCACTTGGTTCCCATTGATTCAGAAGCTCTCAAGTGTAATAGGCTCGGCATTAGTCCTTCTGAGTCTGTGAATTTCTCAGCCCAACCTTGTACGATTTTTGTTTCCTCATCACACTTTATGATCTCCAGGCAAATGTAATTTATTAGAATACAAAAACGACCAACTTACATTAACAGAAATACAGTTCTCAAATTATCTGATGATCTCTTTAAGGATGAAAACTAGTAATTGACCCCTTAGGTAATCAGTTAATCACATTTTATTGGTGAAGGGTTAAAATTAAGATGTGTTGGTTAAACAATGGCCCTGTAGTATGGCCCTGTAGTATGGTGCACGATTACAAATCCCATGGTTGGGGGTTCAATCACCACTATCATGGGATTGCCACTGCTGCCCCCACCAATTCTCAAAGTGCTGCTAACTGGGTTCTCAAATGTCAGCCTTGTCTCTCACTGTTTGTGGTGAGAGGCATGTGAAAGAACCATGGCTAACTTTCGCTGTCAGCATAGTTCTGCCCTGTGATGGTCTGGCAAGCTGTCCAGGGTGTACTCTGCCCTAACCCAGAGTTTTCCAAGCTGGGCGCCATCTTCCCTGCAACCATAGATTAAGTCGGTAAGAAAATGAATGAATGCTTACATGATTTTGTTTTTTCAGATTGTGTCTTTGTAGAATATGAAATCTGGTTGGTGATCAGAATCAGGTGTTAGGATTAGCGAAGAAATTACAAAGAGGTGAATACTTTTTCATGGCACTATATCCAGGGCCTCAATTATTTTCAGCAGTGGTTTGGGAATGTTGTTTGTGTGATTTATGTAAGAAATGTCTGATCCGGTCAGAACTTGTATGATGGTGTTGATTAATGACTCTGCGCTCATGACTGGATCACTCACTGGCAGCTTTGTCATTATTCCAGTGCGGGATGTTACAGTTAGTCACAGTGTATGATCAGGCTGTTACCACACACCACTGAGACTTTTTTCCCTTGAAGACTGATTAAAATCAATTTCGCATCTCAGGACTTGTGCGAAATCAGATGAACCTGATTATCTGTATTCTCAACTAACATCCAGTGGATCCTCTGCTTTTCTTCATTATATTTTTTATTAGCAGTCACTTGGCGCGTGACAGCATGCCGTCTCGCTTAAGTGATATCAGTACGTGTTTTTAACATCTATAATCAATGTAAAGTTGACCAAGTTCTTTGACATCTGATCTAAAAATCATCTTTTTTGCAGTCGTGATCAAACCAGTCCAGCTGTAAATTTACTGCGACATACTTTTCCGAAGGAGTTCTCTTATACACCCTGGATTAGTCATCAGTACAAGCTGCTTTAAAACAGCGTCCATTCACAGAGCCCTGCTCCTGTTAACAATAATAGCTACAGCAGGATGCTATTATGACCTTTTTAGCTCGTACTCCCGTGGATAAACCCTCCAGCTGCTGACTCTGTATTACTCCTGTTCTTGTTTATTAAGGCATGGAGGAACTGGTAGAGCACTTGATTTACTCTAAGTGGCATTTCAAGTGTGTTAAGTATAATGAGGGGTATTGAATCATCCACCGCCAGAGAGAGAGAGGCTTCTTTGTGGAGCACAGGGCCGTGAAAAGTTTCATTAGCGCACCGCATGCTGCATAGAAACCCATCTATAGCACTTCTTCAGACTAGCATTAATTTAAGTCATTATTGAGGAACCTGTGTGCTACAGACCCATGTAGTTTGGTGAGTCTTAATTTTAATCAATGATTTTGATGATGATGATATTAAGAACGTCTTCATGTGAGTTGCACAACAGTACAGAACAAAAAATGGATCTTGGACAGATGTGTATGTTTCTGTGAGTTGGTCTGTGCTGTGATCTGTATTTTGTTCAATCTTTGGTGAAGCATGTTAGAGCATTTGATTCCTAACGTCTCTAATTTCAGTGGCTCCAAAAATAAACTGAAGTCAATTTGGTGGGAAATAATGGACGAAAAGTAGGATAAGGACGGGTGCAGGACATTGCTGCTTTCATGTCTGTGTCTGATAAGGTGGGCTTAGGTGTCATGTGACATTTGGTGACTCTAAGGAGCCTGAAAGACTGATTTAGAAACATGGTTCATTTTAGTGGGGTGGAAAAATGAAAGGATGTGTCCAAATGATGTAAACAAGTACAACTTTATATTTTCAAAACTGAGGGACAAGTGGTAAAAATATATTTCGAAGCAAGTAATGCTTTGCGCTAATTGGCGCTTCAATTCATGCGGCTTCAGTGCATCGCGTTTTTTTTTTTTTTTTTATTTAAATATATAATTTTTTTTTCAAATTAAAAAATTAGAACATTAAGGAAGAATAGGGGAAAAGTTAAGGAAAATGCTGCAAACAAGGCCAATTAGCGTGTCTGTATGTGTGTGTATTTATCTTTTTATTTACATGTTATGCATTATTTTTGAATGTTTAATTGTTATTATAAGCATTTATAGCATTGAATATGTATTTATTGCTATTATATACACAGATACAGGTACATATACATCACCCGGGGGGGTGTTGATCGTACTTCACAGAATTCGGTGGTCATGGGGGTTGGGCGATCTCGGTCCCAATTAACCGCAGAAAGTGAGGGATCCCTGTGTGTGTGTGTGTGTGTGTGTGTATGTACATATATATACAGTAAAACCTCCGCTGACGAACGCTTAAGCTCACGAACTTTTCGCCTCAAGAACATTAAATTTGCGAGCATATAGTCTCTGCTGACGAACTAGTTTTCGGCGGACGAATCAAACCACGTGGTCGAACAGCGCCACGGTGGCGGCCACGAGAAGCTGACGCATGCTCATGGCGTCACAGTTCGTCACCCCCTTTCTTTGAATGCGGAAGTGGTTTGTGTTTGCTAGACATTTTGGACCATATTGAGTGTACTTTTGCTATTATGGGACCGAAAAAGACCCCACCACAGGCGAAGATAATTGAAAAACACGAACTAGGTGTGCGTTTGTGTGACTCGGCGTCCCAGTACCAGTACGCTAAGTCTACCATTGCTCCCATCCTTAAGAACAAGGAGGCTATTAAGGGTGCGTGTGTGGCTAAGGGTGTTTCCAAACAGTAGGCGTTTCCAAACACTCCTTCCAAACAGTAAGTCCCTCCCTCCCTCCTCCTCCCACTCCATTCCATCAAGCCATCAACTACCATCACAAAGGTAAATAAAACCACTTTATTATACAGTACAGTTTATTTCTTTAATTACAATACAATAGCACATTTATTATATATAAAATAAGGTATATTTTTGTGTCGTTTTAAGGCTTATTTAGTAGAAAATTATGTTTTATGGGGACCTGGGAACGGATTATTCTCATTTTAATGGTTTCTTATGGGAAATAAATGTTCGGAAGATGAACTTTTCGCCTTACACACACTTTCTGGGAACCATTTATGTTCGTGAGCAGAGGTATCACTGTATGTATGTATATATATATATATATATATATATATATATATATATATATATATAAATAAAACACACAGTGGTACCTCACCTTACGAAATTCCCAACAAACGCAAAATCCAGGTTATGAAGTGTATTTACCTCAAATTTCCGTCTCTGGATACGAAACAAATTCACGTTATGAAAGCACCATCTCAAAAATTCAAACAATGCGCGTGTTGCTCTCCCATTGGCTATCTCCCAATATTCTGCCCTGCTGGCCTCCCATTGGCTAGGAGCGAGCTGTATCTCCATAATATCCATGATGCTTTTCGACCCATTTGTTCTTTCACGGAGTTCTAACACGCATAAAGGACAAAGTTACAGTGATACCTCATTTTACGAAAGTCTCACCAAATGAAAAATGCAGGTTACGAAACGCATTTTCATAAAATTTTTGTCTCTGGATACGAAACAAGTTCACGTTACGAAGGCGCCATCTTAAAAATTCAAACAATGCACGAGCTGCTGTCTCATCAATGACATTCAAACATCCTGCCCTGCTGGCCTCTCATTGGCTAGGCTGGATGATGCAGCTCCCTCTTATCGGCCATCTCCCAACATCCTGCCCCACTGGTCTCCCATTGGCTAGGAGGGATGACGCAGCTTCCTCCCATTGGCTATTATGGAGCTTGATCGACCATGATGCTTTCGTGTAAAGGACAGAGTTACTGTTGTTTCATGCTTTATTTCTTGGATCAGGCTTTTAACCTTCCATAAACATTTGTAAGATTATAACTCTGCTAAGAAGACATGGTCAACGCACACACACACACACATGCATGTGATTTCCGGTGTGAGTGAGAAGAAGAAACAGGCTCGAGTGATATCACAAAGGAATATGGCCAAACCAGTCTAACATCGGTATGATATGGAAGCAGAAGGAGGTCTTAAAAGGTATGCTTTTATAACTTTTAAAGGGTTTAGGGGGTAGTATTGGGAGCCTTGGAACGAATCACATGTTTTACATGTAAAATGTGATTCAATTTACGAAAGGTTATGAAAATTAATTTTGTATGAAATGTGTTAAAAGTAAAAGAAAATTATTTATTAAACCATTTAAACATTTTATTAACATATTAAACCATTTTATTAACATATTTATTAATTAAACCATTGTTTTTATTAAACAAACAATATTAAACATTTGTGGCGCGCTCTGCCGAATGCGGGCGGCTTCGCAGCAGACGCCGGAGCTTTTGAGACAGGGCGTGGCTCATCCGGACTTCCGATTCCTCAAGCAAACAAGTGAATATTGAGTCCGGACCTCTGATCTGTCAAGCAGGTAAGTGCGCTTAGAATACTTGTTTAGTACTCAACATTCACTTGTTTGCTTGAGGGATCAGAGGTCCAGATGAGCCGCGTTTTGCCCACATTCGGCGGAGCACGCCACATTTATTAAACATTTACTGAATTAAACAACTTAAAAAACGAAAAATAAGCTGCAGTGTGCACTCTCAAAAAAACTCACGAACCAACAGTACAACTCTCCTTTACGCGTGTGACAAACAAGCATTATGGGTACAGTACTATGGAGATTCAGCTCCCTCCTGGCCAATGGGAGGCCAGCGGGGCAGGATGTTGAGACAGCTAATGAGAGAGCAACATGCGCAATGTTTGAATGGCGCATTTGGTGCTTTTTGTAAGAAGAACTTGTTTCATATACAGAGGAAAAAATTAAGGAAAATGTTTTTCGTATACTGTACTGGGGATTTCGTAAGAAGAGGACCGACTGTACTTATAAATTGCTAGAAAACTTATACACGTGTTAAATTACAAAAAGTAAAGGAAATTTATAAATGTGTCTAATTGTTTGTTTTTCAAATCCTGCTCTTTTTTGTTTATGAAATTGATTTGGAAATAAAGCTCGCATTTAATTTTGAATTTTGTGCTGAATTCTGGGAAAGGAATGCAGCTCTCCCATTTAGTCATGTGTTTTCTTGAGGCAGGTCCACATGTGATTGTCACTAATCATTGGATTTGAATACAGTTCTTTTAAGCTAATCAGTGACCCCCCCCCCCTCTTTTTTTCTTTCTGGGCGAAAAAAATATTTGTAGCAATTTTGTATTTTGTTGAAAATTGGTGCCGGCTTGAAACCACCAGTTTTGTAATGTCAGTGAAAATATGATGTTTGAAGTAGTTGGTGGGGAAAAAAGCTTATGTTTGTAGAGCCTTTAGGTGTTTTTGGCACGTTAATTAGTGTTGCACATGTTTTGGGGGTCATGAAGTAAAAGCATGTTTAACAGGGAAAGGGCGTGATGTAGACTTCCAGGCCTATAAATTGTAGTGTTTGAGGTCCTTGCCTCCTTTCATTCATCTCTTCCTTTCTCTGTATGTGTGTGTGTGTGTGTGTGTGTGTGTGTGTGTGTGTGTGTGTCACTCTCTCACTTCCCTGAGGCAAACTTCAGAATGGCAGGTTCAGTAGTTTGTCTTTGCCATTTTCCCCCCAACTCGATAAAACGGTGCAAGTTCAGCTGAGAGCAATCGGCTGCCTGCTTGCTTGCCAAACAGGCTGATCACTCTCGGAGACGTCGCCAGAGCCGAACTGCTGCATAACCGAATGTTCACATCTCAGAGTGTAACTGTGTGAGGCCTCCGACAGCATTTCAGGGTTTTTTTTTTTTTTTTCTTTTTCTTTTTCCTGGTTGAGGCCTGGACGTTGATCAGGCCACGTGAAAAATTTTCTCGGGTCTGCATTGGAAAATATTTATACAGATAACACGACGTGTACATACATGCGCACACACCCAAACATTGGCGCCATTCCCAGAGCCCTTATGAGCAGTGGTGTTTTGTAGACCATTCAGCCTGACAGTAGCAATCAAGCTTTAAAATAAATGTGTCTCAGACATCATTTGTATCAGTTTATACATACTGACATGAAGTAGATTAATTTGAGCCTAACTTCTTACCCCTTCTTCCCCTCGTGCAGATATGCCCATTTTCGGGCAATGTCCTGCGCAGGACGATTTTTACCTGGTAATGTGCAGCCACTGCAGTCAGGTCATCAAACCCCAGGCCTTCCAAGCACACTACGGTAAGACCTTAATCTATTTTCTAAACCCTCCACCCTCTCCTCATGTATTCTCGCTCTGTCTTGCACAGACTTATCTCTGTAAAGGAAATTAACACTCCCACCTCTGCTCTTTATCTAGTGTGTGAAAATAGAGTATGTGTGAGCGAGAGAATAGAGGAGCGACAGCAAGATCATCACTTTGATTTCTATTTTGTGTTTACACTCGTCCGGTTAATATTTGATGTGCTCCTTTCCTGCTATGCTCTTCTTGTTTTCGATGCCTTTTAATCTGTGTCCACAGCTTTGAAGCAGAATTATGCACCCAAGGAGAAGAGGTGTTTAGGAATACCCTATCACATGTACAAGTGGTTTAAAACGAATAAAAAAAAAATGGCCCTGGTGATGACAGAGGGGAAATTTGATCCAGGATTTGTCCAGCTGCTCCAAGTGCAAACGGCTAATACACTGAAAGTGCGTCTGTTGCTAATAATACAAGCCAAATATTTTGCATTTAAGCCCCTGAACAGCCTTTCCTGAATAGCCGTTGACTTTCGGCACAATGTGGTGATGTTTCGCAATCAAAGCCGAGGGGCGAGTTCCGAAAAACACTTCAGGGTGAATCACGTTTATACTCCCATCGTTAACGATGTCATTTCCTACTGCAGTGTCTAAGAAATATGTCAACTATAATATAACGCCTGAAGCCTCTCCCTGTTCACATGATGCAAAGATAAAACCAGTGCTGCAGGGATACAGTTTAAAAATTTTAAACCTCACAGACCTCAGGGTTCTAGAGAGGAGACACCATCCAATAGCTGAATTTGGGATTTGGACGAGAGGGTGTGTGTGTGCCATGGATCAGTGTTCCAACTGGTTACTTTTGCACAGCTTTGTGAAAGATGACAGCAGTTTAGAGAAATTATTTATGGGAGGAGATTTGGGCCATGTGATTGAAGCTTTGATGCAAAGTGACTGGATACCCCTGAGCCCTTGAGGGTTAAAAGGCATACTTCTGGCCCAAGAGTGGCAGTATGATGGAGACATCGTGGTCACAACCTGCCAATCAGTAGCATCTTGCCTTAAAGGGTACCTGTGGGGAAATTGTATTAATAACTCTTTAAACCGATCACGTCTGACATCAGAATTTCTTTCTTCGGAAGGGTCCTACAATTTCTCTCTAATTCTTTTAGTTGTATCTAATTCCCACCCATCAAGTATTGCTTCCCAATCATACGACCACCACCGACCTTGGGGGGGTAAAAGCATGCACAAGCCCCCTCTGTGACATGCAGTGTTGGCCACCTGTCTCTTTTCAAACTGTGGCTTATGTGTATTTGGGGCGATCTAACGCACTCTAAGGGAAAGCACTATTTGCCCCCTCGTATGAATGAGCTCAAAGACGCCCATATTTGGCTGAAGATCGCTGTGAGTGACAGTCAAGTGAGCGTATGCTGTCCCTCCCACGAGAGCTCGGCCAACTGGCTCCCATGGATTCCCGGCCACAGAGGGCTGTGGCATTAAACCGGATTCAAACTTTTGATCTCAGCGTTAATAGTCATGCACTTTGTTGATTCGCCACTCGGGAGCCGATGTCACCATGTCTATCGGGCAATATCAGTCCTTGATTCTTGTAAAGTAGGAGCAAGTGCTGCCATACTGATGCTATTACTACTACTACTACTACTACTACTTCTACTTCTAGACATGTGCAGCGACATGTTGCCATCATTGGCTGTTCCAGCCTTGGTGGTGACACGAATTCCTTGTTTTGTCCTATTGGCTGGGCTGTGAGCAGCAGACATCAGCCCAAGGTGACACATTATCGGCCAGTGCTGAGCTGTTTCAGCAGGAAAATTGAGGATTTCAAAGCATAATATGCAGAAATTGCATTTAGAGGAGGACCACCTTGAGATAATCATCTGGATCGACCAGTTGTGCCTGTTTTTCCCCAGTGGGGAAGAAAAAAGTTGTATAGGGGCAGTAAATTAAAGGAGATTTTTGACTTTGGTAATCTGAACTATAGACCTTTAAAGTACAGTGGTACCTTGACTTACGAGTGTCCCATAACAAATTTTCTATGATATGAGTTTAGATCCCATGAAAAATCTGCCTCATCCAACGAGCACATTTTCGACTTACGAACTCTGCTGGGGAAATGGCTTTTCTGGGCCGATTAGCCTTGAATTCTTCCGCATGTATTCCTCTGCACGCTGAGAACGCCTTATGCAGGGCTTCTCAATTATTTTCTGTGATGCCCCCTATAGGAAGAAAAAAAAATTACGCCTCCCTCAGCACCCCGTGCGCGACTATAGTGTTTACTGCACTTCATATCGTTTGCTCGGTGCTTTTCCCGTACACTATAGGGAACAGGCTGCCACAGCCACCTGGTGTAGAGGTTACATGATCACAGTTAAGGCTGGTCCAGTATGTTAAAGCATGTTCCCCAGGGTCATACTCGCTAATTAGCCTCGTTAAAACGGTTTAAAAAATTTTTAAATAAATAAAAATACAGTTGGCTCCAATTTACGAAATTAATCCGTTCCAGAGCCCTTTTCATATATCAGGGATTTCGTAAGTAGGGGTCGCAGTTTACATGTTAAACACCTAATTCGTTCCAAGGCTCCAGTCTTTGAACTGGATAAACCCCATAAACCCTTTAAAAATGATAACAGTACACCAATTTTGTATGAAATATGTGTTAAAAGTAAAAGAAAATTATTTATTACATCATTAAACCATTTTATTAATATATTTTATTAATTAAACCATTATTAAACATTTTTATTCACACACACACACACATACACACACCTCTCTTTCGCTCGCTCTCTCACTCTTTTTTTTTTTCTCTCTATCTCCTCTAGCGCGCGCGTTGCAGGCCACGCCCACAAGACGTGAATTCGAAGCGCATTCCCTGCTTGACAAACTCAACTTGAATTTGATTCCTTGAGGGATCGGAATTCCAGATGAGCTCAAATGCACCCACATTCATTAAACATTTACTGAATTAAAACAACTTAAAAACTAAAGCGTTATTCCTTCTCTCTCTCTCTCTCTCTCTCTCTCTCTCTCTCTCTCTCTCTGTCTGTTGCGCGCGGGCACGCGCACTGCGGGCCACACCCACAATACATGAATTTAAAGTGCATTCCCTGCTTGACCATTTACTGAATTAAACAACTTAAAAAACTAAACTAAAGCGTTATTCCTTCTCTCTCTCGTACGTGTGCTGTGGGTCACACCCACAAAACATGAAAACATGAATTCAAAGCGCATTTCCTGCTTGACCATTTACTGAATTAAAACAGCTTAAAAAACTAAACTAAAAACTAAAGCGTTATTCCTTCTCTCTCTCTCTCTCTCTCTCTCTCCCTCTTTGTCTCTCTCGTGTGCGCACTGTGGGCCACGCCCACAAGACGTGAATTCAAAGCGCATTCACTGCTTGACAAACTCAACTTTAATTTGATTCCTTGAGGGATCGGAATTCCACATGAGTGCAAATGCGCCCACATTTATTAAACATTTACTGAATTAAAACAACATAAAAAAACTAAACTAAAGAGCGAAGCTTCCTTCTGTCTCTATCTGGAAGGCCAGCAGGGCGGGATGTTGAGAGACAGCCAACGAGAGAGCAACTCGCGCGTCGTGTGAAATTTTGATTGGCGTGTTTGAATTTTGAATTTCTTTTCGTAAGAGGGGGTTGTTTCATATTTCGGGGACTGAAACTCAAGAAAATGTTTTTCGTAATCTAGGGATTTCGTACAAAGGGGTCTTCGTAAATTGGGAGCCGACTGTATTAGTGTAGTTAATGTTAAGTGCTGTTAAGTTCAGATGCACTTTCTGTATTGTGTATTGTCTTATTGTTTGTTCTTGTTTTATTATTGTTAATATTAATGTACATATCGTTATTATGAAATATTTAAATGTTTTTACATGTTTATCTTTAATAGGTCAAATATGCATGTTTGTGTCAGGTTATGAGTTTGGTAAGGTGTTGGAACGGATTAATTGGTTTTCTATCATTTCCTATGGGAAGTTTTGTTTCACCTAACGAGCGTTTTGATTTACGAGCTCGCCCTCGGAACAAATTAATTTTGTAAGTCAAGGTACCACTGTATGTCCCACAGTGCAGTTGGAAACTGCTGCATGGTTTATAGCCCACTGATGGAAAATCTGCTCTGTAAATGTCAAAGTGAGCTAAAGAGACACATGGATCAACAGCTGCTTCATTAGAATGTTACAACAGTTGATTTCACAGTGTTGTAATTGTGGTGTATAATTTCATGGGCTGTGTAATGGGCATCAACATTTAGAGTCAAAGTTAAACCAAAATTTTTTGACAAAGGACCTTTTCACTGAGAACAGTATTGCACTACAGGTCTTTATTTTGTTGTCCTGGCTTCTGGAGATCATTTAATTAACTTCAATCTTTTACTTTAATAAAATACTGGAGCGGAAATAATGGCAGGAAGTGGATGTTGATTGGTTGGAAAATAATGAGTTTGTATTCTTTCGTTGCAGCTGACAGCAAGGTTAGGGCAAAGTACTTGCTTTCCAGGCTGAAAATGTGAATAGCACAATGGTCAATCAGGGATAAATGTAAGACTTGCTTAATTATCACCTTTAGTTAAAAACTGATAATAGTTGAATATTTGTTTTAATAGTTCATGCAGAAATCCGAATTTCGATTAAAAATGGACTATTTTTACTTTTCTGGCCTTTATCTCAAAAGTGGTCTGTGCGACAAGTGCCTACTTTCGGTGGAGCGTCTCACATATGTCTTTTTTTCTGCATTTCAGTAAGCAGGAAATTTTGTTTAAAAACTGACTTCGATGGAGCAGAAGATATCATTCCCATCCCTTTCCTTCGAGATGGTCGATAACCCTGCTTGATGCATGTTCATTTCATTAATTGCTACTTTCAGCGATGGTATCCATAAGCATTTAAGCTGACCAGGGTGTGTCTCTTTATGTTTGCAATAATATAATAGTTATTTTATCTTTATTATTATTTAAAATCTGTCATATTTATTTTTCTTTTCCAAGTAGGCTGAGTTTTTGGTGAGATATGCTTTCCTGTCAGACTGAAAGTAGGGTTGGGTAAAAAAAAAAAAAAAAAAAAAAAGCAATTTCTGTGAAACTTGGTGAAAGAATGCATCAACACTGTGTTAAGAAGAAACCATTAAGTTTTGCAGTGAATCTGGGCCATGGATCCAAGAAATGATCACTCTCATGACCTTTGCATGGGAGGATTGAGGTCAGGTTTGTTCAACAAAGCCATGAATCTTAAAATCCCTGTAGATGATGATACAGTACAATACAGAAAAAGCTAGTGTATAAATACGATTAAAAAAAAAAAAAATCAAATTCACATTCATGAATGGTAGCAGCAACCCTCTGGGATACACCTGTAGGATAGTTGTGCAGGTAATAAATAGGGTCATTCCACACTAAGTGGGACATCTGTTACAGAAGGACTCAAAAATGAAACTAGGATTTTCCCAAGCTGGAAAGTGTCATGCACAAATATCCATTCCATGATAAAGAAAAGGTAAATCAAGGTCCTATTGGGCCCCGGAATGGCACATTGAGAAGATGCATGAAGATCTATCTGGAGATCAAGAGTTTGAAACCAGGTGGAAGTCACAGCCACCACGAGCCTAATTGGCCTAGTGATGACGGGAGTGATGACACGCGTTCCCCAGTCACTCACAGCGGTTATCATTCATATAAAAAGATTGTATAGCCCCCCCCCCCCCTGTAGTGTGTTAGGCCGACTCCAAATACACATGCATGTGCTTACATGCCTTCCTGGTTGGTGGTGGTCGTATGTGAAAGGGAGGCAACACGTTACTGGTGGGAACTGAACACAGTAGAGCCTCGGAATCTGAACGCTCTAGAGTTTGAACAAATCAGAATCCGAACAAAAAATCCGTGATTTTTTTTTGTCCTGGAAACTGAAAGTCAAACTCGAGAAACGCGTGAGAAAAAACGAGACTGAGAGGGAAGAAAAGTGCATGACCTCCAGAAGTCCGGAAGTTGTTGATACTATGTATCACCCTGATAAAGCACGCTGTTCTGGGGAAGTCCAGAAGTCGTTAATACAGTACTCTCACCCTCATAAAGCTAAGCTAAACTGCTAGCAGCGCTGTAAACACCTTTAACAATGAGGTCATGAGCCACTTCTGTAAGGTTTTGAAAAGAAGGCAGAAACGAATCACCTTCGAAATGTTCTTCAAGAAAAGAAAGGAACATCCTGAAGAAGAGTCATCCATGCAAAGCCGTAGCAAGAGAAAAAACACCTTTTGGTTGATTTTACCTGGAGCTGTTATGGAAGGGAATTCATTCCTCGCTCCCTCTCTGTTATGGAAGGGGATACGCTTCTTCTCTTCCTCTCCAAGATTTACGTATGCCAACTGCTCACCACCACAAAGGTTAAAATTCTTACCTTCATTGTTCTTATGCTTTAACTGCACTGTGGTTTTTATTTTAGTGTGTTATGGTCTCTCACAAAATAGTTGCGTGTTTTGAGAGGGGCGTGGCTGTCACACGCGGGTGGAGTGCTAAACACACACACCTGATTCCACTTAATCACGGGCTATAAAGACTAGCAGCGCTCTTCCCGGTGCTAGAAGATTGTCCCTCTTCCCCGTGATCTCTCTGGCTCTCGGCTCCGTGCTCCACCAGTATCCGCTTTAGTTTGATTTCCGTGTTTCTTCCGTGTTACTCTAACTGTGACTACAATTTCCTTGTGCTCTAGTGCCTTCCCTGTGAACAATAAAGTGCACCCGTCTTGGGACAATCTTCTAGCACTGGGATGAGCACTCTGCTGTTCTTTATATCCCTTGATTAAGTGGAATCAGGTGTGTGTGTTTAGCGCTCCACCCGCGTGTGACTTCATCGTGCACAGAGAGAGCGGCCAAAACCAGAGTCTTTCACAACACAGACCATAACATAGTGTACTGTATTCAAAAAATTTTTTCACTTAGTTTGCCGACCTATGGTAAGAGTTACAGTACTGTTAACCTCTGTTGAAAAGACGATGGAATGGATTAAGACCATTTACATTATTTGTAATACAGTGGTTTTTAATCTTGTTGGAGGCAATGAACCCCACCAGTTTCATATGTACATTCACTGAACATTAGTGAAAAATAAAAGTATGATTATTTTTTTTTTTACAAATTCAAGACATAGCTCTATGTTTTTTACTGGTGCACAAAATGAACCGTGCATGAACATCACCTTGTTCAAAGAACAAAACCAACACATTGCAAGAACTCACAAAAAATTACATACCTCCAAATCAGTGTGACTTCTGCTGTTGCCTTTGAGAGACCAGTTCAGATATGCGCGGCTTCACCTTGGCAAGTGCCACTCTCATGTCATTTTCATAGCAAAGTCCGTTCCTTGCCTTCATTTTTATGTCAAGCATCCTCGAAAAGGATTGCTCGCAAAGATATGTTGTAATAAATGGTATAAAAAAACGAGCACACTAAATTCCCTGCAGCACTGATTGGCCAAGCAATGTAAAGTGATCATCTGCAGCCAGTGATGGCCAATTTGTCATCACTGATTGACATAAGTCGGGGTGTGTCTTGACCTCCACGGCAGAGGCTCTGCTGAACCCCTGAGACCGACTCACCGAACCCAGGTTAAGAACCACTGTTGTAATAGGAAAAGTGGATTCGGAACAAATCGGAACAAATCGGAACAAATCGGAATCCGAACAGCCGTCTGGAACGGATCAAGTTCGAGTACCGAGGCTCCACTGTATGTCTGATAAAATTAGTGAAGAAAATACAAGCTTATTCACTTGGTGGCAAGATTAGCTCAGCTCTTAATCTGAAGGTTGTGGGTTCAAGGCTCAGATATGGCAAAAAAAAAAGCAAGATGGTTTGTTTGTAACAAGTCTACCATCTTCATGAGGTAATGGTGTTTTTCAAAATATCTCTGTAATTTTGAGACTCCCATCCTAACTTCATATTATTGCAAAGTTTTCATCTTATTTCCAGTGGTCAGTTATAGATGCTTTCTATGGATTTTAATCTTTTTATGTATAGATGTATCCATGGAAACAAAGCCCAACTGTGTCCGTGGCGGCACTATTTTGAGTCCGGCACCTGTTTCAGCCATGAACATAACTCCATGCTTGGTTCAAATTCTCACACCATTACACATCAAGTTTTTGATGGTTCATTGTGTTATAGATGTCCTACAGAACATTTTCTGTGTGCCGAATGATGTCATACGGATGTAACCTTTCACACACGTAAACAATGCAGGATTCAAAATACAAAGCGCACAACACCTATGCACAGAATGTAGTTTCCAAATGTTTTTCAAAAAGGGTAAATGCAGTTTTTTGCAGTGTGATTTAATGCTTTGTCTTCACGTAAAATACGATGTGAGACACTAAAATTAAAAAGCATAACCTTTTCTCCGAAAAAACATTCAAATTGCAAATGCAAATTTACTTCAACCCACAGATGGCTTGGGAAGCTCATATCTTTGAAAAGTGTAGACCGTACAGTCTCGTGTCAGGCCTGTGTTTAACTCAGATTGTAGTGGATGTAACCTGATAGTACATCAGTAGTCTGTCTTCCTTTCGGCTTTTTCCCTTTTACTCAGGAGTCGCCACAGCGAATCATTTGATTCGCACGTTTGATTTGGCAGAGGTTTTAACTTTGGATACTTTTCCTGTCACAACCCTTTTTAGCAAGGGACAGAAACACGCTGACGACTTTGCAGCTACTCTTTACGAAAGTCAGCAATGGTTCTTTTACATGCCTCTCACCATAGACATTGAGAGACATGGCCCGCCTTTGATAACCCAGTTAGCTGCACTGGGGGGAACAGTGACAACCTTGTGGAGAGTGGGACTTGAACCCCCAACCTTTGGATCAGCGATCCAGCACCCTATACCACTAGACCACCACTGCCCCTATAGTACATCAGTAGGTTCTCAGATAATACTGTACTGAGTGCTTGTTTAAGTTCTGTGAGCAAGAATTTTCAGGGAAAATTATTAAAGGAGAAACTCAGCAGATCGGGACCAGCTTGGAGTAGAACCGCTGCTCCGCCATGTTGAGAGGAGCCAGTTAAGGTGGCTCGGGCATCTGGTTAGAATGTCTCCTGGACACCTCCCTGGTGTGGTGTTTTGGGCATGTCCACCCGGGAAGAGACCCCGGGGTCAACCCAGAATAAGCTGGAAGATACATGTCTGGAAACGCCTCAGTGCCCCTCTCAGAATAGCTGGGGGAAGTGGCTGGGGAGAGGGACGTTTGGGCTTCACTGCTTACATTGCTGCCAGCGCAACCCGATGCTGGACCAAGTGGAAGACGTTGATGGTGATGATCATGTCGGGGGTTGTAAAATGATCTGTTTGTGTGTGGAACAATTTAAGGACTTTGCTGAAGGCCAGTTCGACTTGGATGAGTTGTTTTCATCTATTAGCATGTCGGTGACGGTCCTATGCCTATCAGAGGGTTATTAGAGGGTAGTGTTTGGGAAGGAAATGCTCTTTTATTGGTTTTGTAACTTTTTAGGATTGAAGTGTATATGCAAGTTCTTTTGTTCACTGTGTAAAAAAAAAAAGTTTACAGTGTCAGATGATAGAAACGTTAACTATTGTCCTTGGAGGTCTGCACTCTGAGTACCCTTGGTTTTTTTTTTTTTTTTTTTTTTTATATTTTCTCCCAATTTCTCTCAATGTCCCAAAATCTCACTAGATTACTACTCTACATAGTTAGTAGATTAAGAGGGTAAAACTTAACATGTGGTTACTCTGAGACATTTAAAAGCCAGCCAGCCACATATTTTTATAAACTGCAGCTGCATTACACACACACACACACACACACACACACACACACCTAGTGCCAAGCGCTATGCACCCTCTTCCACATACATAAGCTCACATACACTAATAATTGGCTCGTGTTGCTCTGATTGGCCGGTGTGAGTGTTTTCGTTTCTCTTTGTTGAGAGTTATTTACATTGCAGTTGTGTTTTCTGAGGGTTTTGGCTCCTCTGCCAGATTTTTGACCACATATTGCTGCAGCAGTTTTGGGATTTGAACTCCATGTTTTCAAGCACTTCTTTTACTCTTCTCAGGAGGTGAAATATACCGGCGGTTGGTGTACAGACATGTTGTGTAGTTCTGTAGTATGAGCTCTGGGATATAGTCCAAGTTCATGCTACAATGAGAATGTAATTATTTACCGTTATCAAAACAGAACCTATGCAGCGTTAGTTTGCTTTTCAAACACACAAATCCTGCGTAAGCTCTTATTTCACACTTCAAGCGGGTTCAGACTTCTGGTCATCTGGTCGCTCCCGGTGTATTTTTACTACACTGTCTGTTCTAAGTAAATACTAACCAGCAGATGTAAGCCAGCTCACCTCCTGCGATCAGACTCGGGAGTGTGATGTAAAAATAGATTTGAACTCTTCATAGCTTAAGATAAACTCTTTAGAAACACACCCTGACCTTTCAAAATGGAATCAGTTCTCAGGTCTTGCATTCCGTGAGAAATTGTTCATTTATTTGTTTTCAAGGTCTCCAAGCTAGACATTTGTCTTTTCCGACAACTCATGCAGCTAAGGCACTAGTTTTTCAGATGTGTGTTCTTTCTGCACTTGATATGGTTGGCAGCAGAAGCGAGGTGTAAAAGTGTCACTGAGTGTTTCACTGATTAATTGATACCTTTTTTTTTTTGCACATAGCATGTTTTTTCCCCCCTCGTTGTTTGCACAAATGTGAAATGACACCAACACATAAATCCATTAAACACGCTGCTGTAATTCACACAATAGTGACATCCTTGCTGGAGCTGTGTCTGAGAGTGGAATAGGCTGAAATAAATGGATTGCACAGGTGTGACTTGTGATTAGCTACAGAAACACCATAGAGCCACACTGACCTTTTGGCCATGACTGGGTTATGAGATGTCTTGGAGAGAGCGGCTACTTTGTAAAGCATCAAAACTGAGTTGATGTTCAGACATCAAATGTTGCAAGATGCTGAAATCTGCAGCAGTTAATTTCGATCTGCTCAAATAACAGATTCGGAGATTATGTAACATTGGAATTCAAATCATGAACCTGATGTAACATACTACTGCTGTATTCCTTAATTGTCCTGACCAATTAATTATGCATCAGATTAATGACTGATAGGTGAATGAATGATCTGGTTAAGTGGATGGTGTCAAAATGGTGCCTGAATGCAGATGAAATTGGTTTAATAACAAGACCTTGTCATTCACTGTGTGGTCACCTGGCAGTGTGCGATGTCGTCTCCTTGGTGTTTGAAGTGTGCTGCTCTTTAGCCAGCCCATAGTGGCATCGTGGGATAGTACGGTCTAATCAGGGCCCAGTATTGCTTTTTAAGCTCTTTGTCTTGGAACTGTGCCAGCTTCACAGCAAGGCAAGCTTTATAGACTGCAGGTTAACAGCTATTGTGGTGTGTGTGTCTGAGAGAGAGAGAGAGAGAGTGGTTATGTGAGATGGAGAAAGGAAGAGAGAGCGGCAGATCCAAGATACTCTCATATTCCATTAACTGAAATGAATCATAGCTTCTTTCTGGTCTCTCGTTCTCAGTGCAGTCTGTGTGCAGAACAAGTAGCTAATAACGCTGAGGAGCTGTGTGTGTGTGTGTGTGTGTGTGTGTGTGTGTGTGTGTGTGTGTGTGTGTTCGTGTTCGTTCGCTCGCGCACAGTTTTCCTCCCGCAACGAGGAGTGTTTGGCAGGAAGCCTGGAGCTGCAGGAGGTTACTGAGTGTTTGAGTTCAGCTGAGCATTAACACCACACGCCTGCTTCTGCTACATGACTACTGCTCCAGTTGCTGATCCTCCTCGTTTACTGCAACACCTCGTTCCCACTTACTCCTTCTGCTTCATCCAAAATCCTAAACTGAATGTCCATAATGTCAACACTCTTAAGTCCTGAGTCGTATTTTGTAACTCTATAGTGTAAACTTATTTTTAAGGATATCTTTAATTGATTTTTTTTTTCTTGGTACGGTTGATTGCTAAATGTTGACAAACTGATGGATTTGCATTGTTTAAAAATTCTCTGGGGTTACATTTGCACTTATGTACTGAAATAATCTCTGGTTTGGTGGGCAGTAATTAATTTTGCTATTCTTAAAGTATGTCCTGTTCACTAAATATATTTATTACAAAGCTAAAGATATATATCTTTTGTTGTTGTTGTCTACTTTTTTGAAATCGTGAAAAAATTACAAGGTTGTGTTTGTATTTATGAATCTGGTTCATGCTGTTACTCAAAATACGGAATTATTTCATCCAGTTTGTTGCAACGTCAAATTTATTTCTGGTCAGACTCCTGTGCGGCAAACAAGAAAACGTCTTTATTAATATTAATAACCTGGTTATTCAGTACATTCAGATCATCAGCTGACTTCATTTTAATGCCAAATAATAATGCTGAGTCTCAACCGGACCAACTGAAGTAGCACCAGATCATAATACAAGTATCCAGGGACTTGTACAGTAGTCACTGCATGTACATGAGGACATTTCCCATGTGCTTCCCCTCTTACCCTGATATCACCTGATCCGAAGTAGGCTAAACCTCGACTTCTCTAATTACTCGCTCTCCTGCCTCCTCCCTACCCCTTCTTCATCTTAGTTATTTAACGCAAACATTTCAGAAATGTATGGACGTCTTTTCCGCAACCATGTTGTCCCGTAGGATTGTTTGAGAAAGGAGATGCTACTCACTGCATCAGTTAAGGTTAAAAACAGGTTTCTACTGATCAATCACTTTAAATTCAACCTAAGATTTTTTCAAATTTATTTTTGTGCATGCAGTTTATATGTAAATAAAAACACAACCAAAACAAAAACCTATTCGCCTCAGGTAAGCCAGTGTGTCCCTGACCTGCTGGGATCTAACCTGTCTGTGTAACCCACACAGCTGTGTGTTCTTGTTTGTAAATGCGGTCTTTGTATAAGTCAGAATCAGAATACTTTATTGAACTTGTATAAAAATCTGCATCGTAGCTGACCACTCGCTCACACCTACATGAAGGTAATGACCTCCTGCTCCTTTTTTTTGCATGTCATGTTTGTTGCATCATGTTCAATTTTGATGTGTAAATGTGGTTATATCTTTGGGATATATATATATATATATATATATATATATATATATATATATATATATATATATATAACTCAGTCAAGCACAGTGGCTGAATTTTAAGCTTCCTGGTTATTTGTTTTGTGTGTCTTCAGTTTCTGTTTTATTCAGTAAGATAATGCTGTCTGTGTTTACTGCTCCAGCCTGCCTCCAGTTCAGTGCTTGTGGTTTCCTATTGAACCAAGTGATCCCCCTCTCTTTACCCAGCTCACTGCCTTCTCGCTCTTGTTGGAAAGCTGAAACACAGCGCCCTGGTTTTAACAAGAATATGAATAACATTTCCCTCCCCAAAAGCTCTGTGGGTGTTTTTTTTTTTTTTTTTTGAACTTGTTTTCTGATCATCCATTTTGTAGAAAGACACAAATAGTTTTTTGGATTGTTGCCTCAGAGCATGAATTTAATGACCCTGTTTTAATTTGAAATTCATCTGCTTTTTAAGTGGCGACCAGAAGCTGGCGCTGTATCTGAGTTTCGGTGGGGGGGGTTTAAAAAAGTTATTGTTATTATAAGTCATTGTGGTAGAATTTCCTTAATCATATACCTTATTGAAGGCTTTACATTTTAGCCTCCTTCCAAAAATGCTAAATACCAGACTTCAAGTGTGTCTAAACAATTAAACACCGTAAAAGTCCCAATGTAATTTCTGGTTGTTCTTTATTTTAAGGAATTATATGATTATGAACATGTATTTGATCTGTTGTTATAAATCTATAGCTCATTAATATCATCTGATCAATCATAATGGTGCTGTGATCTAAAGCATATGTAAACATATGATGTCATCCATACAAGAACTTTGCACATGGTGACGCACTTTTAAGTTAAAAGTTACACTTTCTCCCTCCTAGAGCGACGACACAGCTCTATTAACAAGCCAGCGTCCTCATACCCATCCTCAGCGCCGCTCCCGGGTCTCCCATCCCGTGCCAGAACCGGAGGGGCAGGTGGAAGCGGCCCTGCGAACGCCATCCCCGTGGGTTCTTCCTCCGCCTCGTCGTCTGTTGGAGGGAGCAACAACACCCACACAGCCAAAGAGAAGCTGCCTCACCGGAAGCCTCACTTCCCCCCAAAGGTGCTGCACGACGACATGTGAGTATGCCAAGCCACACTGCCTTAAAAATAACACGACAATGGAAGACTTTTTTTTAGGTAAACTTTAAAGCACTTTTGATGCTTGTTTACCAGCTGCAGAAGGAAGCTGATCGGGTTGTTGCCTCTTTTTAGTAGTCGTTTATTTTGAAGTATGACATTGTAGGTTGTATTACGTTGCTTTGGAGACCATTTCTGGGTCCTCTAATGGCGTGATGTGTAAAGTGTGCACTCCTGTGAGTGTGCTTCACTGCAACTTTCTACTCTCTTGGCTTTTACTGACCTGCTGAAGCTCATCAGCTAATTTTCAAGCATTGTGTGCAAGGAGAGGAAACACTGAACATATCATTCCTGGTTCACGCGAGGGGAACAGAAATGACTGATATTTTAATGCATCATTGTTAGCAAAACAGCAGTGTCATAACAACACTGTACACAAATACCTCTGTTTGTGACATTTTGAATCTGAGGCAATGTCTGTTTACCTGCTACATAAGTGAATGCAATGAAAATCACATTTACAACATTGTATGGCGTTTGAGTGCTAACAGTTTAACACCGAGTATGAGCCTGGTAAACCACACAAGAGAACTTTGACTCAGCACTGAGACGCTTCTCACGCTCCATTCACCTCATCTACACTTTATCAGGAATTAAGATTAAAGTCACAGCGTTCCCCCCCCCCCTTTCTTCCTCATGGTTTGTATGGATTTGTGGACATTATCCAAGTTACCTACATGTGTCAATACATCCAGCTTGAGTTTTTGACAGATTAAAAATCTGTTAGATGAATATTATAATAAAAATGTTGCTGAAATTTAGACCCCACCTTCAATTTGAGTTTTAGTTCTTGCCATTTTGAGATACTGCATGCATCTAAGAATTTGTTTTTGGGCTGTAATATGGATTCTATGACTGAAAGACATGAGTGCTGATCTTGATATTGAAAAGAAAATAGCATTTTGATTAAAAAAAAGAACAATAATTCAAAACCCCTCCATATTGGCTCAAAACGCCATCTAGTGGTTAAAATCATTACAAGAAACTTGTCAGACTCATGCTTGACTCAGATACATCTGTGTGGTACTACTCTACTACATGAATTTTATGAATGTTTGCATGGTATAATGCCCTCCCCTGCCCCCACGCAGTTTGACCCCAGCTGTCAAGGTGGAGAAGATCCATGTGAAGATGGACTACGCCTCCTCTAGGCCTGCCCATGCGCCTGTTTCTTCCTTATCCTCTACTTCCTGCAGTACTGTGAGCTCCTCACCCTCGAAGCCAGGCCTTAATAGCCAATCTGTACCAAAGGCTCATCAGCTGTCCCCCGGCCACATCCCCAATGGAAAAGGCCATCTATCTCCGCTCAACAAAAAGCAGGACAGCAGCGCCAACGCCAGTAGCAAAAGACCCACCAGGAAGGTGTTAGGTAAGTTCAGAGACAGAGGGCAGATTCTGCTTTGATCATTAAATCAGATGTTGGGATCAAGGGATGGAGGGCTGTGTTAAACGTGAAGACGAGTGATGAACTCGTAAAATATCTGTTTTTGGAGATTCGATTCCTGAAGAGAACAATGAAATCACATGAAGTTCTGGGGTGTGTTTAGTCTTGCGGTGAAATGAAACCCAGTTAAATAAAACATGTGTCATGGACCAGTTACTTTTAAAAATTTTTATGAATCCACTGAATTTTCCTTTTCCTTCTTTCTTTTTACATTGTGTTTGTATTTCTAGAACGCGAGTTCAATCCTGATGTCCATTGTGGTGTTATGGATATCGGAGCACGTAAGCCATGCACAAGATCCTTAACATGCAAGGTTAGTCCCCCCCACACACACACACAGCCCTATACGGCAGCTTCCAGTGAATTTCAAAAATACATGTATAATATAAAACATTATGATGTACATTTGAATCGGATGACACCTCTTTATTCTGAAATCACCACTGAATTGCTTCTCAGCATTTTCTTTTTCCACGTACAGTGTAGTGTGAATATTAAAATTGTTCATTGAGATGTTCAATTTTACAAAAATAAGCCATGATGGTTATCAGGCTGTATATCTTTTCCAAAGTGTAATTGTGTTGTGTAGACAGGAGGTGACACAGTAATGTACATGCATTTAGGCTAGTGCTTCTCAATTACAGTCGGCCCCCGACTTACGAAATTAATCCGTTCCAGAGCCTTTTTTCGTAACGCGGGAGTTTCGTAAGTAGAGGGTGCATTTTACATGTTAAACGCCTGATTCCTTCCAAGGCTCCCAAGACTACCCCATAAACTCTTTAAAAATGATAAAAGTACACCAATTTTGTATGAAATATGTGTTAAAAGTAAAAGAAAATTATTTATTAAACAATGTAAACATTTTATTAACATATTAAACCATTTTATTAAAATATTTATTAATTAAACCATTATTAAACAGTTTTTATTAACACACACACACACACACACACACACACACACACACACCTCTCTCTCCCTCTCACACAGACACACAATACAGTACACATTAAATGTTTATTGTGGTGCTGGGGGCCATGCTCACAAGATGTGGAATTCAAAGCGCATTCCCTGCTTGACAGATCGGAGGTCAAAACTCAACTTTAAGTTCATTCCACATTTAACGCCACATTAAACTAAAAGAGTTAAGCCTCCTTCTGTCTCCATCTCTCTCTCTCTCTCACACACACACACACACACACATGGACAGGATGTTTTATTTAAAGCAGAATTACAGTACTTCTTTGAAAGATCAGCGGTCCTTATACAATATTGACTTGCTTCCTTGCGAAATCGGAGGTCTTCTCCCATGGAGCACTTGGTTTTATTATAGTGCCGAAATATTCGCTTCTGTCACTGTATTTCCGCTTTAAGGTCTCCTTCTGGTTCAATATCGTCCCAATTGTAGAGGGGTTTCGGCTACAACGAAATACTGTATAACGCTGCATGATCAATCTCAAAACAAGCCAACAGTTAACTCCCCTTCACGTGTGTGACAAACAGGAAGTTTGGGTAAGGTTCAGCTGCGTCATCCCTCCTAGCCAATGGAAGGCCAGCGGGGCGGGATGTTGGGAAACAGCCAATGAGAGAGCAACTCGCGCATCGTGTGATATTTTGATTGGCGCAGTTGAATTTTGAATGGTGCCTTTCGTAAGAGGAGGTTGTTTTCGTGATTCAAATTCAGCCAATGGCTGTCCTCCTTTCTCCTTATTGGTTGAGCTGATGTCCCGCCCCTTTTTCCTCATTCACGCACAAGTTGTCAATGAGCCTCTTTTTTGTGTGTGTTTTCATTGCCAGTTAAGCTCTATGAGACCACTCAAATGCTATGCGTCTTCTCTGGCTAAGCGATAGAAAACACTGGATGTCTCTTCTGAAGAAATAAGACTTTCAATATATAAGTGGAGCCTTTTAAAAAAATTTTTATGAAAAGTGAATTAGGGTCAGTGGTGGTCTAGTGGGATAAGGCGCCGGATCGCTGATCGAACGGTTGGGGGTTCGAGTCCCACTCTCCACAAGGTTGTCACTGTCCCCCCCCCCCCCCACTGCAGCTAACTGGGTTATCAAAGGCCGGCCATGTCTCTCTCACTGTCTATGGTGTGAGGCATGTAAAAGAACCATTGCTGACTTTTGTAAAAAGAGTAGGCTGCAAAGCCGTCAGCGTGTTTCCGCCTTGCGATGGCCTGGCGAGCTGTCCAGGGTGTACTCTGCCCTCGCCCTGAGTTGGCTGGGATGGGCACCAGCCTCCCCGTGACCCTAATTAGGATGAAGCGGTTACAGAAAATGAATGAAAAGTGAATTAACTTCCCGTCGTACAAACAGATTATTGTTGTTGTTTTGTTGCTTGTTTCCATTTAATTGCTTAATAAATTTATTTTTTGAACATTTCTTGCTTTTAAGTCCCGTTCTTAAGTTGTTATACAAATGGAGTCATACAAGACTAAACTGCTGTCTGTCCCCATGCAGACACATTCCTTAAGCCAGAGAAGGGCAGTGCTTGGGAGGCGGAAGCGCTTTGATGTGCTGTTGGCGGAACACAAGAATCGAGCCCGGGAGAAGGAGCTGCAACAGCAGCAGCAGCATAGGTTGGAGCCATCACAGCAAACCCCACCCCCTCTCAGGGAGCCCCACCCACCCCTTCACCACGGAAAACCTACAGTTGCTGCCACAGACGCAGCTAAGCTCTTCCCCCACAGCAAAGCCAAACCCCACAATCCTGTGCTTCCACGGTGAGTCTGCCATTTCATTGGTCCACCATTGTCCTCAGCGTTCTGTGTAAAAGTAGAACATTAACTAAACAGGTATGTGCAAATCTAGTGTTTTAATATGAATAAATATTGGCTGTGTCTTTTTGTTTGTTTGAATGCAGTAGCTCTCACAGTGGTTTGAGCAGTTTAGGGGATGCCACCGCCGCAACCCCTGATCCAACCCTGCATCCCCACTCTGCTCCCACATCCGATGGTCCAGCTTGTCCTTCCAGCGATGAGGGCGAGAACGAGGAAAAAGAGGAGAGCACGGACAAACTGGACTGCCACTATTCAGGTTACCATCCACGGCCAGCTGCTGTAAGCAATTTTCTCAATCCTCCAGGGGTTTGGGGCAAACCAAACTGTCAGAGATTCTGTTATTCCTTATTCATCCAAACTGATTCATCCAAGATGATTTATAAAGGGCTGTATTAATTTAGTCCGTGTCAGGTGCTGGTTATTAAACAGCAGTGAGTTAGGTGCAAAGGATTAGTGTCTGATTGACTGAATACCCACAATGCATTTGAAGGCCTGTCGGGACTGTGGAGCGGCAGAAGAGCGGTGTGTGAGTTCAGTCTTTAAAGGGTTTGAATGTTAATCACCACAACACTCAACGTTATACTACTGAACGTAATCACAAACCATCAAGGTAGATTTAAATTCCATGCCAAAACATCACCTCACCTGAAGTTCGTGCAATGCTCTCCATAAACAAAGTAGAACAACTCGCGGCGGGTTTTATCAGTTTTTGTTGTTTTAATGTTTGTCCCACAACAACAACTGAACATCTGAGAGAAACATGATCTCACTTCATAAGCAAGTATTCACTCAGAGTCTCACTCACTCCCTATTTCTCTCGCATGACCTTTCTACCTCTTTTTCTCTTGGACTCCCTCTCTCTGTCTCTCTCTCTCTCTCTCCGCCTCCCCCTCTCTCTCTCTCGTGCGCTCTCTCTCTCTCTTCCTCTCTCTCTTCCTACTGTCTTCCTACTGTCTTCTCCCATTAAGGTTAAATGCAAAACAAAACTGAGGGCTTTGAGATTGCCCCGAGTTGATGAAATGTGTTTTCCGGACTATACGTCGCCCTGAGTACAAGTCGCACTGGCCTAAAAATGCATAATAAAGAAAAAGAGAGAGAGAGAGAGAGAGAGAGAACCCCCCCCCCCCACCACATATAAGTCGCACTGGACTATAAGTCGCAAATTCATGGAAACTGTCCACCTTGGCTTGGAAATCTGCTGGCAGTTTATGTGACGTTGTGGTCCTCACTATGATAGAGAGGCGGTTGCGTTGCATGAAGCGGTAACACCAAGAAAGTCCTTACACAAAGTAATTTCCATTCATCTTCTTGACGACTACCTGGACATGGAGACGCAGCTGCACTGTTGACAAGCCTCTCCCTGTAGCATGTTGCTCAAATCCCCATGTGCAAGCTCGTTCCTCTAGCTGTGGCCATCTAGCTTTTTAGCGATTTAGCTTTTTTTTTGTTTGTTTGCTTTCCTCATTGCAGTAATAATAATCTCTGCTTTTCTGCCCTCTTGTTAAAATCATATGTAATAATTTCACTACCTGGACTTGACAAGCCTCCCCTGCAGCACGTTGCTCAAGTACCCATGTGCGAGCTCGTTCCTCTAGCTGTTGGCCATCTAACTTTTAGCCCACGATTAGCTTTTTTTGTTTTCTTCATTGCAGTGATAATGATCTTTGCTTTTCTCCAGTCACTCACAAGTTTCTTGTTCACTCCAAACTTTCTTTCTGCTGCTTGATTACCATTTTCTGCCGCACATTTCACTACTTGCAGCTTGTAATCCGCAGAATAGGATTTTCTTTTTGGGGACATTCTTCAGTGGTGGATGAGCAGTTACTGGTCCCCAAGCCTTGAGTGCCCTCTTGTGGTTGTGAATATAAAAATAACAAACGTGAAATTAAGTTTATGATGATGAACAGAATTATATATAATAATTTCACATATAAGTCGCTCTGGAGTATAAGTCACACCTTCAGTCAAAGTATGAAAAGTGCGATTTGTAGTCCGGAAAATACGGTAATTGACAAATGATTATATTAATAATCAGTAATATTTACCCTAGCTTTGACTCTCAATATAGGATCCCCAAATTACACATTGCAGCAACTGACAGTCATTCAGAAACACCACCTGACTGCAGGCATAGATCATCGAGATCAGTGGTTCTTAACTTTGTTGGCGGTACTGAACCCCACCAGTTTCATATGCTTTTCCACCGAACCCTCCATTATTTAAAAATAAAATATGATTTTTTTCAAATTCAAGACATAGGTGTATGTTTTTTACTGGGGAACCAAAATGAACCAATTGAACAAAACCAATACAATACATGAACTTCCCCATCACATCAACTTAAATTTTTATGTGAGGTGCGTATCTGAGTGTGTGCACGCGTGCCTGTATGTGTGTGCATTTGTTTTATTTACATCTTATGCATTATTTTTGAATGTTTAATCGTTATTATAAGCATTTATAGTATTGAATATGTATTTATTGATATTATATACACATATATATGTATGTATACGTCAGTCAGCTGGGGTTGAGCCTACTTCACAAATCATGCAGATAGATCGCTGACTAGCATCACGTTCCGTTGTATATACTTTCTTTTTTTGCTCAACATAGTATGGATTAAAACATTAAGAAAGAAATCACACGACGCACCATCACAACAGTCACAAGTCGACTACTGAGCGCACCAAATTTCCTGCAGCACAGATTCACCAAGCAATGTAGTGTGATCACCTGCAGCCAATGATGGCCAAGTGGGGAGTGTCGTCATGAATATGAGTCGGGTGTGTGTCTTGACCTCCGCCGAACCCCTGAGACTGACTCACCAAACCCCTAGGGTTCGATCGAACCCAGGTTAAGAACCAATGATCTAGATATTGTTTGCTTCTATTTAATATATATTTAGTATTCAGAGTTGATGACGTTCCTTTTTAGTGGTGTGTGTGTGTGTGTGTGTGTGTGTGTGTGTGTGTGTGTATACATTAATAATTAGTCATGGATTTTTAACAGTGTTGCCGTGTATGTTTATCCAGGTGTGCACTTTTGGAAATCGATTGTTCGGGAGAAGCTGTTACTCATTCGACCGGCGCTGGGATAGAGTCCGGCATGCACTGGTAGCCATGATGGACAAACATGTCAACTCGCTGATGTGGAAGTGAGTAACACTCCTGATAAAGAACTAAAACAACTCATAAAAGTGTTATACAATTCTCTCATAGTCCAAGCTGATTTCAAAAGAGGCAGAATGAACCTGATTTTTTTTTTTTAATTAATATATAATGTATTCCCCCTTAATGATGGTATTTTATTTCTGCGTATCAGTGGGGCAATATCTGTGAAAGAAAACTTTCTACGTGTCTTGTTGGTTGTAATAATTTTATCGGTGCACAAACACTATCGTTGCCCACATGGGCATTGAAGTCTCCCAGGACAACATGTGTTTAGAGAAAGCTTTTGACCGTGTCCCTTGGACTATCTTGTGGGGCGTGCTCTGGGTGTACGGCGGTCTGCTTTTTGCAGATGTCGTCCTTTTAGCATCATCAATCCAGGACCTCCAGCTCGTGCTGAAGGAGCTGAGCCACAAGGCAAAGCTCTCAATTTACCATTCGATCTACATTCCAACCCTCACCTTTGGTCACGGGCTTTGGGTAGTGAGCGAAAGAACAGACACAAGTGGCTGAAATGAGCTTTCTTTACTGGGTGGCGGGGCTCTCCCTTAGAGATAAGATGAAGCCATCCGGGGGGAGCTCGAAGTAGAACCGCTGCTCCTTCTTATTGAGAGGAGCCAGTTGAGGTGGCTGGTGCATCTAGTTAGAATGCCTCCCCGGTGTTGTGTTTCGAGTATGTCCAACTGGGAAGAGACCTCGGGGTCGACCTAGAACATGCTGGAGGTATTATGTTTCTCGGCTGTTCTGGGAATGCCTTGGTGTCCTCCTGGAAGAGCTGGAGGAAGTGGCTGGGGAGAGGGACATCTGGACCGCATTGCTTAGGCTGCTGCCCCCGCAACCCGACCCCGGATGAAGATGAATGGGTGCACAAACTTTTGCATATTTGTAGCTCAAGTGCGACAAGAGAAATCTCTTTGTGATTCAAAGTTATATAAATAAATAATTTATCACTTAACTGATTATAAATGGAACAGTTTATATGTACATGAATATTTAATGTGAATTATTTTTTACCTGCCACCACTTTTTCATGTTTATTTTAAATCTCAACAGAAAAATCCCGCTTGCGTTGGACAATTCATCATCTACGGTTACATCGTCTCACCGGTCGAGCACAAACTCACTGTCCGCTTCCTCGGGCTTTCTGAGTCCCTCCCCTCCGCCGCCTTACAGCCAAACACATGACTGCAAGCCCACGCTTTCATACGGGACCACCCTGAATGCTCGCGTGACATCACAGAGGGCTGGAGAACAGTTCACCTACAGCGCCTGTGGCTCGTCTAGACAAGTGTCCTCATCCTCACCCCAGATGCCTTCAGCACACTCGTCCTCGCTGCCCTCCACTCCCAGCTCGAACAAATCTGTCAAGTCTCGTTCTGGAACCAAGCACTTCTGGGTCAAAGAGCCTCCTGCAGCTGCACTGGCTAGCTCCAGTGCTAACAACAGCAGCAGTAGTGACAGCAGTAGTGTGAGTAGCAGCAGCGTGATCAGCCTTGGCTCAACGAAGAAGCGCAAGAACAGCTCTCTGCTGAAATACGGCGCCGAATCCTCCCCTTCATCTTCCTCTTCCTCATTGAAAAAGAACTGCATGGCAAACTTGGGTACCTCAGGGAGCAGCTTTCATTCCTCGCTAACCTCCACGGCATCATCTGTGGCTTTTTCAACATCCTCCTCCTCCTCTCACAGCACAGGTATAAACTGCCCACCAGGCCGTGGGAACTCAATGAGCGTGCGACAGGAAGTAGCTGAGCCTATCAAACGCATGAGTGTGATGATGAACAGCAGTGACTCAACACTCTCGCTCGGCCCATTTGTGAATAATCCAGATGGGAGATCCGACGCAAAGAGGAGGAAAAGTTCACAGGCCACCAGCAGCCTTACTGGCACAGCTACCTGCACAGGTAAGATAGAAACACAAATACTACCTTGTATGGAATTTAACCCTTTTTAGAAGAATAGCGAAGCTAGACTAAGGGCAGAGATCAGCATTTGTGAACAACAGTTTGGTTTCATGCCAAGAAAGAGCACCACAGACACAGTGTTTGCTTTGAGAATGCTAGTAGAGAAGGTCAGAGGGAGCTGCCTTGTGCCTTTGTGGATCTGGAGAAAGCATATGACAGGGTGCTGAGAGAGGAACTGTGGTATTGCATGAGGAAATCTGGAGTGGCAGAGAAGTATGTTAGAGTGGTGCAGGACATGTATGAGAGATGTAAGACAGTGGTGAGGTGTGCTGTCGGTGTGACGGAAGAGTTCAAGGTGGAGGTGGGACTGCATCAAGGGTCAGCTCTCAGCCCCTTCTTGTTTGCTATGGTGAGGTGAGACAAGATTCCCCATGGACTATGATGTTTGCAGATGACATTGTGATCTGTAGTGAGAGCAGAGAACAAGTGCAGGAAAATGTAGAGAGGTGGAGGTATGCCCTGGAAAGGAGAGGAATGAAGGTTAGCCTCAGTAAGACAGAATACATGTGTGTGAACGACAATGACCCAAGAGAAACGGTGAGGTTATCGGGAGCAGAAATAAAGAAGGGGGAGGATTTTAAGTACAGTCGGCCTCCTACTTGCGAAACCCCCTGGGTTTGAAAATTCCAGGTTACGAAAAACATTTTTTGGACAAGTTTTTGTCCTCGGGATGCGAAAACAACCTCCTCTTCCGAAATGCGCCATTCAAAATTCAAACGTGCCAATCAAAATTTCACACGATGTGCGAGTTGCTCCCTCATTGGCTGTCTCCCAACATCCCGCCCTGCTGGCCTCCTATTGGCTAGGAGGGATGACGCAGCTGAATGTTACCTAAACTTCCTGTTTGTCACACGTGAGGAGAGTTGACTGTTGGCTTGTTTTGAGATTGATCATGCAGCGTTATATTTCATTATCGCCGAAACCCCTCTACAATCGGGACAATATTGAACCAGAAGGAGACCTTAAAGCGGAAATACAGTGAGGAAGGCGATTATTTCGGCACAATATTAAAACAGAGTGCTCTATTGGAGAAGATTTCCAATCTTGCAAGGAAGCAAGTTAATATTGACTGAGGACCTCTGATCTTTCAAACAGGTACTGTAATTCCGCTTTAAATAAAACATCCCGTCCATTTAAATAGAATTGTTCCATCCATCAGCTGTGTGTTTAGTGTGGGCGTGGCCCGAGTTTTGTGTGTGTGTGTGTGTGAGAGAGAGAGAGATAGTGACAGAAGGAAGCTTAACTCTTTAGTTTTTAGTTTAGTTTTTTTAAGTTGTTTATTTCAGTAAATGTTTATTAAATGTGGTATTAAATGTGGAATCAAGTTAAAGTTGAGTTTGGACCTCCGATCTGTCAAGCAGGAAATGCACTTTGAATTCCACATCTTGCTCCGGCGTCCTGCTTGTGGGTGTGGCCCGCAGTGCCACAATAAACATTCAATGTGTATACAAAACGCATTTAATGTGTACTGTATTGTGTGTGTGTGTGTGTGTGTGTGTGTGTGTGTGGTGTTATTAAAAAAATGGTTTAATTAATAAATATATTAATAAAATGGTTTAATATGTTAATAAAATGTTTAAATGGTTTAATAAAAATTTTTCTTTTACTTTTAACACATATTTCATTAAAAATGTATGTACTTTTATCATTTTTAAAGGGTTTATGGGGTAGTCTTGGGCGTCTTGGAACGAATCAGGCATTTAACATGTAAAATGTGCCCCCTACTTACGAAACTCCTGCGTTACGAAAAAGGCTCTGGAATGGATTCATTTTGTAAGTAGGGGCCCGACTGTACTTAGGTTCAACCATCCAGAGCAATGGAGAGTGTGGAAAAGAGGTGAAGAAGCGTGTGTAGGCAGGTTAGAATGGTTGGAGAAAAGTGTCCGGTGTGATGTGTGATAGGAAGGTATCGGCAAGAATGAAAGGAAATGTGTACAAGACGGTGTTGAGGCCAGCGATGTTGTATGGTTTAGAAACAGTGGCACTGAGGAAAAGACAGGAGGCAGAACTGAAGGTAGCAGAGATAAAAATGTTGAAGTTCTCTTTGGGAGTAATGAGGATGGATAGGATCAGGAATGAGTACATCAGAGGGACAGCACATGTTACAGGTTTTGGAGACAAAGTCAGAGAGGCTACATTGAGAGGGTTCGCATATGTACAGAGGAGGGATAGTGAATATATTGGTAGTAGGATGCTGAGGTTGGAACTACCAGGCAGAAGTCCGAGAGGAAGACCAAAGAGATTTATGGATGTGGTGAAGGAGGAGGACATGAAGGTAGTTGGTGTAAGAGAAGAAGATGCAGAGGATAAGGTGAGCTGGAGGCAGATGATTCGCTGTGGCGACCCCTGAAGGGAACAGCCGAAAGAAAAAGAATAGGGCTACGTGCAACAACAAAAAATCAAACCCTTGTACACATGCGCCTCTGTTCTTGCACCAATCTCCTGTAATGTACATATGTACTTCATTTGCATATTGTAATATAATTGGCTGTTGTATTTTATGATGGAGGAACAGGTATAATAACGCTGCAAGATTTTCCACACCTCTGAAACTTATCAGGGACAATTTTTGTATCAAAGTAAACAAGATACGTTTTGCGATGTTTTAAGAGTGTATTTGCTGTATAATTATAGCTCTTTGTAATAATTATGTCACAGTATGATTGAGTGTATGAGTTGTTTAACACGGTGGTCTCCAACCTTTTTTTCACCAGGGACCAGTTTTATGTATGAAAATGTTTCCGCAGACTGGTTAGAGTCTACTCTGTAGTGTTGTTTTGGTGGCTGTCACCGGAGAAAACCCCGCCTCACAAAAATATGTGGTTGGAAATGTAAGAAGGGATTTTAGTACTTCTGTGGCAATGTCAAAAACAGTCGTTTTTCAAAATAAGATTCGGAAGCTCGAATAAAAAAAGCTATAATTTGTACCATGAAAGATTTTGTTAGCAGACCGGTATCAAATGATCCACGGACCGGGGGTTGGGGACCCCGGGTTTAACAGACGTGTTATTGTATTCTATGAGCATTGGGGCATATAATAAGCCTGAGCATTAAATGGTGTCATTGAACTTTATTATAGCCAACTTTGATGTTTTTTTTTTAGGGGTGTGTTTGTGTTTGGCAGGGCCGTAGTGGTTAATGTGATGGGTAACTAATCTGAAGGTCAGCGGTTCAATGCCCACTGTCACCACTGTTAGGCTCTTGAACAAGGCCCTTAACACTCAATTTGCACAATTGTATAAAAATGATAATTGTAAGTGGCTCTGGATAATAGCCTCTGCCAAATGCTGTGTGTGTGTGTGTGTGTGTGTGTGTGTGTGTGTGTGTGTGTGTGTGTGTGTGTGTAATTAAGTAATGGAGTGTTTCCTTTTACAGCATCTGCAGGAAGCAGGGGAGGGGCACAGGGGCCCGGTAGGCCTAAAATGGCCAAGTCTCCAGCCATCAACAACATTCACAGTAAACATACTCGGCCCATTTCTGGAACGCCAGGGCTTCCCAACAATTCAATTATACATCAGGTGCGTATGAATCTGGTATGTCAGGGCGTGCTTGACTATTAAATAAACGTAATCGTTGTGCATGTGATAGGAATCAAGCCTTGCTTACTGTGAAGTTCTCTCTCATAGCTAGAACTACAATGAATAATTTGTTCAGAATCCGAACCAGAAGATTGTACTGACATCGGCTAATCAATAAACTTCATTGTAGAAGGGATTATATGGAATCATTTGGATGACTTTTTGTACAAAAAAAAGTAAAACAGAATAAAAACACTCCGTTTGTGTTTACATGCAGTTTAATAATCTGCATTTTGGAAATAAACCTAAGCAGATTTCTTTTTTTTGGGGGTTGATGAGAAAAAAACCTTTTGTCTGGATTAGTATCTCTGTATTTAACATGATGCCACCAACACCAGGTTTCACTCCATACATTTTTAAGACATACTGTAAATGTTCACCCCCGGAACTGATTTATTTTTTTAAGTCCTGATTTTCTTATTGGTTCTGCTGTTTTGGTGTTTCTTTGTATATAACACACTGCTTCTCTTCTTTTCTTAGCCAAAGGCCCGTCCCTGACACAGGTGGGCCGGCTCTGGGGGTGCAAAGCGGTGGAGCGGAGCTCCCTTAGCGCCCGTCACGGCACACTGCACGAGGCCTTCTTCTTTTTCTTCTCCTTCTTCTCTTACTCTCAGCTTCCCACAATCCTCAGGGTGGAGAGCGCACTGGGCCGCTCAGTGACGGCGCGCTGTTTCTCCCAGCCGCAGCGGGGCATCACACAAAAGGAAAATACACCACGAGATGTGCACATTTGTGTGTCCGTGGCAGTCAGCGTGTGATGCAGAGGTACAGTTAAGGGCTGGAACAGGGCCACGCCTACACTATGACAATACTGTCAGACTGACTTTATGGGCTTCATTAGTAAAGTGAGCATTTCTGTCTTTGTGTGAGTGTGTGTGTTGATGGGATGATACCGTATACAGGAAATGAAATTGTGTGTGAACTGGAAGTGATTTGAGGGTGGAGCACAGCAAGCGGACAGAATGTCAGGAGTCTCAGAAAAGAGAACAATGCAATCCTGCTTAGTTTAATAAACGTTTATTCTGCAAAAGGATTATTCTGAAAGAAATACGAGAATGCAAGTCAGAACATTATATGGAAAAGGAAATGTCTCGATATCTAAATTAAGATCCTAAAGACAAAAAAGACGAGTAATTAAAGTCTTAATGTTTCTTTAAGAAAGTATTTTCTCGCGTAGAGCAACAATTCATGACTTCTGTAACAGAGGATGGAATAATGTGTTATCTGCGGCAGTGACCTCCTTAAACTTCAGTTATACCTTAGTTGAGTTTTATATAATTTGCAAAATATTCCCTGCTCCCAATTCAAACATGAACGTTTTCCTTATGGAAAAGTGATGTAGCTTTAGTTTATGGCTTCCTCATTGTCATTTAAGGAATACTTCAGTTTTTCATCTCTATCCACCACCAAGAATTCATATTCACCCAAAATATCCATGTTCAGAACCCCTGATTAAACTTCTGTTCACAGCCAAACACTGTCGGGCACCACTGTGAACCGGACTCCAGCTGTGACTACCTGTAGGTTATTTTATATTGAATGCCTGTAAATTTAAAATAAGTTATAAAAATAATAATGAGTAGTGGTCAAAGAGTGCAAACCTCTGCCAAGTGTGTGTGGGGGGGGTACACCGCCCCCCTGCTGTAATGCTGCACAGTGTTTAACCCTTAAAAATTCCTGGATGCAGAATATGATGCCTGTCATCTCCAGTGGTGTTACACAAACCCGCCAAGAAAGGTAATTCAGATCTGCTTATCTGTTCAAAATCTGTGCGATATGCAGGGATCCCTCACTTTCCTCGGTTAATTGGGACCGAGACCCCACCCCCCTTGAATACTGAATTCCGCGAAGTAGGATCACCCCCCCCAATTGACGTATACGCACATGTATATGTGTATATAATATCAAATATATATTCAGTGCTATAAATGCTTATAATAACAATTGATTATTGAAAAATAATGCATAAGATGTAAATAAAATATAAATACACATGCATACAGACGTGTGCGCATGCACGCAGATGCGTGTGCGTGCACTGAGATGCGCACCTCACAAAAATATAAGTACTTTTGATGGGAGGTTTTGGGCTGTTTTTGTGTTTTTATTTTTATTTATTTTTATTTATTTTTTTTTTTTTGCATAATTGGCTTTGTTTTTGTGGCATTTTCCTTAAGTTTTTCCCTCTAATCTTGCTTAATTTCCTTAATTTTTAATTCGATGAATTAAAAAAAAACAAAACTTGGCGATGCACTGAAGCCGCATGAATTTATGCGCGAAGTAGCGAGGGATCCCTGTATATTGTTTTGATAAAGTTTCTCACAAGCCAACCTGCATTGACAGATGCATGTCGTCTTTGGTGGAGGTAATAATAATAATACACTCTGGACGTGGTGGATGGAGATGGGGCTGATGTTTCCTTTCAACATTATAGAGAACTGCTTTGTAATCCATCCAAAAATCAATGTTGGCAGCGAAACTTGTTTTTGCACTGGAGCCCTGCTGGGCTTTATTTGCGTCTACACATTGTTAGACAGTCTGCGTTGCTGATCTCCTTTAGGTTCCTGTTAAACTACATCAGAACTCCCTGAATCACTACGCCGACGTTTAAACTCGTATACCAAATCACACTAAAAGAGACCATGCAATTTATTATACTATTTTTTTTTTTTTTTTTTTTTGCAACAATGATGCACACCAGTCATATAGCATCATAGTGAGGATGTCTGATGGTGACTCAACAGTGACACCAGTAGGAAGACTTCGCGCTCACACCCACTAAGAATGAACGAATGACCGACTCACTTCCTTAATTCTTTCTTTATTGGCTGAATCAGTATAAATGCTTTTTCACACTTTGTGTTTTCCCCCAGTAAGAAAATGCGAGAGCACCATTTTTTCCCCAAGAACCATTTCCTGTACTATAACCGTTGTGAGACCGGTGGTGGTGTGGTTTCGGTGCTGGGCTTATGATCGAGATCATGGGTTTGAATCCCAGTTAGACTCCCACCGTGCTTAAAACCCCCGGGCACAAGTTGTGCCTCTGTTCCACCCAATAGCATAAATATGTACCAGCAAAAATATTGGAAAGGTAACCTGTGATAGACTTGCATCCCATATAAGAGTTGGGCTTTTATTCCCGTTTCGCCCCGATGAGCCAGTAGGCTCAGGTATGACGAGCATATCAGGCTTACCTTTAACCGTTAACTCTTCTAGCGAACATCAAGAGCCACAACATTTGAGTTTATCATTTTTATGTAAAGTTTTTTTGTTTCCTGATGGGTGGTGGTTACTCTGTTTGAGAGAGAACACTGTGTGGTTCTCCAAAAGCAGACCTGCAGAAATGCACGTATTGAGCGTACATGTACCGACAGCATGAGAATCCATTGAATTCAAAAACGTGTTCAACAAGTGATATCAATTAATTACTGCATTGCTTATTTTATAGTGGCTCTGTTCTTTTTCCTTTTTTCTTTTTTTTTTTTTTTTACTGCTGTTATCCTGATGAATAGAAAGAAATCCTGAAAGAAATTTCATAGTAAACTGTATGTAGTTATTTTTTCTTTTTTTTCTTTGGGATAAAAGTGAAACCAAACAGTAAGTGAACCAAAAGAATCACTTTCGACATTAAGATCGATATTTAGGGGCTTTGAAGGTGCGGAAGCGTATTGATAGACGTGTTTCATGGCATGATGCACTGATCGCTGGTGGTGGTGGTGGGGGGAGCAGAGTGTGAAAGCGACTGAAAGTGGTTTTATAGAAACGTACTGAAGAGACCAGCGGCAATACACAGAACTACAGAATGAGACAGAGTACTGTGAAAAGCTCCTAGTGATGCTTTGTCCTGTACACACACACACACACACACACACACACACACACACACACACACACAGGAATTCAAAAGCAATTCCTGCTTTTGTGTGTTGAGTCACCACTATCGTTTTTGTTCTGTTGCCGTGTTTTAAAATCATATCCAGATACCCCGTTGTGATCAGATAAAATTTAATTTTCCATGAATCCTAAAAATCCTTGCAATAGATCTCGAGGGTCATAAGTTTAAAAGTATTGTCATACAGGTTTATAGAAAGACAAAAATGCGTAAAGATGTTGTCACTCAGTGATCAGTTGAGGGGAAAACGAGAGCGAATTTTTTTTAATCTTTCCCACCCCCCCCACCCCCCCCACCAAATATTGAAGTTAACCCTATTTCAAAAAAAATATTTTGTTTAAAAATCAAAACGCAAGAAAGAATTGTACATATGGAGATGTATTTTTGCACAGGGATTTTCTTACATGTTTTTGGTACAGCAGAGATCGTTATTTATTTAATGAACGGATCCATTTTAAGAGTTGAAGTGGTTCACTGCCAAGCCAATAATGCAATATGTTTGTTTGTTTTATTTATATATATATATATATATATATATATATATATATATATATATAATTTTTTTCTTTTTTTTTTTATGAACTGCGCTTCTTTTGGGCTTTTCTAGTTGTGGACTGAAATCCTTATGAAGGATATTTCCTGCCATTGTGGAGTGACTCATCTTTAATTCTGATTATTTTCCTTTTCATAGGTTTGTATTTCCTGGGTTTGTTTGTTTGTTTTTTAATTAGAAGAAATAATAGATTTTTCAGAAAAAAATGGCACCAGTCACAAGATTTCAAGGTTGTTAGATGGATCATGTTTAAGTAGCGCTGCCGGAACAAAAAAGAGCACATATGGAGAGAGCAAACCTCCACCGAGCTCAGCAATCCCCAATATGACCAAAACTCATCCAATCTTGCAATGTTAAAGAATCCTTTAAAAAAATTTCTTGAACCGTTTATTTTTGTCTGGATCGTGTCCAAAAGCCCCACATCTGGTAGAAATTTCACGACAGTCCGCAAATGACGTTTTTACCTAAACAAACACGACGGTGGGTAAAAACGCAACCTTGGTGGAGGTTGCAGTAATGAAGAGGATGAAGAGTGAAACACTTAATGCACCACTGTTGCCAAACTTATTTCTATTGTGAAACACTGCAGTTGTTCTTTTGCAACTTTCTAACTGATATTGAAGCAGAAAAAGTGCCTGAATTTTTTTTCTCGCCTGTTTTCAGCAGGAATTTCTGTTCCATTGTACACAAGTGTTGTCTCAATGATTTTGTAGAAGCTGCTTCTTTTTGTTCTATCCCCCTCATCATGCGATTCTCTTCTCCTTTCCCCGCATCATGAGATGTATCTCAGAGAGAGGGTTCGAATCGCATCCTGCCGTTTCAACATGGTTTAAAACATACCCTTATTCTTGTCCTTTTTCTTTGACACAAAGTAAAATGGACCACTCTGAGAACAAAAGGCAGGTTTTGTACAAGATTTGGCATGGACCTCCTTCACCAGCTTGACGCATGTGCACCTTGTGTACTCGCTGGTGAATTAGTAGTGATGATGCAGTCTGTCAAAATGTAAGATGCTGTCATTTCCTCTCAAAAGAAAAATGAGCTCACAACGAGGGCGTGTTCGATCCAGTATTGGAGTGGCACTGTCTCAAAAGTTTGTTTCTTCTATCTTAACTCCCAGACCCCGCCCCCTCCATTCAGCCGAGTTCACTTCTTTTGAATTTTTTTTTTTTTAACGTTTAATCCAATCTGATTACATTTTCTCGTTTATTTGAGCTCCACTGATAATGATTTGATGGAACTGTATTTGTTGAAAGAAGCACAGGCGTGGAATGTGAATCACGGCTCAGAAACAGACTCTGAGCAAAGAAAAGACTTCATATGTAAATTTAAGGGGTTTTGTTTTGTTTTATCTACATAATCCAATCATTTGAACAGCTGGACTTTTGTGTGTTGGCTGCTATGTAATTCATGAACAAACATAGTAGGTTAGATTTACGGAATATTTAAAGAAAAAGATTGTATAGTCTATTTGTTTTGTAACAGGTTTTCTGTAAATAAAAAGTAATTTATACTGTTATTTATAAGAAAGAGAAATGCCTGTGTCTGTTCTTCTGGTGTGGGTTTTTTTGTGTAGTTTGTGAAAACATGGGGGGGGGGGGGACGACATTATACACAATGTTTTCTCTGAAAAGATTTTATTAGATACTGTACATAAAACAAAAAACCTCCAGTCACGACAACCCACTCGTATCAGAACCACCATGAACTGCAGAACGACTGGATCAACAAACACGCTACATGTTAATGACCCGAGAAAGTTTCTGCACTCGGTTCAGCAGGAGGTCGCCTTTCTTTATGGTCTCCTGATACTGCCAGTTCTTACTGTCCGGCCTAGTGGGAGACAAAGAGAGAGAGAGAGAGAGAGACCAGTACAGCATGGTGCTAACATGATAAGCCCTCCGAGTTGACCAATCGTTAACCCCCCCCATTAACGATTCCTGTCCAATAATGTGTTGAATAAATCCTCACAATACATGTGACCTGATCTGGCAAAAGGAGTCTGAACGACCAAAAATTGTAAAAGACTTGAAGACTAAGCATTGGAATGATGCCAAGTTTTGGGAGTATCCGGATAAAGTATCCTTGGTAACCGCTGGGTTAACCGCCTTCTGTTTACAAAAAAATTGGCAGGTCATTTATGTACATAATTTTGGGCTGCCACACACATTGGAGGTTGGGTATGTTGCGCAAGGGAACTTCAGCCATTTATGTGGCGGAAGTGAAGGCTCACATTTTTCCTGCCGAGTTGAGACTCGAACCAGTGAAGGCCACTTCTCTCACCATTCCGCTACGGCTGCCCCAATTCAGCTCAGCTCCATTCAGCTAATGAGTTTCTACAGCACCAAACAGAATAAACCTTTACATAACAACATGGACTGTACTTGTTTCCACTAGAAGTAGCTGAAACTGCACACTGATGGCGGATTAGATACTAACACAGGAAAAAAAAAAACCCCTGGATGCCTTATTTTTGTTTATTACCCTCGCTGCAGTGCATTCTTACAGCAGCACCGGTCAGCAAGCTTGTTTGTGGGTCACAACTGAGGAACTGGCCATTGCATCGTTACAAGGCAGTATCATTTACATGATTTTCAGCACAGTCTGGTTACCTTTCTGTAGGAAGTATTGCTGTGACTTCAATACATAGAAAATATAGATTCTCTCACTTTACTTTATTAAAGTTTCTCAGCTATAAGACTTCAGATGATAGTTAATAGTTCATCTATAGGGGGCACCGTCGAGCTTTAACTGTACAGACGCTCCCCGAATTATGTTCATCCGTTTTCCGATTTTTTTTTTTCCAGAAAAAACAAAATTTTTAATTTAGACGTACCTACATAGTACGCTGACGTAATGACGCTGCGTCCATTGTTTACAAACGACAGACTGAACATGCCCCTCATTTCCAGCTCTTTTTTTTTATTATTATTATATATATGTATATATACACACACACACACACATATATCTCAGTTATATAGCGTGTTACCCTTGTGTTAAGACGTCGTCTCTGTGATCTTTGTGTTTACATTGTTTTGCGGACTTTTGTAACCCTAAGCAAATATGGTTGGTCAGAAGCGTAAGCCTACTAGCATGGGTGCAAGTCTCATACACAGATGAATTAACTATCTGCTCGGATCGGCGCAATCTACCATGCATACTCAGTTAGGCAAAGAGACTTGTAAAATGAATGAAAACCCGAATCCAGAAAAGAAAGAGAACTCTCCGCTCTGCTGGTGATTCACATCAGTGCAGGCTGAGTATTAAACGTGTTCAACGGTGCCCTTGCTTACTTGAAAGACCGGAAGTCCGTATAACCCGCGCTTTGTCTCAAGCACAGCAAGTACACTACTTTTGGTTTCGAGCGCCTCGCATATTGTAAGCGTTGATTGGCCGTTTTAAGCTAAAATGACTCGGCTCAGCTTCATGTAATGTGACCATCCGTCGACCATTGGAACCATTTACAAACAGAAAGATCACATCACCGAGAATGTTAAAGGTTATATTTGATACTGTATTTGATGAGTGAATTTGATTAAAATTTAGCTATTTGAAATTATTCTGTTTGAAATTAATGTTGATATTTTACAATGTTCTGTTTATAATAATTGATTTCGGGGTGTTTTATGAGATAACGGTAATGGTATTTGTGGATGTATTTTTTATTATTATTATTATTATTATTATTATATGGATTCTTGTATAGCGCATTATTCATACAAGTGTATGCTCAATGCGCATGAGAATATTGCGTTGTTCTATCCTTTTGATGCTGAGCGCCAAGCAGGAAGCAACAACTCCCAAATTTTAACGTCTTATGGTATGACGTGGCCGGATTCGAACTCTGACCTTCCGGAGGATAAAGCAGATGCTCTACCAACTGAACTTAATCCCCGGTCTATGTATAGTGCAGTATGAGTGTCATATGTCACACATCACTGTAACAACTTAAGTTCACTTTCACCTTATGTTCGGCCGTCCGGAACCAATTAAAAACGCAAGTCGGGAAGCGTCTGTATTACAATGTACTTTGGCCGAAATGGTACTTGCAACTCATTTTGCCTGATTGGGTCACAGATTAACGCACACAGCTGCATGTTGACCACCAGTTGGTGCTAATCTGCCCTGCAGATGTTTTCAATTCCATTTACCTGTTAGTTTCCACGATCTCATTGACTTTGTCGATCTTGCAGTGCAAGCGGCCTGCAGCGATAAACCGTGACAGCTCTCTGGAGAAGAAAAGTCGAATAATGTGCATTAAGGAAAGGTGGCAAATATTGAATTATTAAAAAGAAAGGATGTGTACACACTGGTCAATAAACTCTGTGCTGACGCCAAATGCCTCGGCCATGTAGCCCAGGGTAAGTGAGCGGTACGACTCCAGGAGCTGGCTATATGCCAAAATCCGCATCTCACGAACATAGTAACGGTAGTGAGGGGCAAAGAGCCAGTCTCTCTTCATTTCCTGTTCCACACGAGCTACAGTGGAGGAAAAAAAACAAAACAAAAAAAAACCAAACAAACAAAAAAAAAAACCCACACACATACAAAAAACAAGCTAATTTAATGTCACGAGACACACACACACACACACACACACACACACACACACAGTGCAAGAACTGGACTCGGAAGATCTGGACTTACCTAGAGACTGAAAGAAGACAGAGTAACGACACTCATAGAGAGAGAACAGGTACTGACGCACTCCAGGTAAACTGTGCAGCACTTCCAGGATTTCTGCACCTTTAATCACCTGAAAGAAACCACCAGTGTTCAAGTTCAGTTTTTCATCTCAACAGAATATTTTGCAATAAAATTTACTATACAGAGATAAACAGTTAAGACCTGAAATCTCTGAGGTTGATTTTTTTTACCACATTTAGAAATTTACCAGAACATGCTTCACAGATGTTCTACAAGGTTGGAAAATTCTGATCTCATGTCATAAAATGTAATCATTAAAGAATTGCTGTGCTCCAACAGGAATATAATATGAGGTTGTGCTGTAGAAGGAGAATAATAATGGCATGTCTTCACATTCACTATTTTCCCCAGAACTACACTATCCTGAGACCCAACTGGAATTTATTCTGGAATCCAAATCCGCAAGTGTGAAACGTCACCTTCTCCCTCAGGTCAGGCCTCTTCAGCGCAATCATGCAGACGTAGACAGTGTAGGTGACAAACGTCTTGTAGTCCATGAGCTCGTATGAGGTAAATGTTGATACAGTGTCGAGGAAAAGCTCAGCGGCCTGCTTGAAGTCTCTGATAGCAACACAGTACAGGCCCTGATACACCTTTAGACGGTTCCTCCTGTCCCAGTCTCCGCCCTCTTCGATCAGACTGCAATGGAACAATCAAATGTTTAACACCTCAAACATTTCAACGAATAGCAAAAACAAAAAAAGAAAATGAAGAGTTTTACCTCTTGGCTTTCTCGGTGTTGCGTGTGATCAGATCACTGTCCATGTAAAACAGCCCGATCCTCAACAGGTAGAAAACGATGTCCAAGCGATGACCAAGGGCAACGGTTTTGTCATAAGTTTTCCGAAAGGCAGTCAGGGCACCTTCCTACAGCACGAGAAAATAAACCCTTGTGTAAACTCGGCTCCCTGCAGCCAAGCCATGTTTAATATCAAGACATTTGCTCTCAACCTATGCAGAGAAAAACTGAACAAGTAAACCATCAGGTTTGTGTTTCTCTCATAGAAAATACCTCCACTTCGTGGTTCAGACACTTTCTGTAATCAAATACATTATAGTGGTACCTTGACTTACGAGTGTCCCTTATAACGAATTTTCCATGATACGAACTTTCATCCCACCAAAAATCTGCCTCATCCAACAAGCAAAATTTTGATTTACAAGCTCTGCTGGGGAAAAAAATTTCCAGGCCGATTAGCCTCGTATTCTTCCACGTTTATTCCTCTGTGCTCTGAAAATGCCTTGTGCAGTGTGCTCTTCTCAATTATTTTCTGTGATGGGAAATAGGAAGGGGGCCCCCCAGCACCCTGTGTGAGACTATAAATAGTGTTTACTGCACTTCATATCGTTTGCTCGGTGCTTTTCCCTACACCATAGGGATCACAGTGAGAGCACCACTGCTACCTACTGTAGAAGATGTGCAATTACACTTAATTCTAGTACAGTATGGCAAAAAAGCATGTTCCCCAGGGTCATACCCCCCTGGCATCACACCAGGCACGCCCCACTATTTGAGAAGCACTGGGCTCGTGGGAGCTCACCACAAGCCTTTCCTCACTGGCATTAGTAGTGTGCACATGCACAAAATTCTCCTCCTCCTCCTCCTCCCCTGTTACGCACCACCTCCTGTCTGCCCACATCACATCTTCACCAAAGTCGATAATTGGAAGGGTTAGTTGACTTTTTGTTTATTCTTGTTTTATTATTAATTATTATTAACTTGGTTCGAATTGATTAATTGTTTTTTTGTGTCATTTCTAATGGGAATAATTCTTTCATCTAACAAACTTTTTGGCTTACGAGCTGATACAAACCAAACCCTGCTTTGATGTTATAGCAGCGACCATGTTGGAGAACCTGGAGATACTTTGACCCAAAGTGCTGAACTCCACATCAGATGTTCTCTCACCTTATCTCCAATCCTAATCAGATACTCTGCTTTTGCCATCATGGCGTCCCGGATCTCACTCTCGCCTTGGTTCTTCTCTGCATCCTCCAGAACCTCATCCAGGCGCTTCAGCTCATCCTCATTGGCCTTCTTCATTTTACTCAGCAGGTCTGAGTCCACTGGCCACTTTAGTTCTTTACATAACGTTTCATAATAAGGAGCCATGTCTAAAATCACAAACATGACGAGATTACAGCTGGAAGAACCAAAAAGCTTACCATATCACATTTTTAAAATTATTTTTTAAAAAATAAAGAACAATACAAATAAATAAACATTAGAAACAATCAAATGTTTCTGTTTTAATTTTTTAATTTCTAAATATATGAAGCATATATAAGGAAGTGATTAGTTGAGTCTAATCTATGTAATGTTAATATCTAAAACTTTGCTAAACTAAATTAGCTTTCAGTCCACACGAGCCATTAGTTTTCCCACCCGCATTCCGTAAAAACCCCGCTTCGTACATGCTTATTGGGTAAAACTACAGAGACCGCCCCACGGATTGGACCCATACAGCGCGTGCGCCCAGCCACAACCAATCGAAATCTACGGGACGTCTTTTTTTTTTTTTTTTTTAATATTCAGATTGTGGGTGGAAACAAAACTACTCATTAGCAAGATTCATGCCATCATTTCACTATAGCAGGACATTTCATTATGTAGCTTTTAGGAGAAACCTGTCCATTGTTTTAATTTGAAACGGATAAAAGTTAAAGTTAGACTATCGGACAGAGAATTTGTTTGATGACTCACTGTTCAGCCGGATCGCCTCCATGAGCTCAGTCTTCACCTCAGCGTCTTGTCTGTGGTCATCCAGAGTCAGTAAAAACTTCAGCTGCGCGATCCTCAGGTCGGGATTTTTAGGTAATCCCTCTTCTTCAAGGTTTTCCAAAGGCATTCTGGAGAATGTGTTCGTTCAGTGGAGACAACGGTAACGGCTAGAGGTGACACTGACAGGTAACGATGACTATGAAGAAATCCAAACAACAGAAGAAATGTATGAAATCCACTTCCGGTGAGCCGCAACTGAACGAGTTGACGATAAAAGAGGGTCCGCGTAAAAAAAAGCACAGAGGAAAATTTTGCTACTGACACCTAGCGGTCATATTTATGTACTACACCCACGCGAAGTGAATTGAGTCGGACTCTCACTTTTTCTTGTCAAAATAGGGATTAAACAGAAGAAAAAAAAGGATAGAAATATACTCTGCCATGGCCTGATGAGCTGTCCAGGGTGTACTATGTCATATCCCAGAGTAGGCTGAGATGGGCATCAGCCTGCCCATGATTACTTAGGATTAAGGGCTTCAGAAAATGAATGAATGAATATATGTGGTAGGCCTCCGTCAGTCCCGAAGGACTATGGCTGCGCACTGGCTGGTATCCCGGCTGGTGATACTCCCCAGTGCGCAGAGCCCGGGTAGGGAATAATGAGGGACAGACTGTTACCCAAGCAGCAAGTCCCCCGTCTCAGCGCCACCGGAAGGATCCAATGGAAAGGCAAGTGCCGATACGACTGGGTTCCAGTGCCGCTGCAGGAGAGAATCTACGGTCAATTAACCTACAGTGCACGTCTTTGGATTGCGGGAGGAAACCGGAGCACCCGGAGGAAACCCGCACAAGCACGGGGAGAACATGCAAACTCCACACAGAAACGCCCAGGCCGGGAATCGAACCCGGGCCTTCTTGCTGTGAGGCGGACGTGCTAACCACTACACCACCGTGCCGCTATGAATGAATATATGTATACAGATATAAATGAGATAAAACTTAATACCTATCACTTTCAAATTCTCATTCATTCATTCATCCATTTTCTGAACCGTTTAATCCTAATCAGGATCAGCACCCATCTTCACCAACTCTGGGCAAGGGCAGAGTACACCCTGGACAGCTCGCCAGGCCATCGCAGGGCGGAAACATGCTGATGGCTACATAGCCTCCTCTTTACAAAATCAGAAATGATTCCTTTGCAGCCTCGCACCATGGACAGTGAGAGACATGGCCGGCCTTCGATGACCCAGTTTGCTGCACTGGGGGGGGACAGTGACAACTGTTGAGAGTGGGGCTTGAACCCTCTACGTTGGTGTCAGTGATCCAGCACCTTACCAGTGTAAGTGTTCACTCCAGTGGTAAGGCTAATCAGTGTTAAATTCTTTTAAACAAAATTATTGCAAAAATATCTATTTATGTGTTTCCTAATCGTTGTGAAAATGAACAGATGAAATCGTGATCACAGTTTTTCTTTGAAAACATATTCAGTGCATAATGTGCTCCATAACATTCAGAAATGTATGAAATGTTCTTCATGCAGAGGTGAAGCAAAAAAGGAAATACATTTCATTCATTCACATTGTGAAGAATTCAATCCTATTAAGCTCAAAGGGAGGCTGATGCCCATCTCTGCCGAATCTGGGTGAAGCAACCTGGAGGGCTGGCCGACCATCACAGGGCAGAAACACGCTAATGGAAATGTAGCCTACTTTCCGTGGACACCATCTATTTATTTAACTCATCTTATAGATACAGTATGTGTAGGTACAGAGTTAAAGGAAACACACACACACACACACACACACACACACACACACACACACACACACACACACACACACAGGGTCCAGGGTGTACCCCACCCTCTCCCAGAGTCAGCTGAGATGGGTACCAGCCTCGCCGTGACCCTAATTAGGATAAAACGGTTCAGAAAATTAATGAATGTGTGAAAACTGGCTGAGTAATGAAATTGTTAAAACCTCATGAAGGTTCAAAATATGCTGACACATCTCAGATGTCCAAGTCCAAATAAAATCCCCTCATAGATGACACACTTACATTTGTGAAATATTCACAGAATAAATATCTAACCATGCAGGATTATCATCAGATCCGGAGTGAAAAATTTAACTTTCGACATGACACACGTATCTGGGCATAATATGAGTTTGATTGACGTGAGTCAGTGCTGGTAGAGTGTGAACAAACATGCAGAACTCCTTGAAGCAGCTGGTAAGTCTATACATTTATATTCTGTATTTAAAAATGAGGTGGTTGTCAGATGGAATCGCACAAAAGTATTTTTATTTACAGGTAAAACACTGTTGGAATTTATTCAGGGACTTGAACAAATAGTTTTAAAAATATCTCCATTATTTACAGTGCTGTACAAGAGTGTAGACACCCTATTTCATTTAGTACAAAGTTTTATTTTGCATTTAATTTTATTTAAAACAAAATGCTAAACTGCTCATTTCAACTGCAGAAATACAGTGATCCCTCGCTACTTCGTGCTTCAGTTTCTGTGGCTTAAGTACATCGCAGGTTTTTCAAAAATATGCATTAAAAAATAAAAAATAAGGAAATTAAGGAAAAATAGGGAAAAGGCCACAAAACACGGACAATTATGCAAAAAAACCCCCAAAAAAACAAAACAAAAACCAACAAAAAAACAAACAAAAAAAAAAAACAACCCAAAACCCCCCAACAAACTTACATTTACTTACATTTTTATGTGAGATGCGCATCTGAGTGTGTTCAGTTCAGTTCATTTTCTGTAACCGCTTCATCCTAATTAGGGTCGCGGGGAGGCTGGTGCCCATCCCAGCCAACTCAGGGCGAGGGCAGAGTACACCCTGGACAGCTCACCAGGCCATCGCAGGGCGGAAACACGCTGATGGCTTTACAGCCTACTGTTTTTACGAAAGTCAGCAATGGTTCTTTTACATGCCGCACACATGCCATAGACAGTGAGAGACATGGCCGGCCTTTGATAACCCAGTTAGCTGCATTGGGGGGGGGGGGGGGGGAGTGACAACCCTGTGGAGAGTGGGACTCGAACCCCCAACCTTTGGATCAGCGATCTGGCGCCTTATACCACTAGACCACCACTGCCTCCTCATCTGAGTGTGTGTGTATTTATATTTTATTTACATCTTATGCATTATTTTTGAATGTTTAATTGTTATTATAAGCATTTATAGCATTGAATATGTATTTATTGATATTATATACACATACATGTACATATACGTTAGTCAGAAGGGGGGTTGATCCTACTTCATTGAAATCGGCGGTCATGGGGGTGGGGATCTCGGTCACCATTAACAGCGTAAAGTGAGGGATCCCTGTATTTATTTCCATTCTTTTTGGAAGTTGTGCTTTCTTTACATTAGTTCTTTGCACATGTTTCAGGATTTTGCTCAGAATGTATATCCAATAGTTCACAGTTTGTTAAATTAAACATTTAATTAAGGTATAGTTGTGTTTCATTTGCAGTTTTCACAATTCTAGACTTGAAAAAACTGTCAGAATGTGGGACAAGAAAAAAAAAAATCATAACTGTGGTACAAAGTAGCTCATTTTTTCTGATACTGTTGGGTTTTTTTTTAATCTACTACAATAATGGTGCATTCAGATATTCCTTTTTCTTTTATAATTTTCCATGTAGGAGAAACCAATGTCGTAATAGAAAAGCACTAAATCTAGCAAAACTGCACAAATTTTTTAACCCTTTAACGCCCAGCAGGACTATATGGTCCTCTTTCAAAAATGCTAATAACTACTAGACGCATTCTAGTCTATAATTGTTGTGGCATTGCCTGATGCAACACAGCTTGATCCCACGTGCCTCAGTCAGCTGTGAGACGACTTTGAGTGCGCAGGATTGTGTTGTTCACGAATTTGTAAGAGTGTTATTATTTTTTATTATTGTTGCTATTATTATTATTAGTGTTATTTTAATTTTGTTGAAAGAAATGTGTTGAGGTGTTTCCTTAGGGCTTTTGATTAGGAAACCCAGTGATAATTTTTTTTAACTGCAAAAAATAATTTGGGTCTTAAAGAGTTAAGACTTATTTGTGATATTTATTTTCTGAGGATTTACAGATTAGAATTTACAGATTAATCACCATCATTCAGAGAGCATTACATCAATTTCTGTATTTTAAAACTATGCTACAAGGGAATTTTGTCAGTCGGTAAAATAATCAATCAAGCAAGCAAGCAATCAGTTAGACAACCAATTAATCAGTTATAGACTCCACCCTTTCATCTGTCTGCTCAGCTCTCTAACCGTACATGTTGCATGTCAATCTATACATTCAGTCATTTATGAAGCGATCCTTCCATCCAGTTGACATCTGAGGCAAATGCATGGAGGGAGTGTAACAGCTTTCAGGTTATCATCAAATTGAAATCAAGAGGGTAAACTGATCATGTAGCATCTTTATACTGTATTTAACTAAGGTTGGGATAATAAACACTTAATATGGTCACTAGAAAAAGCACACAGCCTGAATCTAGAATCATTATTTTTGATGGATATCTGAGAGAGATTTGATTCAATAATAAAGTGGAAAATATTGGATTTGGAAACGCTTTTTCTTTCTCAAACAGAAAATGCTTGAATCGTTTCAGGTTCAGGGTAAAGGCTTGCTCTTCATCATCGTTCTTGGTTTGGGAGGATCTTTTCAAACTGGATGCCACATCACAATCATCAGCTCTGCATCCCCAGTAAGATTGTATTGATTTGTGTTATTTATGGAGGTGTTCACGCTGGCGGTACCGCGAGTACGCTTTATGGCTCAAGAAGGAAACGTGTAAACTGGTCATTTATCTGATAATAACACTCATGTATGAGTTGTATATAACGGTTTCAGAACCGCTTAATCCTAATAATTAGGGTTGTGGGGAGGCTGGTGCCCATCTCGGCCGACTGCAGGCAAAGGCAGAGTACACACTGGACAGCTCGCTAGGCCATGGCAGGGTGGAAACACGCTGACGTCTATGCAGCTCCTCTTGTCGAAAGTCAGCAATGGTTCTTTGAAACAAACCTCACACCATAGACAGCCTTTGATAACCCAGTTAGCTGCACTGGCGGGTTTGGGGGGTTTGGGGGGTGGGGGGGGTGGGGGGGAGGTTTGCAGCAGTGACATTCATTGACAGTGCAGCTTGAACCCCCAACCTTAGAATCTATAATCCAGCACCTTTACCACCAGGCCACCATTGCCACCAGTTTGAGACAAAATGCTGAAATTTATTATACAAGACACTGTGATATATGGCAACAACAATCATCGAATCAACTCTTAGTGTTTAATATCCTGTACTACTGGAGCAATGCTGGCCTTGTACCGCATTATAATATGAATAGTATTATTTTTTAAATTGCAAACACGTTTTCCTTGTATAAAATACAAAGGTTTTCCGAGGAGCTGTTAAACTGAAATAAAAAGATCTGCAAGTAAAATATACTACAGATGTTTGAAATCTTATAAAGGCAAACAGTGGGCCTTGAATTGATTGTGAAAAAATTAATAGACAAAACAATGTGCTCAGAGCCGGACTATCTGCACATCATCGGTTCGGAATAAGACATTTTTTTTCATGGCCGTGCTGCCAAATGCTGGAATCTGATTGGGTAGAAAGCAGTTTTGACTGAAGTTCAAATCACAAATGTATATTCATGTATTCATTAACATTTCTATAGTAACATCTCCATCATGGGGTGTATGTATACAGTGATCCCTCGCTACTTTGTGCTTCAGTTTGTGCGGCTTCTGTGCATCACAGGTTTTTCAAAAATATTCATCGAAAAATAAAAGAAATAAGAAAATTAAGGAAAAATATGGAAAAAGTTAAGGAAAATGCCACAAAACAAATCCAATTATGCAAAAAAAAAAAAACCCAAACAAACCCCCCAAACAAAACTACTTACATTTTTATGTGCGGTGCGCATCTGAGTGTGTACACGTGCGTCTGTATGTGTCTTCTTCTTCTTTTCCTTTCGGCTGTTCCCCGAACAGGGGTCGCCACAGCAAATCTTTCGCCTCCATCTCACCCTGTTCTCTGCATCTTCTTCTTTTACTCCAACGACCTTCATGTCTGTGTGTATTTATATTTTATTTACATCTTATGCATTATTTTTGAATGTTTGTTATTATAATCAGTTATAGTGTTGAATATGTATTTATTGATATCATGTACACATATACATGTCCGTACACGTCAGTCAGGGGGGGGTTGATCCTACTTTGTGGAAATTGTGGGGGTGGGGTGGGGGTCTCGGTCCCCATTAACCGTGGAAAGTGAGGGATCCCTGTATACTTTAAGGCTGATAATAAACAGGTTAAAAAGAAGTTCACATTGCAATCCATTTCCACTGTTCCATATTACCCTTATTTGAAATGTCACTTTACTGTGGTGGAGGGGTTTGCGCTTCCGAATGATCCTAAGAGCTTAGTAGCCGGAGGCATGATTCCTCTGGTAGGGTCACCCAAGGTAAGCAGGTCCAAGGTGAAGGTTCAGACTAAGCACACTGTAGAAGGCTCCTAATAATAAAAATAGTAAAAGAACAAGGTTTCTCTGCTCGGCTGGGGATTACTGAGTCACCCCCCCTCCCCCCGGAGTCAAGCCTCGAGAGGGGCTTGAAGGTGAGCGCCTGGTAGTCGGGCTTCTGCCCATGGAGCCCGGCCAGGCCCAGCCCAAAACGAGACATGGGTCAGCCCTCTCATGGACCCACCACCTGTGGAAGGGGCCATAGGGCTTGGATGCATTGTGAGTTGGGTGGCAGCCAAAGACAAGGGTTCTGTTGGACTGGTCCTTAGCTACCGACTGACTCTTGGGACACAGAATGCGACTTCTCTGGAAGGGAAGGAGCCTGAGCTGGTGTGCGAAGTTGAGAGACACCCACTAGATATATCGTGGTCAGACTTACCTCGATATGTAGCTTGGGCTCTGGAATTGCCCATCTCAAAAGGTGCTGGACCTGATTCCATTCAGGAGTTTCTTATAGGGAGAGGCGGTGAGATGATGTGGGCATCCCTGTTGTCTCAGTCTCAGTGCTCACATGTTGGGGTTCTCTACCTGTTGAAGAAAGGGTAGCTTCCCTCCGCTTTGGGTGGACAGATCCTGACTGTTGTTTGTGCTTATACACTAAATGACAGTTCAGAGTACCCACCCTTTTTGGAGTCTTTCAGGAGTGTGTTAGGGAACGCTCCTCCCGAGGACTCTGTCGTTATCCTGGGAGACTTCAACGCCCATGTGTGACCTGGAGGGGTGTGATTGGTAGAGACGGCCCCTCCAATCTGAGCCTGAATGGTGTTTTGTTGTTAGACTTCTGTGCTCATCATGGTTTGTCCATAATGAACACTATGTTGGAACATAAGGGTTTCCATGAATGCACTTGGCACCAGGACATCCTAGGCTGCAGTTTGATGATTGACTTTGTAGTCATGTAACCGGACTTGTGGCTGCATGCTTTGGATACTCGGGTGAAGAGAGGAGATGAGCTGTCAACCCATCACGACCCTCCAGACTCCTCAGGCCCAAGCATGTAGCTAACTACTCCTGGGGTCTCCTGGGAATATTTGGCAGAGTCTCCTGTCAGAAGGGCCTTTAACTCCCACCTCTGCCAGAGAGACATACAGATCCTGAAGGAGGCAGGGGCCATGGAATCTGAATGGGTCATGTTTCCTGCCTCCATTATTGAGGCATCAGCTCACAGTTGTGGCTGGAAGGTCATGGGTGCCTGTTGTGATGGTAACCCCTGAACCCGGTGGTGGACACCTGCGGTAAGGGGTGCCATCCAGCTGAAAAAGGAGGCTTATGTGTTTTTGGCCTGTGGGACTCCTGAGGCAGCAGATAGGTTGTCCTTTGTCACCAATGCTGTTCACAATTTTTATGGACAGAATTTCTAGGCACAGCCGAGGAGTTGGGTGGTTTTGTTTTGGTGGCCATAGCATCTCATCTCTGCTTTTTGCAGATGATGTCCTGTTTGGCTTAATCAAGCAAGGACCTCCAGCTCTCATCTCAACCGAGTGCGAAGCGGTCAGGATGAGAATCTCAGCTGGAAAAAGGTGAAATGCACCCTCTGGGTCTCAAATGAGAACCTCCTTCATTTGGGGAAGGACAAGTATCTCACGGTCTTATTCGCAAGTGAGGGAAGGATGTAGTGGGAGCTCGACAGGTGGGTCGATGCAGCCTCTGCTGTAAAGTGGAGTCTGTACCGGTCCCTCATAGTGAAAACGGAACTGAGCTGGAAGGCAAAGCTCTTGATTTACCGGTCAATTTACATTCCATCCCTCACCAATGGTCATGAGCTTTGGGTAGTGACAGAAAGTACAAGATTGTAGATACAAGTAACTGAAATGAGTTTCCTTCGCAGAGTGACGGGGCTCCCTCAGGGTTAGAGTGAGAAGCTCAGCCATCCGGGAGAAGCTCGGAGTAGAACCACTGCTCCTCTATGTTGAGAGGTGCCAGTTGAGGTGGCTCGGACATCTGCATAGAATACCTCCCAAACACTTACCGGGTGTGGTGTTTTGGGCATGTCCAACCACAAAGAGATCCAGGGGTTGATCCAGTACATGCTGAGAGACTATGTCTGTTGGTTGGTATGGGAATGTCTCGGTGTCTCCCCAGAAAAGCTGGAGGAAGTGACTGAGAAGAGTGGTGTCTGGGCCTCACTGCTTAGGCTGTTGCCCTATGACCTGACCCCAGACTACACAGATGATGATGTTGATGTTCCATGTTAGGTTAAAAAAAAAAAAAAAAGTTTCCATTCTTTTTGATTTTCCATCTGAAATGCATTATAAAAAAAACACAGACTAATATTTTGGAGATTAACTGTATATTTACCCAAGTCTACGGCAACTGAATTTTGGTAAAAAATAAAATAAAAATGATGACATGACCTTTAAATGCAATGCAAAACGAATAAAAATTACAATGCCTCATTCATTGTTCAGTGAAAAATTGTAATCAGAGGGAATAATCAGAAGTGATGTGGCATTACTGATGATACCTTAAACTGGTTTATTCCTTCCATATCCAGGTCAAACCTACCTTTGTATCTGTATTTATACCAAAAGGTAGGACTGCTGTGAGCTTTGTTTCCCCCCCACAGTTCATTAAACAATTTATAAACAATAGCTGGACTCTGAGTCATGGCAGAGCTCCAGAAGAAGATACCCTCACACTTCTCTGGGCCACATTCGTTTCCATCCAACCTGCTGGTGCCTTATTCGGCTCCTTTTGTGTCCAGTTTGTTCTACATCACCTGGGGAGGTGTGTTCATTTATTTGTTATTTCCTGTTTGTTTAAGTTACAGAATGTCAGTCATTATACAATAATGTAAAAAGAAGAACTAAAACCCAGTGTGCTACGAAGAAGATTGGAATATTTGCCTTTCATTCCCTCACAGAAACAAAGCAATGAGTTGGTGCAACACGCTCAACTTCCTCGCTGTCGCCATCATGCTCATGAGCAAACCTGCAAATTCATTTCTGCTGATGACACTGGCTCGCTTTCTGTTTGGTCTAAACATAGGTAATCTCTCTCTCTCTCTCTCTCTCTCTCTCTCTCTCCCTCCCGCCCTCTCTCTCTCTCTCCCTCCCTCTCTCCGTCCCTCTCTTCCGCCCTCTCTCCCTCCCTCTCTCCCTCCCTCTCTCCCTCCCTCTCTCCCTCCCTCTCTCCCGCCCTCTCTCCCTCCCTCTCTCTCTCTCTGTACTCAAGAAATTAATGGCATCCATAATGGTAACTTATTTATTATAACAGGAAAAGTAATTAGGTGGTATTTTGTTGTATTGAATAGTTTAATTGAATTTAATTTTTCTTGAAAGGTCTTTGCTTTAAGTAGCAAGTAAATTTGCATAATCACGTTCAACATCAGAATATTCATTCAGCAACATGTCCAGATGTCCATATAGCAGATCTTTGACATAAACAACAAGCGCAGAAATCGCGCAAAACATTTCTTTTTGTTCCTAAACTTTCTGATGACAGGAAAGTTGAACTGGCAAAACGGTAGTTGCATAAGGTATTTTGGATTTACCGACACGCTCATCTCTGGGTGCATTCTCATCCTCAGAGTTACAAGAATGTAACATCTCACTGTTTTCGCAAGAGACATCAACCCTGGGACACGACCGGGGAAAAAACACGACTTCTTTCTTCTTCTACTTCTTTTCTTTTCGGCTGTTCCCTTCAGGGGTCGCCACAGCGAATCATCTGCCTCCATCTCACCCTATCCTCTGCGTCTTCTTCTCTTACACCAACTACCTTCACGTCCTCCTTCACCACATCCATGAATCTTCTCTTTGGTCTACTTCTGGGCCTTCTGCCTGGTCGTTCCAACCTCAGCATCCTACTACCAATATACTCACTATCCCTCCTCTGCACATGGCCAAACCATCTCAATCTATTATTTTGTGCTTTTGACCAGGATGGCCAGCACCGATATTCTTTATCACTCCAGTGCTCATGTGTGTGTGTGTGTGTGTGTGTGTGTGTGTGTGTGTGTGTGTGTGTGTGTGTGTGTGAGATGACACTATTGTTACTTACTGTTAAATGTTCAACAATTAATATTTTAAGAGTTCTTCCATTGACATAATGAAAGCATCCCTTCCCTTTGCTTCCTTAAGCTTCTGAATATATCCTTAATTTACATTTATTTATCATAATTCTGTTATATTATTATTGTACTTACAATTATTATTATCTCTAAATTGATAAAAATTAATTACGGTCGCGGGGAGGCCCACCTCAGCTGACTCTGAGCAAGTGCAGAGTACAATTCCGTTCTATTTGTTTAGTGATTTTTACAATCAACACTATCGCAAAGCAGCTTTGCACAGTAAGAGATTACAAAGTACAAAAGAGTTTAAACATTGTTTATAACCCGTAAATTTCCTTAATGAGTGTCAGCCATGGCGACGGTGGCAAGGAAAAACTCCCTCAGCTGATGCGAGGAGGAAACCTTGAGAGGAGCCAAGCCGAGAAAGGAAACCCATCCTCAGTTGGGTGAAACCATAGAAATACAAAACATATACGAGAAATTCATTACACAGCCCAAAATGTAGAGCGGTTGGTTATAAAACTGTAAGTCCTAAATAATTGTGGGAAAAGAGTTTATATCACCAGCAATGAAAAGTCATCTTCATAGTCTATGAGTGCACATCTAAGTCCATAGAGATCTTCATCAGCAGGAGGGAGGGGCTTCCAAAATGAAAACTCCAGCCAACATCAACACACCAGGACAGACTACAGGACTCAAAGTAGAAGGATCAGGATCACCAGCATCCTAGAAGAAGAATATGCACCTCAGCAAACACACACACACACACACACACACACACACACACACACACACACACACACACACACAGAGAGAGAGAGAGAGAGAGAGAAGCAGCTTAACTAAGAGTGAACCAGAAGGAAGGCAGACATGAGGACACCCCGTGTGGCAATCAGCCACTCCACTGTCAACGGATCTGGGTGAGCATGTAGAGTGGGGGAGTGACAGCATCCCAACAGCACAGTTTACCAGAACCTTGCCTGAGACCCTCAGATCTGCTCCTTTACCCCCCCCAAAAAAAGCCTATTAACAAAATGCTTGACCAAACAAGTAAATTTTGAACCTCGTCTTAAAAACAGAGACTGACTGAGTCTAGAACATTAACTGGAAAGTTATTCCATAACTGTGGGGCTTTGTAAGAGAAAGCTCCGCCCCTGCAGTAGTCTTCATTATACGAGGTATCACTAAGCATCCTCACCTTTTGATCTAAGGGGCATGCTTGCCGTCAGCGTGTTTCTGGCCTACGATAGCCGGGTGAGCTGTCCAGGGTGTACTCGGTCCTTACTCAGAGTCGGCTAGGGATGGGCGCCAACCTCCCTGTGAGCCTAATTAGGATTAACCGGCTCTGAAAATAAATGAATAAGATGATTATGTTTATTAGTGTTGTAGTTAAACAAAGTAATTTATATTTTTCATTGTTTTTGTCTCTGAATCGCTGATCTTATTCTGCTGTGCTAATGTACTTTTTAAAGGATTAGTTGGGAACATCCATTCCATTTATCTCGGAGAGAGCGTGCCCAAGAAAATAAGAGGGAGTGTGTCAGTAACAGTGGCTACTTTCCTCGCCACTGGAAAGATGGCAGGGAATATCGCAGGTCTGAGGTGAGGCCTGCTGGCGCCTGCTGCTGGTTAAATCCTGAAGAGTTTAATTACAAATCCTAATCTGATGCTCACCTGGCATACTGATGTATATAAAAGAGAAAATAAGACATGAGATTAGTTTTAATTAGAGTTTAAATTGAAGCGCTCAGAGGAGATGATCTCCTGCAGTGCACTTTCAGGAGGAAAAAAGAATGAGAACTTATTGTAATCACATTTCCATGATCTCAGGACCTCCAGATAATAACCCATTAACTGAACAGAAGATTCAACTGCAGATATTAACTACTTTTATACCCATCAAAGAATCAATGGGGGAAAAAAAAAAAAAAAAAAAAAAATCACAGGTCTGTGGGGGGTTTAAGTGATTTTAGAAAATGAGAACTTACTGAAGCATGTAACTCATTTCCAAACCAGATCTTTTAAACATTAATTAAGGTTCTCAACTAAACTTGAATGTACAAAACTGTGTAGTATAATGTGTCTGGACCGCTTTGCATTTAATATTGTTCAAATTATTTACGAGTCATTTATGAGTTGAGACATTTTTATGATTCCTCTCAAAATATTTTCAGATATTCTGAATTAAATTCATGTCAACTAGATGCTAGCATTATCATTACAGTCACAAATCTTGTTAACATATCAGACGTAGTATATTGAAATACAGGGATTCCTCACTTTCCGCAGTTAATGGGGACCGAGACCCCCCACGACCGCTGTTTTCCGCGAAGTAGGATCGACCTCCTTGACTGACATATACGTATATGTATATGTGTATATAATATCAATAAATACATATTCAATGCTATAAATGCTTATAATAACAATTAAACATTAAAAAAATGCATAAGATGTAAATAAAATATAAATACACACACATACAGACACACACACACACTCAGATGCGCACCTCACATAAAAATGTAAGTAGTTTTGTTGGGGGATTTTGGGTTTTTTTTTTTTGTATAATTTGCCTTTTTTGTGGCATTTTCCTTAACTTTTTCCCCTATTTTTCCTTAATTTCCTTTATTTATTTATTTTTTTTCGATGAATATTTAAAAAAAACTCGTGATGCACTGAAACCGCAGAAACTGAAGCATGAAGTCGTGAGGGATCACTGTAGATTGACATTCTGTCTTGGTCCTAAATACTATGACCACAGTTATGAGAGTTCCTTTACTTTGGGGAATTTTAGGCACACGTTTTTCCCTCTGGAGATTTTAATGTTCTAGATACCAGAAAAGAAAAAAAAAAAAAACAAGTCACCACCTATTGAGAGCAGTGGGTCTGTAAACGACCAAACTTTCCCTTGGCTACCATGGAGCAATACTTTTGAGTGCTTTATAGGTTCTTAACACTATTACATAATCAGAATGATGACCAGAGCATTATCAGGAAATAATATAAATATAATTTGAATATAACAAACATACTTAAAAGAAAAGTATATTTTAAGTTGACCCTCAATCCTTTTTGAAATCCTGTCAGGTTGGTTACTGCTGGCTATGTGTAATTTTTTCAATACAGTTCGTCGAGTTCCTAATTCAACCAGACCTTATACATGTTAATAAACACCTTGTCTGTTGTGACAGTGAGCTTCTGGGTCAAGAGGATTTTTGGCACATCCTTCTCTGTGTTCCAGCGCTTTTCACTTTCCTTCAAATGATCACACTGCCCTTCCTTCCTGAAGCGCCAAAATATTTATTGATAGACAAAGGGAAAATTGAAGAATGTAGAGAAGGTAAGAGTCTTAAATTCATAAATACACCCGTTTCATTCATTATTCATTCATTTTCTAAGCTGCTTAATCCTAATTGGAGCCGTGGGGGGGCTGGTGCCTATCTCAACTGACTCTGGGTGAGGGCAGGGTACATCCTGGACCGCTTGCCAGGCCATCGATGGCCCAACACTCACAACCATTCGCACCAAAGGGAGTTTTGGAACAGCTAATTAATCTACTATGTATGTTTTTGTACAGTGGGAGGAAACCGGAGTACCCGGAAGAAACCCACACAAGCACAAGTAGAACATGCAAATTCTGCACAGAAATGCCCAGGCTGGGAGTTGAAATCAGGCCTTCATGCTCTGAGGTGGACGTGCGAGCCACTATGCCAATGTGCTGCAATGTTAAATAACTGTTCAGTAACTGATTATCATGCTTCATACCACTTTTTAAAAAATCAATTTATAGTTATATGTTCTGAAATAGAGATCTTGAAACTTCAATATATAGCATGAAATCTAAAAGGCAATAAAACCTTGTGTTGTTGCAGCACTTCAGTACCTGTGGGGTCCAGGTGACTATAAACTGGACATTGAAGAAATGCAGTTGGAACAGGAATTTCTGAAGGGACAATGCAATAAGAGTATACTCGACCTACTGAGAAACCCAGATTTCCGTTGGCAGTGTTGCACTCTTGTCGTCATCAGTACAGCCCTCCAGTACTGCGGTATTGCGGCGGTTAGTATCCTACAACATAACCTATCCTGCTTTATGTAAATCTAAATCTACTGAAGAATACTTTGAGGAACTTGGTAATGTAAGCTAGTGTCCTTTCCTGTCCTTTTATATATATATATATATATATATATATATATATATATATATATATATATATATATATATCTTCTTCTTCTTTTCCTTTCAGCTGTTCCCTTCAGGGGAGTCGCCACAGCAAATGATCTGCCTCCATCTCTCCCTATCCTCTGCATCTTCCACTCTTACTCCACTTGACCTTCATATCCGCCTTCACACGCATCCAGAAATCTTCTCTTTGGTCTTCCTCGAGTCCTTTTGCCTGGTAGTTCCAACCTCAGCATCCTACGACCAATATACTCACTATCCCTCCTCTGTACATGTCCAAACCATCTCAATCTAGCCTCTCTGACTTTGTCTCCAAAACATCTAACATGTGGTGTCCATCTGATGTACTCATTTCTGATCCTATCCATCCTCGTTACTCCCAAAGAGAACCTCAACATTTTCATCTCTGCTACCTCCAACTCTGACTCCTGTCTTTTCCCCAGGGCCACTGTCTCTAAACCATACAACATCGCTGGCCTCATCACCGTCTTGTACACTTTTCCCTTCATTCTTGCCCGATACTCTCGTATCACACATCACACGGACACTTTTCTCCATCCATTCCAACCTGCCTGCAGCGCTTCTTCACCTCTTTTCCACACTCTCCATTGCTCTGGATTGTTGAGCCTTCTTCTTCTTTCTTCTTTTCCTTTGGCTGTTCCCTTCAGAGTCGCCACAGCAAATGATCTGCCTCCATCTCTCCTATCCTCTGCATCTTCTCTCTTACTCCAACGACCTTCATGTCCGCCTTCACTGCATCCATAAATCTTCTCTTTGGTCTTCCTCTGGGCCTTTTGCCTGGTAGTTCCAACCTCAGCATCCCTCGTCCAATATACTCACTATCCCTCCTCTGTACATGTCAAACCATCTCAATCTAGCCTCTCTGACTTTGTCTCCAAAACATCTAACATGTGCTGTCTCTCTGATGTACTCATTTCTGATCCTATCCATCCCCGTTACTCCCAAAGAGAACCTCAACATTTTCATCTCTGCTACCTCCAACTCTGACTCCTGTCTTTTCCCCAGGGCCACTGTCTCTAAACCATACAACATTGCTGGCCTCATCACCGTCTTGTACACTTTTCCCTTCATTCTTGCCGATACTCTCCTATCATACATCACACGGACACTTTTCTCCATCCATTCCAACCTGCCTGCCGGCAGCTTCTTCACCTCTTTTCCACACTCTCCATTGCTCTGGATTGTTGAGCCTAAGTACTTAAAATCCTCCACCTTCTTTATCTCTGCTCCTGTAACCTCACTGTTCCTGTTGGGTCCTTGTCGTTCACACACATGTATTCTGTCTTACTAAGACTAACCTTCAATCCCCTCCTTTCAGGGCATACCTCCACCTCTCTAGATTTTCCTCCACTTGGTCTCTGCTCTCACTACAGATCACAATGTCATCTGCAAACATCATAGTCCATGGAGATTCTTGTCTAACCTCATCTGTTAGCCTGTCCATCACCATAGCAAACAAGAAGGGGCTGAGAGCTGACCCTTGATGTAGTCCACCTCCACCTTGAACTCTTCTGTCACACCGACAGCACACCTCACCACTGTCTTACATCTATCATACATGTCTGCACCACTCTAACATACTTCTCTGTCCTCCAGACTTCCTCATACAATACCACAGTTCTTCTCTCGGCACCCTGTCATATGCTTTCTCCAGATCCACAAAGGCACAATGCAGCTCCTTCTGACCTTCTCTGTACTTCTCTATTAACATCCTCAAAGCAAACACTGCATCTGTGGTGCTCTTTCTTGGCATGAAACCAAACTGTTGTTCACAAAAATGCTGACCTCTGCCCTTAGTCTTGCTTCCACTATTCTTTCCCTTAGCTTCATTGTATGGCTCATCAACTTTATCCCTCTGTAGTTGCCACAACTCTGTACATAAGCCCTTGTTCTTAAAAATGGGCACAAGCACACTTCTCCTCCATTCCTCTGGCATCTGCTCACTTTCTAAGACCTTGTTGAATATTCTTGTCAGAAAATCTACTGCTACCTCCCTAGACACTTCCATACCTCAACTGGTATGTCATCAGGAGACCAACTGCCTTTCCCTCTTCATCCTCTTCAATGCCCTCCTCACTTCTCCCTTACGAATCTTTGCTACTTCCTGCTCCTCATGGTCACCCCTTCTACTCTTTTTTTCTCTCTCATTTTCCTCATTCATCAGCTCTTCAAAGTACTCTTTCCATCTTCCCAGCACACTTCTGTCATCAGTCAATACATTTCCCTCTCTGTCCTTTATCACTCCTAACTTGCTGCCACGTCTTTCCCATCTCTATTTCTCTGCTGTGCTAACCTGTATAGATCATTTTCTCCCTCCTTACTGTTCAACCTATCATACAAGTCATCATCGCCCTCTGTTTGGCCTTTGACACTGCTACCTTCGCCTTACGCTGTGTCTCCTGTACTCCTGTTTACTCTCTTGGTCCTCTCAATGTCCCACTTCTTCTTGGCTAACCTCTTCTTTTGTACACACTCCTGCACTTCCTCATTCCACCACCAAGTTTCCTTATCTACTTTCCTTCCAGAGGACACACCAAATACTCTCCTACCGGTCTCCCTGATCACATTGGCTGTGGTTGTCCAGTCCTCTGGAAGCACTTCCTGACTACCCAAAGCCTGTTTCAACTCCTCCTTGAAGACAACCACGACACTCTTCCTTTTTCAGCTTCCACCACTTTGTCTTCTGCTCTGCCTTTGCCTTTTCACCTTTCTCACCATCAGTGTCATCCTGCACACACCACCATCCTATGCTGTTTGGCAACACTCTCACCCACTACTACTTTGCAGTCACTGACTTCCTTCAAATTACATCGCCTACACAAGATGTAGTCTACCTGTGTGCTCTTACCTCCGCTTTCATAAGTCACCTATGCTTCTGTTTCTTCTGGAAGAAAGTATTTACCACAGCCATTTCCATCCTTTTTGCAAAATCGATCAACATCTGTCCTTCTGTGTTCCTGTCCTGGATACCAAACCTGCCCATCACTTCCTCGTCCCCTCTGTTGCCTGCACCAACATGTCCATTGAAGTCTGCTCAATGACCACTCTTTCACCTCTGGGGTACTCTGCATCACTTCATCTAACTCACTCCAGAATCTCTCCTTCTCTTCTAGCTTACATCCTGCCTGTGGGGCATAAGCACTAACAACATTGACTATCACGCCTTCAATTTCTAACTTGAGACTCATCACTCTGTCTGACACTCTTTTCACTTCTAGAACATTCCTGACAAACCCCTCCTTCAAGATGACTCCTACTCCATTTCTCTTCCCATCCACACCATTATAAAACAGTTTAAACCCTGCTCCTAAGCTTTTAGCCTTTCTACCTTTCCACCTTGTCTCCTGAACACACAGTATGTCCACCTTCCTCCTCTGCATCATGTCAGCCAGCTCCCTATCTTTGCCTTGCATAGTTCCAACATTCAAAGTCCCTACTCTCAGTCCGAGGCTCACGCATTTCCTCTTCTCTCTCTGCCTACGGGACCACGCCTCCGCCTCTCTCCTTCTTGACGTCTTCGACCAACAGTAGTCCAATTTCCATCAGCACCCTGTTGGTTGACAGCACTGATAAGCGGTGGGTTGTTAACCGGGCCTCGACCGATCGGTATAATTTTGTTTGATCATTTGCATTTTTAAATGTGGCAGAAGTTTTACGCCCGGATGCCCTTCCTGTCGCAACCCTCTGCATTTATCCGGGCTTGGGACCGGCATAAGGGGGAGAGACACTGGTTAGTGCCCCCCCCGCCTCATGGCTGCATTATATATATATATATATATATATATATAAATAATAACTCTGAATTTAGGGGGCAGTGGTGGTCTAGTGGTATAAGGCGCCGGATCGCTGATCCAAAGGTTGGGAGTTCGAGTCCCACTCTCCACAAGGTTGTCACTGCACTGCGCCCCCCCCCCCCCCCCCAGTGCAGCTAACTGGGTTATCAAAGGCCGGCCATGTCTCTCACTGTCTATGGTGTGAGGCATGTAAAAGAACCATTGCTGACTTTTGACAAGAGTAGCTGCAAAGCCGTCAGCGTGTTTCCGCCCTGCGATGGCCTGATGAGCTGTCCAGGGTGTACTCTGCCCTCGCCATGAGTTGGCTGGGATGGCACCAGCCTCCCCGCGACCCTAATTAGGATGAAGCAATTACAGAAAATGAACTGAATGATGAACTCTGAATTTATTTTTATTTTAAACAACATTGTCATCACAAAGTTATTTATGAATAAGATTCATGCAAATCTGATAATCTGATAATGCAAGATTGTTATTATAAAGCATTTATAGTTTTGAATATGTATTTATTGATGTTATATACATATGTACGTATACGTCAGTCAGGAGGGTCGATCCTACTTCATGGAAATCGGTCCCCATTAACCGCGGAAAGTGAGGGATCCCTGTAAGTTAAATATTAGCCTCAAACCATGAGTTTGCAATCTATGAACGCGAACACCTTAAGCTCCAAGCTCAACAAGTCTGCAATAACTGAAAGATGCATCCATTTTACATTCATTTTCTGATCCTGATTAGGGTCGCGGGGAGGCTGTTGCCCATCTCAGTCAACTCTGGGCGATGACAGATTACAACCTGAACCGCTCGCCAGGCCATCGCAGGGCAGAAACATGCTGACGGCTATGCAGCTACTCTTGTTGATAGTCAGCAAAGGTTCCTTTACATGCCTTACACCATAGACCAGGAGTGTCAAACTTGTTCCACAAACGGCCTTGTGGCTGCTGATTTTTGTTTCAACCAAGCAGCAGCACACGTGACTTTGCTCATTTAAACGACTGATCTGAGTCTTCAGGCAGTTGATTGGTCAGTCTCTATAAAGAGCACACTGCATGAAGACTCAAACCTGTTGTTTAAATGAGTGAGTCAGGTGTGCTGCTGCTTGGTTGAAACAAAAACCTGCAGCCACATGGCCCTTTGTGGGATGAGTTTGACACCCCTGCCATGGACAGTGAGAGAAATGGCTGGCCTTTGATAACCCAGTTAGCTGAGGGGGGGGGGGGGGGGGGGGGTTTGACAGTCGGGCTTGAATCCCCAACCTTGGGATCAGCAATCCAGCACCTTACCACTAAGCCACTACTGCCCTTCCATCTTTTCAACAATCCATTATTAACGGACACCTCTGGAAGCCCTGCCCCCTTTCCCTCTATTCCAAAACAGGATCTTACTTGACAGCGTTCATCTTCACCTCACCCATAAGGACCCGGGCTTATAAAGAAGAAGCTGTTTGTTGTTGAAAGTCCACCAGACCTGAGCTTTGAACTATGACTTACCCTGACACATAAATACACCGACCCAATGAACCAAGTAGCAGACCGGGTGTTGTGTTATGAATTACGTCTCAGATCAAATTTTAACCAGCAACCAGACAAAGGCGGTTAATGCGCGAAAGGATGCACGAGGTTGAAAAGCAGTCTGTTCTGGTCTGGGACGCTGTGGCAATACATGCACCTGTTAATGCTGAAGAAGTTCTGGGTTCAAAGCTTGCCTCCTGCATGAAACCTGACCTAAGATTGCCACCATACCACATGCTCACAAAACGGTGTGCATCACTACAGGACCGAGACACTGAGCTACGTCCCAGATCAAATCCCTGAAGAAAAAAAGAAACTGAAAAGAGAATGCCATTCTTTTGATACATTTTCACAAAAAGCATTGCAGCAAAGCCATCATGTTGACTCTGTGGTAGAGAAGAGATCTGGTTTTGTATTCTTAAGGTTCTTATGGTTTCCAAGAGGGATCTAATCATTTAAATCAGATATTACTGTATTACGTATGGTCACCCTGAACCTTTACAGACAGTCCTCAGGAATTTCTGGAATACTGTAGTTCTGTGTTAATATTTAAAAATCAAACATTTATACAAAATGTATGAAAGCGTTAGGAGGGAAATAGGACTTTTATTTAGATATTTATGAGTTATGTTGTCAGTATACAGTATCTGCTTCTTTATCTGTTTCCATCTGTTGTCATTCATATACAGTCGGCCCCCAACTTACAAAGACCCCTGTGTCCGAAATCCCCGGGTTACGAAAAACATTTTTTTGAGTTTCCGTCCCCGAGATATGAAACAACGCCCTCTTACGAAAAGAAATTCAAAATTCAAACGCACCAATCAAAATTTCACACGACGCTAGTTGCTCTCTCATTGGCTGTCTCTCAACATCCCGCCCGCTGGCCTCCCAGCTAGAGACAGAAGGAAGCGTCACTCTTTAGTTTTTAGTTTAGTTTTTTAAGTTGTTTAATTCAATAAATGTTTAATAAATGTGGATGCATTTGAGCTCATCTGGAATTCCGATCCCTCAACGAATCAAATTAAAGTTGAGTTAGTCAAGCAGGGAATGCGCGGGCGTGTCCCGCAGCGCACGCGCGCGCGCGCAAGAGAGAGAGAGAGAGAGAGGCGTGTGTGTTAATAAAAATGTTTAATAATGGTTTAATTAATAAATATGTTAATAAAATTGTTTATTATGTTAGTAAAATGTTTAAATGGTTTAATAAATAATTTTTTTATTTTTAACACATATACAAAATTGGTGTACTTTTATCACTTTTAAAGGGTTTATGGGTTTTATCCAGTCCAAAGACTGGAGCCTTGGAACGAATTAGGTGTTTAACATGTAAGATGCGACCCCAACTTATGAAATCCCCGTTATACGAAAAGGGCTCTGGAACGGATTAATTTCATAAGTTGGGGGCCGACTGTATTTCTACAATCAGGGACAGTGGCGGCCCGATGATAGGATTCTGGGTTACTGATTCACAGGTTGGAGTTTTACTCTACCAACGGGTGTCACTGTCCCCCCCAGTGCTGCTAACTGGGTTATCACAGGCCGGCCATGTCTCTCACTGTCTATGTTGAGAGGCCTGTAGAAGAACCTTTGCTGTCATTAGTAAAGGCTGCACTGCCATCAGCAAGTTTCTGCCATGTGATTGCTTGGTGAGCTCTTCCAGGGTATACCCTCAGCCAGAGTTGGCTGAGATGGGCAACAGCCTCCCTGTGACCGTAATTGGGATTAAGCAGTTCAGAAAGTGAACAAATTAATTTCTGCGTTCATACCGTATTCGTCCTCTTTCAACAGATCGGCCTTTTTGCTTACAACATGCTTGAGGAAGCCGGTATTCCCACGGATAAAATCCGGTACGTCACCCTCGGCATCAGTGCCTCAGAAATCTTCACCAGCATCAGCTGTGTAAGTTGTACATGCCATCAGAGACATCAAAGTCTGTATAATTGCACAACCGCAAATCACGGTCTTCTCTGGCACCTGGTGCCTACTATGGACATTCAGAGAACCTGAGACGAAACAATACGGTGAGATATGAACGCAAGGTTGTTTTATTTAAATGGGGCCACAAGTTTACTTATGCTCATTCATTCATTTCCTCACTTACTTACTCCTACTAGACACGTTGGGATCCTGGGTAATCCTGCTAGGCTCATGGGGATCCTGGCGCCCATCTCAACCTTCACTTGGCAAAGATGGGATACACCCTGTATAGCTTCCAGACCATTGCAAACCCAACACACACACACACACACACACACACACACACACACACACACACACACACACACACATATATAGGGGCAATCTGAACAAACAAATAATTTAATGTGCATGTCTTTGGGAGGAAACTGGATAATCAGAAGAATATGCAAGCACGGGAGGATCCATACAGAAACACGTTTGCCGAGCCTGGGAATCAAACCCAGCACTTTCTTGCAGTGAGGCTAATATGCTAAGCACCGGGTCCTCAATATCTTATTGGGAAAAAAAAAATCAGTTATTGATTTGCGAAGATTTAGACTTTTTGAATGAGTTTTAAACAGTTAAACACCATTTTTATAATTTGTGAACACAGCATGGGTACCTTTTAGCGGTAGCCATACGCAGTGAAGATAAATCAGGTCACAGCTTGACCATACTGTATTCTGAAAAGTGTAGGGCCTCACTATGTGTATTTTGTATAAAATGCAAAACGATTGATGTAAAAATAAATTAATTAATTAATTTAAAACCCCCTTAATTAGACGACAGAGAACAGAACCCAAACAAAAAAGATGTCTTACAGACATGCAAATGATGTCAAACCGAATTCTACATTATATTTTACATAAGGGACACACACACACTGAGAGTTATTGAGAGCTCGACACACCCGATAATGAGTGTAACCTTGTACATGATGTTACTTATTACACTACAACTTATTAAAACGTATGTTATAAAGAAATGAACTGAATTAACCTGATTGACCAATTAGAGTCCAGTATTCTAATGAACCACAAAATAAATTGCATTGCATTACCACGTTACCTGTAACATCTATTCAAACATTTCCGCAGAATCATGCATTAAAACCCATTTTAAAAAGTTTAGAGTGACATGAACTCCAAGTTAAATACCATCATTATTGCACCATCAAAAAAAGTAAACAGAGTTTAACGCCCGGCACACGTGAGGTCATACACATACAATGTGTTAATGTTCTTTCACACAGAGCCTGTTGATCGACCGTGTTGGAAGGCGAGTGTTGCTTTGGGCAGGTTTTGGGATGATGGCGGTCATTCAGGCCTTGCTCACCACCACACTCCAGCTAAAGGTGACTCTTATCACTTCTGTATCTCTATGTCCTATATTGGGTTTGAGGAGACTTCCTGGCACAGACTCGAAATCCAGATGATGTTCATATGAAGATGGGTGACTTTTCCAAAAAAAAGGATTGATATAGAAATATAGTCCAAGGCAACAATTACAATATTTCATGCAAGGTTCATCATTGAGGAAAAGAAAAAGATTCAAGTGTTTGAATGCTGATTTGTTTTGGGGGTTTTTTCATTCATTTTCTGAACCGCTTAATCCTAATTAGGGTCACGGGAACACTGGTGCCCACCTCAGCCAACTCTGGGCAATGGCAGCGTACACACCGAACAGCTCGCCAGGCCATCACCGGGCAGAAATACTTTGATGGCTATGCAGCCTACTCTTGATGAAAGTGCTTTTTCATGCTTTTCGCCAGGGACGGCGAGGGACACGGCCAGCCTTTGATAATCCAAGTTAGTTGCACTGGGGGGACAGCAGTGACAACCCAACCTTGGGATGGGTTTTGTTTTGTGTGAAGTTAAATAATTCTGAAATATTCAAGTATTTAATTCACAATTTACTTACAGTTACCAAAATCATCTTAGTTTATTTCCCAAACTTGTGCTATTTAATTCCTAGAAAATTTACCATTTAAAAAGATAATCATTAATAAAAATCACTGAACTATCTTTACTGTGTGAAGAAATGTTTACAATGTTTATTTATTCATTTCATTTCTCTTCTAAGATGCTTATTCCAAATTAGTCTCACAGAGAGGCTGAAACCAACTCTTGGCGAGGGCAAGTTAACGACCTTGGTCGGCTCACCAGGCCATCACAGGGCAACACATGCACGCACACACACACACACACACACCAATTAGGCCAATTATCCTACTGTGCAGGTTTTGAACTGTATGAGGAAACGAGTACTCGGAGGAAACCCAAACAAGTACAGGAAGAACATGCAAACTCCACACAGAAACGCCCCGAGCCTGGGAATCAAACCCAAGCCCTCTTGCTGCGAGGCGGACATACTAACCACTGTGCCACCATGCCACCCATTTCCGATGTTTGAATCATTCGCTGTGGCAACCCCTGAAAAAGGGAAAAGCCGAAAGGAAAGCAGCAGATTTCTTCTTAATTTTTATATTTGATATATAAAATATATATTCATATATATTATATTTGTGATTAATTGTTTTCTGTGATTTATTACCTGTGGAGTTTGATTCCGTTACTACCAGATGTGTGGCTTTGAACAAAGAAGACTCCATTTATTTCAGGAAATGATCCAGATCAAATTCTGGATCCAAAATTTGTTATAGAATTATTTAAAATGGTGTAAATTTCTGGGTTTAATTCTTTAAAATTCTTTAAAATGAATTTGTTATTATTATTACTACTTGTATTATTATTATGATTATTATTATTATTGTGTGGAATTACCACGTGTCCAGCAGGGGGTGCTGTGTACTTTATTTTGTTCTGTACTGTATGGTGGCGGTTTGTGCTTTCTGGGCGCTCTTGTTTTGATTATTGACGTGAAGTCCTCAATTAATTCAAATTAATTAAACCAAGTAAACTCTTTGTTAAGAAATGTTCACATAACAATCTTGTGTTTTTATTTATGGAAAAGAAAGTAACTAAATTAACATTTTTACTCATCAAACAAGACATCACATATTTCCCCACTTAAAATGGCTGTGTACACACACAGGTGGATCAGATCAGGTGAACACGATCAGAACATTGTTACCCAGTATTTTGAAGAAAGTTTGTCCTGTTTAAGCCTCAGACATTTAGTTCGGTGGCCCTGTCTGTAGAAGTGAGAATGAGCACCATGATGAAAGCCAAGGAGCTGTCTGAGGCCCTCAGAAAGAAGACTGTGGCTGCTTGTGAGTCTGGTAAGGGATTTAAGAAGATATCAAAAAGAATTTGACCTCAGCCATCGCACCGTCCCAAAACTTGTTCACAAGTGGAGGACATTCAAAACAAATGCCACAATGCCCAACTCTATCTGTCCAAGCTAGTTCATCCCAGAACAGACCAAAAGATGCTAAGTCATCAAAACTCCTCAGATCTCATCACGGGAGCTACAGCAGGCTCTCGGTACTGTCAATGTGAAAGCGCATGACTCTATTCTCAGAAAAAGACCACACAAGTTTGACTTTCATGGGAGGTGTTTTCTCTAAAAAGAACATTTATTCCAGACTGAAGTTTGCCAGAGAGAATTATGGACAAATATCAGGTCTTCTGGAATAATGTTCTTTGGACATACGAGTCTAAAGTCAACTTATTTGGACACTGGTTTCTGCCAAACATGTCTTCTGTTCCAAATACAGCATTCTAGGAAAAGAACCTCATACCAACTGTGAAGCGTGGACGCATCATGGTTTGGGGATACTCTGTTGCAGCAGGTTCTCAGCAGCTCATCAATCCACCATGAATTCCACTGTGTACCAGAGGGTACTTGAAGAACATGTGAGACCATCTGTAAAAAAATTTTTACAGAAGAAAGCTGAACTGGACACTGCAGCATAATGATCCAAAATAAACCGGAAAATCCACCAAGAACTGGCCGAGTATAGACTCATGGAATGGTCCAGTCAAAACCTGGATCTTAATCCCAGTGAGATGCTGTGGGGTGACTTGAAACAGGCTGTGCAAGAAACACCTCAAATATCTCACATCTGAAAGAATTCTGCTTCGAGGACTGGGGCAAGCTTTCCTCAGACTGTGGTCAGAGACTGGTAGATGGCTACAAGAAGCATCTCACCGAAGTTATTTCAGTCAATGGGGGGTGCAACACTAATTATTAGGGGGTACGGTGATCGAATATTTCCCTCCATTGAAATATACATTGTTCATATCCTTTGTTTGATGAGTAAAAAAAATGTTAATTTACGTTGTTTACTTACAGTTAAATCACTCTCATAACTTGTGTATATATATATATATATATATATATATATATATATATATATATCTCACTCACCAACACCAAGCTAAGATGGGGTGCATCATGAATCGCTCGCCAAACCATCACAGACAAACACCCAGCCATTCACACTCGCATCTCTGGGTAGTTTGGAACAGCCAGTTACTGTAATGTGCATGACTTTGGGCAGATCATGCTAAGCCAGAGTACCCTGAGAAATGCCACTCAATCATGGGGTGAACATGCCAACTCCATCCAGAAACAGGACTCAAACTCAGGACCTTCTTGCTGTGACGCCGACATTGTAATCACTGTTCCACTCTTTCCATAAATCTGTTAGGATGAACTCATTCACTATAATGAAGGTTTTTTTTCCCCACCCATGTTACCAGGAATATGATTTCTGGGTTCCGTACATCTCAATCTGCCTCATGTTCCTGTTCATCTTCTTTTACGGCGGACCAGGTACAACCTCTAAACTTCAATACTGTACAGTGTATAAACACCTGAGAATGAAGCTGTTTAAATGTATATACAGTATATATATAAAACTTGCTTCTTGCTTTGATTGACAGCTGGAGTCATCATGCCACTAAATTACGAGATATTTGTCCATGCATATCAACCTGCTGTGTTCAAGTTGATGGGAAGTATAATATGGGCAAACTATACAGCATTTGGATTCATTTTTCCATTTATTCTTGTAAGTCACTGCTATATTGACGTACATGTACACCTATGAGTCACACTCTAACAGCTTAATATTGTACAGTCACTGAGAAGAGATTTGGATGTAGAAAATAAGCAATATATTTTAACCAGGAGTAAGAAAAGGAAAAAAAAAAAAAATAGAGCCATAATACTGTGGTATAAAAAGAAAAGAAGTGAGACCGTATCATGTAACAATACAAGCTCAATTGCACTACACACTATTGTTCGTACACTGAATGTGAATATAGTAATTATAGCTATTTAAAATGTTCACAGATACACTCACACTGAAGATATAAGTAGTTACACGTGGAGGAAACGCAGTCAGGAATAAAGAGAATAAATATCCATAATGTTTTTGTTCAGAAGATACACACATAGTAAAGCCATGAATCATAAGATGACTCTTTTATTCTCCCCCAGAATGCTTTGAGGTCCTTCATATTTTTGGCCTTTTCATGCGTCTGCCTGACAACTTCCCTCTACATGTTCTTCATCTTACCGGAAACAAAGGGGAAAACTATTCTGGAAATCAGGGAGGATTTTAAAAAAATCAGGGTGTGTGGCTCGGCGGCTGAAGACAAATGTCTGGAGACAAAGTTGTGAATGGAAACCTAATACAAACAGGACAGATGTGAAATTGATCATGTGTGTGAGAGACATACATTTTCAATTATATGCAGATCATGAATGTTTATATTCATATGAACAATGATCTCAAATCATAAAACCATTCGGTAATGAAGCAGATTTGTGTCCATTTTAGTCATTTCTAGTTTCCTGTTTTAAGCCCCTGTCACACATTGACGATTTAGGCGGCATATGCCGATGTACAGTATAAGAAATTTGGCGAATATGCTGCCGTTACATCAAATAAGTTATGAGTACGTGTTGTGCAAGTTAACAGAACGCTGGGACAAATCCTAGTACGGTGAGGTTATTGAAAAATTTTGTGCATTCAAAATTTTTGACGTATGTTTAGGACATGGCTCATGTGTCCTGTATATGCTGGCTGTGAGCTGTAGGTAAGTTGTGATCGTTCACACATTTTTAAATTGTACATAAATTCAATAGAATGTCTCGTGTACTTTATACCTACATATAACTTATACCTACGAACCAGCTTTGTATCCCCATTGTTCAATCACGTGATTATAAAAGGCTGCGGTTCGCTGATTCAAATCAGATCTGCATTTGACATCGCAGTATGAACATGACCGTCATACTGAAGAAATCGATACGGTCATGATGATGCTGGAAATCAGCTAGAAAGTATTCTTGTCTCAACCTTGCTGGCTCCTCCATCTCTAAGATTACATGGACATCCACCCCCATGGAGCCTTGAGGAGCACTGACTGGTCAAACTCCATTTTATATAATCAATCCCCTTAAGCCAGTGCTTTATCAATTATTTTCTGTGGCGCCCCCTCTAGGAAGAAAAAAAAATTTACACCTCCACCGCCCCGCGAGCAACTATGAATAGTATTATTTGTCTATAAAATTATTAGTGCATAACACTGTCTTTATTATCAATAAAAACAAAACAAAAAGAAATATAGTTCAACTTACAATAAAGAAAAAAACTTCATTAACATTGAATTTTTAGTCTGTAACAGAAAAGATTTAAAGTGCACCAATGTGCCTGAAAAAAAAAAAAAAAAATATATATATATATATATATATATATATATACAGCCTTATTTAAAATCTTTCAACTTATTTATGTCTTAATATCTCCGTCTTGCTCCAACTTTCTCTTCATTCCTGTTAGAAATTTTTCCGTATTGTTTCTCGAGGGGTTGTTTACTTCACTTTATATCGTTTGCTCGTGCGAAAAACCACTACGTCATAGCACAACAATGAGAGCACCACTGGCAACTAGTGGAGTGGAGGTGCAATTACACTTAATCCCCATACACTATTCCATAAAAGCATGTTTCCCCCCAGCATCATACCACGCCCCCCCATTTGAGAAGCACTGCCCTAAGCCCTGTGCGCCCATAATTACATATTCTCCAAGTCAAAAAGACATCCAGGAAAGGTTCTGTGGTCATCCGAAACACGAGATACATCGACATACATCAATATACATTTGAGATAATTCAATATGTTACCGATAAGTTTTTGATAGATTGTCAATAAGTTAATAATAAGTTATGTATACGTCTGAAGCTGGAATAACATCGATAGTTCAGCCCATGCCAGCATTTTATAATCAAAACAAATTTCTATTTGTCATCGGTCTCGGAATAAGTTTTGTAAATCGTTAATATGTGATGGAGTCTAACATTTTTCTCTTGTAAAGCATTTTATAATCAAATCCTTACAGGGTTCAAACAAGCACAACTTACTTGGGTTTCTTGAGAATGTTTCACCTCTCATCCAAGATGGCGCCCATCTCAGCCAACTGAGTAAGGGCTGGGTACATCCTGGACAGCTCGCCAGACCATCGCCGAGATAACACTCTCACAACCATTTACACTCACATCTATCGGTGATTTAGAACAGCCAGTTAACCTACTGGGAATGCCTTTGGACTGTGGGAGGAAACCAGAGTATCCGAAAGAAACACATGCAAGCACGGGGAGAACATGAAAATTCCACACAGAAACGCCCAAGCTGGGAACCATGCTGCCACTGGGGAGAGTCTCAGAGATATAATCTCTTGGAAACTTGTTGGTTGAGTTGGTAAAAGTAACGTCTTGGCTGCTGTTTATACAACCATTTAAAAAGTAAGTTCTTCCAAAAGTACTTATGAAACGCGGGTGGACGAAAGCCAAAGAAACTACCAACGAACCGGCCATTCCAAATGTGCTTTCATAACTACAGTATAGCACGACCCATTAGACCTTCCACATTTCAAAGGTAAATGAAAAGGAAAATAAAGATAATCAAATTATTATTTACACACATGAAATTTCATTCAATACAGTTTTATCATATTCTGAAGATGACATCCTTCAAATGATGGCTGTCATTGTCTATACACACTTGGAGGTAATTCTTAAAAAAAAAAAAAATGTAAATAAGGAAACTAAGGAAAAATAGGGAAAAAGTAAAGGAAAATGCCACAAAACAAGGCCAATTATGCAAAAACAAACAAACAACCTCCCCAAACAAACAAAAACAACCCAACAAACCTGCAGTACTTATATTTTTATGTGAGGTGCGCATCTGAGTGTGTGTGTATTTATATTTCATTTACATCTTATGCATTATTCTTGAATGTTTGTTATAAGCATTTATAGCATTGAATATGTATTTATTGATATTATATACACACATACATCTACGTATACGTCAGTCAGGGCGCTTGATCCTACTTCGTGGAAATCGGCAGACGTGGGGGGGGGGGGGTTTGCGGGTCTCGGTCCCTATTAACCGTGTAAAGTGAGAGATTCCTGTATATACTTTGATTCAAGGTGGCCCTACAGAGAAGAGAGAAGGAGAAAAAAAATTCACAAAAGGGTGAGGGCAGAGGGATGGGCCTGCCTCCTAACATCACCACACATCGAGGTCACCTGATCCAGGAACATTTCCTTCAGCACTTCTAATGATCTTCGAGCTGTGTGTGCACCGTCTCACACACACACACACAAAAAGATCCAAGTTTCTCATTTTTGAAAACCTAAATATGGCACACCTTTTCATGAGAGAGAGAGAGAGAGAGACATAAGGTGGCTGTTGAAGCCCCAAAGCTTTCAAAGATAAATATGATTGAATCTGTACAATACACCCGAGACAACCAGTCTTTCAAAAAAGTACATTTAACGTGTATTCAACTCTGAACAGCTGTCTATCGAACAGCAGTCCAGCAGTTTTAAAAATCTTTTGAAAATAGAACAATTTCAAGCAAAAACAAACCAAAAACTCACAATCACAACATCTAGCACGGAATCATGATTTGTATCATGATATGTATGTTTTCACAGGTTTTGAATTTTTTGTTTTTTTTGTTGTTTTTTTTAAATTGAGGCATCACCAATTTATGAGGAAAACTTTTTTTTTTTTAACCAGTCTTCTCTTTAACCTTCTTCTTCTTTTCTTTCGGCTTTTTCCCTTTCTCGGGAGTCGCCACAGCGAATCATCTGATTCGCACATTTGATTTGGCAGAGGTTTTTACGTTGGCTGCCCTTCCTGTCACAACCCTTTAGCAAGGGACAGAAACACGCTGACGGCTTTGCAGCTACTCTTTACGAAAGTCAGCAATGGTTCTTTTACATGAACCTCTCACCATAGACAGTGAGAGACATGGCCCGCCTTTGATAACCCAGTTAGCTGCACTGGGGGGACAGTGACAACCCTGTGGGGACTTGAACCTCCAACCTTAGGATCAGCGATCCTGCCCCCAGTCTTATCTTTAACCTATTTTGATTAATTTACCTATAAAATGTGAAAGACTTTTTTGGGGGGAGGTGAGTGGGGGGGTGTGGGGGTGAGTGACCTTCTACACACTTTCAGAATGACTGAATGAACACATAGCCCAGATACCACATTAATGTCTCTGAAAAGGACTCTTCAAGAATTTATATCCTTGGGATTCTCCCCAGGCCAGGTAGGATCGAAGAACTCCAATGGTTCCAACTCTTGGATGAAACTCAAGTATGTCCATTCGCCCTTGTTTGCACCTCGGATCTACTGTGACATAGATGATTGAAAATCTACACAGACAAGCAAAGCCTTCAACACACTCTTCATGCATTCCATGCAAACATGCAGATGAAACTGGCAGAATGCCAAGCGCATGGTCTACATATGAACGATTCTGCAAATCAAGCAGATAATCACGTGTAGCAACACAGTGATTACGTTTCAGAACAGAAATACGAGAAAGTTTCACTGATACAATGGCTGACATTTAAATGATCATTTCAAGGTTTTTTCTTATTTATTTAATTTAGCAATAATTAAGCTAAAAAATTTAAACCAGCCAGGCATCCATTGGGGTTTTGTCATAAGCAGGTATTATGAATTCCACCACATTGTTCAAGCTGATCTTCATCTGCATTTCAGTCCTCCCAATCCCACAGTGGGTTCAGGAGTCCGGCAGGATTCCAGTCAGGTTTCATTCTGATGGATTCCCTCTTATCAACGTCTGCCAGGCAGCACTTTATTACTCTGACCTAAATTGCCTTTACTTAAAAATACACAGTGTGCTATTCGCAGACAAGACAGGCTATGACTTACATCATCACTCAAATAACGAGATGTTTAAAATCAACGCTCGGCTGCCAGTCCTTATCAGAGTCAAAGTGGAATTTAATATGTAATTATAGTATTTAATAGTGTGTTTACTTACTTCACATTCATGTGCTAATGTCAACTGTATGCCAAAGCAGTACCTTTCAGTGTCCTGGGTGGCTTGAATGGCATGTTCATGACGTGAAGAGACCTCATAGGGTGGTGAGACAGTTTTAATGGCACCAATGTAACGACAGCAGCAGTGACTTCAATTACAATCCAGAAATTACATTTTCTCAAATGTTGGTCCTTTATACCTGTTCAGGGCATAATCTTGCCTTTCACCTGAAGTCAGCTGGGATTAGTTCCACCATCTCCCATGACCCTGCTGGATTAGCGTTACAGGTAATGAATGGATGGATAGATATTACTCATTTGTTGAGGAGGACATTTAGCACTAGCATAGTAATCAAGCTAATGACGGCTAATGCTATAGGATATAATAATTCATCCAAACCAGAACTATGGATCTTTTAATCTGTAGGAATATATTTTATATATATATATTTTTTTTAACATGGATTTGTAAACACCGAGAGCTTGTAGCAGGTGGATAACACTGTGCTACGACTTGGTTGGTTGATTTTTCTTGAGTAAATAAATGAGAGAATTGCACTTCTGCGACCTGAACACTCAATCATTTGCCAGACCACTTTATTCGAACCAGGCTCACAGGAAAACTGGAGCCTCTCTCAGCTGACCCTGGGCGAAGGTGGGGTACACGCTGAACAGTTTGCCAGAGCATTGCAGGGTTAACACATACGACCATTCACACCAACACCCAGAGGCAATTTGGAACAGCCAATTATCTTCATGTGTATGTCTCTCATATCTGCAAGGTTGAAACCCAGTAATGACGCAGACGGTATTGGCTCCAGGCGAGATGAATGCAGGTTTTGAAATTAATTAATTTATTTTCAGTTTGATATATTATACTAAGCCTGCAAGTGAAATTCGGATCCGGATTTAACACATCCAAAGTGAGCACACACTCTCGGGGCAGTGGGCTGTCACACATTGCAGCATGGAAAGCAATTGGGGGTTACGTGCGTTGCTCATGGGAAGTTCAGCCACGAAGGTGGAAGAAAGGAAGGTGCAACTCACTCATTCCACCACCACACATTTTTTCCTGCTGAACCAGTGACCTTTTAGTCCCAAACCCGCTTCCCTAACCATCAGATCATGGCTGCCTTCTCTGACTGCTTTTTTTTTTTTTTGCACTCGATCTCTGAAAGAGAATGGCAAGAGTAAGAACGATCGAGTTGCACTGCAGTACATCTGGCTGTTCAGATGGAGGAGGTGTTTATCTTCAGAATGCAGAGCCAGAGAAAGAGCGAGACCCAAACCAAAAGCAAATAAAAGTTTCAGTCTAGGAATCCTAAACCTTTTCTGCTTTGAAACCCATTAAAAAAAAAAAAACAAAAAAAAACTTTCCTACATACCATGAGAGGACTCGGAACCCCATCACCATAAGAAACATCACTTCTAAATGAGAATCACAAAAAGTATTTTCACGAACTGCTTCATCAGACAAGGAAAGTTCAACATTATGTGCAAGAGTGACGAGGATAATTAGCTTGGTGTCGAACAGAGCTAATGAACAAACGCAAGTAGCACGAACCCCATCCTGAGAACAGCGAGCACTTTGACAGGCCGGAAGATCATCATTTAAGTCATCTATCTTACGCCAGTGTCTGTCAACAAGACAAAGTCAGTGGCAGCTGTACAATGATGATGCAATCTGTTAAGGGCTGAGGGGTCAGGCAAGGTTGCTGATAGAAAATTAGGTCCATTAGCATGATTATGAACGTGATTCTGGACTCTTTGTGATGGAAGGGAGCCATTATTCATTGACAGAGTCGTGAACGCGGGGGCAGATGGCCTTTGTTGCTTCATCATAAGGGTGATGACATGATGTTCTTGTCTTTTTCAACAAGTACAGCACACACACTTCTTCCTTGCCTTCTGGCAGCAAAGATCCAACAGTCTGTCCAAAAACGAAAGAAATCAAATCATCTCCGTATACAGTATTATCAAAAGTACTCACTCCGCAGCCGTCTGTAGCCGGGAGTACGTGGGAGCTAATTGGACAACCTGTCATGGGAGGGACGGCATACATCTCACAGCGAGCCAATAATGGCTGTCCTTGAGCTCATTTGTTTGAGCAGGTAGATAGCATTTTCCTTCCGAGTGTGTTAGACCGTCTACAGACGCGCATGCGCAGCAGTTCGAAAAGAGGCGGGTGGCTAATGTTGCATGTCTCTTGGGAGGCGTGTGCATGTTTTCACCCTTCCCTGGTCGGTAGTATTGGTTTGATAGGAAAAGACAGTACCTGATGAGTGGGAATTGGACGCGACTAAATTATTTAGAAAATGGGGGGGGTGGGGTGGGGGTGTACTTGCTCTAAACTTCTTTTAGTTTTTCTCAGGAAAACGTTTCTCCACAGAACTGAAGTCATTGATGAATGAAAACACAGGACACTCAAATGTTGAAATTTGTTGCCCGAGGCCCAGGAGCCCTTGGTGAGTGCTGGGTCGCTTCATTCTTGATCCCCAGTGCCAGTAAAAGAGTGAAGCAAACTGGTGATGTACCAGATACCATGCATGTGTGTGCATGTAGTGTTATGATACGCGAGGGACGCAGGAGCTTAGTAACACCATTAGCATGTTTCATAACGACAGACACGTAAGCCGAAGCTCTCAGAAGGATTAGCAGTGCCGTGACGCCGAAATTCCAGGAATCTGAAACACCTCAGAGACTTTCTGAACTCAGGATTAAGAACCACAAATGGACTCCATTTAACCGTGGATGTCTCTCAGATCAGCCAGTGTGTGTTGTGAACGAATGTGTCACCATTTCACAGGACAGAGGACACCTCGAGGTGTCTGACTGTGTAGAACAGAACAAAATGTTAAAGAAAACATGACGAAAACTAATTAATAAGTTTGTGTTGTTTGTCAAGTCATTGAACACACTTCTGTTATATAACAGGACAAACGGTGTTATTCCTCTTGTCCAGTACTACAGCATCATGATTAAAAAAAAAAAAAAAAAAATCCTTTTACAGTTACATTCACTTGTTTACATGCACAAAATATTCCAGCCCGTATTGAAATAAATACACTGGTATTTTACTCTCACTCACTTTGCTGAACTTCTTAATCCTACTAAGGTTATGGGGAGGCTGGAGCCTTTCTCAGCCAACACCAAGTAAAAATTCTAAATTCCGAGACGTTAGAATTCAGACCCTTGTCTGAATTCTAAAGTCTAGGAATGTGGCCTCTAAATTGAAAAAAAATATTGAGGGGTGTGATATTCATTTATTCATTCATTTTCTGAACCACATAATCCAAACTATGGTCGCAAGGAGGCTGGCGCCCATCTCGGCAGACACTGAGCGAGGGCGGAGTACACCCTGGACAGCTCGCCAGGCCTTGTATAATGTGCTTGCTTCTTCTCCAAGTCCTGTTTTTCTGAGCAGGTCGCTAAACTTGTATTTGGTGTCAAAATCCATTCTCATCAAATACTGTAGTTTAATTAAAAAATGTTGAGACTGGGCAGTAATGGCCTGATGGTAAGGTGCTGGAGCACTGATCCTAAAGTTCAAACCCTACTCTCAACAGGTTGTCACTGTCCCTCCCAGTGCAGCTAATTGGGTTATCAAAGGCCTGCCATGTCTCTGACTGTCCATGGTGAGAGATTCATGTAAAAGAACCATTGCTGACTTTTGTCAAAAGTAGGCTGCATAGCCGTCAGCGTGTTTCTGCCCTGCAATGGCCTGGCGAGCTGTCCAGGGTGTACTCTGCGTTCGGCGAAGTTGGTTGGCTGAAATGGGCACCAAGCTTCCCAATTCTTCTTCTCTTTTCACCTTTTTTTTTTTTTTTAAGGGGTCGCCACAGTGAATCAACCGATTCGCAGGTTTGATTTGGCATAGGTTTTTACATCGGATGCCTTTCCTGACCCTGACACAACCCTTTAGCAAGGGACAGAAACACGCTGAGGGCTTTGCAGCTACTCTTTACAAAAGTCAGCAATGGTTCTTTTACATGATGACAGTGACAACCTCGTGGAGAATGGGACTTGAACCCCAAACCTTAGGATCAGCGATCCAGCACCCTTTACCACCAAGCCAGAACTGATGTTCACCAAGCCTCCCTGCGACCCTAATTAGGATTAAGTGGTTCATAAAATGAATGAATGTTGATACTTTTGATTTTATGTACAATACAGTACTCGTTTTCTATTTTTTTTTTTTTTTAAAATATAACGCGAGCTCCGAGTCCAAAACCTCCAATGCAGGTAATGATGTTTCATTTTTACCTTTGTATGATAAAATTGAAACAATAAGCCTAGAATGGTTAGCATGCTAATCTGTAATCCAAGGTCGCATTTACACTCAGTGCATTGTACATAAGGATGGCTTTCGACAGTTTACTGAGAGAACATCTCCAAGGATGACAAAAATAATGTAGTGGAGAACCTACTGATCTCACCAAAGCTTCACCATATCAAAGATTATACAGTCCAAGTTTGTAAAATATCAACATTATATAAGATTGAAAAAGGGGTGCTGCTACCATACAGTGATATAACAAGCAACTACTGTCAGATCTGCTGTGAGGGATGATTAATCCACAATCCGAAGCGAGAAATCAACAGCACCATGTTGCAGCCATGTTTAAACTGCACTCCATTACCATACAGCGCACAGCTCTTGAGAAAGCAGATACGAGTTTTGACATAACTGGGGTACATTGACTAATTGGAGAGGTAGGGAAGAGGAACGATGAACGCTTAAAGGGCATTGCTGCCAGCTCTGATTATGTGATCTGGGAAACACACCAAGGCGTCGTCTCTTCCCTCTCTCTATTTTCCCTCCTCTAGCTAAACCAAGTATGGTTTTAAATGCAACAACACATCGTTAACAGTTTCAACCCACTATTTACGCTGAGAGAATCTGAACCATGGTGGCACCCAAATCCCAACCACTAGTGAACGAAAAGTCAGAACTGATCTGAGGTCAGCCGTCTTTCTCCCAGTGCTAATTGGACACACATGATGAGGAACAGGATGGAAATCTTCATCCATTTGCAGTCACACGGTTCCCATTCACAGCTTACCATTGTGGCGCCGTTAATGTTCCAGCATCCTGCAGTTGTGAATAATTAAATCAACCCATTTCAAATACTTAGAGTGTTAAGCGGTAATTTGGCACAGCTTGGATTTAAATACAGATTATTATGCGTTTCCGAGACCTTCGAAAAAGACTCCACATCCTCCTCAAGGGGAATAAATACCAAATATGGAAGCTATTCCGGGACGCTGTATTGACCAGAAAGATTTGAAGCACATTGGCCTCCAGAACAACAAAATGACCGTGTGTATTGTACTGACTTATGCTTTAATGGAATTAAAATGCATTTTTTTTTTTTGCTTTAATATGATAAATACAAAATGTTCCGGTCTCCTTTACTTGTTTTTAATCATTTAAAATTCATTCACATTATAAAATTTATATATGTTGTGCAACAACACTGATCATCAGCACTCACATGGATCAGTACAGTCGGGCCTCTACTTACGAAATTAATTCGTTCCAGAGCCTTTTTCGTAACCTGGGTTTTCATAAGTAGAGGCGCATTTTACATGTAAAATGCGTAATTCATTCCAAGGCTCCCAAGACTACCCCACAAACCCTTTAAAAATGATAAAAGTACACCAATTTTTTATGAAATATGAACTAAAAGTAAAAAAATTATTTATTAAACCATTTAAACATATTAAACTATTTTATTAGCATATTTATTAATTAAACCATTATTAAACATTTTTATTAATGCACACACACACACACACACACACACACACACGCACACACACACACAACTCTCTCTCTCTCTCTCTCACACACACAGATGGTGCGCTCTGCTGAATGCGGGCTCCACCCACACGCAGGACGCTGGAGCATTTTAAGACGGGGAAATTCAATGCGCATTCCCTGCTTGACAGATCAGAGGTCCAAACTCTACTTTAACTTGATTCCTTGAAGTCTGGATGAGCCGCGTTTTGCTCACATTTGCCGACGTGTGCCACATTTATTAAACATTTACGAAATTAAAACTTATACATTAACTTAAAAAACAAAAAATAAGCTGCAGTGTGCTCTCTTAGAAGAGTATTAAGCCTCCTTTCATCTCTGACTGACTCTGTAGGCAGTCTCTATCTCTCTCTCACACACACACGCACACTGTCTCTCTGTCACACACACACACACACACACGTGCACGCACACACACACTGTCTCACACTGTCTCTCTCTCTCTCTCCCACACACACACACACACAAAACCTGTCTCTATGGTGTGTTTTGCCGAATGCAGGCTCCGCCCATCCGCAATGCGTAGAGCTGATGGAACAATTCTATTTAAATGTTTAAATGGACGAGATGTTGTATTTAAAGCGGAATTACAGTACCTGTTTGAAAGGTCAGAGGTCCTGATTCAATATTAACTTGCTTCCTTGTGAGATCAGAGGTCTTATCCCACGGAGCACTCTGCTCATGCTCCTTCTGCTTCAATATCGTGCCGAAATAATCGCCTCCCATCACTGTATTTCCACTTTAAGATCTCCTTCTGCTTCAATATCGTACCGATTGTAGAGGGGTTTTGGCGATAACAAAATATAATGCTGCAATGATCTCAAAACAAGCCAACAATCCTGTTCAACTCTCTTTCACGCGTGTGACAAACAGAAAGTATGGGTACAGGAAGTATGGGTACAGTTCAGCTGCCTCCTGGCCAATGGGGCAGGATGTTGGGAGACAGCCGATGAGAGAGCAACTCACGCATGGTTTGAATTTTGAATGGCGTGCTTGGCGCTTAAGAAGAGTGTTTTCGTAAAAAGAGGACGAAATTTAGGAAAATGTTTTTCGTACCCAGAGGGTTTCTTAAGTAGAGGGCCGACTGTACATGCTTTACTATCTGATTTTGTTTATAATTAGCAGGATTTTACATCTGTCATGTATGTCTATGATGTACTAGCCATGACGCCGCCTTGCCTTTATGTTCGACCCACAACATTTTTATGAGTGTTGTCATATAGCAACCTTACTTCAACCAAGTGTCACAGGAGTTGTAATCTTTCAATAATTGGATCACTTTCATAGGAACTCTGTGTGGTGGCATGGTAGCGTAGTTGTTAGCACAGCCGCCTCACAGCCAGAGAGGAATGAGTTCGAGGTCTGGATTCACCGATGGTGTTTCTGTATGGAGTTTGATGATTGCAGCTCCTTTTTTGGCGTTATGGGGTGCTTCCTTACTGACCAACTGCAATGTAACTCATAAACCAGAAGAACTGTTTGTAATAATGACTTATGAATCTCGAAACAAAAAAGTATTGCCAGCTTAACATACCAGCAAATAAACCCATAAACCACATTCATAATATTCAATAAAAATCTGTAGCAGTGCACAGCGTGGCAACATTTTCAAAGTGAATAATACTTTATGCTCATTTGGCAAGTTAGAAACAGCTTTCATAAGGGCATTTCTAATGTCAAATATGGGACACATCCATGCAAACCAGCTTATTTCGGGGGAAAACAAACAAACAAACAAAAAACCTCAGAATGAGCGTGATGGTTTTCATTAGTGAATCAGACATGGTGTGTTTTTTTACAGCTAAAACATTCCTCCTATTTTTTTTTTTTTATTCCTTTACCCTATACCTCCCACATGCTTAAACAGCCAACACAGACTGTAACATGTTCTAGATTCATCCAGGTAAATACAGGGATCCCGCGCTACTTCGTGCTTCAGTTTCTATGGCTTCAGTGCATCGCGGGTTTTTAAAAAATATTCATCGAAAAAAAATTTTAAAATAAGGAAATTAAGGAAAAATGCCTTAAAACAAAGACAATTATGCAAACCCTGCCTCAAACAAACAAAAAGAAAAAACTACCCAAAACCCCCAACATTACTACTTACATTTTCATGCATCTGTGTGTCTGTATTTATATTTTATTTACTTGAGCATTTTTTTTTTAATGTTTGTCATTATAAGCATTTATAGCATTGAAACTATTTATTATTATTATATACACATACAGTCAGCCGTGGGGGGGTTCGAGCCTGCCTTGTGGAAAACACAAGGGGGGGCGGCTCGGTCCCAATTAACCGTGGAAAGTGAGGGACCCCTGTTGTTGATATAATTATTTAGTCGGACCAACGATGAAACATTTTCCCAAACAGAACTGAAAACACACACACACACACACACACACACACACACACACACCTGTGAAGCAAACATATCAAGGAGAAAACAATGAGACCAGACTGCCTGTGCAGATGCACAGCACAAACCAGACAGTGTCATCTTCCAAAGTATATTTCCTTTCATTAATAACATAACATAACATAACATAACATAACATGAGTGGTGAGAACAGGCCATTCAGCCCAACTAAGCTCACCATTGTCCTATTCTAAAGTGACTCTAACCTTAAAGACGCACCATGACTAGATGGTATCCAGCACTAGATCAAGTCTGCTTTTGAAGACTTGTAAGGTTTCTGCTTCGACAACGTGGTTAGGCAATCTATTCCACACTGAAATTACCCTCTGCGAGAAAAAATATTTCCTAATATTTGTGCTAAATTTACCCTTGAATAACTTCCATTTATGACCCCTAGTTCTACTTACAGAACTTGGCCTAAATGTCGGGCATAGTTGACTTTATTAATCCCCTTAAGATACTTAAAGACCTCAATCAGATCACCTCTAATTCTCCTTTTTGAAGACTGAAAAGGTTTAGGATCCTCAGCCTCTCCTCATAGGATTCCTTTTTTATACCCGGAATTAGCTTTGTTGCTCTTCTCTGAACTTTTTCGAGAGTCTCGATGTCTTTTTCAAGTATGGTCCCCAGAACTGTACACAATACTCTAAATGTGGTCTAACCAATGTGTTATACAAGAGAAGGACAACATCCTTAGAACTATACTCAATACTCCTCGCTATGTAACCCACCATCCTACTTGCCTCTTTTACTGCTAACGCACAGTGGCTAGTACCAGTGAGGGACTGGTCAACCATCACACCCAGATCCTTTTCCTGAGAGGAACATTCTAGTTTTAAACCTCCCATGAAATACTCCTGTCTAATGTTTTTATTCCCTACATGTAGAACTTTACATTTAGCGACATTGAATTTCATTTGCCATGTATCTGCCCAAATTCGAAGTCTATCCAAATCGTCCTGAATAACCTTAGTAGACTCCAGACTATTTGCCAAACCGCCCAGTTTAGTATCGTCAGCAAATTTCACCAATGTGCTCTCAATGTCCCTATCAAGGTCATTAATGTAGATCAAATTGCTTCAGACACAAACTAACATTCCCAGGCCAGATAAGAAAATAAGAGAGGTGGAGTGTGCACAGTGCTGATGAGGTTCTTATGCTGAATTAGCACTGCTCAGTACAACCTGATCGATGCACAAGTGAAGACAGAGAGCTTCCCGTTCCATAATCTACTACAGAAAACAAAAGAAGCTCCTGTTTTCTTTTCATCTCTGGCAAAAAAAAAGCTTGTCTTGCTGATTTGAACTTAAACAACAGATCATTTGGCTGAATTTCTATGCATGCAAGCTTTGTCTCGGTACAAAGAGATCATTCTTTCCTTCATTTACATCAATTATTACTCAGCACTACTAACTACTGAATATACTACTAGACCCATCTCTTCTGAACTAGTGGGTGGGAATCCAAAACAGACTGAAAAGACCAGCCATCCCACCCAATCATTCTCATGGCGCCTTTTATGTAGCACACATGTTTATGCAGCTGTTTCTACAATAACATTGCCAAAAACTTTTTTTTTTTTTTTTAGTTGATCACCCAATATACAGTATACGGTACATCCATGTCTTGAGGACATGCATTCCATAAAGAATAGTGCAAAAACTTCATGTCTGTCAAATTCATTAATGCTTTATTACATTTAATCACAGCAGCAGTATAGCTAGTCTGTTGAACGTCCTCATATTTCAGTTCTGCCACATGATTCCCAACACAGTGTTTGATTTGGGTTAAGTTTACATTTACAGCATTTGGCAGATGCTCTTATACAGAGTGACTTGCAATTCTTTTTTTTTTTTTTTTAAATAAAACTGAGCAACTGAGGGATAGGGGATCAAGGGCCCAACAGTGGTGATAGTGGGATTGAACCACTGACCTTCAGATGAATAATGCATTGCACTAACCATTAAGCCACCACTGCACTTACACCTGACACCACACAGTCCTGACATTACCCAAGTCTTATGGATGTACCGAAGAAGACACCGTGGAGTGGTTCAATTTTCCCATTAGTTCAAGATGTCGGTGATCAAGGACCTCAACACTGGATGGATACAAATGTTGTGATGTTGCTAGCGTCGGCCTCCGTCAGTCCCGAAGGACTATGGCTGCGCTCTGGCCAGTATCCCGACTGGTGATACTCCCCAGTGCGCAGAGCCTGGGTAGGGAGTAATGAGGGACAGGCTGTTACCCAAGCAGCAAGTCCCCCCCTGTCTCGGCGCCACCGGAAGGATCCAATGGAAAGGCAAGTGCCGATACGACTGGGTTCCAGTGCCGCTGCAGGAGAGAATCTACGGTCAATTTAGAACGGCCAATTAACCTACAGTGCACGTCTTTGGATTGCGGGGGAAACCGGAGCACCCGGAGGAAACCCGCACAAGCACGGGGAGAACATGCAAACTCCACACAGAAACGCCCAGGCCGGGAATCGAACCCGGGCCTTCTTGCTGTGAGGCGGACGTGCTAACCACTACGCCACCGTGCCGCCTACTGATGTTGCTAAGGTCTGTTGAAACAACGCCCTGGTGATTACACGCTGTAATTAAGGCTAACGATAGTCCATCAAAATATTAGGATGCGCAACTTTTTTTTCAGTCGGGTAGGGTATATCTGCGGTGGATTTGTTTGGTGTCTACCCCAACACTTAAAGAAATCTTAGAGCTAATACTTAGGAAAAAATCGTGATGTTATCTTTAAACAGACATTTATGGGAGGGTTTATAGTGATCAGTGGGGCCGGTGGCGTAGTGGTTAGGATGCTGGGCTCATGATCAGGAAGTTGTGTGTTCAAATCCCAGTTAGACCCCCAGTGGCTATGACCCCTCGGCAAAGTCTTAACCACAAGTGTGCCTCTGTTCACCCAGCAGTATAAATGGGTACCAGTAAAAATATACTGGGAAGGTAACCTGTGATGGACTAGCGTCCCAGCTGGGAGGAGCTGAACTCCTGGTTGCTTCACGCTATGGAAACCGGGAATAAGCACCGGCCTGATGAGTCACTGGGCTCGGGTGTAAAAAGCCCAAAGGACTTTACAAGGGGCTGATCACTATAAGGTAAACACGGAGTTTGCTGATGAAGAAAGATCTTCAGGATAAGATACTTTTTATATGAAAATAAAAACAGCCTTTGCCCCCCCCCCCTTTCATGCTGTATGAAAAACCAGACTGAAGAGATAATGAATGCCGACAGTTGCTAGAACATAACCATTCGGAAACTTGTTTTGTAAATATAAATCTACTGAAAGAAGAATGCCCCATCCCCTTAAGCCACTCCACCCCCCAATTAAAAAAAAAAAAAACCCAAAAACCCACTTCATTGTTGATTAAATTCCTAAAACGTATCCCATTGCACTATACGACATTCTTTACTTGCTATACATTGTGACTTTGTTCATTTCTAAAATAAATTCTAATTGTATTAAAATTAAATTTTATAGTGAATATTTGGAAGACTAGTCCACACAGTCCAAGTCTACTCTGAATCTCAGTATGTTGAAGCAAAAAAGGTTAAAATCACTGGTTTTTCATAAGCCCGGTTTTGTGGTGAACCTCGTGGTGTGATTAACCGTGGGCAGACGATGCCTCATCGTCGTGTTCTAATGCATTTATTCATTCAGCAGATGGTGACTGCATTTTTTCATAGCCCATGTCATGCATTGACGATCTGGAGCCGACACCTGTCAGTCAAACATCTTGCTAAATGCACTTTTAATTTCCAATACAGGACAAAAACCAGCAATGTAGCTTGCATGCATTCCTATGGAATCTCTACATTATACTTAATACATAAATGGTTCTACTGTTACAAAATATAAAAATATGTGGTACACTATTTACATTATATTCACTTTACATCCTTAAGTTAAGTGTATTTATTAATTCATTTACGAATATACACACTGTCATTACTGAATAAACTTGGTTTAAAAACACACTGCAAGAAAATGTGGATAAAACTGTTCTGGCTATAAATGGAATAAAATTAAGCGCAATTGCATGTTAGCGGCAGCAAAACCAGGGGAGACTTTTCTAACAATTGATTATTAAGGAACATCTAAGCAAAAAATATCTTAAGCTGACCTTATTGCATATCACTAACCGACAACCACACGATACTGAAAAGCAGATTTATGCGGGACAAGTGAATTGGTAAACTGTTACAGTGGAGGTGAGTGCATCAGGGCTCTATGTTAGGATATAATACAGTTTTTGCTTTTTCTGCGCTTGCGAGTGTGTAACTGTCCTCGGGTTCCCAGGTGCCCAGATCCAATGAGTCCAGTAGAACTGTACTTGTGTAGTAATTCCTCACTGGTCAAATACTTTAAATTAACTGGAATGGGGATTGGCTCTCCCAAGAAATAGCCTTCGTCCTCAGATTCAGAAGATGAAGAACAGGTAGAGCACCAGTCGTCATCATAATCGTTCTGATCCCAGACATAACGACCCATATGGCGCTGTGGAGCTGGGTTCTGAAGTGTAAGGTCTGAGGTGGTGCGAGGGCATGGCCTAAAAGACCGCGGTCTCAATCTGAAGTCTCTAATCCCACCATTTATTGGATCTCGTGGACGATGTGAAGGAGGAAACCGATCATAATCCTCATACACATGTAAATGCGATCGCTCGGGCATCACGGGACGTTGTTGGACTGCCAAATTTAGTGCATTTTCAGAGCGGGAACGACGGGAACGACGTGGACGGTGATGATGTCTTCGACGTGGCTCTTCTGGATCAATAACACGCCTAGGAGTCCGTTCACTCATGGGAGCCAGGCGGGCATTATGAGCACTGCTCACTAAACTTGCACTGTCCTCTTCCTGATAGGTAAAGCCGGGTGGTAGAATGGTGATTCCAGGAGACCTCTGGGGATATGGAAGGGGATCGATCACCTGTACGGATGGCTCCATCTCCATGTATGGCTGTCTGGTGGTGAGGCTATGAAGCGATTCTGAGCTGTGAAACTGCACAGAAGAGTTCAGAGTGCCCATATTGCTCTTCTCCGAGACATTCATGCCAGAGTCTTTACTCAAGTCAGGCATCGAGAAGCGAGACAAGTGCTCCTGCCGCTTCCCACCCCCATCTGCAGAGGTACCTACATTGGACACAAGAAGGGTTAAAAAGAACACTCATCAAAAAAAAACACAAATAATTTTCGATTGAGAAAATTCATGCCTTAATAAACCAGAATCAATAAACAATAAACCAGAATCTAGTCAAGAGACCTGTAGCATTTGACAGAGCTAGTGACTCCATGGAACCTCGAGGTGTTTGCTCAAGTGGCGTTAGCTGTTCACTGATACCAAGCACGCTGATGGGGTTTCTGCTGCGACCCAGTCGAGCCGCACCATCCCGGTCTCTTTCCCTCTCCCTCTGAAAGGCATGCATGCTGATGGAGCGCTTGTCCATGAACCCATTGGATGGAAACTCATTAAAGCCAGCTTGTGCTTTTAGTTCAGAAGGGTAATGATCATCTAATTCTGGATCAAGCCAGTTCTCATTAAATGAATGTCCTTTGATAGCAGATGTAGGGGGTCTCTTGGACTGTGCAGAATCTTTGGGCCTACTGTCTTGCCGGGTATAGGATGTTCTAATGTTGCACTGAGTCAGCAGTTGCAAGGGAGTCGGGGAAGGTTCATTCCGACTCTCATAGCTATATCTATCAGTTTGTTTTTTCCAGGAAGGAGACTCTCTGGTCAGACTAGGGGCCTGACTTGACAAGCTCAGCAGGTCCATCTGCAGGGAAAGAGGGTCCACATCAGCCGAATAGCGCCCGCTAGAACCGTTTCCACCAGTGTTAGTATTACTGTTCTTGCTGGATTTCGAACTGCTGTGCCTCGCCTCACGGGGTCGGCCACTTTGAAATGCAGAGTCTGAGGAGTCTGACTCATTGGTATCCTCATTCACGCTACAAGCCCGTGAACAGAAGATCTGGCCCTGTTTGGGCAGAAATGGACGACCCAGTAGGGACTTCTTACAACGTGCACAGCAAAAGCAGTCTTCAGTGGCGTGCCAGTGCTGCCCATCGTACATCATCTGGCCCTGGTCAATACCTGAGATGGAAAGAAGTGACAATATGCATAGGTTCAAAACAGGGGTATATATGATGACTGCTCCGACACAACATTATGGACTCACCAGAATGTTCAAGGTACAGCAATTTGCTCGAGAAGTTACAAGACTCGCAAAGTATTAAGCCCAAATTTTTATGCAATGTCGCATTGTTGAGACGATATTTCGCCCGAATATAATACCAAAATCATTACCTAGGGCTTCAGTTAAAAATGAAAACTGTAATGTTTGCAGGGTACAGTAAGTGGACCACTGTCGGCTACCCTTTCAGGAGCACTGGTTACTGATTAAGAGATTGTTTCAGAGTCAAATTTCACTTTAAGTGTATTTGTACAGAGCTGTCATAAATATTGATGAGTAAAATAAGTGTAGGGAAAAACATCAAATATTAGAAAGTCCAATCTAATTCCACCGAAGTGTAGAAGTGTTTGGAATAAACTGATTATGCTACACGCCTTGCACTACACAAATACATTACATTTTAATTCCACTTACACACACGAGCTGGCCCCAGTATAATAGGCAACATCTGTTTGCAAACCTTTTCTTTTTTTTTTAAATCAGTTTCACTCCCATTCTCTCGGTGGCCTATACAGAAAATGATTACAGACAGAATTTGTACGGAGTTACACGCCAAAATGCAGCTGGAACTGATGCTGGGATTGAAATCAATGCGTCAACAATTCGAATTATTATGGGATGGAGTGCTGCCTTGTGACACAATGGTGAGTAATTGAGCAATAGAAACACTGAACAATAGATGAATGCCAATAACTTTTTATATATTGAGGACACTGCTGGTGTAACTTGGATCACTGTGAGATCCAGCAAGGATGCCGTTTAGAAAAGAAACTATTAATTATCGACGACCTGCCGTCATTTCCAACAACAGTTATTGACTAATTGTTGGGATGAACCTGTAATTTTATTATAATTACCTTCCACCAAATAGAAAAAGAGTGGAAGAGGGTTAATCAGGAACCAGTCATGGGCAGGAAATGGTTCATCCTGTTTTAGAACTATAGTCGTTGACTCAAATTATTAGAAATATTATACAGTGAACTCTGCCAAGTATTTCAGGGTTACTTTCTTTTTTAAAATAATATAAGGTTAATTGTAAAGTCTTGCTATTATTGTCATGGCTGCTTATTGACCCTGATATTTTGGATCACATTTCCTCCATTCTTTCATGATCGAGTCAGTAGAATATGCTTCATTTCATTTGAGGGAATAAATCTAACCTCCACCCCTATATTTTTATATATATACACCAAATAAGACTCTTTACAGCTCAGATCTGACAATCTTTCCAAAGATTATTCAAGAAGTCGATTCGCTTGGTTCAGTAGACAGCTCAGCTGAACCCCTACCAATATGTTCTCCACAGGAGTCGCAGTACTCAGCATAGAGGGACTCGAAACATCCACAGCAGTACGGCCGACCCTCTTTCATGATGTAGCGCTGGCCACCCAAAACCGTTTCGCACTCGAAACAGCAGAAGTGCTTCATGTGCCAGTGCCTGCCTTCTGCTTCTGTGCACTCATCTGCAAAGATAATCTGAGAAAAAGAGTGAAACGAGTGATGAGAAGTGATACATGGATCCATTTATCACTGAATACAAGCTAAAAGCAAACCTGCAACCATCCATTACATTTAACTTTAGGATTGACAGCAAAGCTCAGTGGAATCAGTCCCAGCAGCCTTCGCCCTGGGCTACTACGCTGCACCAAACACTTTCATATATATCAGAGCAGCAGTGTGTGTGTGTGTGTGTGTGTGTGTGTGTGTGTGTGTGTGGGGGGGGGGTGTTGAGAAGCCACAAAAAAAAAAAAAAAAAAAAAAAAAAAAAAAAAAAAAAGGTTAACTCCAGTTTTTGACTGTTGGATCATGTTTCAGGTTCCTCCACATTCAAAATGAATGTGACTATACGAGAGGCCAGACAGCTGAATTATTCATAAACTTTATTCGTTCAGTGCCTTCATTAATCCAGCTAATCCTCTACTTTTACTTATCACAGTTTAAATATGCATGTACTCCGGTGTTTGCCGGCTTTCATCATACTTGGAAAATGTCTTGGAAAATGTGTTAAAAGTCTGTGATTTCAGACAAGAGTTGTAAACATAGCCATGTTCTAAGTGGTTATAACAGAAAAATGAAAATAAAGAGCTTTCCAGTCCTTGGCCAAATCATCAAACCCTTCAGCGGAAGGTAGAAAGGAAGCAGAGCAAGAAAGTAGGATACAAGGATCGGGATTTGGGGAAATCATGTCATCTTCAGTTATGTACTACATGTAGATTATACACATAGGGAATACAGGGATCCCTCACTTTCCGGGGTTAATTTGGACTGAGATCCCCACGCAACCATCAAAATCCGCGAAGTAGGATTACCCCCCCCCCCCCCCCACAGTCTGCTGTATATGTACATGTGTGTATTATATATTTTATATATATATGTTTTATATATGTATGTGTATATATATATATATATATATATATGTTTTATATATGTATGTGTATATATATATATATATATATATATATATATATATATATATATATATATATATATATATATATAAAAAGCAATAAATATATTCAATGCTATAAATACTTATAATAAACATTAAAAAAATAATGCACAAGATGTAAATAAAATATAAATACACACACATGCAGACGCATGCGCAGAGATGCACACCTCACAACAATGTCACTAGTTTTGATGGGAGATTTTGGATTGTTTTTTGTTGGTTTAGGGTTTTTTTTTTGCATAATTGGCCTTGTTCTTGCAGCATTTTCCTCAAATTTCCCCCCCTATTCTTCCTTAATTTCCTCATTTTTTAATTTGATGAATATTAAAAAAATAAATAAATAAACAAAACAAAAAAAAAACACGCACTGAAGCCGCATGAATTGAAGCACGAAGTAGCGAGGGATCCCTATAAAGCAAAAGGAGTACTGTGGGCTCCTGAATTACCCCATCATCTGAAGTTTGTCTGTACTCTTATCGACAGGTAGAAAAGAACACAAACTGTCGTATTCTCAGCGAGGGGTAGAGTGTAAAATTGGCCGTAGTCAAAGGGAGGGGAGGAGGGTCGGCATACTCGCTCCCTGGGTAATTGTAGAAATATTAGCCAGGTGGGCAGAGATCGTTTTCCTCCAAGTGCATCATGCTGCTCCTGAACAAGAAGGTCAGTGAAGTAGAAACCTTCATCCTCCCTGGTTGTGTGATCAGGAGAACGATCGACAGACCGCTACGTTTTTATGACTGAATGCAAGGAAAATTCAGGAAAAATCTGGGTGCTGCGATTCATCAGATTTTCTTTCATCCTGTTACTTGATTCCTTCAACCAATCATAACTGAGAATATCTCACTATGGTAAGAGCAAACTACTCTACATAGTAGAACAGATATGGCAGACTGTGGTGCATGTTGTACCTCATCGCATGCGGAACATCTCGGCTTCAGTCTCTCAGCGTGGTGTCGGCCGCAGTAGATTTTTCCCTCATGGTAGAAGTAAATGAGATCCACCAGGAGCTCATCACACGTGCTGCACACAAAACACTGCGGGTGCCAGCATACGCCATGCCCCGCCCGAGACGCAAAGACAGCAATATCACCTCCATTAATCTGACCACCGCACTGAGACAGAGAGAGAATGTAAAAAGATTAGTCAGATAATACAACTTCAATCAACATACTACAAACTAATGGCCTTTTTCTTTCTCTTTTTACAATACAAGTATATGCTGCTTCTATACGAGACTGCCCTTGAAATATTTTCACCGAAAAAAGGAAAATAATCAACGACAGGGTTTCATGATTCAGCAAGACTGCAGATTCATTTTTTTGTAACACGTCCCAGAGTCAATCCTCCCGATACACTCCAGTGATCTCATAGTGAGCGAGTTAACCTTCATGTACTGAAATTATTAAAATACGACATTGCCTTATTAATGAGTACAGGAAAATCTAAAATCGCTGGCCTATGTGGATTGTTGTGAATGTAATATGCAGTAAAATTCTACCTGCGTGATAATTTTAATCACGTAGCGAAGTCAACATAAAGGTGGGAGATTAAACCAATAGTGTGACCATTTCTATTAGAGTCCATCTGATAAGAATGACAGCAGGGAATAGCGATAAATCCCACATCACCATGTCACGGTCTCTTTAAATCCAGTTCCGCACTTCGCCATTGCAAACGTGGTGCATTTTTAATAACCGCCACATACTTGAAAGACAATCTATTTATAGAGACACTTTCTGTTCTAGCACAGCTGAAAACAAAATAAATATCTGCAGGTTACAGAAGTGACCGAGAGAGAGAGCGCGAGAGGAGACCATCTGTGTATCAGGAGCAGTAGAAGGGGAGGAAAGGCAAGCAGGTGGACTCAGGGATTGAAAAACTGCTGAACACCGAGTTCTCTCTACATCAACTTTCCTTCATAATAATAATCCGATCAGATCTGAGAGTCGTTAACAGGAATATAGCCCAATTTATTTACCCTGACAACTTCCAATGCAAAAATTTAATATTTGTGGATTTATGGCTGTAAAGGATGCATCTCCATGTCGGGGAATGTCACAATCTTTACTTGGCGTGTTATTTGCTTTTCGGAGAAAGTACCAAAACAGTCAATACTCATATTGAAGCACTGATAAGTTTGCTCTGGTGTTAAACTGACACTGTTCATATCCAAACGACTAATTCACAACAAATTATGGGATCGTACCACTCTAACTAAATGGGGGGGGGGGCAGTTGGCTTTCAGATCAAAGATCATGGTTCCACTCCAAGAACTTCGTGCTAGATTGCCCAGCCCTTTATTATAGCAATTTGTTTGTCACCAGCATGCACTTTTTTCCAAGATTTACATTTGTTTTCTATTCAATAAAATTAAAAAAAGTTGCTCCTTTCCTTGGTTTTCCTTCTTCACATACAAGCTAAAAGCATACGTTTTTACAAAATTAGATTTTCAATCGCCAAATAGCAACTACAGGGATTCCTCGCTTCTTCGAGCTTCAATTCATGTGGCTTCAGTGCATCGCATTTTTTAAAAATATTCATCGAATTAAAAAATAAGGAAATTAAGGAATAATAAGGGGGAAAGGTTCAAGAAAATGCTACAAAAACAAGGCCAATTATGCAAAAAAAAACAAACAAACCCTAAACCAACACAAAACAAACAATCCAAAATCTCCCATCAAAACTAGTGACATTGTTGTGAAGTGCACATCTGAGTGTGTGCACGCGCGTCTGTATGTGTGTGTATTTATATTTTATTTTCATCTTGTGCATTATTTTTGAATGTTTAATTGTTATACGCATTTAAAAAACATTGAATATGTATTTATTGATATTATATACATATATACATGTAGGTATACGTCAGTCAGGTGGGTTGGGGTGGTGGTGGTGGTCCCACTTCACAGATTTCGATGGTCGCATGGGGATCTCGGTCCCAATTAACCGTGGAAAGTGAGGGATCCCTGTATTCACCAAAAAGTGGATCTTGCTCATTACTCCCATAGATAAACATTGGAACATCAACCACAGAGCCTGAGATGAACAACTTTAGTATATCCTGCACTTAAACATAAGAAAAGCAAACTAAAAGATTATGATTTTTTTTTTAATTTTTAAAGCATAGTGGTCTCACCTGTTTTATGCCAGTGTTAGCAGTCTAGCCTGCGACCAAACAATATCACATCACACCTACCGTATTTTCCAGACCGTACGTCGCGCCGTAGTACAAGTCGCATTGGCCAAAAAATACATAATGAAGAAAACAAATTGCACTGGACTATAAGGCGCACACTCATGGAAACTGTCTACGTTGGCTTGGAAATCTGCTGGCAGTTTATGTAACGTTGTGGTCCTCACTCTGATAGAGAGGCGGTTGTGTTGCATGAAGCGGTAATACCAAGAAAGGCCTCACGCAAAGTCATTTCTATTCATCTCCTTGACAACTACCTGGGCGTGAAGACGCAACTGCACTGTTGACAAGCCTCTTCCAGCAGGACGTTTCTTAAGCACTCACATGTGCGAGCTCGTTCCTCTAGCTGTGGCCATCTAGCTTTTTTTGTTTTCTTCATTGCAGTAATAATCGTTGCTCTTCTCCAGTCCCTCACAAGTTTCTCGTTCACTCCAAACTTTCTTTCTGCTGCTCAATTACCATTTTCTGCTGCATATTTCACTACTTGCAGCTTGTAATCCTCAGAATAGGATAGAAATTTTGGGGACATTTCCTCAGTGGTGGATGAGCAGATACTGGTACTCAAGCCTAGAGTGCCCTCTTGTGGTTGTGAGTGTAAAAATAAACATGATATCATGTTGATGATGAACAGAATTATATGTAATTTCACATACAAGTCGCTCTGGAGTATTAGTCGCACCTTCAGCCAAAGTATGAAAAAAGTGCGATTTATAGTCTGGAAAATTCGGTATAATCTACATCATACTATCTATACCATGCTCCTATCACACCTCACTAAATTGCTTGTTATTGAATGTTAAGTAGGTAGGTAAAGTCTGTTGGGTTTTTACACCCAAGCCTAGTGGCTCATCAGGCCGGTGCTTATCCCCGGTTTCTGTAGCGTGAAGCGACCAGGAGTTGAACTCCACCTGGATGGGATGCTAGTCCATCGCAGGTTACCTTCCCAATATATATATATATATATATATATATATATATATGTACCCATTTATACTGCTGGGTGAACAGAGGCACACTTGTGGTTGAGACCTTACTCATAGGTCTTAGCGGGATTCGAACTCACAACCTCCCGATCATGAGCACAGCACCCAAACCACTACACCACCGTCCCCACATGCAGCAGTAGCAATTCCAATCAGCTCATGCTATTCCCATGAAGTATGTATGTACCAACATTGATGAGACATTATTTGTATCACATTCATATTATTGTTAGAACTGTTGCCTATACATTTTAAATAAATGTTTCTCAGCTTCCTGTTTTTTTTTATACTTTCCATAAATTTTCCAAAACACTGAGGGTATCCCCATCCTTTTCATTAACTTGGAAAAATTCAGAAATGGAAACATGGCTGCGTGATGCCTAAGAACAGTGTGGTTATTCTTACACCTTCACCTTTTACCACATTATTCAATGCATGCGTAACAAAGATGACTTCTGTCATACACTGATGTTAAAAAATGCAACATGCTGGAGAAATTACATAACCAAGTCACCTGTTCACATATGGCTCCGGTCATAGTGACGGGAAATGGCCTGACATTACCCCGGCCCAGGTTCTCCCTCTTCCTTTGGTTACTAAAGAGCTTTAGCTCTTTCTTTTCCTCATCATCCAGAGAGCTACAGTATCGCACCTGAAGAGGAAAGAGAGATTCAATGCTGGAAATACACACGGTATTTGCAAATCCATACACAACATAGTTATTCAATTAATTAAAAAAAAAAAAAAAAAAGACCACAACATACAACTTTGAGACGCAAAAGTCACGCACGGACACAAAGGTAATGTAAATGTTCTCACCTCATTATCGTGAGGTGGCAGCTGGTGCAGAAGCTGTTTGATGCGGTGTTTCTCTCCAGGGCTGTTCACGTACGGCACCTTCGCCTCAGGTAGGGAGCTGTAGTACTGATGAACCTTCAAATTTAAGAACAGAAAAAAAAAAAAAAAAAAAAAAAATTAAAAATAGAGCTACTGACTGTAATAACACGCAACAAGGTGAAGACAATCTGAAATTTTAATCCTTTTGGTTTTTTTTATACACGTCCACACCAAAAAAAAAAAAATTATAATATATATATATATATATATATATATATATATATATATATATATATATATATATATATATATACATATACACACACCTCACAAAATCAATACGTTCCACAGCCTTTTTCGGAAATTGAACTGCATTTTACATGTAAAACGCGTGATTCGTTCCAAGGTCCCGAAAACTACCCCTAAACCCTTTAAAAATTATAAAAGTATACCTTTGAAGGCCTCCTGCTTCAATATCGTACCGATGGTAGACGGGTTTGGCCATATTCCTTTGCGATATCACTCAACTGCATGCCACGAGCCCGCTTCTTTTCACTCGCACTGGGAATCACACGTGCGTGCGTGTGTGTGTGTGTGTGCACGTGTATTCACCATGTCTTCTTAGCAGAGTTATAATGTTACAAATGTTTATGCAAGGTTAAAAGCCTGAGCCAAAAGATAAAGTTGCAATGAGCACACTCGTACAACTCATGAAACAACAGCAACGCTGTCCTTTACACAAAAAGCATTATGGGTGCTCCATAATAGCCAATGGAAGGGAGCTGTATCATCCCTTCTAGCCAATGGCAGGCCAGTGGGGCGGGATGTTGGAAGACAGTCAATGGGAGAGCAGCTTGTGCATTGTTTGAACGGTATGTTTGAATGTCGCGTTTGGCATGTTTCATAAGGAGAACTTGTTTCGTATAGAGACAAAACTTTGGAAAATGTTTTTCATAACCTGGATTTTTCATTTGCTGGGACTATCGTAAGATGAGGTACCACTGTACATACACACACACACACACACACTTTCCTAAAAGGCAAAAAAGAGTCAGTTTGGAATGTAAATATAAATATGACTAACTCCTGTTTTGATGTCATCATTCAGACACAAGACATTCAACACTCTCAGTATCGATATCCTTAATGAAAGATTTGGATGTTATCAACTAAAAACTGAACATGGTCAATTTTCAACTCCAAATCTCAACCCCCCAATGTACGTCAAATGTTTCATACACCAGCATATTGCTTCAATGCCAAAAGAAGGAAAATTAGTATTACAATGTCACCAAAAACTTCATCCATCACAGAAAGGTAATTTTTACATTTCAATTATTACAGAATACACTGAGCCCCTTCTCGTTTGCTATGGTGATGGACAGGCTGACAGACGAGGTTAGACAAGATTCCCCATGGACAATGATGTTTGCAGATGACATTGTGATCTGTAGTGAGAGCAGAGAACAAGTGCAGGAGAATCTAGAGAGGTGGAGGTATGCCCTGGAAAGGAGAGGAATGAAGGTTAGCCTCAGTAAAACAGAATACATGTGTGTGAACGACAAGGACCCAAGAGGAACGGTGAGGTTACAGTGAGCAGCGATAAAGAAGGTGGAGGATTTTAAGTACTTGGGCTCAACGGTCCAGACCAATGGAGAGTGTGGAAAAGAGGTGAAGAAGCGTGTGCAGGCAGGTTGGAATGGTTGGAGAAAAGTGTTCGGTGTGATGTGTGATAGGAGAGTATCGGCAAGAATGAAAGGAAAAGTGTACAAGACGGTGTTGAGGCCAGCGATGTTGTATGGTTTAGAAACAGTGGCGCTGAGGAAAAGACAGGAGGCAGAGCTGGAGGTAGCACAGATGAAAATGTTGAGGTTCTCTTTGGGAGTAACGAGGATAGATAGGCTCAGGAATGAGCACATCAGAGGGACAGCACATGTTAGAGGTTTTCGAGACAGTCAGAGAGGCTAGATTGAGATGGTTTGGACATGTACAGAGGAGGGATAGTGAGTATATTGGTAGTAGGATGCTGAGGTTGGAACTACCAGGCAGAAGACCAAAGAGAAGATTTATGGATGTGGTGAAGGAGGACATGAAGGTCATTGGTGTAAGAGAAGATGCAGAGGACAGGGTGAGATGGAGGCGGATGGTTTGCTGTGGCCACCCCTGAAGGGAAAAGCCGAAAGGAAAAGACGACAGAATACACTATCAATTTGTCGAGTTATAACAGACTTTATAATACACCATCACTGCTTTACAGTGGCTGCAGAAGTCTCTGCGTTCCAGTGCAGTTTGTACTACCTACCTCAATTAAATTTGCAACTATTTGCAAGAAGTCTGTAAATTCCATTGTGATATAATATATTTATGCATTATGTCATTCACACACACACACAAACCTCTATATATTTATATCTATATAAAATGTTTGCATTACCATATTGTGTGCACACATTGTCCATTCTAACAGCAGAGAAAAGTTGAACCTTGCAGTGTGTGAGTAATTTAGTGAGATGTAAACATGACTTCAGAACATTAAGCAACATATTAGTTCCTACGACAGCTTCCATGCTGTCGATGTACCGAGTTGCCAACTCGAAATTTGAGGTCATGGTTCCTCCGATTGTCCAGCTGCAGGGTCTTCCAACTGAAAAGTCCAACTAATAACTTGGAAATCCCGAACTACCAAATAAAATGGACCAACAGACCATATTCATCTTGTATACCGTATTCGACGTAATAAGCGCCCTGCTCCAATACCTCCTCCTTACGTCAAATACGATCTTACGTCAAATAACCACCCATGTGTACTGGGAGCAAAATGGTAGATCAAAACTTAGCAATTTTATTCGACCAGTCTCTGTCTGTCTTCCTTTCGGCTTTCCCCCCCCCTTTTTTTTTTACTCGGGAGTCGCCCCAGCGAATCATCTGATTCGCACGTTTGATTTGGGAAAGGTTTTTACATCGGATGCTCTTCTGGTCACAACCCTTTAGCAAGGGCCAGAAACACACCATCGGCTTTGCAGCTACTCTTTTACAAAAGTCAGCAATGGTTCCTTTACATGCCTCTCACCATAGACAGTGAGAGACATGGCCCACCTTTGATAACCCAGTTAGCTGCACTGGGAGGGACAGTGACAACCTTGTGGAGCGTGGGACTCGAACCCCCAACCTTTGGATCAGCGATCCAGCGCCCTATACCACTATTCGATCAGTCTCTGTAACCGTAAAATGAGGCGTTCACTGCCTGTAAAAGTGAGTTTACACAGTATTTCGAAACCCCCTGTCACTGGGGAATGTCTATAATGTTCATCAGTAACAACACATTTGATTGTTCCGCCGTGCTTTAAAAAACAGGAACATATTTCGCTATGTTCTCTTGGTAAATGTCCAACAACCGATGAACTATTAGAAATTGCTACAGCAAAACTCTGGGATGCTCTGAAATCACGTCGAATATGGTAATTGTAAGCATTATTAATAACATGGTGTTCATTTCAGTGTGAGCATTGCCTTTCCTTGAAGTAGCCGAAAAACTAGCAGTTTTTTCTTTTATTAGATCACAGTTACACATTGCTCACTCACTTCCTGAACCACTTAAAGGGGAGGCTGGCGTCTCAGTCAGCCTACATTGCGTGAAGGAGGTTTAAACTGTTTGCCAGGGCCAACATACACAAAACCATTCACGCTTACACCTCGGGGCAATATGAAGCAACCAATTAGCCTAATGTTAATGTCTTTAGACTATGGGTAGAAACCTCCCCAAACAGAGGGAGAACATACAAACTGCACATAGAATCCCTGAACCTTCTTGCTGTGAGGCAGACGTGCTAACCACCATTCCACTATACCACCCAGTTAAACATTAGCGACAATTTATATAACGATAATGAAAACTGTCACCACATCCCTTGAATGGAGTGTTTAAGGCAGTGCTTCTCAAATAACGGGGCGCGCAGTGTGATACCGACGGGAGCGCGTATGACCCTGGGGAACATGCTTTTCTGGAATACTGTACGAGAATTAAGTGTAATTGCACATCCACTCCACTAGTTGGCAGCGTCGCTCATTGTTGCGCTATGATGTAGCGGTTTTTTGCACGAGCAAACGATATGAAGTGCAGTAAACAACCCCTCAAGAAACATGGAAAAAATTTAACAGGAACAAAGAGAAAAGGTGGAGAGAGACTGAGATATCACATAAAAAAGTTAAATGAGTTTAAATAAGAATATTATATATATATATATATATATATATATATATATATATATATATATATATATATATACACACATATATGGTCCTGTCCTTTTGTTTATTTGCTCTACCAAAAAATATTGAGCACTCTCCTACGGAAGGATCTACTCAGAAAATCATATATATATATATATATATATATATATATATATATATATATATATACACACACACACACACACACACTAATTTCAGGCACATTGGTGCACTTTAAATCTTTTCTATTAGATTAAAAAACAATGTTAATGAAGTTTTTATTTATTGCAAGTTGAACTATATACATTTTTTGTTACAATGTTAATAAAGATGGTGTTATGCGGAGGTGTACTAATAATTTTATAGACAAATAATACCATTTGTAGTCGCTCGGGTGCGGGGGTGAAATGTTTTCTTCCTAGGGGGGGGCACCACAGAAAATAATTGAGAAGCACTGGTTTAAGGACATCTTTGTAATTTCGAAGTGATCTCTTATAGATGAACACACTTGTTTGTTGAGCTAGAGGCTAAACGATCAGAAGCTAAGATTTATTTTATAGCTCACAAAACTCAATAATAGAAAAACAAAAAATTCAGACTCCGTGGTTTCACTTGGCCTCACTCTTTTCACTTTTCAATTCTGGCATAATACACCACAAAGGAAATATATTTGGAACTGCATGCATTTTTCGATGATGTTTATACTCTCATCATATTTTACTTAAATAATTCAACAGCAAGGTTAAATATTTGTTATAAATACAACAAAATATCTTAAACACACTTCATGTCCTGGGAGTGAGGTAAACATGGGGGCAGGGTGTTATTCTGCCCCTATTCTTGTTAACCCTTCCCCCATTCCTTGACATGTCCCTTCCAACACACACACGCACACACACACACACACACACACACACCAATTACAGTCAGGGTGATTTATAGCTCAAGGATGTAAAGTTAATGGAATCTGCCTCTCCCCTCCCTGACTGTGTGGACACGGATGCTTCGTCCCAATACCCTGCGTGAGACTGTCTATTTTTGCACACAGGCTTGTGTGTATTTGTCTGTAGCTCTAAATTACTGTGATTAACAACGATGACCTTTGCACTCCACCTTTTTGCGGCTAAGTGGCAAAAGACATAATAAGCGGTTTTGTTGTTCGCAACATATAATAAGCCTTTTATTGTACAACTGGAGTAATCAGAATGCTGCATTTACACAAGCAGCAGAATAATGATTGTAATGTCCAGTTTTGGAGGAAGTGGGATTTGAACTCATAACCCTATTCGAACTTGGTGTAAAAACACGGATATTTTAGGGGGCGATATGACGTCCCAGACCCCTTCTGGCCTTCCAACTCATTACACATGGCGAATGTCTCAAAATTTCATGTGATAAAGCACCGAGCTCCATCTGCCCATGCTTATACCATATAAACCCGTCCCATAAAGATGAACAAAATGAATATCGCATGAGATGTAATTTATAACAATCGGTGAAGGGCTGCTGTTGACGGAGAAAAAGTGGCTAGCTTTCTTTAGATTCATCATTCCTTTTCAGAAACAGATGAACAACAAAACCACGGATGATGTCCTCTCTGTATATAAAAAAATGCCGGCGGAACTACTCAGAAATGAGAATCCTCGGATGCGCGGTTGCAACTCGAACATGACTCGACTTTCCCAAGACTCAGGTTTTCCCTGAAGAAGAAGATTGAGCTCTCTTTAAGCGTTGACTGATGGCTCTTCCGCTGCTTATCTTGGCCAGCCATACTTTTTTCAAGAAGTTCTGGAGAAGATGTGGGTTGAGGGATTTGTTCAGCTGAAAATTTCAGCAGACACCATCCAATAAATTACCGCACTGCTATCCAACAACAACAATCAGCGCTGGTGTGGTGTGGAGATCTGACAAAAGGCAAGCCAGCACTCTCATGCAAACCAGCAGCTCGTGGAAAGAACTGTAATCAGAGCGAAGAGATCTGGCCAGATGCCCACGAGTCCAGGGGTCTGGCAACCACCTTGTGCATCTCGGTACGTACAGCTGGCTTTTATAAGACAAGAAGGGATCGCAGGTTTGGGGGGGGAGGGGAGAAAGCCATTTACATAATCAGCCTTACTTCGAAAATTATTTTTCATGAAGGGACTTGGGGTTTAATTACCATTTCAACTGACATGAGTCTTCTTACTCATCGTATAACATCCAGGCAGCAGCCACAACCACATAAAGGACCGACAAAACTGCTTCATATCCAGAAAGTTATACTTCCCATAACCATCTGAGCATATTGTAAAACCATTGTAAGGCTATAAAAACGCCGTCCTGTCCCACTGATACGTTTTCCACTTTGAGATTTTCCATCTTCAGTGAAAGGTCTTGGGAGAGACTTTTAAAAATTTCACTGGGCTACAGATTACGTTCTACTTCCTTTTTCCATGCAGAGTGAACGACAGCAGCCAGCCAAGTCAGACATGCAGAAGTAGCGATGCTTCCCACTGCTGTACCGTCCAAAAAGGTCCAAGACAATCCCACCTTGAAGAAGCATCTTGACAGCAGCACACAGTAATAAGAGACAGAAATGTGGCCCTCTAAACCCCACTGATGCCTTCGGGGTAGCAGAACTTCTAAGCCAACATAATTGGATCGCTACACTAATACCAGTCATGTGAGCTTTCGGAAACAGGCAGTGATCTGTAAAATCCTTTTCTTTTATAGTCCAGGAATGATCATAGGAATAGTATTAGCAACCGTTTGACTTTTCTTACTTCTGGATACAGAGATAATTGGAGAGGGAAATTTGCAGGCCAACTTTCCTTTTGGCTGTAAATCTCATTTATTATTCCCTTCCTGGAGGTGCACAAGCTTCTTCGCTGCCCGTTTCTCAGTAAAACTGTAGACGGTAGAGTGTTCTGATAATAAATGACTGGTTAATAACATATGCGGTCTCAGCTCGTGACATTTATCTTACCTTGATGTCTGTCGTGAATTCTGGCTCCTGTTGGTCACCATTGGGAAGTAACCCAAGATCTCAGGGAATGCATAGCTATCCATCAAGAGCCGATATCAATCCCGATTAGAGGCAGACCACGACCGACTGCGGTTCTGTGCGCATTTAATAAACGGCCATCATGACAAATTAATCTTGCTCCATAGCACCTAATTTCTTTATACCATAGCATGTATTCTGCATCAGTTTGTATGGAGAGCCTTTTTTTGGGGGGTGGGGGGAATCAACCACAACCGTTGGCTGACCTCTGTGGTCCAGAAAAAGAGCTGGTAGATGGGCTTTATTGGCTATTGACCCGCTATGCTGTGCTGGTAATAAGACCTCCTTTCAGTTGGAGAAGAAAATGAAGCTCATAGTCATGAATGATTTAACTGGTCTATAAAGACAGCCAGCCACCCGCAGCACTCTAATAAAGCCCATGTGAGAATATGCCGAAGCCAACAATTTATACTAGAGCTCAAGGACTGACAAGGCTGTATTAAAAATCATGCGTTCATGCATGTTAGAATTCAAAATAAAATGTTAAAAGCATGACAAACTCAAGCACCCGGAGCAGATCTGATATTTTAGATCTAAAATACGGCTCACTGCAGAGGGATAGAGGGATACAGCATAATATATGAATACATGGGAATGGTGCAATCTGATTGGTTCACTGTCTCAGGATAATAGGTATTATCCAAGCAAACTTGGAATCATGCTGAAATCCATTACAAATATAAAAATAAACCATTAAAATGTTATTTTGGTTTACTTTTTATGTTCCTGTGTAGTAAAACAATCATTCACCTCAGGCTAGGCAGACATCTGTGAATAGTCGATTTCCAACCAGGGGGCTAATTCAGTGATATCCACCTCAGTTCCCTGAATACTAGTTATATACACAGTATATGCCTTGCGTGAGCATTACGCCATGTTTTCGAGCAGCACAGACCCCCTCACTATATTTCAGAGCGTTCCCTTTGACCAAACAGCTGAGCACATGACCACAAAAGTTTATTCTTTAATAACATTCACGTCTGTCGTAGCATGTCGTGACCTACACTATACTGTTTATATAAAAATATATACGCTTTAGTCCCTGTGCCAGCATAAGAATAGATATGTGTAAATATACGTGTGTGTGTGTGTTTGAGCCAAATAATGTAGGAATGTATACATTCAGCAGTGCCGTGTGTATGCGCGCACGCGTGTGTGTGTGCGTGCCTAAGGCATATGCACATGCCAGCAAGCCGTCAGAATCTGCTTATCCGTTAGTATAAAAGGCTTTTCTGTCTGGAGACGGTGTAGTCATTCATACATCTGTAAGAAAGGTTATTAATTTTTAACTTGTATTTGTCGAGATGGACTGCAGCCATGTGAAATCTGGAACGTAGCCCTGCTGACTGCTTATAAAGGGCACATGGTGAAGTCACTGCTTTGCTTTCCAAGCATCACCAAAGACTAATAATATTAATACCACTAATAATCAATTTTTGCTGATCATTCAAAAGATTTTTGTTTGCTTCTTTATTTTCATGTTGAATCTAAAAAGTTTAAGTAACTAGCCAGTCATTTGTTCGAACCCTGTGACGTCCAAGAAACAACATTTTAGCAGCACAGTGCAATCACAGATAGTCATTACAGGACTGGTCTGTCCTGAGTAAGATGTGGGTTATGTTAGCGGAGATGACCACCAGAGTACCATACTTGAACCATTGACTTGACTTTGCATGGCTTTTATTGTTGGTCAGTCTATCCTGTGACTGCGCTCATTGGAATGCTGATTGGCTGTCCTCTCTTTCCCAGCAACGTTTTTTCTTGAAGTTGTCCAATTCCAGGTAAACATTTTTATTTACTCCCTCATTTGCTGAACTACTTAACGGGGAGGCTGGAACCTATCTCAGCTGACACTGGCCGAAAGCTGGCATACCCTGAACGGTTAAGTCAGACCATCGCAGGGTCTCACACACACACACACACACACCATACCTAGGAGCAATACGAAAAAAGCAAAATTAGCCTAATGTGCATTTTTTTTAGATTTTTGAAATCTAATGGGGAACTCCATTTTTGGACAGTGACCAAGTCTATACATCGCATTTATTGCCTGGCACAATGAAAATAAATAAAAAAAAAAAACCTGGTGCAAATGACAGTATGTTAAGGTCCTGTGATCCAGAGCACTAGAATAGTAGCATTTGCACTATATCCCATTTTGGGGTGAAGTTGGAGGCACACTCCTCTTATATGATCGCTTTTATTAAAAAAAAAAAAAACAGCTCTGTTACGGCTAATCGAAGCTATTTGGGTTGTGACGAGATTTGTAATACTGGTTTGGTGTTCTACCTGTTCCGGTTTGAGACCGGGTGGAACCCAAGCGTACTCCTCCAGAGCGCAGCCCGAGTCGTCGTCCGACGTGGAGTTTCTCTGGAAGTCGTACAACAGCTTGTTTACGGTCTTCTCCATTTCCAGAGGCATGGCCGTTACAGCATGATCCTCCCGCGGACACTTACAGTGCAGACAAATCTTCCTGCGGACACAACAAAGACGAGTTCGTTCGGGTTCAAATCAGGTGACTGAGTGCTGAGAGAAAATCAACACAGTGTGAATGGAGTCACTGAGCCATGCATGCTAATGAGTGCGTTTAGCTACAAATTAAACAAACTGAGTGAAGTTAAGTCACGAATGCTGACAGTTATTTGGAATTAGAAACGACCCAAATTAAACGACGTCAAGTGAAACAATCTGACATCGTTATGCAATGCATTGTGGGTATACTTACAGGGAATCAGAGATCTGCCAAACAAATCAGTATTTTAAACAATTCCAGAAGGACTGTTCACCCATCTGCTCACAATTCCACACACACACAAATTACTGTGTGAAAATGGACAGTGGATTCTAATAAACACTGAAATTTACTTCACTGCTGATCAAGCGGTACAAAACAGCACAACACTCACTTAACTCTACCGAAGTTTTTTTTCCACTCTCTCGCTCACACACACACACACACGATTCAGCTCACACACAGCCTCTTAAAAAGCCAACTTTTTTTTTTAAAACAAGATACAAGAGTGAGTTTTCCTTTTACTCGGAGCCCAATACCTCATACTTTATAAAATGATGTTCCAATACAGGGATCTCTCGCTACTTCGTACTTCGCGCTTCTATTCATGCGGCTTTAGTGCATCGCGGGGTTGTTTTTTTTAAACAATGTCCATCGAATTAAAAAAAAATAAGGAAATTAAGGATGAAAGTTCAGGAAAACATCACAATTCCAATTATGCAAAAAAACAAAAAACAAACAAACAAAACAAACCCCACCCTAAACCAGCACAAAACAAAAAAACCCAAAATCTCCCATCGAAACTAGTTACGTTGTTGTGCGGTGTGCATCGGAGTGCTTGCACATGCATCTGATTGTGTGTGTTTATATTCTATTTACATCTTATGCATTATTTTTTTAATGTTTGTTATTATAAGCATTGAATATGTATTTATTGATATTATATGCACATCAAAGGCGGGCCATGTCTCTCACCGTCTATGGTGAGACGCATGGAAAAGAACCATTGCTGACTTTCGTAGAGAGTAGCTGCAAAGTCGTCAGCGTGTTTCTGTCCTTTGCTAAAGGGTTGTGACAGGAAGGGCATCCGACGTAAAAACCTCTGCCAAATCAGAAACGTGCGAATCAGATGATTCGCTGTGGCGACTCCCGAGTAAAAGGGAAAAGGCCGAAAGGAAGACAGACATGTATGTCAGTGTGTGTGTGTGTTTTTGTGTGTGTGTGTGTGTGTGTGTGTGTGGGGGGGGGGGGGGGGAGAGCCTCTTTCGAGGATTTTGGTGGTCATGTGGGGATCTCGATCCAAATTAACTGCGCAAAGTGAGGGATCGCTGCATTTCTCACAGGTAGCAGCAATCTCTGATGTGATTAAATATGTACACACAAAATCACAATATACAGGTTTGCTAACAAATTAATGAACAAAACGCCTTTCTGGTATTTCACAAGGAATCAAGCAGCACATATCGTAAGGAAAAATAATCTGTGCAACATTTTAATGATTTTATAAATGAGGCGCAGACTGGAGTTGTAGTTTCCAATCAATTACATCAATTTGGGGGCAGCACGGTGGTGCAGTGGTTAGCACATTCTCTGGGTACTCCGGTTTCCTCCCAGACCAAAAGGCATGCACAATCGAGTAATTAGCGCCATCAAAACATCGGCGTGTGAATGACCGAGATGGTTCTGCCAGACTCTGCCTTAATCTGGGCTCCAGCCTTCCCATGATGGAGGACCTCTTACAACACGTGATCCCAATGTCATTTTTCATGATCTTGACATTATTCATGCTCGTGTCACAATACTCTTAAAAAAATGAATTATGTGCGGATTTCTATGAAATTGCTACCAGGAGGTTGGGCTTTAGACACTGAACAAGGCATAAGATTTTGGAGATGATCCAGATGAAGTAAAATCAAATCAAAACTCAGGAATCGTTTCAAAGCCAGAAAAATGCAAACACTGAAACATACAAGATATGTTAATATATGTTGATATATATTGAGACATGACTCGCATGTCTTCCAGTAACATCACAACAGCCTGTCTTTCTGAAAGTTTATTACGCCCCCACCTGCAACCCCCACCCAACAAAACACAAACACACAGAGACAAATCAGCGTCCCGTTTGTCAAGGTGAGAAAAAGCGTGCGGACAGGTTATAGTGACATTTCAGACAGATACGCACAACAACTGCTGGCCAAACGTCTCTTCATGCTCTACTAACCCGACCACATTTGGTTATAACAGGAGGAAGTCTCCAGAGCTTTTATAAAAAAAAATGTTCCTCTCACTCACACACACACACCAGTCCAACGTTCACGTCTGGTTAATCTCCAACAGGGAAGACTTGGCCATGCCAAACCTCACGCGCTGGCTCTGGAGGCTGCTGGTCAAATCTTTTAACCTCATCTGCCTCAGAGGCCTGGACAGAACACAGACCAAATCCCATTAGCACCTCAGGCACCCTGCAGGCGGTGTGCGGCATCAGGGAAATAAAAAAAAAAAAAAAAAGGAAACTAAACAAGTGGCTACATAACCAACATCATGAAAAAAACTTCAAAAGCACAGGGGTGGAGTCGTTCTGGAATAGGCCCTGCTCCTTCAGGATAAAAAGATTTCGTTGTGGGGTAAAGATGATCACTCAGAACTTTACACTGCTTCGCTTCGACAGAGAAATAGTCATGTTATTAAAAAAACAAAAAAGGCCCCCAGTAACACCATGCCCCACCCCCCCCCCCACCCCTCTGTCCATATCTATGAAAAACGAATAAATATTTTTATATGAACACTCTCCACAAAGAGATACAGGTCTGGGTATATCAACCGTTTCTTTTCTGCTGGGTTTGCGTATTGAAATTGTATTGAGATATTCACAAGGCAAAGGACACCTCTATTGTTCTGGAAAATGGGAAACAAAGACGACTGAATACGGGACAGATGTGGTACAGTGAACGTGTGCAAATCTTTTTGCCCTCAAATGGGTCGTGCCAATATTTCAAAACATTTAAAAATTTCAAGCAAATCAGTCTTGATGGAAATGAAAAAATATCATTAATAAAGGAAGGAAAGGTAGCGAGGAAGAGCGTATGTAAAAGATAGTAAGGGAAGAGAAAAAAAAAATGAAGGAAAAAAAAGAATGAATGAAGGATAAGCAAGAAAAGAAAAATAAGAGGAAAGGAAGGAGGAAAATAAAGGAAATGAAAAAAATATTAAAAATTCAACAAATTCAGGAAAAAAAAAAAAGCATTTGAATCTTTATTTAAACATTATTTGATTATTATTTTAATAAAGTCTTGGAAAATCCAGTTCCTCCCTCCAGTCTTGAGCTTCTCATTTTCTGAGAGAAGACGCCGCTCTTTTTTCTTCCTCATTTAAGACCCTGGATTTTCGCTCCTGCAGCTGCTACACCAAGGACAAGGACACAGCTTGAGTTTAGAGTGTGTTGAGATTGAAGGAACGTTTCACCCAAACACTCCACTATCAGTAATGATGGATGAGAGAAAACAGGAGCTGAAGCAATAATGAGATCACGCCAAGTACGCCCCATTAGCGTTAATTGCGTATTGGTCTTTTTTGTGTGAGCAGCAGCAGCACTCCTGTTCTACTGAAGCAGGCAATGAAATGCAGCAAGAGAGATTAATAATAAAACTAGACAAGGACACAATTTCGTTGTCATTTAACAACAAGCTTCAGGGGTTGAAGACATCACAGGATAGTTTAAGACATTCACATTTAACTGTTTCCATGTTTAAAACGTGAAATATGCAGATAGCATGATTGGCTCAAAAATCATGCCGTTTTAGGGTGTTGCTCTTACAGGATACTTACAAGGGGGTGGGGCTTGACAATTTAATTACAAGCACTGCTACTTGATTTCAGGGTCAGCTCTGGAACACACAAGAGATAGCGCTTGTTTTGGGCTTTGAATTTATCATCATAGTTGGGGTAATACTGCACTGTGTTACCACTCAGACTTAACACCACATGCCTGTGATGAACAGGATGGTGAGTGAAATTTACCTGAAAGCTGAAGCTTTGGCCCCTCCTTGAATCGCCACCTTATTATGGTGGAAGGGTTTGCATGTCCTAATGATCCTAGGAGCTATGTTGTCGGGGTCACTATGCCCCTGGTAGGGTCACCCAAGGCAAAACAGGTCCAAGGTGAAGGTACAGAAGAAGCACAAAAGACCTCAGTGAAAGCACTAAAAACAAGGATCGTTTCCCCTTGGTTGGACGCAGGTCACCAGAGTCCCTCCTGTGGAGGGTGAAAGTGGTCAGGTGCAATGCGAGTTGGGTTGAAGCCAAAAGACATGGGTTCTGTTGGACCGATCCTCAGCTACTGACTGACTCGTGGGACATGGAATGTCATCTCTCTGACAAAGAAGGCGCCTCAGCTGGTGCACGAGGCAGAGAGATACCGATGAGATATGGTCAGACTCACCTCAACACATAGCTTGGGATCTAGAACCGGTGAAGGAAGCCATCCAGATGAAAAAGGAGGCCTAGCAGGTCTTATCAGCCTGTGGGACTCCCGAGGCAGCAGACCGGTACCGACAGACCTGCGTGTTCCAATTATCGTGGAATCACCCTCCTCAGCTGACCAAGGAAAGTCTAAGCAGGGGTCCTGGAGAGGAGGATTCAACCGATAGCTGAAACTCACATTGTTCCTCCTGAATCTGGTTTTCATCCTAGCCACGGCATTCTCAACCAAATCTAATGCTCTACAGGATCTTGGAGGGGGCATGGGAGTTTGATCAATCGGTCTGTGTTTTGGAGATTTGGAGAAGGCTTTCTACCGTGTCCCTAGGGATATCTTGTGTCGTGAGCTCCGGGAGTATGGCATTCCGGACCAGTCGCGATGAGCCATTTGGTCACTGTATTGCAAAGCCAGAGCTTAATCCGTATTGCGAACAACAAATCGAATTTGTTTCCGATGAGGGTTGGAGTACGCCAAGGTTGTCCTTTGTCGCAGAATTTCTAGGCGCAGCCGAGGGTGTTCTGGTTTGGTGGCCATCGGATCTCATCTCTGCTTTTTGCGAATGAATTGATCCTTTAAGCTTCTTCAGTCCTCCAGCTCTCATTGGAGTGATTTGCAGTCAAGTGCGAAGTGGCCGGGATGAGAATCAGCGCTCCAAGTCTGACGCCATGGTTCCCAGTTGGAAAAGGGTGGAATGCACCCTCCGGGTCAGAAATTACATCTTGCCCCAAGTGGAGGAGTTCAAGTATCTTGGGATCTTGTTCACGAGTTTGGGAAAGATGGAGCAGGAGATTGACAGGCAGACCACTGCAGCCTCAGCTGTAAAGCGGAGCATGTACCGGCCTATTGTAGTGAAGAAGGAGCTGAGCCGCAAATCAAAAGTTCTCAATTTACCAGTCGATCTACGTTCTACATGCCAAATCTCACCTATGGTTACAAGCTTTGGGTAGTGACCAAAAATAAACCCCCCAAAAAAACGTTGATACAAGTGGCTGAAATGAGCTTCCTTCGGCGGGTGGCGGGGCTCTACCTTAGAGATAAGCTGAGAAGCTCAGCCATCTGGGGACAGCTTGGAGTACAACCTCTGTTCGTCTGCATTGAGAGGAGCTAGTTGAGGTAGCTCGAGCATCTGATTAAAATGCCCCCCGAACGCTTCCCTGGTGTGGTGTTTGGGGCATGTCCAATTGGGAAGAGATCCCGGGATCAACCCAGAACATGATAGAGAGATTACGTCTCTCAGCTGGCCTGGGAACGCCTCAGTATCCCCCTGGAAGAGCTGGAGGAAGTGGCTGGGGACAGGGACGTCTGTACCTCATTGCTGAGGCTGCTGCTCCCACGACCCAACCCTGGATTAAGCAGATGATGATGTTTTGGAAGCAGAGCTGTTTAACCCAAGTGTAGGAGCCAGTAGAACTGGTTAGAGGAACACTTCTGCTGCATCACGCTCTTTACACAGCCATGACGCAAGGGTTAAAAAAACGGGGGTAAGAACCCCCTTCTCTGGTAGAAACGTGTGGATTTTTAATGACATTGAATAATAGTAATAAATAAGTACAGAGCACCCCCTGATGGACTTGCTGTTATATAGCACTTCCAAAAAAAAAAAAAATAAATATTGTAAAATGTGAAAAAAATTCCTGAATCTGGAATTTGACCTTAATCATCTCCAAAATCTTGTGTTCATTATTCAAAGCCCCAACTCGGGTAGAAATTTCATAGAAATCCACACAATGTTGTGTAATCCTGCTAAGAAAGGCGTAAACCATGGATAAAAACATCCTGGTCAAAGGTAACAATTTTAAAGAATTACATATTGATTACAATTATTGATACAAGTTGCTCAGGGTGAATTTTTTTTAACCTTGCGACCTGCTCATTATAGAGATGGATCTGGAGTTCAACTTGTGTTAGGTCTGGAATGACATGTCATGACCTGGCCTTAGGAAACTCTCACCACACTATCTGATCACATCCTCATGACTCACTCTGCGCACAGTTCTCAGGACAAGACACGGCGCTAAAGAACATGTCTGGATGGATTCACCGATTACTTTCATCTCGAGCGCATGACTTGCACTCTTAAGTACTTACATGGAAACAAAGCCCCAGGTGTCCCTAGTTAGGAATTAGTTTAGGCTTTCAATTACAAATCTAAAATCAAGATGTATGGTTTTGATGAATCAAGGCCAGGATTCTCAGACAGTCAGTGATAGATTTTTGTCTCCGATATAAACATGTTCACGAGGGAAATTCTTTTCCAAGACAAAACAAAAATATCATCACTCCACAGTCCATGATCGAGCGCAGAACCAACAAATTAATTTTTTCTCGAACAAATACATTTTCCAGCTTCAGAATTTCAGATTTAAAGCTCACAACGCTTGACAGATGGACAGCGAAATTTCCACACACTGATTTCATTACAACGCCCTGCGCACATTGGAGACCGAGCATGGACAGACTTCAAAAAAACATGACCACGCCTTTACTAGACAGACATAAAAGCGGTTGCCCCATCCACAGAGTTGATCATGGACTCCTGCCAGCCTGCACGACATCCAGAGAGACAGTTAGTCGTGTGCTTGAGATGTAAGCAAAGAGATGTTTGCATTCCGGTTTAAAAAGGTGCGTTTTCACATGGTTTGAAACAGCCGCTGTGGTGTTGTTGCTGGACCATTCTCTGCTGGCTTTAACAATAGCTACAGGCAGAACACATGGAGCGTGTTCAGGGTTTATGAGTAATTCCGTGCAGGTTCCCGGTTTGTGTGCTTATTTGAAGAGAAATTCCTCATCGCCACGATACCTGGGAGGCACGCAGGATTTCCATAGCATCACTCCAAACAGACGAGACGGTTAAACTGTAAAGCAATGTGTTGCAGAAGCGAGATGCAGCTGGATATAGCAGAGCTTACACCCCCCACAGACATTTCTGATGCTGCTTTTCCTTTAAACAAGCCAACAGACGGATCTTAAAACAAAGCCCCACCGCAAATCAGACTTTATTAAAGCCAGAAATTTTCTACACTTGAATCATGGACAGCTTAAACCGCTAACGTCCATTATTTGAGGATGTGATACAAATCTAGTTTTATATCGAGAACATATATATATATATATATATATATATATATAGACACACAAACACACACTATATATATTATACACACATACTAATATATATATATATATATATATATAGTAAAACCTCCGCTGACGAACGCTTAAGCTCACGAACTTTTCGCCTCAAGAACATTAAATTTGCGAGCATATAGTCTCTGCTGATGAACTAGTTTTCGGCGGACGAATCAAACCACGCGGTCGAACAGCGCCACGGTGGCGGCCACGAGAAGCTGACGCACGCTCATGGCGTCACAGTTCGTCACCCCCTTTCTTTGAATGCGGAAGTGGTTTGTGTTTGCTAGACATTTTGGACCATATTGAGTGTACTTTTGCTATTATGGGACCGAAAAAGACCCCACCACAGGCGGAGATCATTGAAAAACACGAACGAGGTGTGCGTTTGAGTGACTCAGCGTCCCAGTACCAGTACGCTAAGTCTACCATTGCTCCCATCCTTAAGAACAAGGAAGCTATTAAGGGTGCGTGTGTGGCTAAGGGTGTTTCCAAACAGTAGGCGTTTCCAAACACGCCTTCCAAACAGTAAGTCCCTCCCTCCCTCCTCCTCCCACTCCATTCCATCAAGCAGTCAACTACCATCACAAAGGTAAATAAAACGACTTTATTATACAGTACAGTTTATTTCTTTAATTACAATACAATAGCACATTTATTATACATAAAATAAGGTATATTTTTGTGTAGTTTTAAGGCTTATTTAGTAGAAAATTATGTTTTATGGGGACCTGGGAACGGATTATTCTCATTTTAATGGTTTCTGATGGGAAATAAATGTTCGGAAGACGAACTTTTCGCCTTACACACACTTTCTGGGAACCAATTATGTTCGTGAGCTGAGGTATCACTGTATATATATATATATATATACACACACACACACACACACGCACACACACATATATACACACACACACACACACAAATATACATACACACACTAATATACATATATATTATATACACACACACACACACAGGGAGACCAAGCCTCCTCACTTGGACTGACAGGTGCACAGACCACACCCAATTCATTTGAAACACAAATAAGCACCTTCACTTACACAAAAAGAGGACACACTCACTGGAAGTGACAGACTCACAGACCATGTTCACTTCCTTCTCACAGGCATCACCCACTTTACTAAAACGGACACAGATAAAGTCCTTCGTTTACTGGTTTACTGACCAACATATACGACATGCTTTCTACATTCCATTATGAGAGCAACAGAAGCCACACCTTCTGAATTATAACGTACAGAAAATACACCTTTACTAAGGAGAACATAACTAGGACCATTCTCCTTTTTTTTTGTGCCGACATACAAAGACTGCACCTCCTTTACTACATGAACACAAGCCACACCCATTTCCAATTAACTGGCAGATGACAGACACTGCCCTGCTCCTTTTTTCTAGGAAGTCTGAAGTTGTTTATTGGAAGCACACCCCTCCCCTCAATTTCTTTCCAATTTTGTCATATCCAATTCCCACCCATCAGATATTACCTTCCCCGTCACACAAGGAGGGGAGAAAGCATGCACACACCCCCCTCCATGACATGCAACGCTAGAAACTCTGCTCTTTTCGAACTGCGGCGCATGCATATCTGGTGGCGGTCTAACACACTCTGAGGGAAAGTACAATCCGTCCCCTCGTACGAATTACCTCACAGACACCCACGATTGGCTGGTGATCGCAATGAATGACAAGGAAGTGAGCGAATGCCAGGAGTCCCTCCCACAAGAGCTCGGCCATTTCGCTCCCACGGACTCCCAGCTGCGGCCATCAGCCCGATTCGAACTCGTGATCTTCGGGTTAATAGTCACGCGCCTTCTCAACATGTGACATTGTGGGATAGTCGGTGTCTAGATTAGTTGTCTCCTTTGACACAATCGGTGCAACAGTTCGTGAACAGCATAGGGTTTTGGACAAAAGAAACCATTCCCAGGGATTCTGGTTCCAATTTCACAGCAACATCCTACTGTCACCATTCTTGAAAAGAATCATTATTATTGGCACCCCAATGCAGTACATGTTAATTTTCAGCTTGGAGATTTTCCATCATGCTTATCGTAGGAACATATTGTTAACAAGCAATTACAATGCACCAATACGACTTTCAGACGGCCAGGGATTACCACCACATGTGCCCACCTGCTGCACTCCATCATGACTGAATACATTTCCTCCCCTGGGTGTTCAGGCACCTGTGGCCTGGCACGCATCCCACAACTAACATCAAGCAGGCACGCTTCCTGCATCCTACACCACCAGACAGTAGAGCGTCTGCATTCTTTACTTTTATTACAGATCTGCTTTTATTCCCTGCCTCTAAAGCAATGTACTCGACATGTAAACTGCAGGGATGAGAAACAATAGCAACCAGCTGTTGATTTATGCCGAATTATACTTGAGGGGGAACAAGCTTTCATGCATATCTCTGCTCTCAGGTTGCCCTGCCACCGCAACCTACTCATGGGTGTCTGCTCAAAGTACTCTGCTAAAGGAAGAATTACAGTCTGCTGAAAAGAGGAAAAAATTAAAAAATAGAGACTGAAGCATGACTAAAGCACACGCGCACACACACACACACACAGGAAACGTTCAAGCAACCTTCAGAGATTTACGTTATATTTCCCATCTGTGCAAACCATCAGGAAGTGCTCCAAAACACACTGCAGCACCGGGGAGTCCGGCTCAGCAGCAGAAAGTCGGAGATCTGGGACTTTAAAGAATGGTGTGTGAAATAAATAAATCAAAATCTGAGAAATGTGAATAACAGTATTAATAAAGACGTTAATTCATCTGCTCTGGGGAAAAAAAAAAATTGTGATTAAAATCTTTAAAATCAGCCATACTGAATAAAACCAGCTCCTCCTGAAGAAAATCATTTTGAATTTCTGCACATGAACATTACTGGGATATTTTCCTTCTCTGCATGCATGTCAGTCCGGAGCTCCAGAGGATCATCACACTCATCATTCGATACTGATATCCAAAACGGTGGGTGTGCACTGAATTCTAAAAAAGGATCCAGTGAACAGCTTCCATGCTACCAGATTTAAACCCCCATCTCCGAGCTCTCTGTAAATATCCGTGTGGTGACATTTTCTGTTTCAATGCCAATTTCACCCTCTGAAGGCCTTGCTGATTATCCGAAGAGTTGACTCAGGTGTGTTAAATGAGGAATGTTAAACTAAACTAAATGGAACTGAACTCGGCGACCCTATGGCTTTGACACAGCCCAGTGAAACCGGCTCTGCTCAACTTTGGTTCTGTAGATCAGCACCAATAACAAAACAGACTTTTAACGTGAAGCCAGAACATGCCTGCTAATGAGCTGCCTTGTTGGATCAGGTGTGTCAGAGCAGGGAGCACAACAGAATAACCAGAGCCGGAGCCAAAATAAATCCATGGAGGTCGAGTTAGTTTCATAGAGGTGCAGCAATCCAGCCGAGTGTCATCTTGGGGCCAATATCAGTCTTCCATTTAAAAAGACACAGGACATGACATGTCTTTCTTGCAGGACCCTGACACATGCCGGTTCTATTATCATAAGGACGCCACTATCGAGTATTGAACCTCACTCAGGTCTCTGATCATCATCATCACCACCACCTATATTTTCCCAACTATCTGGGCTCAGTGTGAATAGATTTGACTGACAGGATGCAGGATTTTACTGAAGGGCCCCACAGTGGCAGATTGGTAATACCAGGGCTTAAATCCCCAACCAGGGAGTCCTCTACCTTGTGATTGTATGAAGCACAGCTGTAACTGCACTATCAATAAAAATGTCAATCATCACCTGGTCCTTTGGGGCGGGGCCTGCATTCGTTTTCATGCATTGATTCATGGTCATATCCGCTTTATTCTTGGTCTCAGTGGATCTGGAGCATAACCCAGGGACACAGTGGGTGTGGGGTGTCCCAAGGGCAATCAGACCTCCTCAGTATCACAGATTAACTTTATTCATATTAGTGCTGAAATTAAATGGGTGTAGGATGCACAGGTGTAGGGGGGGGTGAGGTCACACACAAAAGATGGACGAGGTGTGCATTAGAAACCGGTTTGATGGAAATACATCCGGCGTGGGGCATCAAGTCTTGTTTGATTTATTCTCACTACAATAATAAAACGAAGTCGTGACGTAACAAGGTGAGATTGGGGCTGATGACATTGCGCGCGCGCACGATAGAGAGAGATCATCGCATTCATAGGTTAATGAACACAGTCCAATTCGGACTCGACCAACCCTTTGGAGGGCAACAAAGCCAAACAAAACAAAAGCCATAATCCGATTTACTGTGTCAACACGGCTGGAGTTTGGGGGAAATAAAACAAATTCAGTGATGCAAAGTTTTTTTATTTCTAGTAGCGAAGAGAGGAAAGTGCGCATGCGCAGTACACAACGCTGCATCTCAAGGACGCGCTTCTGCAACCAAAAACCGCAGACTCTTTTTCTGCAAAAACACTACAGAGAACAGACACAGAAATACACACAAGACACCCCTGTGCCCGTGCAACTTTATTATGCAAAATAAGATGCTCATGAAAAAAAAAAAAATTACAAAAATGTTTTGAGAAGCAAAGTAGATGGAAATAAATGCGCTCGGAGTTTGATTCCTACCGTTTTCCGTGAGAGTTTCGAGGTAGGAATGGGTAAATATTTCAGGACTCATGCAGGACTCCCATATTCCCGTCCACTAGCAGACCAGCTTCGCGATCTTAAGACACGGACATGTCCTCTTAACTTCTTCTCAAAATGCATCCGCGCGCTGGACAGGACAGTTTACACCCGCAAATAAACAACAAGCGGAGAGAATGCTGCGAATAACATCCTCCTCCAAGATGAGTTTTCCGGACATAATCTCCAGATCACACTTTTCCTTTTTAAAATCTTCCTCCACGCCACGACCTCCTCCAACCTAAATTCCCTTCTATAAATAAAGGAGCGCTGAACAGCGCGGCGCAGAGTCCGACTGCCTTCTACTCACAGCTCGAACCGAGACTGAGCTGAGCGAACACCAGGCTCTGACCAATCAGCTCTCAGTATGCAAATAGAAGAGGCCTGCTATAAGCCTGAGCTCTCTTTAGCTCAACCAATCCTGTCGTTGTATGCTAATAACGTCCAATGTTTGTCAGTGAACGCTCTGTCGGTTCTAACCTACCACAAGTCAGTATGCTAATATTTGAGCGTTGTAGGGGCGGGGTCGGGGAGTCAAGCGCCCTGCACTTAGCTATAATTAGGAACTCAATGGCTGCTGTTTTGGTTCCATTTACATGTAAATTAGTCTATTTTCCCCAGGCCTCACCGCCCCAGGGGCAGTTAAAGAGCTATTCAGAGGCAAGAATAGCAGTAAATAATGCAACACCACACCAGAAGAGGTCTTGACACCTTTAGTTACAAATATAATATTGCCATGAAGCTAATGACCTGGTGAAGCCTGAGGAGTTTATTAAAAAGACACTTAAAAAAATACACAACATCACATCACACAACGACTGTACTGCTAATGGTCCTGATAAATAATCATCCAAACCCAGATTCCGGGACTTTCGGGGTATGCACAACCATTGATTCCTTTGAATTTATTGTACAAAATGATTATCAGGAAAAAAGGACTGCCTAGTTCCTGAGAAGGTTCCTGCTTGGTTAACAAGTAATTCTACAGGCAATTAAAACCGTACAGTAAGTTTTATCCTGCTCAAGTTCACCTTGGAACGCTATCACTCTCAGACTTCATTGACTGGGATGTATTTTGGGCTGCAGGATGAAACCAAACAATCCAGAAGAAACCCACAAATGCAGCCAATGAAAAAGAAAAACCTGCAAAGCATAAACATTCTTCCATTTTAAATTTAAAAAGGTAAAGTGCTCTGGGCTTTTTACAACCGAGCCATAGCGGCTCATCAGGCCTGGTGCTTATCCCCGGTTTCCGTAGCGTGAAGCAACTAGGAGCACAACTCCTCCTGGATGGGACGCGAGTCCATCGCAGGTTCCCTTCCCAGTATATTTTTACTGGTACCCATTTATACTGCTGGGTGAACAGAGGCACACTAGTGGTTAAGACCTTGCCCATGGGTCATAGCACAGTGGGGGTTGACCTGGGATTTGAACACACAACCTCGCGACCCTAACCACTGCACCACCGGCTCCACCAAAAAGGTGTTTAAAGACTACCTTTAAATATGTCTATCTTTTTGCAAGATAGAAAGAACCAGCCACTGAGATTGGTTCATCCATTAAACCCATCTTGAAAAATGTACATTCTGATTACAGAGCATAGGACACAATCTTTCTTCTTCTTCTTCTTCTTTTACTTTCGACTGCTCCCTTCAGGGGTCGCCACAGCAAATCATCCGCCTCCACCTCACCCTGTCCTCCGCATCTTCTTTTCTGACTCCAACGACCTTCATGTCTTCCTTCACCACATCCATAAATCTCTTCTTCGGTCTTCCTCGAGGCCTTCTGCCTGGTAGTTCCAACCTCAGCATCCTACTGCCAATATACTCACTATCCCTCCTCTGTACATGTCCAAACCATCTCAATCTAGCCTCTCTGACTTTGTCTCCAAAACATCTTATGTGGGCTGTCCCTCTGATATACCCATTTCTGATCCTATCCATCCTCGTTACTCCCAGGGAGAACCTCAACATTTTCATCTCCGATACAATAGAAGTGAAGAAACTCAGAACAGTCTCATGCTGGTGTGTGAGTGAAGAACAAACATTTCGAGATGTTTTGCACATTATTAATGATCCGTAAGCGTGACTGCCAGTATTCTGACACGAGTTTAACAGCAACAAATGTTTATGTCATGTTTAACAGAAACAAAGGCTTCAGTGGGATTGAACTTGCATTATGAGCAGTGCATTCGCACCATGCTTCAGGGAAATAATAATTTTGCAGACCCCCTCCCCCCTTGAATTTTAACGACCAAAGAGCGATAAAATAATCCCAGAGGAATTACATAATTTCATGAATTCTTCATCAGGTCTTGGCATGAGATCGGGATAATAGCACACAAGTTGGGGAATATTGAACAAAATTAAAGGTATACTCAAATTTGTAAAAGCAATTCTTCAGCCAAGTTTTTCTGCTCCATGGATCCCCCGAGGTGATAATTACACTGCGTCTTACTTTAGAAGTACGTACATGTCTCACACAGAAAAAATGCAAACCTGTGGGAGTAATCATTTAGAACTTTCATGAATACAAAGGTCTCTCTCTCTCTCTCTCTCTCTCTCTCTCTCTCTCTCTCTCTCCTTGCTATCAGTGCACAATTTTCCAGTGCTAGTTTTGGACTTATTTCCAAACAAAGTTAAGTCGTATGTTCCCAAAATGCTAAGATTAGCGGCAATCAGTGCATGCTCACAAAACTGCAAACGCACCCCAAAGCCAACACAGAGCTCATGAAACCTGAACTCAAAAAGGTGTGACTTAATTTACATCCACAAAAGATTCACAAAGTCGGGTTTGCAGCATGATGCAGTGCTTAGCATGTCCGCCTCACAGCAAGAAGGTGCTGAGTTTGCGTCCCAGGCATTACTCTATGTAGCTTGCACGGTGTCGTCATGTTTTGTGTAGGTTTCCTTCGGGTACTCCGGTTTCCTCCCACAGTCCAAAGACATGCACCTTAATCTGAGTGGCTGGGCACAACCCTACAACAGTATGCATAATACGCACACTTCTTGGAATATCTTGTATAGTTTAAGGCATACTAAGCACAGCATACTCAATGCTGATTGGCTAATGACTGGGTCACACTACACAGATTTGGGAAAGATCCAAAGTGGGGCAAACCGAGTTCATCAGTTCATTTTCTGTAACCACTTCATCCTAATTAGGGTCACGGGGAGGCTGGTGCCCATCCCAGCCAACTCAGGGCGAGGGCAGAGTACACCCTGGACAGCTCGCCAGGCCATCGCAGGGCGGAAACACGCTGACGGCTTTGCAGCCTACTCTTGTCGAAAGTCAGCAATGGTTCTTTTACATGCCTCACACCATAGACAGTGAGAGACATGGCCGGCCTTTGATAACCCAGTTAGCTGCAGTGAGGGGGAGGGGGGGGGGGGGCAGTGACAACCTTGTGGAGAGTGGGACTCGAACCCCCAACCTTTGGATCAGCGATCCGGCGCCTTATACCACTAGACCACCACTGTCCTGGGCAAACTGAGGATATTCTTAATATGTGGGGACTAGATCTAAGTTCTGTGAGTCTATGTGGACACCTGAGCCAGACCATGGAGTCTATTTTATGAGGGTGTGAACTGGAACCGTTTTGCTCTGATCTAGTTCGTCAGGAAGCCAATAAAGGCGTCCTGCGATAGATTCGGTACTGGCATGATAAGATATGATGCTGATTGGCTGGGATGTGCTTCTGTAATACTTGATTAAAGTAAGAGTTGAAATCAACATACTAATGCTTTTAGTTAGGCTTTTTTAAATTAACATGAATTATATGTAATAAATCTGTGAAAATCACACTGAATTATTCTACACTTCCTACCATAGATTTATTCAAATTGCAACACAGTTAACCTATCTGTCATAAACACGTTTTATTTTACAGTATACAGGGATCCCTCACTTTCCACGGTTAATTGAGACCAAGATCCCCACATGACCACCGAATTCCGCGAAATAGGATCACCCCCACCCCCCCACCCGACTGACGTATACGTACATGTATATGTGTACATAATATCAATAAATACATATTCAATGCTGTAAATGCTTATAATAACAATTAAACATTCAAAAATAATGCATAACATGTAAATAAAATATAAATACACACACACACATACAGACACGCATGCTGGTGCGCATGCACAAACTCAAATGCGCATCCCACTACAATGTAGCAAGGTTTGATGGGAGGTTTTGGGTTGTTTTTTGTTGTTGTTTGTTTTGTTTTGTTGCATAATTAGCCTTGTTTTTGTGGCATTTTCCTTAATTTGCTTATTTTTTAATTCTATGAATATTTTTAGAAGAAAAAAAAATGCAATGCACTGAAGCTGCATGAATTGAAGCGCAAAGTAGCAAGGGATCCCTGTACATTTTTATTTATGGTTAACACAAAGGTCATTTGAATACTCGATTCTGATTGGTTGATTATAGTATTCAGCTGCTTTGTGTGATGATATACACCAGGGGTCGGGAACCTGTGGCTCTTTTGATGACTGTATCTGGCGCTCAGATAAATCAGGTGGCCTTTTTTAACAGAATAACAAATAAATAATTTCACTGTCACTTAAATAAAAATACAAAAAAAGCCATCAAATAAAACAAAAACAGATGAATAAATCTCACGCATTTATTTTCAATTCCACGTCACTGTTGGCATTTCATGTAAATGTATATGATTTCTGTATGTTATGACACACATTTGATGCTTGACCTTTGGACCTTGTTTCTTCTGCAGGGGTGTAATGGTATATAATTTGCAAACATAAATGATCCATTTAACCCTTGTATAAATCCTGCGTAAAGCGATCCGGCTCCGTCTGTACACAAGTTGCTCTGTGTGGCCTAACTCAGACCACGTGACCAAGCAGAGCTAACCTCTTATCGACTGGCAGATCAACAGTTCCCCACAAGTGCACGAGCCAAAACCAATGTGTACATACACATAGCACTATCAGTTACCCAGCATCGAACGAGGGGCCGAGCAGAGGAACCACACACACACACACGCACACACACACACACACACACACACACACACACACACACACGCACACACACACACACACACACGTACGCTCTCATCTGCAACCAAACCACAGCCTGTAAAACGGCCACATCCACTGCCTGCTAACATGCACGTGCACACACGTGTCCAGATGTGCTGAGAAAACATTATTTCTGACATTAACAAATACACTGAGCAAATTTTTTTCTATTACAGTTTGTCAGTTACCGGTATGAATACAGTGTGTATGTACATTATGATTTTTTTTCACAGGAAACTGATGCTAAAGTGACCTGGCAAAGTAATTCAGCTGCAAGCGGTTACTCAAAACTTTATACACCCCTTGTTTGTAGAAGGGATTTTTTAAAAATTTATTTTACTATTAAAATGAAGACTTTAACATCAGTGACCAGGAAACCCACTACGCACAGGGATCCCTCGCTACTTCACACTTCAATTCATGCGGCTTCAGTACATCGCATTTTTTTAAAAATATCCATCAAATTAAAAAAAAAAGGGAAAATAAGGAAAAATGGGGAAAAAGGTTAAGGAAGAATGCCACAAAAACAAGGCCAATTATGCAAAAAACAAACAAACAAACAAACAAACAAAAAAAACCCCTAAACCAACACAAAACAAAAATACAACCCAAAATCTCCCATCAAACTGATTACATTTTTGTAAGGTGCGCGTCTGCGTGCGTTCACGCGAGTCTGTATGTTTGTGTATTTATATTTTATTTACATCTTATGCATTATTTTTGAATGTTTAATTGCTAATATAAGCATTTATAGCATTGAATATGTATTTATTGATATTATATACACATATACGTCAGTCGGGGGGGTTGTGATCCTACTTCGCAGATTTCAATGGTCGCGTGGGGATCTCGGTCCCAATTAACCGCAGAAAGTGAGGGATCCCTGTACATCAAAATGTAATTTTTACTGGAGACATTTCAGATGAAACTTTCAACCAATTTTAGCCAGATGGAGTTATTTTTATGAAACACACACACACACACACACACAGACACACACACACACACACACACACACACACACACACACACACACACACACACACACACACATCTGGGCCACATGATAGTGCAAAATTTCATATGAAAAATGTGTGTCGGAGGAAAAGACTAGTAGAGAAAACTAAAAGCTAATACCATTTCAGTGAGATAAACACTGGATGGATCTGTGGCAGTATAAAGCCCAGTGACTTACTTTCCATTCGACAGCGGAGTCTTTTTTTTCCCATTCTACTGACATGATGGCGACATCAATCTGTTTTTCAACTTATATAATGCAGTGTCTCGTTTTTCTTTAGTGTTATCTATCGCACACCATGTGTTTACACCGTACAGATATCATGACGTACAGCATCGTGGGTTATTGAATACGTTTTAATTACCCGACAAGCTATTTCACAATCACGGTATAATATTACCTCCTTATCATCCCGCCTCATTCAACGATTAACCCCCGAAGTTCAAATCTGAAGGAGGAAAAATTCCAAGCGATATTTCAGTCCGTGGATAATCCATCTTTTTAAAAAGACTTTGCAAATATCCACAGGGCTAAACATGGGATCTGGTAATGGAGAAGGGGGAAGAAAAAAAAAAAAAAAACATTCATTTCCACTCCGGATTATGCATTAAGTGGATTCACTAAGCGCAGCCTGAAGGATAAAATTACATTTAATTTGCTGAATATGGTTAATGAGAGAGAGACAGAGAAAGGGAGCAAGAAGGCAGAAGAACAGAGAGGGGGCCTGTGTAATCCATTAGCCTTTTTTTCCCACACGGAGAGGCCCTGAGCTCCAGGATGACCTTGTAGAAAGGCTCTGGAGGGACGCTGCTATTTCTGCTCTTTACGTCCCCTTTAAACTAGAGCCGCAAGGCCACGTCTACGTCCATTACGACATTTCAAGTTGGATGACAGTCCATCAGAAAGCCTAATGGGAAGATGGGGAATGTTGTGCTTTGCTTGTTTTTCTTCCTTAGCGGTGACATCAAGAGCGGTAAAGTGGCACACAAGAGGGTCAGAGCAAGAAGCAAAGAAGTGCAGGGGTTAGAATGAAAGTTTCAAGAATAACACGAAGAAACAGAACGAGAACATGGCCTTACGTCAAAAGGTAGCATTTTCGTACTGCACTATTAGATTTGACATTTGATGAAAAGCAGCGGTTATTTTAAGAAAGAATAATAAACCAGGAGTGATGAGTCATCAAATGCTCTCTCTCTCTCTCTCTCTCTCTTTCGCTCTCGCTCGTTCCTCTTGGCCTTTCTGTCTTTCTGTCTGTCTCTCTCTCGTGTAGCCTGTGTGGTCTTTTAAGATTATTACTTGTCACATTGTATGAGATGAACATCTTGGCTGACGGTGCGATAACATGTGTTCTGCGTGTCAGATTATACGATGAAGATCCTCTAACGATAGACCTGTGATTAAAGATAATTACTACGTTCTCTCTCCTGTCGTCAGTCTGAATCCACATAAACATGGCTCACGTAAACAGAGCTTGTGGTAATCAAGAGTTTTCGGGTTTTTTTTGGTTCATTAGTATGTTTTGTTTACATTTTGCTTGGCACTGATGCTATCATCGTTGCAGCTGTCCCGTATGAATCGTGTGCCCTTTTCCACTTGATGTGCATCATAGCAGCTCATTCAGCTATCCTACATTTATTCGTACATTTATCACCTTTAAGTAAAATGTATTGGTTTTACAGTATTTCCTGTTGGCGATGTTAGCAAAAGGGGCCGGTGGTGTAGTGGTTAGGGTGCTGCAGTCATCACCGGGAGGTTGTGTGCTCAAATCCCAGTTAAACCTCCACTCTGCTAAGACCCCTGGGCAAGGCCTTAACCACAAGTGTGCCTCTGTTCACCCAGCAGTATAAATGGGAACCAGTAAAAATATACTGGGAAGGTAACCTGCGATGGACTAGCGTCCCATCCAGGAGGAGTTGAACTCCTGGTCGCTTCACGCTATGGAAACCGGGGATAAGCATCGGTCCGATGAGCCACTATGGCTCGGGTGTAAAAGGCCCAACGGACTTTACCTTACTTTTACCTGTTAGCAAAACAAGTGCGAGCTGCTTCTAATTACCAGAGGCACCAAAGACCCTACAACTTCTCAACAAACTTTATTCGTCTCGTTATATGTATACAGTATATATTAGTGTACATAATAAGATATTCTTTTCCTTTCGGCGGTTCCCTTTCAGGGGTCACCACAGTGGAAGTCATATTAATGATTCGCATGTTTGATTTTTTTTTTTTTTTTAATTTACGTCGGATGCCCTTCCTGACACGGCCCTTTAGCGAGGGTCAGAAACACGCTGACAGCTATGCAGCTACTCTTGACAAAAGTCAGCAATGTTTTTTTTACATGAACATCTCACCGTGAGACAGTGAGAGACATGGCCAGCCTTTGATAACCCAGTTAGCTGCACTGGAGGGGACAGTGACAACCTTGCGAAGCGTGGGACTCGAACCCCCAACCCTAGGATCAGCGATCCAGCACATTTTTACCATCAGGCCACCACTGCCTACAGTGTACATAATAAGATAAACTAACATTTTTTCTTCCATCCTGTGTATACCAAACACCAAATAGGACCTGGGTTTGAGATATAACCGAAAATGGTTTATACACCAACCTGGGTGTCGTTTCTGTGCACTAAACAGAACAAGAATAGATAGACAGGAAGCTGATTTGGGATCAATGCACACATTCTGTGCCTCTTTATGAATACCCGCCTGCCAGAAGGACAATGTGTGGAGGCAGATTTTTACAGAACAGTGCTCTCACATCCCTCCTACATCCACCATCCCACGGCTCATTCCACAAGTCTACATTCATTCCCCGATTCAGAAAAGTCATTGAGTGCTAAGCAGTGGGTGTCAAGACACGCTTTCCAACACTCCTAATTGGCCTTGAAGCAAGACTTTTCTTTATGTCCTCAAAAAAGACACAATGTTAAGTTTGTCTTCATTATTATTTGCCTTTTTCACCTTCCCAGATTTTGAACATGGATGAGCAAAAAAAAAAAAAAAAACAACCAAAACAAAACAAAAAAACCAATACTGTAACGCAGCTAGCAAGCTGAGGCCAGATACCATAGAGTATCATATGACCTCAGCATGCCCGGAATATTCACTGAAATAGGGACACGTAAATATTCACATCTTGTAATTCAAATTTCCATTTATGAAGGAAAACAATTAACACAATTCAAAATGCTAAATTCATTAGCTACAGAGATGCTAGGTGTACGTGAACGAGAGAGGGGGAAGAATTAACAACAAATCTGGGAGATTTTTTTCACACTTTTCCCCCCCACAGCGAACACTATCTTGATTCTAGATGCAAATATTTTATAGCAGTAACTCTTAAATTTGTTAGCAACTCGCAAGGTAGCTCAGTGTTAATTAGCTTTACTAATTATCCAGGTAGCTAGATATCCAATCATTTAATTAGTCGGATATTCATTCATTTAGCTAGTTAGAATTATTTACTATTATACGAGTTAGTTATTCATTCACGAGCTTAATCGTCAGTCTAAAATGTACTTGTGAAAAATTACTTTTTAAAAACTAAGTTATTTTCATAAGTTTAATTTTATGCCCCTCACTGCTCTAGATACATCTACATTTCGAAAAATTAGTCGAAAATGATCTATATACATTTTTAAGTGAATGCATATTTTTTTATTCTTCTTCTGATACCACCACCACCACCACAACTACTACTATGAATAATAATAGTAATAATAATAATAATAATAATAATAATAATAAAAGATTGAACACTGGTCAGGGGGGGGGGGTGGTTGAAAAAGTAAAGGGAAATGTGTTTCGGGTGGTTTTGCGAATTTTGCAGATGGCTTAATGTTTTTAAAAGAGGCAATTCAAAATTGAAGTTAAATAAACTGCTATACAAGTATGCCCTGTTTAAATATTTAGCTTTAGCCAGAAAGCATTCCGGCGCACAGAGCAGGGACTGAGATACGACTGACAAACTGTGTACACTTGACTGTATGTGTGTGTGTGTGTGTGTGTGTGTGTGTGTGTGCGTACATCTGTGTGCGTGTATATGTGTGTGTGTGAGTGAGAGAGAGAGAGAGAGAGTATGTGTGAGAGAGCATTAACTGAAGCTACACCTTTAATCATCACGACTCTGGTAAATGTATTATCAGTAAGGGGCGTGACCTCAGTCAGAAATGAACTACACACACTTCCTGCTAGAATACAGTCCTGGCCAGGACAGTTTCTATCCGGCAATTTACACAGAGAAATATTAACTTTGGATCTGGCTCTGCATGCTTCAGGGATTTACGATGGCTAGCGCCGGAAAGTCAGGCGACTCGAAAGGCCACCGGCCAAGAGAGTGCGGGTGCATCGCAAACAGTCACCAAGTGTTACAAGCTGGAGAAACCATTGAGCTGCCTGATGAGAGCAAAAAGAACCCATAAATCTGGAGGACCATTTGATCCTGAGCTACAGAGGATGAAATGTTCCAAAGGACTTAGGCTTAAATAGTTGGTGTTTCCATAAACAATTATGTAATACAAAATCATCAAACACTGGAATTTACTGACGTAGGAAATAAAACCCATAAAGATGCGCAAGGATGTCTTTTCAGATTGGAATTCCGTAACGGAAGGGGTAGTGGATGCTGTATGGTTAGGCTTATATCTTGATCCCCTAATAACTTGGTCCTCTGGGGACTGGTAAAGTTTCTACTCAACTCTGTACCTTTGGAGTAGAAACTATTGAGAAGGATCGACTTGTTATCCATGTGACTTTTCCCCTCGAAGATGGTAGAATAAGAGGAAATGATCACTGGACTCTCAGCCTGTAATGGCGTGTAGGTAAGGGTTTGCTATTCCCGGATTGATCTGACCTGATATTAGAACCAACACGCACCTCCCAACCCTCAAAAATATCTGTTAAATCAACTACCCAAGCCAAACAAACCCACACACCATACTGATGGCATCAATATCATACATCAGAACAGAACATTTTTGACCTTTCCAGCTGTGCTTGAGCCTGGAATATTTTTCTACTTATCATACCTACCCTAGAGGATCAGATCTGAGCAATCTGTGGACCAAATACCTAGAGCAGTGGTTCCTAACCTGGGTTCGATCGAACCCTAGGGGTTCGGTGAGTCAGTCTCAGGGGTTCGGTGGCGGTCAAGACACACACCTGACTCATATTCATGACGACACGCCCCGCTTGGCCATCACTGGCTGCAGGAAATTTGGTGCACTCAGTAGTCGAATTGTGACTGTTGTGATGGTACGTCGTGTGATTTCTTTCTTAATGTTTTAATCCATACTATGTTGAGTAAAAAAAAAGAAAGTGGTCGGACGAATATGTACAACATGGAGTCACATATATAACGGAACGTGATATGAGTCGGCGTCCTATCTGCATGATTTGCAAAGTAGGATCAACCCTGTGCTGACTGACGTATACGTATATGTATATGTACATATGATCTCAATAAATACATATTCAATACTAAAATGCTTATAATAACGATTAAACATTCAAAAACAATGCATAAGATGTAAATAAAACAAATACACACATACAGACGCGCGCACGCACTCAGATGCGCACCTCACATAAAAATGTAAGTAGTTGTTATGGGCGGAGTTCATGCATTGTATTGGTTTTGTTCTTTGAACACAGTGATGTTAATGCATGGTTCATTTTGGTGCCCCAATAAAAACATATACCTATGTCTTGAATTTGGAAAAAAAAATCATATTTAATTTTTCACTAAAGAAGGGTTCGGTGAATAATCATATGAAACTGGTGGGGTTCAGTACCGCCAACAAGGTTAAGAACCACTGACCTAGAGCTACATAGCATCATGACATGGCTATATAACTTCTAAAGATTAAAAATCAGAAAAGATGCTATGCATGTACGACAAGGATGAGCACGTAAAAAGCATTAAGCATTATACCCCCATTTCACTGGACTACGGCATGCAAGGATCGTGTAGCTGAAAGGCGCGTAACGCAGTTTACAAAAGAGCTTCGGCATTTTCACACGGAAAATGGGTGAAAATCCTACGGAAAAGTGGAAATTCTTACGCTCTTGGAACGGTCACATCATGTGTGGAACAGGTACGGCAAAGTACGCCAAAGTGACCCTATGGAACACTCACGGAATTTTTTTTCGTGAATGTGCTTTTGAACATGTTCAAAAGCACGTTCATGGAATATTTTGGTCTGCCGGAAGCATACGAAAGTGGAGGAAGACTTGAGGAATAACTACGGAATGACCCGGAATGACACGGAAGATGAGGGAATCATTGCGTAACGTTTGTAGATGACAACACTTTTGCTTCTGTAAGTCTGCCGTGCTCCAGTGAAATGGGGGTATTACTGTCATCAATTGGAAACACCTTTCAACTTCCTGGTTTCCAATAAAGCAGGACTGCATCAAACAAACAAACAAACAAACAAAAATTAACCAATTGAATAAAAATCTTAGACGAATCAACTAGAGTAATGAGATCTTTTCAGGTCATTCTATGAAGCCAAACCTCCTGGAAAGAGCAGGTGAAAGAATTAATCTGATGGGGCGGTATCGAAGATAAGTGTGCTGAGGAAGAGGAGGAGGGAGGCATAGAGGGGGATAACGAATAAAAGAGATTAAAGTTCAATCCAAATGTTCTGCGGCACTGAACAAAAGGCCAATCCTGGCTGATAAATGGATGCGTGTATAAAAAGAAAAGACCAACACCCGAGACAAAGGAGGTCAACAGGAGAAAGGGAGGAAGCGGCAGATTCATCCATCAGAGAGCCTGTTACCCTGAAGAAAACAAATTTACCTCAGGAACAATATTCTTAAGCGCTCATGGTCCGGGAGATCCCAGCAAAGGCACTATGTTGATGCGAGGCTAAAAGCATTTTCAAAGAAACAGGTTACAGATAGACATCACGGGCATTTTAAAAGATTTGCAGCCAGGAAATATGACCTGGGCCCGGCAGGATTGGAGGCAGGACGTCTGGCCTAAATTAAGGGACGAACAGAAAGACCTTTCAGGGTTAATTGAGACTCATGGTGTCTGTTTTGGGAAGATGAGCAGCCATTCATGAAGTGAATTAGCAATTGCCTCAAGGACATTTTGGTGTCTGCCAGAAACGTGCCTCATGAGGTGAACTGGCAGAAACCCCACCCCCATGTTAATGTGTAAATACTTTCAGTCATTTAATCATGTAGTTCTGTCTATAGCTCATTTGTTATAATTCCTTACCGTTTCTATAGCAACAACCACAAGGAGTGGATGGGGACAATCCACAAGGGGGAAAAAAAAAAGAAAAAAAAGAAAAAGATTTTTGTGAAATGTTTCTTTGCTGCTTCAGCACTGATCACAGAAAGTAACATATGATGATTACCAACAAATAAAGTGACTAAAAATGGATAAGAACTATGAAAGTGTCATTCGTTGACAAAATACTGCGTCACAGAACCGCATCACCATGTCGCTGAATATTCAGTTCATTTTCTGTAACAACTTAATCCTAATTAAAGTGGGGCCGGTGGCGTAGTGGTTAGGGTGCTGCGCTCATGATCAGGAGGTTGTGAGTTCAAATCCCACTGAGACCCTCACTGTGCTAAGACCCCTGGGCAAGGTCTCAACCACAAGTGTGCCTCTGTTCACCCAGCAGTATAAATGGGTACCAGTAAAAATATACTGGGAAGGTAACCTGCGATGGACAAGCGTCCCATCCAGGAGGAGTTGAACTCCTGGTCGCTTCGCGCTACGGAAACCGGGGATAAGTACCGGCCTGATGAGCCACAAGGCTAAGCCACTAGGCTCGGGTGTAAAAACCCAACAGACTTACCTTTTAATCCTAATCAGGGTCGCGGGGAGGCTGGTGCCGATCCCAACCGACTCCGGGTGAGGGCAGAGTACACCCTGGACAGCTCGCCAGACCACCGCAGGGCGGAAACACGCTGATGGCTTTGCAGCTACTCTTGTCGAAAGTCAGCAATGGTTCATTTACATGAACCTCTCACCACAGACAGTGAGAGACATGGCTGGCTTGGGGGTGGGGGTGGGGGGGCAGTGACAACCTTGTGGAGAGTGGGACTTGAACACCCAACCTTAGGATCAGCGATCCAGCGCAGTGCCCTATAGCACTAAACCACCACTTCTGCGTCGTTGAATGTATCATGTTTAATACATTGTCTGAGAATGAAGTGCTACACAATATTACACGTTAGCAAGATGTCTTTGCTAAGACACCAGGTGACTGAAAAGAAGAATTGTCAATTTAGAGTGGGAGAGAGAGAGAGAGAGAGAGAGAGAGAGAGAGAAGGAGAGAGGTGACTTAGTGGATGGGGTACTAATCCGAAGGTCAGCAGTTCAATCCCCACCATCACTACTGTGGGGCTCTTGAACAATGCCCTCAACCTTCACACGCTCAGTTGTAAACAGTATATAAGAAAAGCGTCCGCCAAATGCTGCAGATGAAGAGATAGAGATAGGCGAGGTTAGCACAAAAGCCCTCCAGCAGTTATACTTAACCCTGAAATATACTCAGAGTATTTTTATGTGCATCTCAGGAATTTAGAACTTAATTGGCGCGACTACACTTGTACTGAGCATTTGTTTCAAATAGGTCGGTGACTCCGGAGGATTCACTGATACGTTCAAGCAGGTTTGTAAAAGTACTGATTTGTGACCAGTTTCTCCCCCCCCCCTCCCCTCCCCCCTGACTGAAGCTGGGCAGCACGTTGGTGTAGTGCTTAGCAACTCCGCCTCATAGCAAGATGGTCCTGGGTTCAATTCCCATCTCAAGTGTTTCTGTGTGGAGTTTGCATGTTCTCCTCGTGCTTGCATGGGTTTCCTCCGGGTACTCCGGTTTCCCCCGTTAGTCCAAAAATATGCACAGTAGACTAATTGGCTGTTCAAAATCACCCCTAGGGGTGTGTGTGTGTGTGTGTGTGTGTGTGTGTGTGTATAAATGGTTGTGTGAATGTTTGCTCTGTGATGACCTGGTAGGCTGTTCAGGGTGTACCCCACCCTCACCAAGACCTGACTAAGACGGGTGCCAGCCTCCCCACAACTCTAATTAGGATTAAGTACAGTAGGCCCTTGACCATTGGCGGTTCATTCATGGTTGCGCCCCCGCATACTCACGGATTGGTGACAAACCCGTAAGTAACTGGCACGTGATTCAAATTTAGCCAATGGCTGAGAGCTTTTGTTTCTCCCTCCTGCTGATTGGTTGCAGATGATGTGCACATTTCTTTTTTCTCCTTCACGCACAAGTTATCAACGTGATTGCCTGAATTGCAAATTAAAATATTTTTGTGTGTTTTTAATGATTATTTAAGCCCTATGATGTCACTCAAATGCCCTGTATCTTCTCTAGCTTCTGGTAAGAAGCCTGAGCGCTTTATTCATTAATAAATTTTATCACAGTACAAAATTAAAACGTTTTAATCTAATCATGACTACAGTATATTTTATTACATTATTACTGTACTAATGAGTAAGACTTTCTATAGAATGTGTTTACGAAGCATACTTTAGTGCATGTAGCGCATACGTCGGGTTTTAAAACCGCGTCAATAACTTGCTTATTTTCATGATCCGCGGGAAGGTCCGGAACCGAACCATCGCGAAAAATGGGGGTTTACTGTAGTCCAGAAAATGAAAGAATGACTGACTGAAGCTGATCCTGAAATATCTGTTGTTTTTTCAAAAATATATTCGTCCATGTACGTGTGCGTTCAGCTTTAAACTGCTCACACTGAGATGATTTCAGCCGTGATGGATCGAGGGGAGAGTGCCATAAAATGCTGTCTCATCTATAGTTTATATTGAAACATCAGCACTTCAACTAGCACAAACAGACTGGTTACTATTCAGGAGAGTGGAGTGGCTGGCGAGGAGCGGAGGGTTGTGTTACGGAGCTTGTACTCGGACATATGGCGGCTTCTTTGGTTCTGAAAGTCTGACCTTGGGTTTAATGACAGGGTGGAAACACGGCCAAACTCAGGTGGGTTTCTGTAACTAGCACTTTCATTAAAGGTGTTGCTTCATTTCTCTCTCTCTCTCGCTCTCACACATAACGGCTAGAAAGCAACGCTCTATTCCTTCTCCTTGAATCAACACAACTTTTCTAGCTTATTTGATCTAAATCGTCCTCCATTGTCTGTTTATTTCTCTTTCACTTATTTGAACTCGTTTCTCTACAAGGCTTTAATGGACCATTAGAGCAGCGAGCAGCACGATTGAACACATGTATATGCACAGACTGTGTATTTGTGCTGTAGATGATAGACAAACAAACACAGAGTGAAACATATATATGTTTGATCATGAAACTCGGACTGAAACGTGTGACATTGAACTGTTAGATTTTCTGCAGATTTAGAAGGTAAAGAGCTTGCGCTGTGCCTCTTTCACACGTTTTCAACCTTGGCAGTGAGCTTTTCACAGCATGCTTGTGTCCTATCATCACACACAGACGCTCCTCTGTTTGAACCAGCCAGGGGCACACACACACACACACACACACACACACACACGGCCGGACTTGCATCCCATTTGGCCTATACACAGGAGGGATTGCAGGGCATGAAGCTCAAATGGAGTCAATGCATGGATGGACACACACACACACACACACACGCACACACACGCACACACACACACACGCACACACACACGCACACACACACACGCGCGCGCGCGCGATAGCTGTGCTCTCTAGATAATGTATTAAGAGCCAGTCTGCTTTGTGTCAATCACAGCAGCATTAGCCAATCATATCTGTCCGTGTGCTCATGTATGTAAAAGGAGGTAGTCAGCGGTTTCCTCTAAGCGTGCTTGACCTTTTCCCTTTCAGATTTTTCATCATGTGACTGGGAATAACTGGTTGGTGGGAAATGGCAGTGTCAAGAGAACACATTTGGAAGGAATCAACAGAAAAGGCGATTAATTACTACTTGTTATATGCTAATCATTTTGATTGGTCACAGCGGAGCTCCCACTGGTCATGAAAACGCATCTAACCATCGCGTTGCTTTTGGAATGTCAAGAAGAACCTACAGTGTCCCTCCTTTCACTCCCTCGTGTATGTGTACACACATTACTTCAACGCAATGTATTACTCATTTGAATAGAAAGGCTTTTAAACCAATCATACTGAAGAAACGCTTGACACCGTTGCGGACAACATACTTACAGAAGTGACCCAATTCATCGGCCCAGCATCTCGCTGCTGCGTGGTGATAGTGGAGCTCGCATTGGATTTTTTACATCCTATGGATTCTTGCTTGCTCTCTTACTTAGATAAATGATTTCTGAGATGCTCCCAAGTAAATTGCCATTAATTCTGCCAGCAAATTATACATTTTACAAAGTAAATAACTAATTAATAAACAAATGATATTCTTGTGAGGGCAGTGGTGGCCTAGTGGTACAGGGTACTAGATCGCTGATCCAAAGATTGGGGGTTCGAGTCCCACTCTTCACAAGGTTGTTCCCCCCCCAGTGCAGCTAACTGGGTTATCAAAGGCCGGCCAGGTCTCTCACTGCCTATGGTGTGAGGTTCATGTAAAAGAACTATTGCTGATTTTCGACAAGAGTAGCTGCAAAGCTATCAGCGTGTTTCCATCCTGCGATAGCCTGGTGAGCTGTCCAGAGGGGTACTCTGCCCTCGCCCGGAGATGGCTGGGATGGGCGCCATCCTCCCTGCGTCCCTAATTAGGATTAAGCGCTTCCAGAAAATGATGATGATGATGATGATGATGATGATATTCTTGGCTTAATGAAATGTCACGTCAAGACTAAGATGGCGTGTTTGGTTACATCATTTTTGTTCCCTTCTACAAACAAGCAATTATGAAATTGATTTTGATATATGTAAGCTCCGTGTATGGGGTTCGAAAGTGCCTAAATCTCTATACTGTATTATTGTGATTGGGTTAAGCTACAAAACTCGGGGTTTTTTTTTTTTTTTTTTTTTTCTGAGGTCATCTAGCAAAGGTGGAGACGTCTGTTTCAACATACAAAGAAAAGTTGGACAATAATTCTGAATTGTTGTTATTTAATTGTAATTCAGATTGCAGAGAGCTACATGCAGCATGACAACATTTAGGATTGCTAAATTGAAGCTGGCTAGTTTGTTTGTGGAGTAACTGATAGAAAAGATCTTGATCTTCTTCCTGACCTATATATGGAGAACAGAAGACCCTGTGCACCTCTTGGGCAGAACGCTCTGGAAGCTCTCCAGCCATCCTCCATGACTCTGTGCCAGTGATTATACATGGAGATTATTCAGACAGAGAGGAGCTTTAGTCCTCTCACACACACACACACACACACACACACACACACACACACACACACGCGCGCGCGCGGAGGGACCGGCCTGCTAACACACGCTACCCCAGGCTGAGAGTACAGAGTGAGTGTGTATCCATAATGAGACCTTCTGTTCTTCCCTTACTATCAAAAATTCAAGAAAGCAGAGTCATAAGGCACGACACAGAACACACCCAAACATGTGGACGTGTGGTGTACGTTCATGCACATGAACACGTGCACGTGCACACACACACACACACACACACACACACACACGGTACACCTGCTTCAGAGCTATTTTCTGATGTTGCTAATTGCTGGTTGAATGTCACTGAAATAACACACATTCGCATCCATGGCGCTTTCTAACTGTCTGTAATTCAGCAGTGATGAGTAGCTACTGTTATTTTACCCCCTACCGCGTGGGCGTGGGGAATAGCATGGAAATAGCAGGCAGACGCTTCTTTTCACACACACGCACACACACACACACACACCAGCTAAATCTCGTCCTAGCTAAATATATTAAATGTATATTTTTATATTCATATTAGCAGATACATGTACCATGTTGCAATTCAATCAGTTTCACTGTGTTTAATGTACAATTCATATCTACACAAATATTTAAAAATCAGTCCGCAACAGCAGAATAAGCTTCTCGATCCAGTTTGGCAGTCTCTCAGCAGGAAGCCCAAACCCCCCGATTAAAACGTCGAGTCTGTGTCTCCTGCGGTCATCAGCAGCTGTTGTTAGGAGGCCGCACCGGCGCGCCGCCAGCCCTACCAACAAGCGCATGACTGCTCAAGTCACTCGTACACTCATGGATGTCGGAGAGTGATAATCCCATTAACCATCTCATTAATAGTACCAGTTTATTCATTCACACCTCGGATGTAAAGCCACCATCACAGGGTCGGCCACGGCTTTAGAAAGTAAGATGATTTACTAGTGACCGGAAAGCTTGAGGTCAAATTGCAGGATTGACAAAGCCAATGCTGAAGCCCAGGACTGTTTGTGTGTGTGTGTGTGTGTGTGTGTGTGTGTGTGTGTGTGTGAGGGACGGAGAGAGCAAGAGAATCAATTTATACAGTATATGGACAGCATGCATATATATATATATATATATATATATATATATATATATTTTTTTTGGAATACTTAAAGCTAGTGAGGTCGCCTTTGTTCATTATGACCGTGTACAGCTGTCTACCGTTATCAAACCTGTTCAAGGTTTCAAAAAGTCCATGTCACAGTTCAGTTCCACTCGCTCCATCCTGGGCTCAAAAACTCTCGACTCCTTTAACTTTGTAAACTGACAGACGAGTTAACAAATATAGACAAGTACTCTGAATAGTCACTCATTCATTCTCATCTCATTTGCCAAAACACTTAATCTTATTCAGGCTGTATGGAGGCTGAAGCCCAACTCAGACAATACTGGGTGAAGATGAAGTACACCCTGAACAGTATGCCAGACCATCTTAGATCAAGACTCACAACCACTCACTCACACTGATATACAAACCTTAGGGGTCGATTTAAAGCAGACACTTAGGCTCAGGTGCATGTTTTTTGGACCGTCAGAGGAAAACCAGAGTATCCGGGGCAAACATACATAAGCACAAGGAGAGTATGCACACTTCACACACTCTATCTGTGGGGCGGACGTGTTATCCACGATGCCACCACGCTGCCTTCAAGGAAAACTTATTATGATGAATATTTGACAACCAAACAGGTAAACAAGATTTGGATTACAAAGGTGAAACATTTCCAATATTTTCAGTAATATTTCTTTGAACATTTTAGACAAATGCAAAGTGGGGTATTTTTGGGGAATATTCCTAGAAGTAAATGGGAATTCCCGGTTTTTCCCTGTCCATTACTGTACTGTATATGCATGTTGCTTCCTATATACATTCCCATTATTCCCAATTTCAAATGGAAAGTTTTCAACTTTGAACATTCCAAAAGCCCTAAACAATATACTCTAAACTTTTGATTATCCGAACCACTTAATCCTAATTCGGGTTGCAGGAAGGCTGGTGCCCATCTCAGCCGACTCTGGGCGACGGCAGAGTACACCCTGGACAGCTCTCCAGGCCATCGCAGGGCAAAAACATGCTGACAGCTTTGCAGCTACTCGAAAGTCAGCAATGATTCTTTTACTTGGACCTCGCAACATACACAGTGAGAGACATGGCCGGCTTTTGATAATCCAGTTAGCTGCACTGGGAGAGATTAAAAAGTGATCTGTTTTAGTTTTTGTACTCTTTGTTAAAAAAAAAAAAAAAAAAAAAAATTTAGCTTTCTTTTTAATGATTATTTTATTAGCAAACAGTATAATGGTATAATTAGTCACAATAGCATGTCATCATATCATCCCTAGCCATCCTGGTCCAGATGCGTTGACATCTTGAACATGCAGAAGTGCAAAATAAAATCAGATTAGAGCTTCTACAGGAGGGACGCCCAGATCGTCTGAACTACAGACCTTAATAAAACAAAAAGGGTAGAAAGGGAGGGCTGTAAGCTTACTCCAAGCTGAGATGCTTTGAAACAGGCATCTTTAATGAAAATAAATAAAAAAATAAAAAGGTTTTAAAAGCAGTGACCTTATTAAAAGCATTTAAAGTGACTTTTAACAGCGAGTTCAAAGTGATCAGACTCAGATAAAACTGCAGGAGAGAACAGAATTGGTACAAAGAGGTGAAAGTGGCGGCACTGAGCTTCGACCTGCCACTGTGGAGGAGGAGTGTTTGAGAGAGTGTGTGTGTGTGTGTGTGTGTGTGTGTGTGTGCGCGTGTGTTGCATCAGCTGTATCACACAATTCTGATGACACTGAGGACACAAACTGACGGTGAGCCAGGCTCGTGCCCAAACTATTCCTGTTGGTTATAATACTTTAATAATGGAAGGAAACAGTCGACAGGGAACGCCAACAATTTGCTCCTGAACGTCTTACCACTGAATATTTTCATTCTAAAAGTTATTGTGCTTTCAGTACTGTATTTTCCGAGTTTGGTTTTCAAGAAGAGAATTCATTCCATCTCCTGTTGGTTCCACATGTAGACCAGCCATTATTTTTTGTTCTAATGGTGTGTGATTTAATATCTTGATTGTAGAGGAGCTAATCATTAATTTTCTGAACCACTTAATCCTAATCAGGGTCACGGAGAGGCTGGCGCCCACCTCAGCCGACTCGGGGCGAAGGCAGAGTACACCCTGGCCAGCTTGCCAGGCCATTGCAGGTGAGCAACACGCTGTCTATGCAGCCTATCTGGACAAAAGTCAGCGATGGTTCTTTTACAGACTCTCACCATAGACAGTGAGAGACATGGCCGGCCTTTGATAACCCAGTTGGCTGCGCTGGGGGGGACAGTGACAACCTGTTGAGAGTGGGGCTTGAACCACCAGACTTGGGATCAGTGATCCAGCACCTTTACCACCAGACCACCACTGCCCTATGAGAATCAGTGTGTGTAATTGCTTATATCCTTGGTGTGGATCATGTTCAACCAGTGTGTATAATATATATATATAAAATTAAATATTGCAAAATGTAAATATCAGATGTCAACTTTAATGCAATGGATATGAGTGGGAATGATTATGTATGTGTTTAGCCCTTAAATGGTCTTGCAAGGTGTTCAGGGTGTAGCACACCTCTACTCAGTGTGGCTGGGATAGGCTTGAACTTCCCTGAGACCCATCATCATCATCGTCTTTTTCCGCTTATTCCGGGGTTGGGTCGCGGGTGCAGCAGCCTGAGCAATGAGGTCCAGACGTCCCTCTCCCCTGTCACTTCCTCCAGCTCTTCCGGGTGTGTGTGGGGGACACGCCGATGCTTTCCAAGACAAGCTGAGAGACCAAGTGCCTCCACCGTGTTCTAGGTTGACCTCGGGGTCTCTTCCCGGTTGGACATGCCCGAAACACCACACCAGGGAGGCGTTCGGAAGGCATTCTAACCAGATGTCCGAGCCACCTCAACTGATTCCTCTGAATGCAGAGGGGTATTGATTCTACTCCGAGCTCTCCCCGGATGGTAGAGCTTCTCACCTTATCTCTTAGGGAGAGCTCCACCACCTGGCGAAGGAAGCTCACTTCAGCTGCTTGTATCCGCAAGCTTGTTGTTTCTGTCACTACCCAAAGCTCGTGAGCATAGGTGAGGGTCGGAATGTAGATCGACTGGTAAATTGAAAGCTTTGCCTTGTGGTTCAGCCCGGTCTTCACCACGACAGACTGGTACAGGCTCTGCTTTACAGCAGAGGCTGCAGCGATCCATCTGTCGATCTCCCGCTCCATCCTTCCATCACTTGTGAACAAGACCCCGAGATACTTGAGCTCCTCCACTTGGGGCAGGACCTCATTCCCGACCCAGAGGGTGCATTCCACCCTTGTCCGACTTAGAACTATGGCCTCGGACTTGGCGGTGGTGATGTTCATCCCAGCCGCATCGCACTTGACTGCAAATCACCCCAATGAGAGCTGGAGGTCCCGGCTTGATGAAGCCAAAAGGACAATGTCATCCGAAAAAAGCAGAGACAAGATCCGATGGTCCCTGAAACCCTCGTAGGATTAAGTGGTTCAATAACTGAGTGAGTGAGAAATGGATAGGGAAGTAATACACATGAAAGACTGAAATGTTAATGACAGTACAGTACTTGAATTTACTCTTATAAAACTGCATGTGTGTGTGTGTGTGTGTGTGCGCGCGTGTGTGTATATTATGATGACCAACTTCTGCACAGGGTGTTAGAAGTGAAGTGCAAAGCTTCGGTAATTAAGCAGACCCATCGTTTGCTCTACCCCACTGCACCATCGCACCAAATCTCCACTCAGCAGTCAATATTCAGTCACTGTGGGACATCATTGGCCCTGAACCCCCACCCAACACACAAGGATACACACAGATGCACACACACACACACACACACACACACACACACACACACACAAGACCCAGTTATTGATCTAATCGACATTTGCACTTAAGCTGCAGAGTATGTGTGCATTCAAAGCCACAGAAATCAAGCAGCATGAGCCAATCAGAATGAAGAATCACTGGGATGAAACCGGGATTTCCCCCACCGAGTGTGGGATTGCAGCGAGCCCCAACAATTACTGTGGATGAAGGCGGCCATCTGCTAGTTTACATTCTGCAGTTTGCTTTTGTGCGTTAAAGTTTATTTATTTATCTGAGTGTCATTTGTTCCACCTGGGATCAGCAGTTATCTGAAGCATGAGCTGGACCGCAGCGGCACAATTAAACAGCCCCGAGTTTGTGGCCAGGTTGTTCACACTTGTACATCACTTTACCTCACACACGTATGCACACACACACACAGGCACTATTTTGGACCCCAGCTGAGGAATGTAACACATCTTGGCCAGCTGCCTTGTCGAATTTTGGAGATAGTATGTCGACACACACACACACACACACACACACACACACACACACACACACACACACACACACACACAGATACACACACAGACACGTGAGCTGTAATGGTCTGGAGATGACAATAAATCCAGAATGATGAGTCAGACAGCCACCTGTCCATCAGTGTAGAATTTATAGAGGAAGAAAACAAGTAGACATGCCACACACACACACACACACACACACACACACACACACACACACACACACCTACAGAGCACAGAACTAACACGAAAAGTTATATAGTGAGTGAGAAAGTGGGTGAGAAAGTGGGTGAGTGAGAGAGGGTGAGGACGTCAGTGAGTGAGTGAGTAAGTGAGAGTGGGTGAGTGAGAGTGGGTGTGTGAGAGTGAGAAAGTGAGCGAGCGAGTGTGACTGGACAGATATATTGAGAATGTTCATGGATGGGATGTGAATTCATGAAACTATCAGAATAGATTTGGCTCAACATCTCTCATTAGGTGTAATACAGTCTCTCCTTAGAGGCAGAGAGAAGTGTGTGTGTGTGTGTGTGTGTGTGTGTGTGTGTGTGTGTGTGTGTGTGTATATAGGGGATGGGGTGGAATGGGGAACATTAAGCTTGAGGGGAAAACTTAATTGTTTGCAAATGGAGAGGAAAATGCACTGGAGTGCAAATATGTTTCCAAATGCATGATGTTTCACACTCCACACACATGACTGGCAAAAACAGAGACACAGACAGAAAAAGACAAAGGAGCATACCTGTGGCCAAACATGCAGATCAAAGACACAACAGAGGGCGAAAGAGTTTGAGTTTGAGAGAGAGAGAGAGAGAGAGAGAGAGAGAGAGAGAGAGTTATGGATATAACTAAATAGTGCATGTGATTCACAGTCTCTCTGCTGTGGTCCACAAAATTGCCAAGCATTTACTTAGCCATGTACTCTGGGGAGAAATTACAGGAGTGTGTGTGTGTGTGTGTGTGTGTGTGTGTGTGGGTGGGTGTGTGGGTGGGGTGTGTATACTAAGGCAGATGCCTCTCAACCACATGCAGTGCCATGTGGGGGAATTGTTCCGATGACATCAGCGCAGATGCAGGGAGGAAATTCAAGCATCATCAAACCTCACAAATGCCCCCTACCTTAATAAACACCTCCACACCCTCTCTCCCTCTCACACACACACACACACACACACACACACACACACACACACACCTGGACATACAATGCACTTTGATGTTGATTTAAGCTCTGCCTGCAGGTCCGTGTTCCTCTTAACAAAATGTTAATCAAATCTAGTGTGAAGTGATGGATAAGAACTTTACCAACACTGACCACTTTGCTCCTGGCCCTGGGATGGCCCCTATCTTTATTTTCCCAAATTTGCAAGGCATGCAGGCTTTTACAAGCCAGCAAGTTTGAGGTCATTGTCCTGCTTCAAAGCACTTCTTTTATTTGGCCACTTTTATTGGGCAGACAGATAGACCGTTGAGGGGCTCTCTCAGGGAGGGTACGAGGTGCCAGTACTCACAGACCAGGAACAAAGACAGAAGAAATGAGAATAGAACTCTGCACTGTTACATTTGAGTCAAAAGGATCTGTCCTTGTGCACAATCAGCAAGAAGCAAAAGGCACGTCACATGACCCTGGCATCTTTAAAGGATGGACATTGCAAAGTTGGAAGTGACTTTGGATTTTTTACACCATAAACAAACCAAACATCATTCCATACACCAGATGTAACTTCACTCTTCATTCCTTGCTCATCTAGTAACATTACTTTTATGTACTTATGAAAAAATTCATGAAATAGCTTTAGAACAGCAATAAAACTTGTCAGACTGGGAAGGTCATGTCGAAACTACCATAAATACCTTCGTATTATTTCATTTCTTAATGTATAGATTTAGTCAGCAGAGCTCCTGAGGGAAGTCTGCACTGATAGATGTCCAAGCCTGGTTTGCCTTTCACCACTTTCATTTGTATCAGTTGTTTTTATTTATATATATGGGAGAGCTTTCCTTTCGGCCTTTTCCCTTTATCAGGGCTCGCCAAAGCGAATTATTTGCACGTTTGATTTGGCAGAGGTTTTCACGTCGGATGCACTTCCTGACACAACCCTTTAGCAAGGGACAGAAACACGCTGATGACTTTGCAGCTACGCTTTATGAAAGTCAGCAATGGTTTTTTTACCTGAACCTTTCACCAGAGATGGTGGGGCCGATGGTGTAGTGGTGAGGGTGCTGCGCTCATGATTGGGATGTTGTGAATTCGATTCCCACTGAGACCTTCACTGTGCTAAGACCCCTGGGCAAGGTCTCAACCACAAGTGTGGCTCTGTTCACCCAGCAGTATAAATGGATACCAGTAAAATATACTGGGAAGGCAACCTTCAATGGACTAGCGTCCCATCCAGGAGGAGTTGAACTCCTTGACGCTTCATGCTACAGAAACCAGGGATAAGAACCGGCCTGTGAGCCACTAGGCTGGGGTGTAACAGCCCAACAGACTTTCCCTACCTCACCATAGACAGTGAGAGACATGGCCCGCCTTTGATAACCCAGTTAGCTGCACTGGGGGAACAGTGGAAACCTTGTGGAGAGTGGGACTCGAACCCCCAACCCTTAAAATCAGCAATCTAGCGCCCTATACCACACACACACACACACACACACACACACACACACACACACACACACACACACTGGTCCTTCTAAAAAAATTAGCATATTGTGATAAAGTTCATTATTTTCTGTAATGTACTGAAACATTAGACTTTCATATATTTTAGATTCATTTCACACAACTGAAGTAGTTCAAGCCTTTTATTGTTTGAATATTGATAATTTTGGCAAAAAAGTAAAGAAAAAAACAAAAATTCCTATCTCAAAAAATTAGCATATTTCAGCCGACCAATAAAAAAAGTGTTTTTAATACAAAAAAAGTCAACCTTCAAATAATTATGTTCAGTTATGCACTCAATACTTGGTCGGGAATCCTTTTGCAGAAATGCGGGCGTGGCATGGAGGCAATCAGCCTGTGGCACTGCTGAGGTGTTATGGAGGCCCAGGATGCTTCGATAGCGGCCTTAAGCTCATCCACAGTGTTGGGTCTGGTGTCTCTCAACTTTCTCTTCACAATATCCCACAGATTCTCTATGGGCTTCAGGTCAGGAGAGTTGGCAGGCCAATTGAGCACAGTAATACCATGGTCAGTAAACCATTTAGCAGTGGTTTTGGCACTGTGAGCAGGTGCCAGGTCGTGCTGAAAAATGAAATCTTCATCTCCATAAAGCTTTTCAGCAGATGGAAGCATGAAGTGCTCCAAAATCTCCTGATAGCTAGCTGCATTGACCCCGCCCTTGATAAAACACAGTGGACCAACACCAGCAGCTGACACGGCACCCCAGACCAGACCATCACTGACTGTGGGTACTTGACACTGGACTTCAGGCTTTTTGGCATTTCCTTCTCCCCAGTCTTCCTCCAGACTCTGGCACCTTGATTTCCAAATGACATGCAAAATTTGTTTTCATCCGTAAAAAGTACTTTCTTCTGCCGCTGTTTCTGGTTCAAAAGTGTCTTGACCTGGGGAATGCGGCACCTGTAGCCTATTTCCTGCACACACCTGTGCACGGTGGCTCTGGATGTTTCTACTCCAGACTCAGTCCCCCAAGGTCTGGAATCGGCCCTTCTTTCACTTTTTCCTTCCCACCGACGTCCCACTGAGGTGGCTTGATACAGCACTCTGGGAACAGCCTATTCGCTCAGAGATTTCTTTCTGTGTCTTACCCTCTTGCTTGAGGGTGTCAATGATGTCCTTCTGGACAGCAGTCAGGTCGGCAGTCTTACCCATGATTGCGGTTTTGAGTAATGAACCAGGCTGGGAGTTTTTAAAAGCCTCGGGAATCTTTTGCAGGTGTTTAGAGTTAATTGGTTGATTCAGATGATTAGGTTAATAGCTCGTTTAGACTACCTGAACATGATATGCTAATTTTTTGAGATAGGAATTTTGGGTTTTCATGAGCTGTATGCCAAAATCATCAGTATTAAAACAATAAAAGACCTGAAATATTTCAGTTGGTGTGTAATGAATCTAAAATATATGAAAGTTTAATTTTTATCGGTACATTACAGAAAATGATGAACTTTATCACAATATGCAATTTTTTTGAGAAGGACCAGTATATACAGTATATTTAAACATATGTTGAATGTGTTCATGTACCTTCAAGCTTCTGGTTTCTGTGTTTGCTCCATGAACATTTATTTACCTGCACATCTCCATCCACGATAGTTTATATGTTTTGTTTTGTTTTATTCTGTGAGAATCGGAGTGGTGGTGGATGTGGCATTATTTTTGGGGTTTCCGTTTCGTTATTAACAATAAGATATGTTTCCTGTAACCAGGCATGTAGGAACACTGGATGGGCCCAGCGCAACCATTCATGCCATATTCTATGATAACTGTGATCTACGGTACTTGATCACTCCTTTCATTCCACATAACCCAAAGTGTTTTATTCACGTCCTCATCTGCCAAACAGCTGAATCCTTGTAGGATAGCCTGAACAGGTCGCCAGACCATCAAAGGGGTAACACACACACACACACACACACACACACACACACACACACACACACGCACACACACACAGAATCATGCACAGACACCTTGCTGCCTGTGTTTTATACAAAAACTGAATTTTTTAAAAAAGAAAAACAAACATGAATGATGTGACTCCGTTGAAATGTCCTTTCATTTTAGAGAAATGAATTCAAACTACTACCGCTATGTTTTCAAATTTGAAGTGTCGTACAGATGAGAGCCAATGATCATTTAATAGGTCACGCCCCAATACCAAGGTCCAGTATGCAATCAAAGCTGTCAATCACTACTTCTTTTCTTTTCAGCTTTTTCCCTTTCTTGGGAGTCGCCACAGCGAATCATCTGATTCGCACATTTGATTTGGCAGAGGTTTTTACGTTGGATGCCCTTCCTGTCACAACCCTTTTAGCAAGGGACAGAAACACGCTGACGGCTTTGCAGCTACTCTTTACGAGAGTCATCAATGGTTTCTTTTACATGAACCTCTCAGCACAGACAGTGAGAGACATGGCCCGGCTTTGATAACCCAGTTAGCTGCACTGGGGGGGCAGTGACAACCCTGTGGGGACTCGAACCCCCAACTTTAGGATCAGCGATCCTGCGCAATTATAGCAGCATAAAGATAACAAACCATTTAAATTCAACACTGTTTACAAAATAAAACTGAGATGGAAAGTAGGCTATTTTGTCATTGATACACACAGGGATAAGTCGTGATGCACGCTATCCTGCAGCCAGCCAGCAGGGACGCTGGCCCGGTGAAGGTTTCATTGTTTAGACCCTGAACAACTCAATGTTGCGTCGTCTATAAAACCAGTGAGTTCCTGTTATCACATCCTCAATGGAGTTGATGTATCCAAGAATTGGCTTCTTAGAGTTTTTTTAAATTACAGTTTGTTTTTCATTCCATTAATGACGTGACAAAATAACTGGCAGCATAATTGTGAACGCAATTACACTCAAACGCCATTACACCCAGGCACAACCCTAACTTTACAAAACCGCCTTTCAGCACACGTACATGCCAGTGTGAAATCAAACCCAACCATAACCTGTATGTCATACACTGTTCATGCAGTGTTTACCTTTACACACAGTTAAGGATCAGCTTCGTTTCAGGTCACGGCCGAGACGCCGAGTCCCAGTGAACAGACACTACAATTTCAGACAAACAACAACATCAACAATGACAGGCTCCAAATAATTTAACAGTAAAATAAACAATATAGTCGGGACCATAATGTACAACACACACACGCAAACACGTATGCACAGAGACTCTCTGTCCCTGGACCCATCTCGACAGAAAGATCTCAGCTTTCCTGCCACAGAAAAAAAAAGGTCCAGCAAGTTCACCTTTATCACCTACAGCATATCATATCCAACAGTCCCTTATTACTGACGACATGGTCATATCATGGTTTGATAGTTTGCCATGGCGCTACCATCAGCTACCATAACTCTGCAATAAAACACAACCACCTTAAAGCAACACAGATTAACCCTACCCATTAAATACTTTTCACGATATGACAAAAACGTACCATGGAATTTTCATTCCCTCTGTTACTTTCCAAAGCATCGCAAGCAAAAGTGGAAAAGGGCCAGGTTAGGACTTGTGTTGTCATGGTGTGTATTGGCTTGTTCTCGAGAAGTCTGATCGGTGCCCAGATTAGACAAGGTTTTTATGGAAAGTGAGCTTGCATAACATCAGGGCTTTTACTTCTACAGCCTGCATGACAGGGGGATTTTAGGACAAGGAAAATATGATGCATAGAGTTTAAACCTCCAAACTTAAAGACTGGAACATTCAGACACACTTTCTTCAATTGTGCAACTGCACACCTTTTCATTCATATACTGTGTGTGTGTGTACATATATATATACACACACACACACACACACACACATACACTATATATATATATATATATATATATATATATATATATATATATATATATATATATATATATATATAGGTAGGTAAAGTCTGTTGAGTTTTTACACCCAAGCCTCGTGGCTCATCAAGCTGGTGCTTATCCCCGGTTTCCATAGCGTGAAGCGACCAGGAGTTCAACTCCCCCTGGATGGGACGCTAGTCCCTCCCAGGTTACCTTCCCAGTATATTTTACTGGTACCCATTTATACTGCTGGGTGAACAGAGGCACACTTGTGGTTGAGACCTTGCCCAGGGGTCTTAGCACAGTGAGGGTCTCAGTGGGATTTGAACTCACAACCTCCCGATCAGGAGCGCAGCACCCTAACCACTATGCCACCGGCCCCACTATATATATATATATATATATATATATATATATATATATATATATATATATATATATATATATATATATATATATACACATACATATACATACATATATATATATATATATATATATACATATATATATATACACACACACACATTATATATATATACACACACACGCACACACACACACACACACACAGGGATCCCTCACTTTCCACGTTTAATTGGGACCGTGATCCCCATGTGACCACCGAAATCCGCGAAATAGTATCACTCCCCCACCAACCCCCCCGACTGATGTATACGTACATATATGTGTATATAATATGAATAAATACATATTGAATGCTATATATGCTTATAATAACAATTAAACATTAAAAATAATGCATAAGATGTAAATAAAATGTAAATACACACACATACAGATGCACACACGCACGCACGCCGATGTGCATGTATGCACTCAGATGCGCTCCTCACAACAATGTAAGTAGTTTTGATGGGAGGTTTTCGTTTGTTTTTTTGTTTGTTTTGCCTAATTGGCCTTGTTTTTGTGTCATTTTCCTTAACGTTTCCCCCTATTCCTCCTTAATTTCCTAATTTTTAAATTTTGATGAATATTTAAAAAAAAAAAAAAAAAAAACGCGATGCACTGAAGCCACATGAATTGAAGTGCGAAGTAGCGAGGGATCCCTGTATATATATATATATATATATATATATATATACACACACACATATATACATATATATATATATATATATATATATATATATATATATATATATATATATATATATATATATATATAAATTCAAATATGGGTGTCAAATATGGTCAGATAAGAGGTAGGAGACAAAAAATGGTTCTCTCAAGGTCCCATTAATATCCTTTAGTCAACAAGCAATCAGTATAGGTGTGGTCTCTTCGCTAATGACCCCACCCCCCCAACCACACAGCTCGATAGGTTTATGAGAACAAAATTTATTTAAATCGCGCATTCATCCTGCCTCCTCACAAAAGAACGTCTATGGCAGCTTTTCAACCGCAACTTTTTCACCACTATCAAAAGCCCAATTCAGGATGTGTCTCCTGTAAGAATCATGTTCATTGTGCTAGAACCGTTCCAGAAACTTCCAGAGAATTGACGTCAAGAGTGGTTCTAAGAGCTCATACCAACCCCGGTTTTATGATAGTTTGTTTCTTCACTCTGTCCTTTGTACATACATCGGAGAACTTGGCGCCTACTACATTACCAACAAGCACTGGTATTTACTTGAAGACACTGTAAAGGTATTGTGAGAAGACATGAAAGTAGCTTTATAAAAATGACTTACTTCTCATAAGTCCTATATCAATGCACCATCTCATCTTGCTGGAACAGTCAAGCTCAGTTTAAAAACGTATACCATTCAGCTAAAATTTATTTCCCCCACTCCATGTAGGTTTATTGCTTGCTAAAGTGTTTAAAAGAAGATTGTGGACCCACATATTCAGTAAAGACAGCCACTGACTCAGCGATTCAGACATTCAAACAAAAGTCAGTACTGATTCTCCAACACTCCGTCTCATAACAAGAATTACATTTGTGTCATGCACAGCATTTTGCAGACCCGTTTCTCCCACGAAACACTCAGTCTTCCAGTCCTTCCATGCACACTCTGTTCACGTTTCTGTTCTGGCATGTATGCTGAAAGGACACTTCACAGACTGCAGGCTGGTGGAGAAGGAAGATAAACAAACTCAAGCGAGGCCTTCTAAGGCCAAAGAGGGACTCAGTGCCACTCACAGAACAGGGTTTTAGAAAGCTCAGTGTATTTCTTTTAAATCTCAGACATCTTGGTCCAGCACTCGTGTCCTAAGCTGGCACGATGAGACGAGTTTCTTCTCAAACACACACACACACACACACACAGGGATGTTTTTAAAAGTGGAAACTCTTAGGACTTTTATTCCTTCCCTATAATCTGCTTTAAAATATTATCAATATAAGATTTGATGAATATGTATTTATAATGCAACTTGAAATTTCATAACTGTCAGACAGGCTGGTCTTGCCTTGAGTATGACAGGACAGATTGTATTCAGAAAACCATCACCATTTTTTGTAACACGATCACTCCCAACGTGTTTTATTCCTTTTATGCCACAGCAATTTGCCAATGATTATTAATTTTCATCTCTTCAAAATAGTAATTTATTTATTTTATAACAGGAGTATGCAAAAGGCTATGTAAAGATTTTCGCTAAAAATCTGCCAGTGGTTTTTGGACAACAAAGAGTGCAGTAAATTTTGAGACAATCTAGGGTTGGCTGGAGCACATCTCAACCAATTCTGGGAGAAGGTGGGGTAAACCTTGACCAATTCACCAGTCCATCACACGGTTAAACACCCCCCTACACACAGACAAACACACACCCACGCACACACACACACATACTATTGATGCTCACAATGCAGAAGACCCGTTGGGGCTGGTGGCATAGTGGTTCGGGTGCTGCGCTCATGATCGGGAGGTTGCGAGTTCAAATCCCACTGAGACCCTCACTGTGCTAAGACCCCTGAGCAAGGTCTCAACCACAAGTGTGCCTCTGTTCAACCAGCAGTATAAATGGGTACCAGTAAAATCTACTGGGAAGGTAACCTGTGATGGACTAGCATCCCATCCAGGAGGAGTTGAATTCCTGGTTGCTTCACGCTATAGAAACCAGGGATAAGCACCGGCCTGATGAGCCACTATGGCTCAGGTGTAAAAACCCAACAGACTTTACCTTACACACACACACACACACACACACTATTGATGCTCACAATGCGGAATACAGTACATAGTTAGTCTATATGTCTCTACACTTGTAGAATGAAACTGAAGTATGACGTATTCTCTGGAGGATGCAAAAAACATCCAAACTCAAAGAAACTCCCTCACTGAGCTCGGGACCTTCTTGTCTAAACGTGCTAAAGACTCGGCTACCGATTTATTTTTTAGGAATTCTTTAACATGGTGAGACAGAAGGCCAAGTAAAGTGTGCTGTGTTATTTATTCGTTTTTTTAGGCTTGGTGTAGGTTTGCACTCTCCAGTTGCTTATTCTTATTATAGTTATTTAAGTAATAACACCTCCCACCTTTTTTTTTTTTTTGCATATATCATTGTGAAAAATGCCATAAAACAAATTGTCACTTGTTAAAAAAAACATAACTCTGTCCCCATTTCAGAGTCCCACTTTTTCACGGCATAATTTTGAAAAATGTTGTGGTGAAGAGGCTGAAAGCTAAAGTGAGGAAGTGGTGGGGATGGAGCAAAGTGGAATGGTGCAGATATACAAAGCGGAAGTTGCTCAGTGAGTCTCAGTTAGCATATATTTAGAAATTTAGCATGTTTTCATAGACTCCCACACAAGAGTGGGACTGGGGGTGGGGTGGGGGGGGACAACCCCTGAAATCTGAAACATGAACGTGAGTAATTTTTATAATTATTATTTTATTATTAATTTTAAATAAAAAATTCATAATGTAGAGATAACAGTTGACTTGTTCTTGAATATTTCAGTATTTTCAATACGTATAATATTGATAATAATAATAGGTAATACAGTATAGAATTTCTGGCCAGTTTTAACCCACCAAAAACCTCAGGCTAAGTGAAGCGTCATACAAATACTGGAGAGAGCCGTTACTACAAGAACAACATCATCACAACAAGCATCTTAATCTCTTAATCTAAATTTCTGTCTGAGCACCTATTATTTAAAAAAAAAAAAAAAAAAAAAAAAAAAAAACAGAATCACATGTTAAACAATACTGTGTGGAATTTCTGCACAGCCAACAAAGTGAATACACACAACTGAAGGACTAATGCTCAACTGTTACATGGCTGTCTGGAATTTCACACAAGCCTGAACTCGTGCCGATAAAACTGAAATACTATAGCAGTGAAACTTCTCCAAAATGCTGAGCGATGTTACTCACACTGCGTCTTCATTTTCCTCCTCTCCAACCTCTTTGTGGTGTTCATTGGCCGCATCGCTGGCATAAACACATCTGTTGATTTGATTTGGAAGGGACTGCTGACACAGGACGAGAAAAGCATGATTTTGTGCTGCATGTGGTTTTGACTGGTTGCGCTCGTCTGATACGATAGAACAGGCGAGACAGAGACAGCATCTCAGAGCAGAGGCACTTAATTACAGTCTCATTCATCACCACTGGATTCACTTGGACATCATCCCAACACGCACGTTCACCTTTCCCATCATCCCATCCTTCTCCCACATTGCTTTCACCGCTCCATCTGCTCCTCCTGCTCCTTTGGCTTGATTTCTCCCGATACTCCTAATGACTTTTCTTGCTGTGTCTCACTCTTTCTGGATTACAGTACTGGGCTGGAAGCTTGCTTTTGTAACTGCAGTATTGCGCAAAAATACTTGATTAAAATCAGAAGAAAAAAAAAATTCTGGTTAAATTTGTAGGTCTACCTACACATGTTTAATTAGATACTTAAAATGTATCTTGGATAAGTGCTGTAGTTCAAATTAAACTACAAGTATTATCTATCTATCTATCTAGTGCCCGAGTCGTAGGACGACCATTGGCAACCTGCCATGAAGGATAACACCCTGGTTATCATCTTCATGGAGGTTTTCTTGGCAGGATTAGTGCAGTGGTTTGCAATTGCCTTCTGCACGATGCGAACCTACGGGCAATTTAGAACGGCCAATTAACCTACAGTGCATGTCTTTGGATTGTGGGAGGAAACCGGAGCACCCGGAGGAAACCCACGCAAGCACAGGGAGAACATGCAAACTACACACAGAAACGCCCAGGCTGGGAATCGAACCAAGGCCTTCTTGCTGTGAGGTGGACATGCTAACCACCACGCCACCGTGCAGCCGACAAGTAATATACAAATGACTAATACAGGTATTCTACAAATATAAAATATACATATTGTTATGCTGGAGATCTAGACAATCAATTAGCATTCATAGAAAAACAGTACTTGCTTCTAATCATGATTATCTGCATAATGCTTCAAGAAAATTTGGCTGGTACTCTTAGTTACTTGCCACTGTTTTGGAGAAACTTGGCCAAATTAGCAGCATTAGCTAGCAACCTAGATTAAAACTGAAATTCCAGCCCTGGCTCCAAAGTGGTGCATCAACAATGCTCGTGAATATCAATCTGTACATCACAAATTCAAATCCAGACTGATGCCATAGCCATTCATGACCATGAGTCCAAGTGAGCTAATTAGCTGAACTCCCGGGAAGGATGGATGCTATACACTCACTTCCCTGTCACAGCGATCAACAGCCAGTCATTGGCGTCTGTTCGCATGAGGGTGCAGATAGCGCTTCCCTCTGAGTATGTTAGACCCCCAAAAATTTAACCTAATAATTGTCCATCTCATATACAAACACATTTTAATGTCTTTTTACAATGAACAAGAAGTGTTGAAAGCCAGCAGGGATAAAGGTGGAGGAGGAACATAGATATCATAAGATAAATAGGCTAAACCCGGCTGAAAATGGCTGTGTAGTTTCCAAAGCACTGTGGCCTTGAGATGTAAACCTCATTGTATTTTATCAATATTTATGCTGTTTTACTCCTCTACCTGTATTCTAGTGCTTACAACAGCATGAATATTGACATGATAAAATAACGTGTAAAACGCAGTACTTCTGCAGTCTGCCACTGTCTCTTATATTTATGAATAAAAACACTGGCACATACCAATCATTCAATTATTCAACTTATTATTGACGCAATAATTTGGTGATCCCATGGCAATGAATAAAATCTGTAGTTAGCCAAGATCAAATTAATTATCTAAACTTAACTTAGCGAGCCAGCCATCTAAATTTAGGCTAAACAGAAATGGTAGCTCCATAAGCTAACAAACATCAGTTGCTAGCAAATATTGGCAGAGAATTTATGCTCAGCTAAAAAGGAATGCTGGTGGGGCCGGTGGTGTAGTGGTTAAGGTGCTGCGCTCATGATTGGGAGGTTGTGAGTTCAAGTCCCAGTTTGCCCCCCACTGTGCTAACACCCATGGGCAAGGTCTCAACCACAAGTGTGCCTCTGTCCACCCAGCAGTATAAATGGGTACCAGTAAAAATATACTGGGAAGGTAACCTGCGATGGACTAGCGTCCTATCCAGGAGGAGTTGAACTCCTGGTCGCTTCACGTTATGGAAACCGGTGATAAGCACCACTCTGATAAGCCACCATGTCTTGGGTGTAAAAAGCCCAAAGGACTTTATCTTTAAAAAGGAATGCTACGTCTCTGAGAGGCTAATGTTAATTAAAAGCGAATGTTTTTAGAAATCTGGCTTGTTAGATTTGGACTAAGTAAAGTACGTAATTCACTGTGGTGTACGTAGAATCTATTTTCGGTGCTTTGGATGGATGAGGAAAATAAAGATGAGGTGAGGAGGTAGGATTATTATCATTTAAATTAAATATTGAGAAGACTGATTTCTGTCAGGTCCTGAAAATACAAAAATATTTATAAAAAAAAACAACTCTAGGTTCAATGTATGGGATCTCGTTAATCTTATCCCAAACCAGTCACACTCTGTGATCAGCTCAGGCACAGGCTGGAGAAAGACTGCACTGACCTCCACACCCACACACACCAACAACACACATTCTAACTCATGCTCAGTGCTGCAGAAAGGAGGATTACCACACCGTAAGGGTCTCTGCTGGGTAATCTGAACAGCATCAGGAGGGCTGTTACTCCCAAATGGTGGATCACCCTTTTCCCACTCGTTCCTTCTCAACACTCAGAGTGAATACAGTCGAGTGGTTCAGATCCGTGCAGAGGATTGATGAATAAAACGAGAAGCTGTGAGTACTGTGCATTTTTTTTTTAAACACTCTCTGTACATTTGGCGTGCATTTTGTTGTAGATCTTCTGGTGCTTGAAGTTTAAATTGGGTAAGAATGTTATTTCTTGTGGCCAAAAGCAGCATAAAGAAAATGACGGATCGTAAAGCAGCAGTCGAAATGAAAACGTCACATCCCAAAACCGAGACCTTAAATCTTTTCTCACATGCTCTCCATCCAGGGCTGATACGATATATGCCTTTGAGTTTGGCTCATGTGAACTTGACGCATGACATTAGAATTAGTGCATGACCCTCAGGCCACAAGCGGTTGCCTTTAGCATATATGTCAGAGCGGTGAGATGATCAGCGGTCATCCTCGATCTCAACCGTCAACAAACACACGCGCTCTACCCGGTGATTAGCTCCAATGTTCCCCGCCAAGGCTGTAAATCTGGCCTTGTAATTTCTCACAAGAAGAGCTGCACCGACCTCAAAAGTTTCCATGAGGCACTTACCACGCTAATGCAATGAACATAAACGTTGTGTGTACATTCCCATCATTCTCATCTTGAGCATCAAGGAACCGCAATAAGCCCTGTAAAAAAATCCAGTGATCACAAACACGCCAAGGTACGACACCTTTAAATTAACCCAATTGAAAACCAACCACACATGGACTCTACATGCAGCTTCCCGATGCAAGGAGTGTCATGAGTCTGTCTGCAAAGTGTGTGTGTGTGTGCGTGTGTGTGTGTGTGTGTGTGTATGTGTGTGTGTGTGTGTGTGTGTGAGGGTGAATATAAGTGACAGGTCAGGTTGTTCCGCTCTTGTCTCATTTCTTAGCCTGGCTCTTCAGGGAGTCGCACAGGACAGGGAGAGGCCGTCAAACCCACTGCAATCTGATCCCTCTGACAGTAGTTTCTGTGAAAGTCAGTGTAATTTACTCCTGAGGCTCTTTTCTCAGAGCATAATCAGACTGGAAAGCACTGAACACAAAAACAGGAGAAAAGTTCATGGTAAGTCCTGGCGGCGATTGAACAGCAATAATTATATGTTAAAGGTTATATTCCCGGTATCTCTCGAGATTCACACGAGCCATAATTTCGGTAATTGTGCAGCTTAAAACAGCAAAAGAAATAATTCCCCTTTATAGATAATTCTACATCATTTCTTTTCAGATCTGATTCCACTTTTAGGTCAAACTAGAAGGGCACTCAGAGTGCAAGGAACCCCCACCACACTGCATGGATCATACAGTATACAGGCCCGATACTGGTGCTGGTTTTATTTAACTATGTGCGAGTCTTCTATGTTCTATTGTAGGTACATATGAACAACCTGAGGTAAAAAGCTCTGGTTTGAAGGTTTTAAGAAATGCCTTTGATTTTGACCTTTCAAGATCACCGGTACCGTAATTGTCTCATTTGAAAGCCCATATATGGTTTATTTTAGTGTTCCATCGTAAGGGCTTCCTAATCAGCACTTATAATACCTTCTGAAGGCATATGTGATCGATCATCACCGTAACTGTGTGACCTTGCTCTTCTTCTTCTTCTTTTACTTTCAGCTGCTCCCTTCAGGGGTCGCCACAGCAAATCATCCGCCTCCATCTCACCCTGTCCTCTGCATCTTCTTTTCTGACTCCAACGACCTTCATGTCTTCCTTCACCACATCCATAAATCTCTTCTTTGGTCTTCCTCGAGGTCTTCTGCCTGGTAGTTCCAACCTCAGAATCCTACTGCCAATATACTCACTATCCCTCCTCTGTACATGTCCAAACCATCTCAATCTAGCCTCTCTGACTTTGTCTCCAAAACATCTTACATGGGCTGTCCCTCTGATATACCCATTTCTGATCCTATCCATCCTCGTTACTCCCAGAGAGAACCTCAACATTTTCATCTCCGCTACCTCTGACCGCTACCGCTCTGACCTACCTATTTCAAAATCTACTAATCACCAGAACACAGGTAGGATAGTGTGCCCACTAAGTTCAGTGAAAATGGAAATAGCAACACAATCTTTCAAAAACAAACCTTCACTTAAAGTTAGCATTAGCTTCTTCACCGCCATGTTAGTTAGCTGGGTAAATTAGCAAACATTACCAAGCTAGCTAAAATTCGATATTGTACACAAAGTTAAATAAGCTTCTTTTCCTTTCGGCTTTTCCCTTTTTCAGGGGTCGCCACAATGAATCTTCTGATTCGCACGTTTGATTTGGCGTAGATTTTTACGTCGGATGCCCTTCCGGACACAACCTTTTAGCAAGGAACAGAAACACGCTGACGGCTATGCAACTACTTTTTACGAAAGTCAGCAATGGTTCTTTTACATGAACCTCAGACATGGCAGGCCTTTGATAACCCAGTTAGCTGCACTGGGGAGGGGGGTGGTGTGTGTGTGTGTGTGTGTGTGTGTGTGTGGGGGGCAGTGACAGCCTTGTGGAGAGTGGGACTCGAACCTCCAACCTTAGGATCAGTGATCTAGCACCCATAACCATCAGGTCACCACTTCCCACACGCAAAGTTTAATAATAAAAATAGTAAAAACAATGAAATGATTGGAATATGGTTGACAGATGTCAGGTTTAAATTGGGGCACTGGTGGTCTAGTGGTATAGGGCACTGGATCGCTGATCCAAAGGTTGGGGGTTCGAGTCTCCGCAAGGTTGTCACTGTCCCCCCCCCAGTGCAGCTAACTGGGTTATCAAAGGTGGGCCATGTCTGTCACTGTCTATGGTGAAATGCATGTAAAAGAACCATTGCTGACATTCGTAAAGAGTAGCTGCAAAGTCGTCAGCGTGTTTCTGTCCCTTGCTAAAAAGGGTTGTGACAGGAAGCGCATCCGACGTAAAAACCTCTGCCAAATCAAACGTGCGAATCAAATGATTCGCTGTGGCGACTCCCGAGTAAAAGGGAAAAAGCTGAAAGGAAGACAGACAGATGTACGGTTTAAATTCTGGTGTATTAAAGTTATAAAATTCAAGTTATTCAGCTGGAATATTTCAACATCAATTTATCATTATATCAACCTGCGCACAAGCTGATATGGTTGCAGGGTTGAGGAAGGGAACATTCTCTACACCAGGGGTGCCCAACCATTTCATACCGGTCCGCAAACAAAATCTGTCATGGTACAAATTATATATATAAAATTAGAACTTATTTTGAAAAATGACTGTTTTTGACATTGCCACAGAAGCACTAAAAGCCTTTCTTCCCTTTCCAACCAGATATCTTTGTGAGACGGGGTTTTCTGCGGTGACAGCCACCAAAACAAGACTACAGTGTAGATTCTAACCTGTCTGTCTTCCTTTCGACTTTTTCCCTTTTACTCGGGAGTCGCCACAGCGAATCATTTTGATTCGCACGTTTAATTTGGCAGAGATTTTTACGTCGGATGCCCTTCCTGTCACAACCTTTTTAGCAAGGGATAGAAACACGCTGACAACTTTGCAGCTACTCTTTACGAAAGTCAGCAATGGTTCTTTTACATGCCTCTCACCATAGACAGTGAGAGACATGGCCCGCCTTTGATAACCCAGTTAGCCGCACTGGGGGGGAACAGTGACAACCTTGTGGAGAGTGGGACTCGAACCCCAAACCTTTGGATCAGCGATCCAGCGCCCTATACCACTAGACCACCACTGCCCCCAGTGTAGATTCTAACCTGTTCGCGGAAATATTTTCATACATAAAACTGGTCCCTGGTGCTAAAAAGGTTGGAGGCCACTGCTCTAAACAATCCAGTTAGTTCTCTTTTAGCAAGTACTGGTGCGAGAGAGATTTATTTTACAGTAAATAATTGTTAATAATTTAATATTAGCAATTTTAACAAAATTCAAGCCGTCCTACGAGCATAAATATGCAGTGATTGTGATATTACGACCCCCGTTGCTTTAGCGAATATTTTATGTACTACTGTGTGTGTGTGTGTGTGTGTGTGTGTGTGTGTGTGTGTGTGTGTGTGTAGTTTTGTATGCACCAATAAACGGTTTCACCATACAGAGAATTTTCCCAGCATGTCACCGGAGCAGTCTCTGACCTGCACACTGAGCATCAATTGGCTCCGATAGAGCAAATCGGAAATAGAGAAAGCAGCGGGGGAAGAACCGTGTATGCACGTGTGTTTGTGGGTGGTACACAGCAGGGAGGTGGACATGGTTTGGTCAGCATGCCAAAAAAGAAAGAACTAATCGGGCAAATCAGTGAAGTTTCCCCCAAAACCTCCTACTTCTGCGCTTTTGCTCTTCTGTCTTTTTATTTGTTTACAATGCCACTTCATTTTTCGATCCTCTCACCTCAACCCATGAGTCGGTGTGGCTTTTAGAATGGCGGTAAGCGCGGACATAATGTGTATCTGCAGATGCAGGGTGACTGATGGCAGTGTCACTATTTATCCCTGTGACTGCAAGATCCGTGGAGGGTAAGATATACGCTGCCACAATGCTGTCATGCTAAATATGTTCAGCCTGCAGTCAGTCACTCAGTCAAGGACATCATGTGAACGAAGACAACAAGGCATTCATGACTGATAAATTGCTTCACTTCTGCGTGGTGCAGAAATTCTATACAGTTTTAGTGCCACACACCTTGAAGGTACCCAACAGCAAACAGATCCAGACAGGAGGCAGAAACAAAAGCAGTATGCACACTGCTGGAGATGAGAGGTCAACCTTCCTGTAGTAGAACTCCAACCTCATATCTTCAGAAACGTCTCAAGACCAGGATTAGCCAGATCAGGTGGGTTTTATTAGCATTGGCGCTAAGAAATCCTGGACGGATGATCTCCTTTTTAAAGTGGCTCTCAATTACAGTTCTACACGCGCCATGTACATTTTCATGTACATATCAATCTGACCATCACATGTCAATCATTCTGTGTAACTCAACTATGCCAAGTATTACAACACTAGACAACAACAGTAGTTCCAGGTGAGCAAAAAAGCTTGTTTCAAAATCTGTACTAATATTAAGCTTAACCACAACCTGTTCTGCATCTGCTATGATCCTATATTGTTTATACGTACTTTCTGGAATTGTCTGTTATTCCGTCTGCATTACTTCTGTTTTTTCATATAATAGCCTTGGTCATAGGGCGTCACACTGGTGCAAGACGCTTCCAGGTTATAACCCCATGGCCAACTGGGACCTTTCTGTGCAGACTTTGCATGTTTGTTGGTCTGCATGCATGAATTTCCGCTGGGTACCCCAATTTCCTCCCAAAAAGATATGCAGATTAGATCAACCAGCTACTCCAAATTGCTCCAGGTTATGAATGTGGACAGGAATAGTTATTTGTCTCTGTGATAGGCTAGTGACCTCTGAATGGGGATAGATTATTACAGGGATCCCTCACTTTCCGCGGTTAATTGGGACCAAATTCCACGAAGTAGGATCAACCCCCCCCCCCGACTGACGTATACATACATGCATGTGTGTATATAATATCAATAAATACATATCCAATGCTATAAATACTCATAATAACATTTAAACATTAAAAAATAATGCATGAAAATATAATCTGGGGCAGTGGTGGTCTGGTGGTTAGGGCGCAGGATCGCTGACCCTAAGGTTGGGGGTTCAAGTCTTCACAAGGTTGCCACTGCCCCTGCCCCCCCCCCCCCCCCCCCAGTGCAGCTAACTGGGCTATCAAAGGTGGGCCATGTCTCTCACTGTCTATGGTGAGAGGTTCATGTAAAAGAACCATTGCTGACTTTCGTAAAGAGGAGCTGCAAAGCCGTCAGCGTCTTTCTGTCCCTTGCTCAGTAGGGTTGTGACAGGAAGGGCATCCGACGTAAAAACCTCTGCCAAATCAAACGTGCGAATCAGATGATTCGCTGTGGCGACCCCTGAGAAAAAGGGAAAAAGCCGAAAGAAAGAAAGAAAGAAATGTAAATAAATTATAAATACACACACATACAGACGCGCACAGATGCGTACCACACGTAAAAATGTAAGTAGTTTTGATGGGAGGTTTTTTTTGGTTTTCTGTTGGTTTAGGGTTTTTTTTTTTTTTTTGCATAATTGGCCTTGTTTTGCAGCATTTTCCTTAACTTTCACCCTACTCTTCATGAATTTCCTTATTTTTTAATTTGATGAATATTAAAAAAAAACGCAATGCACTGAAGTTGCATGAATTGAAGCGCGAAGTAGCGAGAGATCCCTGTATACCCTATCTCATGGCCAAAGTTAGCTGGGTTTGGCTTCAGATTTCCACATGACCCTGACAGATAACCGATTTTGCTTCAGTACTGATTATGGTTCATTATTTGAATCTTGCCGATAAAGCTGGACGTAGTTTGCTGTTTGCTATTTCACTGTCCAGTAATGTCATTCTGGCAGTGAAAACACAATACATCACTGTACATCTAGAGACAATAAGTGCATTCTGCCCTGTTGTAGTGAAGGCCACATAAAGCATTGGTGTTAAAAATAAAGATAGGGAGGGGTCGGCATGCGGCACAGCTGAGAGTTCCTTTAAGATTTGTGTGCTGTCAGGCAGCCTAAATCACAACAGCTGAGATTGCAGGGTGCTGTCTGCATGCTTCCTTATTTTTTTTTTTTCCTTTTGCGCGCTCCCACTCTTGACTGTCTGTCTCATTGCTTTTAGTCATGATCTAAAACTCAGTTGAGGCATAAATACCCTAATCAGAAAACCAGAAAAGATGGTGCAGAAAAAAACAAAAACAAACTTTAAGCATGTCCATTTATCAGCAGTGCTGATAGTGCTCGAAATAGAAATTCCACTTTCCGTCGCAAACACGCTGTCAAAACTAGCCAATTCAACATTGTGTATATTGAAACTGCACACGGGATAGAAATGGTCAGCATGAGCAAACACACCCTGCACATACCCAGGAGGTTTTGAACATTAAGAAAAGCATGACACTGTTCAGCGGAATTCAGAGAAATCAACATGCTGGCTGCACAACACGCTCTTCTTTAAGCCAGGTTGTGGAACTTACCACTTCCTCTCCTCAATTTATCTTGATGTTTCAACTGGATTTTAAAAGACACACTGCTGAGGAATCAAGGTTAAGTACAGGGCAAGAGCTCTCACTTTTCCTTAATGGAAAAAACCTGTTGGGAAATGGTTCTCAAAGCAGAGAACCAAGACAAGGAAGACGTTCCCTCATCACTCCTGGATGAATGGCAGATTCGGAAGTACCAACTGATGGATAGAGTCCGAGATTCCTAATGTGGACCTGAAGTGCCTTCTGTGGGTACTGTATAAATGTGGGACTGAAGTCTGAATCTCCCAATGCTTTGATGCCAGCCCTGATCAATCCACCCTCTCCGAGTATTCCATCTAACTGTCCCCCCATGACCACATGCTTCTGAGTACTGCCCTTATATTTCTGTCTCTTTAGGGTCCCAGCCAATCACTGTCCGAATGAGTGGCCATTTAGAAAGTCGAAATGGGGGACTAGTGCAATGGACATCAGATAAAAATCAGATGGAGTTTGACACTACAGGGATCTCTGGCTACTTTTTGTTTCAATTCATGCAGCTTCAGTGCATCGCGGTTGTTTTTTTTTTTAAATATTCATCGAATTAAAAAATAAGGAAATTCAGGAAGAATCGGGGGAAAGGGAAATGCCACAAAACATGGCCAATTATGCAAAAACCCCAAACAAACACAAAACAGAACAACAACCCAAAACCTCCCATCAAAACTACTTACATTTTTATGAGCGGTGCGCATCTGTATGTGTGTATTTTTATATTTTATTTACATCTTATGCATTATTTTTGAATGTTTTATTGTTATTATAAGCATTTTTAGTACTGAATATGTATTTATTGAAATTATATACACAAACATGTATGTGTTCGTCAGTCAGAGGGGGGGGGCGGGGGTGTGGGGTTGATCGGACTTTGTGGAATTCAGTGATCGCGGGAGGATCTCGGTCCCAATTAACCGCGGAAAGTGAGGGATCCCTGTGCTGTATATGCAAAAGAATACAGAATTGGAAATCTTCAAGTGGATGTCATACAAAAATAAAAAGAGTAAACAACTACCCTCTCTCCTTTCCTCTCAAAATAACTAATGAAACCCAATCTGTGCAAGCGCCAGTGGGACCAAGTCATTCATTACAGCCATATGAACACGCTTTCACTTCAATTCTAGCTCACAGTATGATTCCTTTCACAGTCATGCACTTACAAACCGGCCCTCCTGATGAACACACCGCAGGAGCTGAGTCACAACATAATAATCACCAGGCTCCATCATTTATGGGCACAAAACAGTTCACCCTGAATGACACTAATGTGTAGGAAAAGCTCCGCATATCGGAAACCTGTTCCATGAGGTACGCTTCCTGTTTAATAATTCTTGGCCCTGAACTAGAATTGCGACCAGAAAAAAAGGATGTCTATCCCTTTTTGTGCTGTTGGTTGGGAAAAATCCAGTGAATACAGCTTCCACACCTACATGCTCCAAAGCCAAAACCTTGTAATCTTGTTTTTCATTTCGCGGTATCATGAAAATAGTGCTCAGTGTCTTATTACAATTCAGCAGACACCTAAATTTGAGAACGCTGCCACCATAACCACAAAAAATGTCAGAGCCATCAACCTGTCTGAGCACACTCATAGTATACTGATTATTCTCTCAACTCCTGAACATGCCGATTGTGAGTGTGGGTCCATATGAGACTAATAATTGACAATGGTCTTATTTAGGTGCTTAAGAAATATAGGCAGGAGATTGTTTTGTGCCAGTAAAACTTCCACAGCTGTGTGTATGGCTGTGTAGCATTTATATGTGTGGGCTGGATACCAGGCAACCTGCCTCAAACACAGCCAGAAATATTTTCAGTGGGTTTTAAGAGTACAGTGCTTACATTATGATTTGAAATTGCCAATACTGGACACTTGTTGCTTTGAAATGATTGCAGTAATTACTCAAAGATGATTCTTATAGGCTAGTTTTGAATCGGAAAGGATGGAAAAAGAAATCCTAGTGCTTCTTGCTAACTCAACACAATATTTTTCTTTGTGACCTTGCACAGGGACACCAGGTTATTCAAATTTAGGGTCAATTTAGAGTTTGCACATAGAGCAATTCACCAAAAGGCTGGGTTTTGGGTTTTTTTTTTTTTTGCTCAAGGAACAAGAGAACCCTAAGTAAGCCCCATGTGTACACATGAAGCATTTCTATGGATTCAGACATGAGATGGCGAGGCTACGTTTTGAACCGCTGTGCCACCCATGCTAACATTCAGTCATGCGTTTTGATTTATTCTGTTTTTTTTGGCTCATTAGCCATAATTTATGTTAGTATAGTGATCCCTCACTTTCCACGGTTAATTGGGACCAAGATCCCCACGCGACCATCCAAATCCGCGAAGTAGGATCACCCCCCCCCAACCCCCCGACTAACGTATACGTACATGTGTTTGTGTATATAATATCAATAAATGCATACTCAATGCTATAAATGCTTATAGTAACAATTAAACATTAAAAATAATGCACAAGATGTAAATAAAACAAATACACACATTCGTGTGTGCCGGCACTCAGATGTTACAATGTAAGTAGTTTTGATGAAAGATTTTGGGTTGTTTGTTGTTTTGTGTTGGCTTAGGTTTTTTTTTTTTTGAATAATTGGCCTTGTTTTTGCAGCATTTCCCCTAACTTGTTCCCCTATTCTTCTTTAATGTCCATATATTTTAATTCGGATGAATATTCATTTATTTATTTTTTAAAAACCGCAATGAATTGAAGCTGCATGAATTGAAGCGCGAAGTTGCGAGGGATCCCTGTATATCAGAGCAAACTACAGTCATCCCTTGCCACTTCGTGATTTGAGCATCGCGGTCTTGGTACATCGCGGCATTTTAATAAAAAATAAAATAAAATAAAGTATATTCATAAAAAAATTCAAAATTCACGCTGAAACTCACATGTAAGCAAGCGGAAGGCAGGGACCCAAGGCAGGCTGCGTCCATTGTTACCAAGTGCCCCTCCTCCCCAGTTCAGGCAGGGACCGCCCACTCAACTCAACTCGCAAGCTGATTGGCTTAGATGCGTGACGCTATTGCCTCCCGCCCACTCAACTCAATCTCACAAGCTGATTGGCTTAGACGCGTGATGCTGTTGCCTCCCGCCCACTCAACTCAATCTCGCAAGTTGATTGACTTAGACGCGTGACGCTGTTGCCTCGCACATTCCCGCGGGATTTTTTGTGATTTTGTGATCTCACTGTATCGTGTTTGTGAACGTCCTACACCGCGGAGAAGAGCTACAGTATTGTCAGAGGTGAGTACAGTACTTAAAATATTTATATATAAATTCGATTTAAAAATTAATACATTACAGTATTTACATATGCATATAACTGTGTACCGTTTAATATACACTTCTTGATATTGTATAGACGCAAAAACATATAGAAATGAGACAACATGGTAGAAATGGGGGCGCGGGTTCCTACTTCGCGGTTTTTCGAATATCGTGGCCAGGTCTGGTCTACATTATCCGCGATATTCAAGGGATGATTGTACACCATTAATTTTGCATTATCCATTATCACATCTTGATAAGTTGAATCAGAGCAAATATGTAAACCCTAAGTATTAAGACACCAAGTTTCCAGCATGTCCAACGCTTTCTTTTTTTTTAAAGGAGGACACGAAAGACGAGACGATGGTGGAAATGGAGAAAAGGAAGCATTCTGTCCACTCCTCCCACATACTTGCTATCTCATTCCTTCTTATGTCAGAGGTAATTGAAGTGATCCATCAATCCGACATCCCTTAGCGAGAGGGAAAGCGAGGGCAGTCAAGAAAAAGAAAGGCTTGGAGGGGTAGTGGCGGCGATATTACTTAAATACTCTTAAAAGCTTCTCAACCAATCAATGTAATGAATTTACTTTGTCAAAACAGAAGAATAATTTATCATTGGATTGAGAGAGTGAAAAAGGGAAACCACTCTGCTGTGCTTTCTCTTTTCTCCACAGGGATCTGGGACAAGAGACAGCAATGGGAGGAGATAGAAGACATTAAGCAGTGGATAATGAAATCGGACACGTCAAGTGAGGCGAGGAAAAGTAATCAGTAAAGACATGGCATGGAAAATGGCTGTGCTTTGTGTTATTAACATGATTTGAAGTACTGTAGATGTATTGAAAGCCATTTTTCTGATCTTATATGAGAAACGTAAGCGATACAGTGAGACAGATAGAGGACAGACTGGAGGAGTTGGTGACACTCCAACATCATATGCACAGCTGTTAAAATTATTTCCTTCCACTGGTGGTTTCTGGGTCAGGATTCATGGACATCTTATACACATCATAGAATGCCATGAGTTAATGATTGATGTTTTATTCCTACCTCATCTCAAACTGGTCAGTAATAACACCGATAGAAGGATGAAATGCAGCCAAAATCCATTGCTCATAATCCATTCCCTTGCTGAACAGTAGCTGAGTAGCGTGCGGTTTTTAGCTCGTGGGCGATTTAGGGGTGTAACACAATGCCAATATCTGTATTTCTGTTCAGTGCTTCAAATATCTGTCTGTATCCATATTTAAAAAAGGAGTAGGTGGATCCTAAAGTAAAATAAAATAAAAAAATAATAAAAAATTAAAATCCTACCACTTTGCCCTAAGAGGCATTACTGAAAAGGAAACAAAATGTCAGCACCGTCAGCAGGGTGTGTGAATTAAAACTCAAGCAATTCCTTAAATTTAAATGTAGAAATATGCATTGAAAAGTTTTTTAAATCCTGCTCACTCAGGTAAAATAATATTTTTAATACGATGTAATTAAATTCTTCTTCTTTTTTTAAAATATTTGTATTATGAGGAGGCACTGTGGTGTAGCGATTAGCACCTCTGCCTTTAAATATCAAGGTCTTGGGGTCAAATCGACTGATCTGCAAGGGTGTTATTATGTGGAGTTTGCATGTGCTTACATGGGTTTTCTCCGGGTACTCCAGTTTCTTCCCACAGTCAAAAAGACTGCAACATCTATCTGGATGTTCTAAATAGCACCGAGGATTAGGTGAAAAGCTGTATGAATGTTTGCCCTGTGATGAACTAGCGAGCTGTTCAGGGTTTACCTTACTTTTGTTCAGAGTTGGCGGAGATAGGCTCCAGCCTCCCCACAACCCGAGTAGGATAAAGAGGAATAGCAAATGAATGAATGAATACTTCTAAGATAAATTTAGCTGGTTTTACTCCAAAAATGTAAAACAAATGTGTACCATCATGATCTTGACCAGCCAGGTACTAAGGATGCAATGGATGAATGCTAAATGCAACAGACAGTAACTCAAGCATATTCATAAATATGGTCCTAGTCCTATATGCTTTTTTTGCCAGAAGTTTAAAAAAAATAATAATAATAATCACTGTATACATAAAAATTTGTTCAGTGGTACCTTGACTTACGAAAACAAGGCATTCTGAGGGCAGGCTCAAAGGTCAAAATGTCCATTAGATAAAACAAAAATTCCCATAGGTAATAATAGAAAACCAATTAATCCGTTCCAACCCCCTCCCAAACTCATATAACCTGACACAAAAACGTATATTTGACCTAATATATTACAGATTAACATGTAAAAACAATAAATATTTCATAATAATACATGTACATTAACAGTAATAATAATGAATAATAAATAATAAAACAAGTCAACTAACCCTTCCGATCAGTGACTGCTGAATAGATGTCATGTGGGTAAGATGTCATCACGTGGGCAGGTATGAGGTGGTGCAAACAGAGAAAGAGAATTTTGTGCATGTACACACTACACATGCCAGCGAAGAAAGGCTCGTGCTGAGCCCCCACAAGGCCAGTGCTTCTCAAATAGTGGGGCACGCCTCCCCCTGGGAGGAGCGATCAGATGCCAGGGGGTGAGTGTGTATGACCCTGGGGAACATGCTTTTTTGCCATACTGTACTAGAATTAATTGTAATTGCACATTCTCTACAGTAGATGTCAGTGGCGCTCTCACTGTGTTCCCTATGGTGTAGAACACAGTGAGAGCGCCACTGCCACCTCTGTAGAGGTTGAGCAATTACACAAGATGGAAGTGGCGCTATCATTGTCCTGCTATGGTGTAGATAAAAAGTACCGAGCAAATGATATGAAGTGAAGTAAACACTATTTGTAATCGCGTGCGGGGCACTGTGCATGAAATGTTTTGTTTTACATTTACAAGATGGGCGGAGTTTGACTTTTCAGAGTAACTCAAGATCAAAGATAATTGTTTCATATTAAAGTTCATATATAATTTCCTATTTGTGTTTCACAATAACAGCACTCTAAGCTAAGCTTGTCTCCAAAACATTTTGCTCTTGCTCTGACCTTCACCTTTGTCCATGACATTTGAAAAATCAAGACAGCTCTAGAACTTTGGTAGGGTAGTTTGTTAAAATCCATGCAAGTGGCTGATCAGGTTTTGTTCACAAACAAAAACGACTGGCAAAACTTTTAGTGACGGAGGTAAGAATAAATTTATATTTGGTTGCATCCCATTTGTGTGACAACAAAGTGTCTAGAATACAAAACACACACTCGCATGTGCTCGCACCTTAAAGTACGAGTGCCTATTCACAGTCTTTCAACAGGCCACAGCTTTCACTTTTTAGAGAGAATGAGTGTCTCAACGCTGAGCTCAGGCCAAGAGAGAAAGACTACACACTGCACTACACACAAACATACACACACACAGGCATCCACACACATCACTCATGGCCTGGCAGAACCCTTTCTAATGGTAAAGCCTATAGAATCCACATAGTAATTTGCTGCATGTGTGTGTGTGTCAGAGAGAGAGAGAGAGAGAGAGAGAGAGAGAGAGAGAGAGAGAGAGAGAGAGAAAGCGTGTGTGTGTGTGTGTGTGTGAGAGAGCGAGAGAGAGAGAGAGAGAGAGAGAGAGAGAGAGAGAGAGAGAGAGAGAGAGTGAGAAAGAGCGTCTGGATTTTATTAAGGAGGAAGTTGCAACACAGAGCACAGGCTGAATATGTTCTTAAACACTTGAAGAAAGTTATGGTGCTGAAAGGTAGTGGGAAAACAACAATCTTTCAAAAAAGATTTCATTTAACACCCTAAAGGGAGTGATTCGTTCTGTATTACTGGGGGAACAACTCTGTGGTGAAGGGTCTACCACTTCCTTATTTTAATACAATCCACAGAACCCTTAATAAAACTGGTATAAAATTCTTAAAAACCTTTGATTATTATTTAAAATTTGTATCGACATCAAAGCCTCATGCATTTACAGACATTTTAGAGAAAAAAAACAAAACAAATTCTGAACACTCACTACAATAGGCCCTTGACTATTCGTGGTTTTGCACTCACGGTTTGAGTACTCACGGACTGCCAAGCAACTGACAAGTCACTCAAATTCAGCCAATGGCTGTCCTCCTTCCTGCTGATTGGTTGAGATGATGCATCGCCCCTTTTTCCTCATTAGCGCACAAGTTGTCAATGAGCCTCTTTTTATGTGATGTGTGTTTTAAGTACCAGTTAAGCTCTATGATGACACTCAAATGCTATGCATCTTCTCTGGCTAAGCGATAGAACACGCTGGATGTCTCTTCTGAAAAAAAAAAAACTTTCTCCTGAAGAAATGACAGTTTCCTCTGAACTGTTGTATTAAAGTCTTTTTCAATTATTATTCCAGTACAGTATCTAAGTTAATGTTTAGAATGTTTGTGTGTGAGATTTTATGTTCTGTAGCATGTTTAACAAACAATGCCAAAAGGATAAACTTTATTACGCTTTATGTCCTTTTGCATTGAACGTAACGTCTCCAAGATGGTGCTACCCAGAGGGCGTCGCGGAGTTCTCAGTGTCAAATTGTTTCTTTATTTGTTTTAATTTGGTTTATTTGTTGTTTTGTTTGTTCATGTTTTGCACTATGCTCGCCTATGACCGGTCGACCCTACTACAGCTATAAGATTGGCGTCTTCGGGCATGTACAACTGAGCACGCTCAACTCCTATCCTGAGCTAATATGCTAATAGCTCAATGCTAGCCACAACACGGCTTAGATACTGTACTGGAATAATAATTGAAAAATACTTTAATACTAGTGCTTTACACAGTATATGCTCTATAATGTTTATATTTTATCATCAATAAATATAACAGAAAAATTGAAAAAGTTTTTCTTAATCATCACTACATTTTACTACATTAATACTATATTAATGAGTAAGACTGTCTATAGACTGTGTTAAGAAGCATATTTTAGCGCATGTAATAGATACACAGTATTTTACTTCTGCTTGCTCATTCGCGCATGTAATATGATACATGGGGTTTTATTTCCGGGTACAGAACTTCATTCGCGAGAGGGGCTGGAACCGAATCCCGGCGAATATCGAGGGCCTACTGTATATAATATTACTCGAGACTTGAATCCTTAGTGCCAGCATGGCGGTAAACATTTGATTCTGATTGGACAAAAGGTGTTGAATAATTAAAATGAACTTTTTCCAATTTGATCATAGCCATTACAACATAATAAATAACAGTAATTGTTATCACTTGCTGTGCTACAATATTAAATGTAATTCAAAACAGACGATATAATAAAAGTATATGATGTATCGCTTAAAGGGGGATGTCCCAGAGATCACAAGTTTGAATCCAGCTTAATGCCCCAGTCGTCTGTATCCAGGAGTCCATTGGAGCTAATTCGTCAAGCTCTCACTGGAGGGAAGAACGGCATATGCTAACGTCCCTGTCACTCTCAGCAATCTCCAGCCAATCATGCGTGTCTGTGAGCTCATTCGTATGAGGGGGGCGGATAGTGCTTTCCCTCCGAGCGTGTTAGACTGCCCCCAAATGCGCCGCAGTTCGAAAAGAACATTGCATGTCACGGAAGGAACATGTGCATGCTTTCACCCCTCGGGAAGACAATGCTTGATGGGTGAGAATTGGATATGACTAAAATTCAGGAGAAAATGGGGGGAAATCCAAAATAAATAAATAAATAAAAATTAAATAAAATAAACTGGCGATATTAAACTTTTTTTTCATTTTTCTGACCCATTAATGTAGTTACACTGTTATATTACTGTTAGTTGATGCCCGAGTGTCAAATAACGACGTTAGCACATGTTTAAGTTTTCCCTCCGGGTTGTTTGAGCAAGCTATAAACAAAAGGTTTTTTCCAGTTTTATTTTGGTGGGCACACGGTATGCTGGGCCCTCTGATTAGCTGCGGTGCCTCCATGCACAGCGGTATCTCCTTCAATGAATCTCAGCACACTAAAATCAAAAGGCAACCCACTTCAGAAAGGTAACCAATCAAACAGAGTAGGCACAAATAGCAGAAAGACTATAAATGGGAGGACGAAGCCAAACTGGCCAGTCAGCACATGCACTCAAAATCAACATTTTAGGAGAGGATGGGAAGCAGCTCGTTGAAGAATTGTAATGTAGGGGAATTGGAATCGTACTTTTGTGCTCCACTGATGGCAGAAATAAAAAATAAAGGTCCGAAAATTGGCATAATATCTGACTTTTAACAGATGCATAATTGTTAATATCATAAAATTGCTGGAAGAAGACAAATGAACAATGTGGAGTGCCAGTTTGTATTGGTATTGTTGATTGTTCAATGGAAAGACTGCAGAGGGAGAGAGAGAGAAGGGGAAACTAGAAGGTAAAAGAGAGAGGGGGTGGGGGGGGGGACAAACAGTCTAGAGATGAAAACAAAATTCTTTTTAAATACGAAACCAAAGTAAACACTCATTTGTCAAACGCTCCACATGATGTGACGACTTGTGGCCATGTTGATGACATTGGCGATGATGATGATGCTTCTGATCATCACAGCGCAGGAAAATAAAAGGAAATGGGAAGAAAAAAGAAAATTGGAGGATAAAAAAGAGAACAAGAAAAAACATTACAAACCTTCTGTCCGACAGATGTTTCTGATCTGTTTACCCTCATGATGAAGATGCCACTCAGCAGAAAATGCTATGCTCTTTGCTTGTTACCAAAACACAGCCTTAATGGTGTAATAAACACAACCTTGGCTAGTACACGGCATTTATATCCCATTCAGAAAGCATCTTACAGTATCTTCCTACATAGCATTACAGAGCTATTTGTTTGTCATCAATTCCCTCGTTTATGGAACCTATCCAAGGCTTCTAATCAGAATATCTCCTGGGAGTGCAAGAACATCTCATCTTCAATCTGTCAATCATAAAGCCTCGAGGGATCCATCTCTTATTCCAAGCAGGCCAATCAGGCAAAGCAAGAAGATCAAGACTCTCACTTGAGTTGCCAATCCAGCTAAAATGGAGATCAGGCTTAACCTATGGATAAAGAGCTTATTAGCGGAGTTGCTTTGGGTTTAGCAAGGAAGTCGTACTTAAAAAATTGCAAGAGGTCACGACCTGGTTGCTCAAGAAGCTTGGATTGCTCCACTTATTCATTATTGTGCCTTTTCTTGGTACACTGTTCTTTTCTTTTCATATTTCAAATTGAATGCAGCTTTCTCTTTTTTTATCTCTTGAAAGATTGTGGTTACTTTAGACATCTTTGCCGATATGAATCAGGGATTTCTGGAGAAACTGCATCAAGTGCATGAATCCCTCCTGCTTAGTTTTAAAGTTAAAGCTCAAAAAAATAAATAAATTAATTAAAAAAAAAAAAAGGTCGTAATGATGACTCTGAGGGATTTGAGCAATCTCTGCTGTCTGGAGAGCAAAGTCCACATTGTTGAATCATCATTAGAGGAGAACTGACTGTGCCCTAAATGATAACAGACTTCAAAAATTCTTGCCCTACTTTTGTGATATGTTACTGGAAAGGACAAAAAGCCTCCTTCATACGCAACCTCAGTCTTCATCGTCTTTCACAGTCTTCTAACTGGACCAGAACAGCCTGTCCTCAGCATGAAAATGACTGATCGTTTGCAGGCTGGACGTGTTGCCTCAGCAGACGAGAAGAATTCTTCTCCTCTTGCTCAAGCACTTTGTGGATTTTTGGGGTGTAAACATACAACACTCCTCATTCTGCTCATCAGCTCTGAGGACTCTCCAGGCCCAATGATGAGAAACACATGGTTTCATTACAAAGCCTTTAAAGAAGCCAGAACAATGGAGGAGTCAATTAGATCTTGCCATAAAATGGAGCAGGATGGGGAAGGTTCCCCAGCATGGTCATCCTATTTACTGAGTCTCACGCTGAGTCCATCTCCCCCACGTACTCACCAGTTCCTGCTGTGGGAGATCTCCCAGTGTGGTACTCCGGCACAATTAATCAAGCGTTATTACCTTTTACTGACAGGACCAAGCCGTGCTCTGGTAGTCAACAAATGTATTGATTAACATGCAAATGTGATCAGGAACCTTGACTAGTTCTTTCTTCTTTTGCAAAACACAAGATTGAAGCTGATGAATATTTAATTTAGAATAATAATAACACTCTATGCACGAAAGTGGAACATACAGATAAAATAAAAGCGGACTAATACCTGTTCCAACTTCATCCAGGGGTGAAAGAGTGGGGGATGATTCGGAGTTCCAAAGTCAGTCTGAGAAATGTATTACACTGAATAATAAAAAGTGGCTATTGGTGCACAACCTTGGGGATTAACCTGTCAGAGGGCCTGGAATTTCTATTGGCGCCACTGGCTTAACAAATTCTAATCTCAAATCAAACTGTGGGACTAATTTCAACTTTAAAAACTAGCCACATATATCCTCATTAAATTGCCTGATTTCCAAATCGCAGGGATATATATATATATATATATATATATATATATATATATATATATATATATATATATATATATATATATATATATATATATATATATATATATATATATATATATATATATATATATATATATCTGTACACACACACACAAGATGGGATCCCTCGCTACTTCACGCTTCAATTCATGCGGCTTCAGTGCATCGCGTGTTTTTTTTTAAATATTCATCGAATTAAAAAAAAATAAGGAAATTAAGTGCAGTGATGTCCTGGTGAAGGCAGTGGTGGCCTGGTGGTAAAAGGTGCTGGATCGCTGCTCCTAAGGTTGGGGGTTCGAGCCCCACTCTCCAGCCGAAAGCAAAAGAAAAAGAAGGAAATTAAGGAAGAATGGGGGAAAAAGTGAAGGAAAATGCCACAAAACAAGGCCAATTATGCAAAAAAAACAAAAACAAAAACAAAACAAAACCCCAAAATAAACACAAAACAAAAAACAACCCAAAGCCTCCCATCAAAACTACTTACATTTTTATGTGAGGTGCGCATCCGAGTGCGTGCGCGCGCGTCTGTATGTGTGTGTATTTGTATTTTATTTACATCTTATGCATTATTTTTGAATGTTTAATTGTTATTTTAAGCATTTATAGCATTGTATTGACATTATATACACATACACGTACACATACATCGGGTCGGGGGGGGTGTGTGTGTTGATTCTTCTTTGCGAAATTTGGTAGTCGCGAGGGGATCTCGGTCCCAATTAACCGCGGAAAGTGAGGGCTCCCTGTATCTACAGTATATACACACTTATCAAGCTTATTATATGCATATCAGACGATTTCAGAAAGCTTGCGTTGACCCAAGATATATATTTATATTAAAGCTATCAGATTTTAATCTTTGTAGTAAGAAACTAATATTTCATGTACTTGTAAATGTGTGCATAACATAACCATCGTAAATGTATGTGTGTATTTAAAACCGGTTGGTGAATTTCATGAAATAAGGAATCACCAACCTTCAGTTTTTTTCCTTCAGTCAAATTAAATCTCATTTAAAAATAAAGATGAAATGCGGGTATCAAAAGTGCATCCAAGACCACCAGAGAGAGAATTACGAAATAAAGTGAATTCATGTGGAACTTTCAGGTCAGAAACTCATGCTAATAGTAATTCAGAATGTGCTTGAAAGCAGTGTTAGTCACATCCTTTATCATGGGGTGTAGGAGGAGGAGGAGGAGGAGAAAAAGTTAAGGAGGGCGGGGGGGGGGGGGGGGGTGCAGAAAATGCAGAGCTTAAGCAGAAAGGAAACACTGACGTTAACTGTACTCCAGAGAACTGGCAACTCTTTTATGAAGTCTAACTGCTGGGAGGAAAAAGGCAATGCTCTCTCTGACAGCACCGTGTAAACTTCACGAGGCTGGTGCTGGCTTGTCTGCCAGCTTCGCGTCGCTGGGTTTTATTCCTCTAGGAGACAAAAGGAAGGAAGGAATCCTCCTGCTATCCTCTATCACTCTGCTCTCTATTTTCCCTGCTTTTGTTATTTTCTCTTTCAGTCTCCTTGTCAGGAGACACATTAAGGGGTGGCCACAAGGGACACTCTAGAATCCAATTCCTGTCCAGCAGATGCTCTATATATATATATATATATATATATATATATATATATATATATATATATATATGTGTGTGTGTGTGTACACTGTATATAAAAGGAAGACAGTAGACGGTGAGGAAAAGAGAACGAATGTATAAGAGAGGAGTCTTGAGAAAAGAATAGTGTCATCAGTTTGAAAACAGACTTCAGTTCCTTTTCCTGAAGCGTGTGCTGCATAATGGTTCAGCACATCACGTGTCCCACATGTGAACATGTGTGCATCTGTGTGATGGAGCCTGGTTTAATAATTAAAACACAAAACGGCAGCAGGAAGAGGTGGAAAGAAGCCCTTGTGCTGTAACACAATCACAAGCTCCTTTTTTTTTTTTTTTTTTTTTAAACGGCTTCTCCAGAATGACTCGGGTCCCAGAAGCCCCCACGGGTCTTTGAGGTCCAGGAGAAACAATAGAAAAGGCAATTATCAGCTAATGCAGTCACTTCTTTATTAAAAGGCTATCCACCATTTTCTTTGCGCTACTGTGGTATTTAGAAACTGGACTGTCTCACTGATGCTTTTGGCTCAGATTTACATAATAGAATTATTAGCTTTGGCAGAAGGACACCGAGTCTGCACAGCCTTCTCTCTTTGGAAGTTTGAAACATGAATTGTTCTGAAGATCTAGTCAAGGTAATGTACGTGTATATTCCAGATGAAATGAGCTCCTGGAACTTTAGTCTGGAAATCAGTTCCCAGTGCTTTTCCACTGTTGTGTTTCCATCAGCAAAACATCAAACCAGGCCTCTATGATATGTGACGTGTAGAGCAGTGGATCTGAACTGCTGCAACCCCAAACTCCACATTTTTAAGAATGTAGCCGAGACAGAAAGCTCCATTTCCCCTCCTTGCTCATTAAGCCTGTTTTACTGATCTGTTCCACACAGGTTTGGAAAGTTGGGGGAAAACACTTCAAAGGAGAAATGGGGTGGTTTGGAAAAGTCACTCAGAGCAGCAGAAATGAAACACACCAACTCTGCAGCCACTTTCCAGTAGAGTTCGAAGCGGAGCTGGACCCTCACAAGAGATCACATGATACTACGAGCACCAGATATTCGAAGCTATACGATATCGAAACATTGACCTGTCCACGTGAATTTCAACATGATCACAACAGATACACACTGGATTCAATTTAGTCAAAGAAATGTACAAAAACTTGTGTTTAGTATCAGAGTCTGGAATGTGGTGGGAATACGGTGTTATGTTGAACGAAGAAAAGATTTCACAATTTTCACACTGCACATGTGCAATATCAGAAAGTTTCTATCTGATGGATACATTTCCTAACTGCTCATGAAATCGCTTGCATTCCTTCTTCTTTGTAAGTACATCTGAATGAAACAGTACAGAGATCCCTCACTTTCCGCGGTTAATTGGGACCGAGATTCCCCCATGACCACCGAATTCCGCAAAGTAGGATCGACCCCACTGACTGACGTATACATACATGTATATGTGTATATAATATCAATAAATACATATTCAATACTCTAAATGCTTATAATAACAATTAAATATTCAAAAATAATGCATAACATGTAAATAAAATATAAATAAACACACACACACACACACACACAGATGTGCACCTCACATTATAATGTAAGTAGTATTGTTGGGGGGGTTTTGGGTTGTTTTTTTTGTTTTTGTTTGTTCGGGTTTTTTTGCATAATTGGCCTTGCTTTATGGAATTTTCCTTAATTTTTTCTCCTACTCTTCCTTAATTTCCTTATTTTTGAATTCGGTGAATATTAAAAAAAAAAAAAAAAAAAAAAACTGAACTGAACCACATGAATTGAAGCACGAAGTAATGAGGGATCCCTGTACATGAAAAAACAGAACGATAATGTTTATAGTCCCCAGGACAACCTTAAGAGGTTTCAGCAACAGATGGACAAACAGACAGACAGACTTATGGACTTCATACTGGTTTTAGGGAACGTCAAGATTGTCTTCTTAATATGGTTTTAAAATTTGAAGACAAAAATTTCAAGAATGGCTATGATATTCTATATATTCTATTATAATCTAATGATAATATGATAAATATTCTATGATAATTCTATATTGTATATACTAGTATTCTCTGATAAAATACAGCCATTCTGTTTCATAGCGGCCATCTTGAAAATGGCAGAAATTGAAGTGACCAGCAATGCATCTGAATTCCTCCGACCAAAAATCAAGCCTGTATCACCAACTGAACTAGACCGCCCAGCCATTACAAAAAGAAGGGGAAAAGACATATACACACACACACACACACACACACACACACACACACACACACACATTTATTTTTGGAGCACCTTTCGCCTTGATTACACACATACTCACCATGGTATTGTTGCTTCTGTTAGTTAGATTGAGGCTGAGCAACACTACGTGGCAATAAGATGAAGTCAGCGGTTCACTGTTGAATGCTCTCAATGTCCAGACCTTTTCCTCCCTGATGGCATGGATATAAAATTGAGGCTAAAATAATGAAAGAGTGGTTCACAGAGCATGAGAAATCATTTTCACACATGAACTGGCACCACAGAGTCCTGACAGGCTGTGTGTATCACCATATAGTATAAGATAGAAATCTCTTGAGCTATAATTAAGTCTCCGTCATGTTTCACGCATTATTTCTACTTCCCACTATTAGGGTCGAGTGTGACACCGGATGAAAATGCAGTACACCCTAAACAGCTCGCCAAGGTATTGCGACTTCCTGTTTCTCTGATGACTCATTGCTCCTCACCACCTTGTTTTGGTGAAAAGTGTATACATTGCTGAGAATTGTCTGCTGCTCTAAAAAGCCAAGAACATTCCAAATAAATTTTCGGCGAAACACAAAGCAGATTTTAGATCTTCATGACAAAAGGAAACATTTTCTTTTGTTCTTTTAAAGCAGAAGTTTGGAATTATTATAGCCTTATGTTTCTGTGAGTTGCAATCAAAAACAACTTGAGTTCTTTCCCCCATCCCGATCCCTCCTTTAAAAATTCCTTTTATGAGGAAAAATAAGTTTGCGCAAAGCAAGTTTTCTTTGGCTGCCTTAAACGTAATTGCTTTTCAAACAATAATTTATTAACGCTCTCTGTATTGCACCATTTTAAATCGCAGTTTATTGTGCTATCTTTGGAATCCAGGTTGGTCTTGGAAATCGACTGGGAATTCCAGAAGTAAGTTTAAACACCAGGTTTGTCTCACAGTGACAGATGATGATAAAATCTATTACTGGAAAGACAGCACAGTGCTCCTAGTGGTGGAAATCAATAAGCGTTTTCTTAATGATGAGATACTGTATTAATGTCCTGTGAGTCAAACGTCATAAAAAGCATGAAAAAAAAAAAAAAAAAAAAAGAGAAGAAGAAGAAATCATTACAGCAATATGGCCAACATGGGCAACAATTCATTCATCAGTAAGCGATTAATCCTGATCAGGATCGGTGTGGCGTTCCCAGGAACTCCAGGAAGAATACACGCTGGACCCTCCAATCCTTTCCATCCATCCTGTGCACACACACCTTGATTCCTGTGGAAATTAAGTGTATTCAAGGTGTTTCCTAGCATGTGCTTGGGAGGTGAGAGGAATTAGAAGAACCTGGTGGAAATCCACCTTGGAAAGAATGTGAACGTTCAAACTAATCTGCAAAATATTTCAGTACTTCATTGAGTAAATACAAAGGCAAAATATAAGATAACGAAATCCAAAACACATTTATTTCTCTAGCTGAAGTCGAAATGATTTGCTCCAAGCCAGGTCCATTTTTCACTGTCTTTCACCTCTCCACTCTTTCTATCTCATCACTTTATACATTCCAGATGGCAAATGGTTCTGGGTCGGTTCTAGGCTGATTTAAACATTATCAAGTGTCTCGTGTGCTGAAAGTGTCTCAACTCAAAGTACTTAGGAATTCCTTAACATTTGAAATCCAGGCCAGAAATGTCCTAAATGCAGCCAACCATATTTAATGTTTGTGCTGTATTTTTAATCTTGGGCTGATTACAAGTTCTGGTCCATACCGTGTCTGAGATATGGCCTCATCAAGAGTGAGTTGTGGCTGTGTTCTTCAGACCAGATTCGGATGAGTTCATCAGCGTCATTCCATAGCGATATGCAGGCAGATGACAGTGATAAGTGTGAGCTGCCACATTGGTTGTTTGCTATCTGTCTTCTCTCCACTTCTCTTTTTTTCAGCATTTTATTCCTGGTCTAATGTCCTCATGTCTTGGTCTCTGTCCTGTCCTCAGAGAGTGATTAAGCATGTGATTCGGAGGTAGAGGTCAGCTTGGAAGGTCTTGTGTCCCCAATGGTTGTAAGTGCTTCTCTATCACCTTTACCCGTATTCAATCTCCACCGTGATAATACATGTAGAAGTTTCTATTTTAAAAACATTCCATTGATTTCCTTGTGGAAAAAAGTCCGACAGATAAAAATTATCACCACCAGGTCACTGATAAAGAAAGAACAGGTCTGAAGCAAACAGTCAAACAACAAAAAAAGCATTTTATTTTCTGCCATATCACCATGCATGTTGTGTGTGTGTGTGTGTCTGTGTGTGTGTGTGTGTGTGTGCATAGATTCTCTGCTCTCAAAAAAGCAAAAAAAAAGAAAATATAGAAATCAATTTATCAATGGTGGGGCAAGAAAAGAATTTTCAAATATGAATTTCAAACCCGTATTCCTTCCACTTCCTGTTCAGTGTGACTTTATTTACATATTTTTTAACTCCATAGTGTTTTTCCGAAAAAATGATTAGCCATAATTATGTGTGTTATTTAAAATAAATTAGAATCAATATATTCATTTATAGTACAGAATAGTCATTCAGTGTAAATTCTTAAATTCATGTCAGATTTTCTGGTTTTTGATGTCCTACATTCATGAAACTTTTAAAAAATTGTCCGAATCCGTAATTGGAATCACACCACGAAAACATTTTCTACAGCGATGATTTTTGGTCTATTTACATGAGACTATAATAGTGAAAATTAGTCGTTGTGTTTTCAATTTTTTTCTTTTTAAACAACAACCAGAACAATAATACTACTACTACCACTACTACTAATAATAATAAGGCAAGGGCAGTGGTGGTCTAGGGCGCCGGATCGCTGATCCAAAGGTTGGTGGTTCGAGTCCCACTCTCCACAAGGTTGTCACTGTCCTCCCAGTGCACCTAACTGGGCTATCAAAGGCCGGCCATGTCTCTCACTGTCTATGGTGTGAGGCATGTAAAAGAACCATTGCT